>CM033111.1:24019410-24734851 GCA_019321725.1 Paulownia fortunei
ATACCTTCTTCAATATGGGCATCCATGAACAGCTGGTTCACTCCCACTGTTCTTTTTGTACTCCTCAATGTCATGATAGGCACAATTGTTTTCACCTCAACACTTGCCAATCAAAAACAACAGCAAAACCAACAGCAAAATGAACCCAATCGCCCCAAGATTGCTGGATCACCCTCAGTTCTTCAGCGTCTAAAATCCACCAATTTTTACCCCTATTACAGATCTCAAGAGCCTCAAAATTTGTCTATTCACCACAAACCAAACCCAGAATCTGACGCCCTTTTCAATCTTGAGCACGCTCAAAATCTTGAAACACAGTCCCACTACTTTTTCCAAGAAGTTTCCCAGGAACATCTTCAAATATCTCAGTCACACGCCACTTACCTTTTCGAACAAACCCACGAAGAAACTGCCCAAGAAACTCAAACCCAGTTCGTTTTTGAACAAAAAGATTCAAACTTGGAAGATTTTCAGCAGGCCCATGAAGAGAAAGTTGAAGAAAATGAGCTGCAGAGCATGGATGAAGTTTACAGTCAGCTAAAAGGCAGTCACTTTAGCCGCACTAAATCAGACACAGAACCGGCGTCCGGAGAGATACCGGCCAAACTTCCTGCGAGAATGAGGAAATCGGCGAGTTTGAAATCAGCGTTTGGACATTTTGAAGCGGAGAATATTGTGGAGGGGCGGCGGCCGGCGACTGTGAGGGAGAGGGGAAATGCTAAAGTGACAGAGGGTGATGAAGAAGTGGATGCAAAAGCTGATGATTTCATCAACAAGTTTAAGCAGCAGCTGAAGCTTCAGAGGTTGGATTCCATTATCAGGTACAAGGACATGATAGGGAGGGGGAGTGGGGGAGGTAAGGTTATTTTGCGTTTTTCAGGGACTTGTTTTGTACTTTTGGTTTAGTAATGGAGTTGGAAAGATGGTGGGATACTGAAATAGTTGGATGTTGAGGGGTTGTTTTGTAATAATATTTGGGGTTTTGCCGTTGGCATGGATGGTGGGAATGGTCGGTTTGATGGGGAATGTATATCCGATGCCGCCCGCCCATGTTGTTTGGTTGTACCTTTTGGGCCATGGTTTGGTTTTGGATGGGCATTTTGGTCATTTTAATTGGGATTGCATTGTGTAAATTTTAATGACACGGTTGAACTTTGAGGTACTAATTTTCACTTGAAAAAATGTGTGGAAGTGAGTAAATAATTATCAATATTAGCCTTTAGGTGATGGTTTTTCTGTCCTTTTTTTTTTCTCTAAATAGGGGCTTCCTATTGTTCAAGGATAATAATGTCATTTTGATTGTTCATAACACTGTTCCATTGCACAAATTTGGACCTTTTAACTTAAAAAAATTTCAAACAATCTCCTGTTATTGTATATTTTGCCTTGCCTTTACCCCCATTCGAAACTTTCTTGTTTCCCACATGGTGTTGATGAGGGGCATTTTTTGGTAAATTTGATAGGCCCACTCATTGCGAGATATTTGAGGAATGTACCCATAATGCAGTTATAATTATGTGTTTCAACCCTTTCGGGTTCGGAATGCTAAATGTTATATCTGTTAATCATATATTTAATATATATTTAATATATATTTATCATCTAAATATTTTATTTTTTATAAAATGAGATATTTGTCCTTTATCTATATGTTATCATACATAAAATGTAATATATATATTACCATGTGACGTAGATATTACTGGACTTCACGGAACAATGGATGCAAGGAGAGAGAGAGAGAGATGTTTTTACAATTTTAACCTTATGGCCCCTATAAAGTGTAACCTTTCCTTCTATATTGAATTTTATGTCAAATCTTATACAAAATGGTTTAGCCACTTTGTCTTTGAAATTGGAGCATTTTGGTCAATTAGGAAACTGCATCAATGAATGTATTCTTGAGGCACATAATGTTAATCAGTTCGGAAATTTATTTTAATTCAATATTTTATTTTGTATTTTGTATTATATTTTAGTGTATAAAATATTTTTTTAAGATGTAACACCAAATTAAAATATAAGATATGTAAAATGTATTTTCGTTAAGTTAACGAATTTTGTGGAATTTATTTGAAAGAACTTGAAAAATATTTTCTAAAACTCAACTTGTTACCCTTATTGGTTTGTACATCATGATTTAGATGAATGTATGATTTAAAACATAAATTGGATATGATTGAAGAAAAAGGGTGACAAGAAATTGAAATGAATCATCAATGCAAAATTTTCGAATGCCAATAGGCTCGTCCCTACTGAATCTAGAGCTACATTGGTACAACTAAGTTAAAATTGGCTACAAATTTAGCTCATATTTTTTAAATCTTTAGTTATCTAATTTGAAGTGTGTATTCAATGTATATTTCATTTTATATTTATATATATAAATATATATATATATATATATATATAATAAGATAAATACTAAATACATATAAGTAGATATAGCATCATTGTGCCCCCAAAATTGGGGAGGTACAAGTACACGAAAAATAGGTTTACCGTTTACCTATTTTGGATTTACAAAAAATTAGGACATGCATTTATTTCCTCAATGATGATGCATAGTTGGCATTCCACGTGGAAATATTACACTGGGAATTTAGAATAATCAAATCGATGTTGGATTTCTTTCAAGTCATTCATTAATGGAAAATCAATTTCAGAGTTGTTGGAGGCATCAACTTCAAATGTGACGGCTGATAACAAATGTCCCATTTCTTGGGTTTTTTGTTGGCTTTCTGCTCAATGGTCTTATCTCAACCAAATGTGTGGCAATCACTTTTAAATGGGACATCTCTTACAATATTAGATTATTGTATAATATTTTTAATTATAAATTTTATTATTTCATTATATATTATTTATTATATTATATTATATTGGTAAGTATTTTACACACATAATTTAATTGATTATGAGTTTGAGTCATCTAAAAAAATTTGATGAATCAATCATTATACTTCTTTAAAAAAAAACTATTATATTATATTGATTATCAGTTACGTGTAAAATTTTATTCATAAAGTGTATGCATAACAACAATTGATACAATACAATAGAAAATAAAATAAAATTTACGATCAAATATCCCAAAAATATTATATCATGATTGATGAAGAACAAAAGATGGTATAGTCAAGTGATTTGTTATGTCATTTGAGAATCTAACGTATTAATTATTGCGTGGGGCTTCAATTATGTCAAATTAGCATCTTATTATTCAAAATTATGGGGGCTTGGGTTATGAAAAATTAATAAAATATACTATTTTTTAAGCGATTAGATGACATTGGTAGTTCTATTATTTTAATTTTAGGTGCATAGATCTGATTGGGTGTGAGACCAACACAATTGCGTCATTTATTTCTTCCTCACAGTTGAGGGTGTATGTACAAAAAAATTCTTAATTTTTTTAAAAGAATCTTACAATATTGGGCATCGATGAACTGAAACCTTAATAAAATCAAAAATAAGTCAAAAAAGCAAAATAGTTGTTCCTAAAGATGTGTAAAGATTCACAAAGACACTAGAATGACTAGATTAAGCGTTTAAGAAACTTAGTGTAGGCATAAAATGGAAATTCTAATTTTAGAGGTTAAAATCAATTGTAAAACTCAGATAATCCTAATGATTGGGCATTAGGCACAAAATTATTTTTAGGAAGTCCCGAGATTTCGGAAGCTTTTTCTTATTAGTCATAAAATAACTCTATCTTACAGTTTGGCGCGGCAGGTTTCTTTTTAAATTCAGTCAATCGAGAAAATTATTAAATAGATAAGAAATAGGTGAGTGAATGGGTTCTCACTGACCTGAGCAGGTCTTTTATTTGATAGGTAAGGTCATCAAAACGTATCCTCAAATTTGACTACAAATAAGGGAACTCGAACTCGAAATATAAGGCATCGTCTTGTGCAAGACAATCCCATTTTTTTTTTTTCGAAGAATCAAGTTTCTTGCCAATTGACAACTATTGACTCCAATCTCTTTTCATTTATTTTCCAAACCTAACCAATTCTTTGTCAATCACACTAAAGTAAAACACTCATTTATGAAGAGCCTCCTAAGAGTAGGTTAGCTTAGTCCATCCAACCTAAGACGAGTTTGTTGACAAAATCGATGTAGGAATTCTAACTTTTAATAGAGTGAAGATGAACTGAGATCAAATAACACTATATGGTATGATATATTTGAAGTCTATTATATGTGAATAATTACAACTAAAATTACGGTTACTTGGAAATTGAAGTCCCAACACTTCCTAAAATTCCATCCAATATAGTGGTTTTGAACTCTTTAAGAGTATGTGACTTATCTCTTTGGAACTAAGCGTTTTGGAAAGTCTGCACAACGTTCTTTTCACCAAAATATTTATCAAATTTTCATTTCAATGGAATATGTCTAACTACAAAATATTTAAATCGGCATTCATGTCAGTGATAATTGTTTATCAGTAAAATAGTTAGAGATTAATTAAGAGAATCGAAATTTGAATCCTGGCGTCGCAAGACTATGACGCGCATGTATTGCCCTTTCGAGGGTTGTACAGCGTGATGAGTTGACTTTAATTGAAAATTCTGCTAAATTGTGATCACATCTAGATTTATTTGAGTCAGTTGGATCAGTTAACTTTAACCTGCGTATAGGCTGTGACCACATTTGAATTTATTTAAATCTGTTGGGTCAGTTGACCTTAACCAAAAGTCTTGCTCCAATCGTATAGGATGTGACCATAAATTTACCTAAAGGCCGAATTAGGGGGAAGATCATCCTCTTAGTTGGGCGAAATATGGAACTTGGGTTAGAAAAAAAAAAAAAAATTATGCCAAAAAAAATCTACAAGTTTGGATAAGGAAGACTGCAAATATTATTAGAGTCATTGTTTGTGTTAAACATCAGTTGGTCGATCAGCTTTTGAAGTGTCATTTTCAATGAAAAGATTGAATAAATGTACTAATAATATAGTTGAGGTCGCCGAATGGGAAGACTTCAAATGGTAATATGATATACTTGAAATCAAATAAATAGAAATAACATAAGAATAATGACAATAAAAATTTCAACATAATAATTTCAAGTAAACACAAAAAACTAAGAGATTTTTTATTATGACATAATATTTATAACTTTTAAAGAATTAAGTACACGCATCTAGTGCGCCTACATGCCAGTAAAAAATAATAATAATAGAACAAAGATGTGCTAAAATTCACGATATATTAATAATAAAAACACTTCATTTATGTATTTACGTGGTCATTGTAGTACGGGCTAAATTTGAGGGGCTAGGAATGAATTTCAAAATGTTTTATTTATGGAACTAATTGAGTACATATTAATTAAACATTTTAATCTACGGGCCTATTATGGGCTCAATAAATTCAACTGAACTGGGCCGTAGGGTACTTGGTCTCTATTGAATTTGGACTCAGCCCAGTTGTGTCTATGAGTGGGCCAATTCAAAATTGTAAAATTGGGTATGGGCAGTGACCCACTTGTTCTATTAAAATGTGGGTATTACATTGTGTGTAATTGGATTAAAGGTTAATTTTAATAACGAGTTGTCAATTAATTTAGTTGTCGAGTTATTAATTGATACAATAAATATAAAATAATTAAAATAATCATCAAAAACATTTAAGCTCAAACAAATTTAAAATTCTGTCCATTTCTCTACCATGAACCAATAGCATTTGATAACTTTAATCTTTAATGATATGTTTTAGTTGCATGAAAGAGATTGATGGATACATTTCACATGGCATTGCATGAATCATGATATGTGTTATGTGCTACCACATCCTACAATATATATATATATATATATATATATATATATATATATATATATATATATGTGTGTGTGTGTGTGTGAATTGACTTGTGTTTGCAGCAATGTTTGAACTTTGAACACCCACATGGGCATCATTTGACGTTTAGCTCCATGACAGAACAATATATTCCTTCACAATATATGATTGAACTGACATACATGTATAATCACATTACATGCATGTGATACTTCACTATGTGATTAAGAAGTTTTAGGTTTTAAGTCCTATCAATATGATATATTAATATAATTATTTGCATCTTGTATTATATATTAGGTATGTATGTTATATATACAAAATATTTTCTTAAATATATATTAGAAATTAATCATATATGTGTGACTTACATGTGTGATATGCAATATAAAAAATAAATAAAAAAATACAATAAAAATATACACAAATTGGAACTCGACGGAGACTACTTACCTTGATCAAATGCTTATTAACTTGGTAGATGTCTTATTTTGGACCCAGCTCGATCAAATCCCCTTCAAATATCTTGGCTCCACTATATATATGTTTTTAACTTGGTTCAATTATTTTCAATCAATCCTCCTCCTTACTTGTAAATTCAAGATTTAATTTGTGACTTCATAAAAGAGTTCAATGAACCCCATTTTTTCACCTTTAATTATAATATTTCATTAATTAAATTCTAACCTACAACTGATCATGAATTCGAATCATCCATACGAGAGTTGGAGAATCAGTATTCTAATTTAAAAAAATAAAAAATAAACATAAAAAATTACTAATTAAATTCTTACTGAATCCATGAAATCAACAATTCAAGATCGTTTTTAAGTCGAGCTTAAATCCATGCAACTCATCATATGCATACAGAAATGAAAAGAGAAAAATGGCCACAGTACGTACAACGAGTCAATGATACCCTTAAAATAGTGGTTAAAACTGAGGGTCAGCCCCTCTAAGTATGTGACCAACCAAGGTCACTTTCGGGATCTTACTTAAAAATGCTATATATTTCCGTGTCATAAACTTGACGACATCGTCCAACTTTAGAACCATAGTCGCTAGTTTGAAACCTCTATCTCATTTTCGACAATAGTACTACCACTGCCTACCCGAGCCCCGCCAGTTGCTTCATTTGAGCCCAATGGGTCCAATGCTGCAGGCAATATATATTTTCTATTATCAATTTATCATACATATTTTATACACACGGGTGATAATACATTGTATAAGTATATGTATATTTAATTCTTGTCACCTTTTAAGAAATTACCATAAATAATAAATATAAGGAACTAGTTAAAATTTCGATCCCAAGACTTAATTATAGCACCTCACAAGTAGGATTAATCCCCAATTAATTGCCTTTTTTTTTGCCCAAGAACTTAGCCCATTTTTTTAAATTACAATTTTGGTCTATATTTTATGCTTGAAATTGTCATATGATCGTGACATATGTCATTTTTCTATGCTTGGCATTCTATCAAAAAAAAAAAAAAAAAAGTGTTGTGATATTGCTCATCTACTCAAAAGTTTTAGTTAAAAGTCAATTACAATATGAGTCATTGTTTGCGTCACAAAAAGTCGTTAGAGTATCAGAAGTGGACCCAACGATTATCTTCTGAAGTTCAAATCAATTTTAAAGTAAGTCAATTAAAAATAGAGAATTTGAGAGTAGTTAAGTGTATAAATAATTTAACACCTTTTAATAATAAAGATTGTTGGTATTTATAATATTAGTATGAGAGTTTTTGTGGATTTAACCTTGTGGTGCCCGCAATAAATTTAGAATAATGAACTCCTTGGCTTTTTAAATTTTATATTTATTTTGATCCATAATTTAAATAGATTTTTTTAGACTAAGTATTTTTAAGTCTATTTTGTACTCGTGAATCATAAAAACAAAAAAACAAAAAATATAATAACTTTTTGTGGTGAAATTTTCAAATGAATTGAGAGGAGGAAAGTGCCATACAGTGAAGTTATAGAACTTTTTATCTGTGTCGGTGGCAGTGGGCAAGATTGCAAAATTAAGCAAACCACATAATGACACCTAATTAAATTATCTTAAACTCTTAATTATCATAACTTTGTTGATGGATTAATGAGCACGCCACTTGCCTATACACCAACCTCTAGATAATCAAACAGTAATTAGTTGTTTAAGACTTGTTTATTGACTTTTCAGCTAAGTTAGTGCCAGTAGACAGTAATGAGTGGTCAGTCTATTTATATGTGTACTAATCACTTCACTACTTCATTTAATGCAATAAAATTTTGACGCGTCATCACTTGGGGGATGGGGGGTGGGGGAGAGTCGTCGGTGCATCTTCTCACTGTGTGCAATAATTTATTTATTTGTTATTTACTAATAAAAGAATAAATCTTTAGTAGTTGGCAAGTATAATGTTTGATCATTTAATTTTTTTATCATTTGTGAGAGAACATAAAGTTCGATAACCATAGAGAAAAGTATTTTTTTTTTTAAACTAGGCTATTAATTAAACAATTAGTATTTATAATATTTCATTCACCTTAGTGGTCGTAATTTCTACAAATTTTAAATTTTGAATGATATTGTCTATATTACACATACAAAAATAACAATATTAGCGACAATACGAGATTTTTATACTTACAACATAAATGAAAGTGAATTTGAAAATTTCATTTTTGAGCTCATAAGCTATTTTTGAAACGGTGACCAAAATAAAAATTAAATTTGAAGTGAGTACGATATTTATCCCTTTGTCTTCTTGTTGCAATAAATGTATGATGATCAAAATTTCCTAATAAATTCGTCATTTAATGGACCAAACCACAGACCACGGGTGCAAAGAATTGAGAATTTTGGTCCATGAAGAGTGCATCTTTTTCTTGGTAGCCAAACAACAAGGTTCCAACTTGGTTTTTGTTTAACTGCAGTCCTTCTGTCAAACCCTAGCTTACATTTCAAGATTTTGCACCTCAGAATCAGAGATCATATATACATTCAGATTGCATAAATGAGTCGCACTTACATATATTTTGTAGAGTTTTTGTATAAAGATAATTTTACATAAATTTCATTCAGATCAAGTATGTAAAGGAATAGTATTTATTATTTTATTATTATTATTTTTTATAAAATAAGATATAAAGTGCAATCTAGAAGATTATTACCTTAATCCAATGACAGGTGCTCTTGAAAAAAAAAAAAAAAAAAAAAAAACAAGCTCCAGACAAAGCTCAAAAGCCATTTGCAAAGCAAAGAAATTCCACAATTTGGTGAGGTGGGAACCTTTTCTAGTTGTTGTTAGATTGGTCACTTTCCTCTTCCAATTCTATTCTCTTCTCACACCCAAAAAAAGAAAAAAAAAACACGCATTACACACACTAGAAAAACACTTTCATTTTATCCTCATTTTTCTTATTTCTCTTTCTTTTATATGTGTCAAGGCTAGTAATATAATTCTGCATTTACATCTCTACTCCTTTGTTTTCTACTTGGCACCTGATCCTAGTTTTCTTTTCTAGTCACTCTTTTTTTTTCTTTTTTTTTTTTTAAATCCCAAATCTGACCTTACACATTCTTGGAAATGACAGACAGAGTTCACCCATCAACCAAGCAAAATGGCACCGCCACGGCCCACCCGGCCGCCGCCGCACCTATAGTCAACCCGCCCTCAACCAAAACCCACCTCCACAACCCCACGCGCCACCCCTATCGCCCCACCCCAATCTCCCGCCACCGACAGAAGCACCGCGACTTCAGCTGCCGCCGCTGCTTCTGCCTCACCTGCTTCTGGTCCATCCTCCTCCTCATCGCGATCCTCCTCCTGGCCTCCATTGCCGGCGCTGCCTTCTACGTATTGTACCACCCCCACCGTCCGACCTTCTCCGTCACCTCCCTCAAAATCTCATCTTTCAACCTCACCACCAACCCCTCCGACGACACCACCCACCTCACCACCAAAATCAACATCACTTTTTCAGTCAAAAACTCCAACAAAAAGGTCATATTCTTCTACGACCCCGTTTCCATCACCGTACTATCAAATTCAGTTAATTTATCCAACGGTTCTTTCACAAACTTCACCAGCTCACCAGACAGCATTTTCATAATTCACACTGCAATGGGGCTGAAGTCTCAAGTTTTGGATGCTGATTCCGTGAAGTCGTTTAAGTCGGATCTGAAGAGGAAAAACGGGTTGCCCATGAATATTGTTATGGATACCATGGTAGGGGTAAAGTTGGAAAAGCTGAAGATGAAGAAGATTGGGATCAGAGTCAAGTGTGATGGCATTCATGGGGTGGTGCCAAAGGGTAAAAATGTAACTCCAGCAGTGGCCAACACTTCCAATGCAAAGTGTAAGGTTGATCTCAGAATCAAGATCTTGAAATGGACCTTTTAATTCTACCTGATTTTTTTTTTTTTTTTCTCTATAATTGATTTGGTATTTTTATTGTTATTACTTGCTATGATATTATAGTACTTTGTATTTTCTAGCACTTTCTGTTCTTTTGCAATTTGGAGAAAACTCTGGGGTGTTTGTTAGTAGAACCCTGAATCTTAGTGGAAATAGAAGGCAAAGTTTGAGGGTCTCTTTTATCATAAGTGAGAAGTAAAGGGATCAGAATTTGAAGTTTTTGGTTTAATTCAATGTGTAACTGTGGTGTAATTGAATTTGTTTTTTTCTTTTCCTTTTTATTATAAAGGCACTAGAAGAAAAAAACTAGTGACAAAGGAACTATTAAGTGATAACGTGTAAGTTGTCACTACACCAATTTGTATTTGTGATAATAGGATTTTAGAAAATCTAATAATGATAATAGTTATGTTTAAATTGTTTAATAATTAATAATATATATATCATGACAATTTAGTGGTAATATAAGTTTAAGATAATTTTATTTGTTTTTGCTGAATTGTAATTATTTGTATGTCATTAATTGTCTATAATAATAATTTTTTATACAATTATTTTTTTGTAGTGGCTATTAATTATGACAATTCTTATACAATTACTGTCACTTTTAAAATTATAAAAATCATTATTATTACAAAATTAAAATTCGTGTCACTTAATAACCTTATAATTAGTGATATTCTTTAATATTATCTGTAACTTTTTTTTTTGGCTAATGAGGAAGTAAATTGGAATAGAAATTATCAAGAAATGCATAATTTTGTGTTTTTGTGTTGTCTTCTTTTCACTTAATATGAGTATTTGCTTTTTTTTTTTTGTCATTTTTCGGTCTACACAACGTTAAGTTTCTTGTCTCATTATTTCTTTCTTTCATTTTTTCCTAGTAAAAGGGGTCAAATGTTTGGTAGACATTGACATTGACCATTTGTCATTAGAAATTATCATAGAATTTTAAGCGAGAGTTCAAACATACAAAATTTCATGGGCTTCAAAATGTGGTGCTTGAAGAATAATAATAATTGTTTGATTTATCGACAAATGTTTTATCCTACATTTATATATTCTTTATAGCAAATAATCAATCCATTATTCTTTACTTTCTTTTGTAGCAAACAAAGCCTCGTTTCGATTTTTCTGTTCTTTTTTTTTTCTTTTTTTGTGACTTGAGAAAACTTAATGAAATTCTCATTTCTCATTATTTTTAAGAAGTCGTGTTTTTTTGAAAGTTTTGAAATCCTTCCTAATATTATGTCCCGCCATCTTAGGAGGGATTTTCAAAAATTATATATTATAATAAAAAATTCTATAATTTGGCAAACACAAATCATTCCAAAATTACAATGGGCACCACAGAATTGCAATTAATAGGGTATTGATACTATACCAACTATTGTGACTTTTGACATATCATAACCTCAAAAAACTATGATCATAAGAGAGCCGACAAGACCACATAAACCATACACCATCATTACCTTCAATGTGGTAATAATAAGATCATAGCATAGCACAACTGTATTCCCCTTTAAGCAGATAAAATTCAAAGCAAAAAGTTTTATTTATTTATTTATTTATTTATTTTTGAAAACAAGTTAACCCACGAGATTGAACTGCCATGCTATAAAGTAATGGGAGGAGTGAGTGAGATGGAAGACATGGAGTAAATGAAATCAAATTCGGGTGCACGTGGCTGTCTGGTTTCTTAGATCTGGCTTATTGGACCAGACGGAAGGCAGTTAGAATATGTCGGCTTGTTTTCAATTTATTTATTTATTTATTTTTCTTTAACCCCTAATACTTTTAATTCTTTTATCGTACGTGGGCCGTTGTAATAATGCCTTGTTTTATTTATTAAGGTGTTATTATTAAAGCAATGCCAAGTTATATCTAGATGCGCATTTTTTATTTTCTGCTAATGTACGAGTTTTTTTTTCACTGAAAAGATTAAATACTTATTATTAAAATAAATTTCTATCTAAACTAATTAAATGCAAAACTCCTATTCCAATGGAGACAATATTGAGGAATGATGGTAATGGATTGAGCCTCAGTCAATTTTGTTTGGAATGGAGATTTGATCCGTTTAAATTTTTAAAGATTTGGACCTAAATATTCTCGAAACCCAGATTAAATATCTACCGTTAAACTTATTATATAATTTAAAAAATATTTAAAATTATATTTTTAAAAAATAATACTATTAAAAAATTTATTTCTCTAAAAAAATTATATAAATATATATAATAAATTTGTTAAAAAAATAAATAAATTGAGTCTAGATCGAGTTTGAAATGGAAAATTCAAAACTTAACCTAGATTCATGTATATTATTAAAACCACTCCGAAGAGGGGCGAACACAACATTGCCAATCATAACATGCATAGCTTTTTTTTTTCTTCAACAATGAAGTTTTTAATCTTACAAAACTCTGAATAATTCTTCAAGTTTCGTTCCTTTCTCATTCAGCCTATTTTTTGTTCAGCAATGAAGATTTTAAATCTATCAAAACTCTAAATAATTCTTCAAAGTTGGTTTAAAATATATATTTTCGATATCATGTGGATTTTTTGTAGTACCATAACCAAAAATCCACAACAAAATAAAAAGGCAGTTGTTCAATTGGGCCAACCCATCTTGCTTAATGGGCCAAGGAAGCACCGGTCCGTTGTCCTTCCACTGCAGAGAGCGGGAGGTTTTCGCTGCTCTGTGAAACCAGCCTGGCGCAGTGCCCCGCCACTCTAAGAACCACGGAGCCCTTACCTTCGCGAAGGCCACGTGATCCAACTCCCCGCTTGGAACGGGCGGGCCAGAAGAAAGCAACCGATAACCCAGCTAGTTGTGATGGCCCAATGTCCAAACCACCTTACAGCCCCCACTTGGGTTACAAGCCCGCGTTAAAAGGCTCGGCGACCAATCACAGCATACTCGCTTCTAATATATTGCTATTGGTTGTGCTTGCATCTCGATGTGGGAGAATTGTCGAGGGACTGAATTGTTAAGAAAAACTTCGTAGACTTTTGCATCAATAATCAACCAGGATGAGCTCGGATTTTGTTCAGCCTAAATAAATTTACTCTAATAATTGTTATCCGCGAAGAATCGATCTTTACAAGTTTTCTTATTTAAGTATAACTTTGTTTTAAAAACATTACAATTAGAGACTGGAGTTTATGCCCTCTTGCTAGTGCTAGGGCAGTTTTTCAAGGTAAGTAATATGTCTCCCTGTTATCTTAAGAAAATCAGAAAACAAACAACGAAATAAAACAAGTATTCTCTATGCATCAATAAGAATTTAACGGTGACAGTTAACCATAACAAAGAAATGGAAACATCTTCTTCTTGCTTGTCATGCCAATAATTGGAAACAGCCTTGTTTTCACTAAACTACTGACTGTACAATTAAAACTACTCTATGTACATAGTACACAAAGTTGTCATGCTGATATCTTTGAAAAAAGGGCTTCTATTTTCCAACTATTTCAATTTTTCAGGAGAAAATGTTTTTATCCTTGAGGCTTGTTTGAGTCAAGTCATCATCAGCTTTCTGCACCTCATTCCCACTGCAATCAATATTTGGAATACTAATTTGAGAATTAATAAACTTCTAACTCTGGTATTACAATACAACAACTGAGTTGTTATTTTGGATTAAAGGCAAAAGGGTTGTAAAAGGATGAACAACACACGGAAACTAATACAATTTCAATAAAACAAACCTGGACTTACTTCATTTCTTGCAGTCGTGCTTTTCCCCAAGTAAATCTGGTTTAATATCTCCGGGTTTATCATTCAAAAATTGTTCCACAGATTCAACTTTAATTATTAATTCTTGATCACTGCATCTGGCTTTCGGACAATCTGTTGCTTGGCTACTAGATTCTCCTCCTTCATGTACTCTTTCGTGCACTAATATGTTTTCAACACCAACACCAACACCAACACCGACAGATCGGGGCTTGTCTTTCAGATCATTAACATTGGAGTTTGGCATCTCACCATCCAACAATCGTTGAGCCCTGTAGAAGTTGAGACGTTTCAGGACCATATCTAATTCCAACCTACAATTATGTATTGCTTTCTCTAGTTCACGGATGAGACGATGACAACCCCCAACAGGGTCCTTGGCCCGTATGTCGGCTTGAATTATAACAGAAGTCATGGCGTTTTGTTTCTCGTGTTGGGGCATCTCCTTTAGTAGTTTGACAATGTTACTCACTCCAAAGAGTTTATGGACTTTCAGAAAGTCCTGCTGCTTATTTGCTGGAAAATAGGGTGCCAGTGGGCAGTTCGGAGTGCATCTCCTGCGTTGGTGCTTGCATGCGGCGCATGCTTGTGCCACGGCAGCGTTGGAAACTTCTGATGCGGTGATAGGGGAACCAGTATTTTGTAGCTTTGTAGTAGTAGTAGTAGTAGTAGTGTTTTGGTCGTTATTGCTTATGTTCATGCTTTTTTGGTGCCTTTAATGGAGAAAAAGTAGCCCTTTCTGACAGTATTTTGGGGAAGTTGAGGATTAGACCGCAGACAGAGAGTGGGTGATATGGATGTGAGGAGAGAAATGCGGGACGTGGGGATCTTTAGTTTCATCTCTCTATCTGTGGTGTGTGTGTGTGTGTGAAGGCGATCAAAAGTCCTCCTCCTTTATGATTCATTTTCTAAAATTTCTTTTCTTCCTTTCCAAGGCAAGAACTAAGAAACCAAACATTATTGTGATTGCCAAATCTATGTGGTGTTTTATTAATTGTTTTTCTTTTTCTTTTTTTTCATCCTCAATCAAAATTTGAGAGGAGTTTTGCTTGAGAAAATAATGCAAAACCCTCCTAAGGAAAATCATAAATGAAATCTAAGAAGTTATTATCATGTTTTAATTTGTCATTTCAATCATTTTGTTGATGATTTAAACTATGATTATTGTAATTGCCAGATCGACTTTTTAAAAAAATAAATAAAGGAGTCCTTCCTAAATTGGGTTGTGGGATTCTCGTTGAGTTGTTTTGCCTGGACACTTATTTTACAAGTAATTGAGTTTTAGTAGGATTGAATCATATAATTTCCTAAATATAGGAGCTTCACCTTAAACCAAATCTATATTTACTGACTTATATAACCAAAGGGTTTTTCATGATGCAAAACCCAGCACTATTATTTTAATTAAATTATTCTTGTGTTAAGTGCAAGGTACAAGTGAATCTGAAGCACATCCTTGATTCATGTTTTGAGCGAGAAACTCTCCCAACCTTCATTTCCCTAAGCACTTTTACAGCATAAAATTATCGAGAACATTAATTACTAGATAATCCGTTTTCAATCCAGATTGCGGTAACTCTGTTTACCTGATTGTCATTTATAAAGAACATATATAAGTTCAGAAGGGCCAAAAGATGACCAATTTAGTTCCTCTTGAATGCGAGGGAAAAAGAAGGTAGTAGACTAGGGAAAAAGAAAGTAGTAGTATATCCCACATCGCAATAAAATTACTTATATGATTCCTTAATAAAGAAGCAGAAATGGATCAACGGTCGCCGAGTTCAGTAACGTGGACTTGTAACCCAAGTGGGGGCGTTAAGGTGTTGAACAATTGGGCTAAACTAGCTGGCTGGGTTCTCAGTCTCTGCTAATTACTGGTCTGTCCATTCTACGAGTGGAGTTGGGCTATTTGGCCTTGGAGTTAGTTGGGCTTTGTGGAACTCTTCTCAAACTTAAATTTCCACTTTGATACTTCTTAACTTCAGGCAGAAAGAACAGAACCAAACGCCTCCCGCTCCATTCTTCGGAACGGATATAGCAGACCGGAGCGTCTGCGGCCCATTAAAAAGGCCAGATGGGTTGCCCAATTGAACAGTCACCTTTTTTTTAAAATAATACTTACTTTTTCATTTTCTTACTGGTGGAAGAAAAATACCTAACATGAAATCCATATTAGAACGTTGATGGAATTTAGATAATAAGTTATAAAAGAAAAATATTTGAATTACTCGTATATTACACGTCAAATCTAATATACATGTATCTTTTCATTAAGTTGAGAATATAAATGAGAAATTTGAAGTATCCCGTGTATTATTTGTAGGCAACTAGGCTTAAATTTTAATTTAAAAGATTTTAATGTGCTTGCAGTTTGTATATTTGGTGTCAGAAAAGATAAAAAAACTCCTTGCAAATAGAAAATTCTTGAATCAGATTAGATTATATCCCATCAACCCAACTCGAAAGACCCCATCCCCACCCAATGCTGGGTGGGTAGCAATTGAACTGAACCTAATTGTTTTGCTGTTAATATGGTCCACATTGCTCTGTATTTTCGACCTTTAGAGTGCAGATATGTTGTTGTGCGAAGTGTGGAATCTGTGCGAAGAGATATTTTCTGGGACCTGAGTTTGCACAGGCTGTAAGATTGGAGAGTTTCCATATTTCTTAAAACTTTTAGCACCATCTCATGTTGCCCTGTTTCTTGTAATTTAGTCCTGCTGCCACTGCTTATCTTTGTTGGCTGGCTCTCTACCCTACTCTCTTCAAAAGTGTTGCCCATGTTATACATTAATTTCCCATAATAAGACTGTCAATGAGTTCAGGCCGGCTGATAACTCATAACCCCCATATCCTTATCATTCTCTAATTGGATTTTAGTACAATCTAAATCACGTTTAAATCAGCTTTGGCTTTGAATTTGAATTCAAGTCGAGAAAGCAATAGTAGGAGATTTGGATCATGAAAACATCTAGGCACGAGAAACAATCATTCTTACATTCGTAATTTAAGGAACGTTGGCAAAAAGTGGCAAACCATAGAAATTAAAGCCAAAACTAATCATTAGCAATGAAGATACTACTCTTCTATTGTTCTACAAGAACTATCTGAAATAGAGGAAAGTGACACTGCTGCCTTAAGAGAAAGAAGGATATATTTTGTCAAAACTCGGCTATCCTAAAATTATTCGACATCAGTTCATCACTGTAATGATCAATGGATGGGAAAGGATTATAACAACCTGTTTGGTGAGTAAAGTGAGTAACTCAGACATGACTCGTAAACTTATGAATTGATATATGAACCATGAAGATCAGAAACAAATTGCTGGATACTTGAAAATTGCTAAACAAAATACCGTTTATTTTTGCTGAAAAATAACATGCATGAAACATCCAAAGAAACAATTTTGAAACAATTATCACTTGTCATTCATACCTACAGATCATTCAAAAAGCAGTATAACCACTGCAAAATCCCAAAAAGGCTCCCACCATTTTCTTTGGATTCAACCATGAGTGTTGACTGCTTCCCAGACTAAGTTCTTTGGAACAGGTTTGGCTAAATCCCTGGCCTGCAGCGCGGCATTTCTTAGTGTCCTGATTGTCATAGCATTGGCCTGCCAGAACGATGCACAATTATAAGGCAATCCATGCTTCTTGCAAAGCTCCTTCACAAAGGGGGAGATCTTCCGGAGCTGGCATCGAGGCAATCTAGGAAACAAATGGTGCTCAACCTGAAATTGCAATCCACCATGAAACCAATCCATCCAAGATGAACACTTTATGTTGAGAGTTCCACTTGTTTGCTTCTCAAACCAATCATTCCCCTTAGGTGGTCCGACATATACGTTAGACGAAAAGTGGTTCAAACAGAATTGAACATGTTGAATACCAGTCACCGCAAAACTAGCAATGACAAACATCACTCTTTCACCCCAATTGGGCAAACGAGAAACAAGCAGAGGGTACCAAATCCAAAACACCAGCAATCCAAAAAGCTCCTGACCTCTATGTGGCACTTTTCTCTTAGACAACAACAAAATGAATGATTGTGCAAACAAATTAATCCTAGCAAAACACATCACGGGATAAAATGTCCAATGCTGATTGCTAACCAAGAACCTAGCAGCAGAATCAAAATCCATTGTCCGCTCATAAAAATAAGAAGTGATTGAGCTAAATAACTTGGAAGATACTGCAAAAAATGGCATGTGCTGAAGATCCGGATCATAGTCAAGGCTATTGCAAGCAATGTGGTGAGCATTGTGATTCCACTTCCACCACGCAATGCTGATTCCAGCAAGGCAATTCCCTGAAAGAATCTGAGCAAATCTGTTGAGCTTAGAAGTCATCATAATCTGATAATGCCCTGAATCATGCCCAAGCCAGCCACTCTGAATCCAAAGAAACCCCATGAAACCACCACAAAGCAGATGCAACCACACGCCTTCACAGCAAAGAACACCATAAACACTCACAGCAAACAGTATTGCCATGAGACACATAGAAATGAAAACCCCATGTCCTTTCTTCTCAAAAAGGCCCATCTTTGAGAACTCATAGACAAGTTTCCGGTAATCTTTGGACACTTCAGAAACAGAATAGTCTTTCAAGTAAAAGCCATTAAAGAATTTGTCAAGAAACTGCCAGGCAGTGCCTGGATGAAAGGCAACAAATGCATCAGTCGCATCTTGGCCTGCAAGATTTAAGAGGGGTGACTCACCTCCAGGATGATGCTTCACCCATTCTGAAACATCATACACTTTTCCCTGAATTGAGATCCAAAGATCCCCCTTTTTGTTGTGGGTTTTCAGCTCATCTGATGTAATGTACCTTTTCAGCTCAGCCATTTTTGATACAAGATTCAAGATCCACCAAAGGGTTTTAAAAAATGTAGGAAATACAAAAGAAAGAGCGAGATATGAGATACCCTTTTGCTTATCTCCTCTCTGTCGTCGTCCCTTGGTTGATGAAGAACAGTTATATCATTTGGAGTGAGGTAGAGATTGAGATTCCGATCCGAAATGCGTGTCTTTGTATGCGCGAAATGAAGGGACTGAAAAGCGCCACAGAAATGATTAAAAACGGAAATATACTGTAATGTTCAAAATCTTGTAAAATCATAAAGGTACGGCATTAACATATTATTGCATGTTGTGGCAATATGATTGGCGGTGTAAATTGTGAGAATATCATGTAGCAATGTGATTGGATGGTGTTTGTTTTTTACTCATCCTCCATTTGATTTTCTTGTCCAAAAAAGAAATATTTTTAAAGGGTTTCTACTGTTCGAATATATATATATATATATATATATATTTAAGGGAGTTTGCCCTTCCTTTTTCTTTTAGTAATGTATGCATTATGCATATACGATTAAGAGTGAGTCTGAGAGACACAGTTCAATGTGTCGAGTTTAGCCAACCCAGCACAGAGGGGGAGGGTTCCCTGTCCTCAACCAATTCACGGAGCAGTTCTCAGTCAATGAACTTGCTGCTCTTGTTACAGCAGGCTAGAAACTCGGCCTTGAGGTGCAAGCCATATCTGTGCCTAACCCTAGGGTGAAGGCAGAGGAACATTACTACAATGCCAAGCATACAAAACCCATGGAATTGGGGCTCAAACCCCACCATCTTTCAGATTCTCTTCTCGACTCATTGCTCAATTTTGCTGTCCAATACAAGGATCATTTCGACTCAAAACAGATAATGCCCAGTGCTTCTTGGAGAAAATTTGGAGCCAAGCCAAAGACTGTTGCAGGGTAGATAAGTTGAACATATAGTCTCTGTAGCATTACATATGCCACTTATGAGGTAGAAGCCATTGGATGTAAATGAATTGCTAGTGAAATATTCTTAACAACAAAACTTTCTGGACATTGGTAAATGGAATTAATAATACCATTACAAAATTATATTGCTTATAACTATTGTATCTATATTCATCATAAAAAGACAAATATGATACTCCTGATTCTCATTTTCGCTACCTGAGGAAAATCGAGAGAGAGATTCAATTCCAACTCTTAGGAAAAAAAAAAAAAAAGTTCAATCGATTTTATGATCAGAAATTACAAGCAAAACAAAAATTGTCCCAGTGGACTTCAAAATGACGACTACACTTGGATATTGAGAACTCACTGACATTTATTTCTACAAATTCTATCCATTTCTGAACTTAAATAATCAGCTCATTGGCAGTATAATCTGAACGTCAGTTATTCCCAAAGGAGAAAAGGCTTGCATGTAAACAACTAACCATATGAACATCGGAGTTGATGAATATCCAGCAGGTATGTGTTATCAAACGCTATTATGCCAAGATCTTTCAGGTAGAATGTCTACTTCCCAGCACTGTAACTGTCAAGGCATGTGCATACTAAGATCCTACAGGGGCAATGCCTTTTGCTTTGGCTGCAGCCGAAGCCGCAGCAGCTGCTGCTGCTGCAGCAGCTGAGGCGGCTGATGCAGCTGCATTGGGTGTTGATGGAGGAGCAGCATTGGACTGTGAATTACTTTGTGTTGCAACGATCTGTTGTGGTTGTTGCTGTGGTTGCTGAGAGTTTACCTGAGCAAGCAGGGTCTTGATCTGACTGCCTGTAAGAGTCTCGTGCTCAAGTAAAGCATTAGCAAGAGCATGAAGCTCCTTGTTATGTGTGGTTAGAATAAATTTGGCATTGTTGTATGCCCTTTCCAGAAATTCTTTCACTTCCTGCTCAATTAGGAGCCTAGTCTCGGTGCTCATGCTCTTACCATGATCGTCGTAGTTGTGAGTGACGACTCCCACCTCTTTGCTCATGCCATACTTGGTAACCATTGCTCTAGCCAGATTGGTTGCTTGCTGTAGATCACTTGATGCACCTGAAGTAACTTCACTTTCCCCAAAAATGAGCTCTTCCGCAACTCTTCCACCCATGCAAACATCAAGACGAGCAAGCATTTGCTTCCGTGATATACTTGTCTCATCTTTCTCAGGTAATTGGGAAACCATCCCAAGAGCCATTCCACGAGGAACAACAGTTGCTTTGTGCACTGGTAATGCCCCATCAGTATGTATGGCTACAAGAGCATGACCTCCCTCATGGTAAGCTGTCAGCTTTCGCGATTCCGCAGATATTACTGCTGATTTGCGCTCACTTCCCATCATGATTTTATCCTTAGCATGCTCAAGATCAGCCATGGTCACTGCTTTGGCACCGTCCATTGCAGCCTTTAGAGCTGCAACATTGACCAAGTTTGCAAGATCAGCACCTGAGAACCCTGGAGTTCCTCTTGCAATGATCATGAGATCAACATCCTCTGCCTTGAGAACCTGCAAGATGGAATGAAAATTGAGGTAAAAGGTGGACTCTTCATGCAGAAAATTAGCAGTTGGATGTTATATGTGCATAGGTAAAAATGAGGGTTGACATCAATCATGCACGCTTACATATTCAGCCACATATGGTTGGTAAAAAGTAAATCAACTTATTCTCACTTTTTATTTGGAATCTATAATGCTTGCGAACAATATGATTTATGAAAGAATAAACTGCCTCACAGTAGGACAATGAACTAAGGGCAACCCATGATTGGACAATTCAGCAAGAAATTATACCAAAACTGGGCATAGGATGATTATATATACCGTGTTTTTTTTTTTTTTGGGCATACTCAAATTTTCATTAAATGGAAAAAATATACATCTAGCGCTCGAAAATCCAATAACAATCATAAAATTTTATGCTATTCAATACCATTAAAAAAAGAGATTTGTTTGAAGATAATGAAAAACAGTTGCTGTTTAGAGATAGAAGAGGCACTCATGAATCATTATGTTCATAGAAAATGAGATAATAAAGAGATAACATAAGTTCATGTCAACTTGCCGATAAACTTTAATCAAAGGACTATCCAAAAACTGACCCATAGTCAAGGTAAGAAGCAATTACCTTTGACATGTGGGATTCCAAGATCTGCCTCCGCCCTTCAACATCAGGATTTGGAACAACAATATGGCGATCAAACCGTCCAGGTCTAATCAGTGCCTTATCCAACGACTCTGGAAAATTAGTTGCAGCAATCACAATAATCCCCTCATTTTGTTTGAAGCCATCCAGTTCAACAAGCAACTGATTTAAAGTCATCTTCATGTATTGCTGATCCTTCGGATTGCGACTTCCTCCTATGGCGTCAATCTCGTCAATAAAAATTATACATGGTGACCTCTTTTTTGCAGCAGCAAAGAGATCTCTTACTCTACGTGCTCCAACACCAACAAACATTTCTTCAAATTCACTGCCACTGCAAGAAAAAAAAGGTACACCAGCTTCTCCAGCTATGGCTCTTGCTAACATAGTTTTCCCAGTGCCAGGGGGACCAACTAGCAGAACACCTTTTGGAAGCTTGCCACCAAGACGTGTGAAGCGCTGCAATGACGTGATAGCTATAATGAGAATCCATGTATAATTGATACCTCAGCAGAAATCTGTCTCCCATCCCCCTCATAACCCCTTCTCCCACTAAAGGGGGAAAAACTAAGGAAAATTTTGCTGATGATGGATAAAGAATGCAACAGCTGAAATAACAAGTCAACTCAAGAAAGTATACCATACTTGGGGTGACTGACAGGTCAAGAAATAAAATCTCATCTACAATGTGGATCAAATACTTGTCTATTAACTCAAGTTTTACGACAAAGAGGTCAATGCATATGTAATTCTAAATTTTCCCTTTCTTTAGAGTTTAGGAAATAATAGACCCGTGACGCAGTTACCTTAGGATCACGAAGGTAGTGAACAATTTCTTCCAGCTCTGCTTTTGCCTCATCAACTCCCTTCACATCACTAAATTTTGTATTAGATTCCATACTGGGTTGCACTTCTTCATGTAAACCAAGCCCTGTTAAGAGCAAGCAAAGAAGAGAAGTAGAATACTTTTTATTCAGTCAGAGATGCAACTGAATCACACTGCAAAAGTGCCAATACTGTGGAAAGATATATCATTACCTTTACCAATTCCTCTATCCTCAATCAGTGCCCCAACACCTGAAATTAGTAGGAAGGCCATACCCAAAGCACGGACCGTGCGCCATAACTGCTCCTTGAAATTCCCCCCTTCGGCAGTCACCATGTGTATAGGAGCACTTGCAGTACCAAGGATTCCATCTTTTGAAGATTTCCCCACATTTCTAAGAGCTGAAAGTGCTCCAATACTTTGTTCATCCACCCGTGAGCTAGCAGCTCCCGACATCCCTGTAAAGAATTCAAGTCAATACAGATGACATCTAGGGGATCAAATCCAAAAACCACGAATCGCTCTAGTGGACCTCAAACACATATGGGAAGGAGCTCAGTTGCCAGAGCTCTTCCAAACAGGCTATTTATAGAGCTAAGGTGTAAAGTCCGAAAGCTGGAATTTCTTATGTGCTCACCTCTGTGCAATGTCTTAAGCAGTTCACTTTCATCAAGCCGATCAACCTTAACCAGAGCCTTGACATACTCAGCAAGAGCTGATGGGTTAGAATGTAGTGAAGGTTGACTCTCAAACAACCTTATGACTGCTTCTGGATCATTTCGATGATAGAGCTCCTTAAGATATGCAGCATCGCTTGATCTATCAGTATCGCGCACTCTACGAGCTATACTACCAAAATAATTTGATCTTCCAAAGGAACCTGTTCCCACAGTACTCGAAAGCTTGTGCACTACAAAAGATAATTATAGAGTGAGGATCATGGAGATGCTGTAGCAGAATATGACAAGCATAATTGATTAAAAATGGCCGCAATAGAACGATTATGTTGCTTTCAGTGTACCATAGGTCAAAGACCTATTAATGCGTTCATAAACCAAAGTTAGAGCAACGCCTCCAAAATAATCAATTCTCTTTCCTTAGATACTGCCCTCATCACAATTAAAAGAATCTTTATACTCTATGAATTGAGTTAACATAATTGCACTAATCCTATTAGGTTTGCCAGAATATTTACTGAATACAAACACATTTAGAACAGGGATAATCTAGCCACTGCAATCTCCTTGATTTGTAGATGAACTTTTGAATGCTTCTTTGCAATAGGACTGTTGACAATTCCCAGATTGCAAGCCATACGAAGATCAAAGGTTCATCCCATAAAGCTCGATGATTACGATTGGACAGTTAGATACCATTAAATCATGTTCATAAAACATATCATAAGATATACTCATTACAAAGTCAGTCATTAACCAAATAACTTTACTAAATTTTTTTAGAGCCTAAACGCCTGATATGAATAACGAGAAAGCAAGGAATCCTAACATGTCAGAAAAAGGAAGTGAAAGGAACACCCAGAAAAACAAATTCAAAGAATATAAGCAAATCAAAAACAAATTAAATGACATTAGATCTTTGAAGTCTGTTTCCACCATATGTCCTCAAAAGTCTGTACATGGTGAGGACGAATGTATCAGAATCAAACCCATCTAAAAATTAAGATAAATGCTACACTGACAATTAGTTGAGTAAAAATTTGTGGCAGTCAACAGAGTGATGCATACCTGCTCCTCTAGCATATGGTGAAGTTCGATAAGTTCGAGCCGGCAGATTGCTTAACTGCCTCAACTGCGATTCCTGCCTTTTGACCTACCATAACAATGTGCACAACATAATAAAACAAACACATCGACTTAAAGCAAATAGAATCTTGAGTTCAAAAGGATTATAATCAGATGGGCATTTCAATGAAATTCAAAAGCAACAAACTTTCAGACATCAATGAAAAATACATCAAACTAAAATAGCATGCAGAAACAAAGAAACCTTCCAAGAGAGTTAAACAGAGCTAGAGGGGTTGATAAAAATGCAATTTTTTATCCATAACCTAACAAAACCAAGATTTTGATGATTAAATCAATAGAAAAAAAATCCAATCCTTCATCTTCTAATACAGAAAAATCCAGCAGAATTAATCAAGATACTTATCCCTCCAGTTTAGGGCTTTCATAAGCGTACAATCCACAGTAACAAGAAATATACTATAAACAAAATTCTCGTTAAAAATCTCAAATCTCAATAGAGACAAAAAATATTACATATCAGATATATGAAGCCACGAAGATTTTGCAACTAACCTCACTGAGAAGACGCCTGAAAGCCATCTTTTTTCCAAGCGTGACCAAAAAATTGAAAAAAAAGAAAGATCCTTTTTTTTTCCTGCTAAAATCTCCTCGTCTCTCTCAAACTATTTGTATATATTTATATGTATCTGTGAATTTGGAAATTTCTGAGCGCTAAAGGAAAAGGTCGTCGAAAATGGGGTGGGGAGAGAGAGAGAGAGAGAGGAGAGAGAGAGCTCTGGTGGGCAAACAAACAACAGTGATTTTTCAGTTTTCAGATATAATTAATTAAATAAATATGAGAAGAAAAGTGATTTTGCACGAAAGAAATAATAATTATGTTGAAATAAAAATACATCTAATTATTATACTTAGATTATAATATAAAAACATCTACATGATAATGTTTATATAAAAAAATATGATTTATTTACACTTTATTGAATTTGAATTATGTATATTTGTCCTCCATTGAATTAGTGTATATATGGGTCAAGATCTAACCATCCATTTGATCTAGACTTTAGTTGTATAGGCCTAGTTGCAACATTGGTCCGAAACTTAAAACTAAATTAGCCCATTTTCAATTATTTGCCTTCTACTTTCTTAGTTTGGCCCAGTCACAAAGTGGGTCGAAATAATATTTGACTAAAACATATAAATGTAAATATCTCATGTAAAGTTATAATCATGTACATTTGTCCTCGGGGAAAATTTTATCATGTGAGGAAGAGATAGAGCCAAGTACAGAATGATACAGAATCCAGTGAATATGTTCTTGTTCGTTGTCATTTCACCAAATTTGTCATTTGTTAATGATATATTTAAAAAAACACGATCAAGAATTTTGTTTTAATCCAACAGTTGAAAGCTGTTACAATTCCTCATATTCACTCCGATAAACATGACTAAGACAATAATTCTTAAATCTCGCTTCCAAATAAGGTATATTTCCCTTGCCTTATTTGTAATTTTGTCAGGTAAATATGATTCTATTTCCGTTGGGCCCGAGCTAAACTTCAACAGCTCGGATCGATCGAACAACCTTAGATTTGGGCCCAATAATAAATCAAATGCCATAACCCAGCTCAGCAAATCTGACCTATATTGAGCTACAAAAATCATCTAACAAGATGGGTCTAAAATCAACTAAGCCCACTATCAGCTAGGCCAAATCCAAACCATATCAGTTACAGTATAAAGCCAAAAATAATGCAATTATTAAATTATATTTATAATTTTAATATCTTTAATACTTAAATCCTAATATTTATTATGTTATTTGATATTATTTTATTAAATTTAAAAAAAAATGATTAAAATAGTTCATTGGTCAACAGTGCCAACAGACTTATATAGTTTCAAGTTTCAAGACGAAGAGAGTATATGTTTATATTAAATGTAGAATATTTTCATTCCAGTGATTAAAGAATAAGATAGGATTACGAGTGTTGTAAACTGTAACTCCTTGTGAATATACACTAGGACTGAGGAGACAAATAAATCATATTCATAACCACCGTATAAACTCTCAAACATGAAATTAAAAGTGGATTAATGTTGAAAAGGGCAAAAGGAAAAATGAAAAAAAAAAAAAAAGGAATTGCAATTCTCAGTTTTATTAGTAAAATAATTCAATTAAAGGAAGCTTAGCCCCCTCCCTTACAGAGAACTAAAAAATGATCAAATACAAGAAAAATATGGATAAGAAACAATCCCCCACCCCACCAACCCAAAACTCCAACAAATAAAAGGAAGCATTTCATTAACTAATTAACTTTGCCATGGTGCTTGATTTTGAGCTTGCTGATCATACGATGAAGATCCCATTTGATCAAGACCAGCCATATTGAGCAAATCTCTATCAGGGAATGCTCTTAGCTGTAAAAAATCCCTTGCCAGCGACACCACCACCACTAGCGCCGCCGCCTTCTTTAGTTACACTCAAATGGGCATTTTCTTGAAAACTGTTGTCTCTCTTTGTGTTCAATAGTCCATTGAAACGATCCTCCAAAGCTGATGACCCATCACACCCACTAGTAGAAGGTAAATAACCCACCAAGCTCATATCTTGGAGTTCCATGCAACTAGAGGTGACGTTAAAAGCCTTGTTTCCAAAAGATGCCAAGCCATGCACAAACCCTGTTCCTATTTCTTCACGTGAGGACAAGCCAGCTGTAGAAGTAGATGATGCAGCACAGAGCCCTGGTGCACCCATGTGATGATGGGGTCTCATTAAATTTGACTCTGATGATTGACAAGGTAACTTCGTGCTCGTTGTGACCCCCATTTGAACTGCCTTTTGCAGCAATGCAGTGGCAGACATAAGAGAAGAAGAAGTAAGGGTGGTGGATATATTAGTATTAGGGTTAGGGTTTTCCTGAATTGTCAGTTCTAGCCTCGGTGAGGTGGGCAATTCATTGGCTGGGGGCCCCGCCCCACCTGGACCGGACTCAGCTGATAGCCATGGAGGGAGGTTGAAGTTTTGGATTTCTTGTTTGAGTGGGATTAATGGGTCCTGAAAGCCAAGAATTTGAGCTTGGTTAGGAGCTGTTTGGGAAGACAAAATCTGGTTTTGTGTGATTGATCTTGACCTTTCTTCTGCCAAAGCATCACAGAATGATCTGTGGGTAATGAAACTGTCCCTCCTGTGAATATACAAGAAGAAAGCAACAAATGCTAAACAACAAAGAGAACAAACCATATATTATCATTATGCAGCTCCAATATGAACTGTATAGTCATCCCATTATAAAGCTCTCTCTCTCTCTCTCTCTCTCACACACACACACACACACATATATGATAGTCAACCCTTTGTGCTAAACAAGTAAATTTCTCAATGCCATGATATCTTTTGCATAAAAGAAGTTGTGAATTTAAATTTTTATGCCTCTCTCTGACTCCCCCCAAAATACAGAAAGAAACATAGTTTCGTTTCTTGAAATGAAAATAGAATGGACTGACTCAAGGTTATTGAATCTGATGATAAATTCACAACATTTGGTACTGAAGTTTTTTTACCTGGAAAAGAGGGTACCACAATCACATGTATACTCTCTAGTACCACAAATCTTGGAATGA
Source organism: Paulownia fortunei (assembly GCA_019321725.1). Taxonomy (NCBI): domain Eukaryota; kingdom Viridiplantae; phylum Streptophyta; class Magnoliopsida; order Lamiales; family Paulowniaceae; genus Paulownia; species Paulownia fortunei. The sequence continues at coordinate 24,047,538 of CM033111.1, forward strand.
GCTTTCCAATCAGATTGAACTGCATAACGCTTTGGGCACTTTTCACACTTCCATTTCTTCTCGCCATGTTTTCTGCAGAAGTGCCTTTTGATACCTGTGAGGTCTCCCAAAGCTCTTGAAGGGTCGTGGTGCACACAGCTAGGCTCGGGGCATACATAAACTTTCTTTCTTATCACTTTTTTTTTGCTCCTTTGCTTTAGCTTCCATGGCAGATTGTTCCCTCTCCTGTGCAATTGCAGGTTCTGATCTCTTTGGAATCCCTTGTTGCAGATCTCACATACAAACCTGTTTGTTGCCAGAAGGGTTTTTGGAGATAAGGCCACCACCTCTGCGTCAGGATCTAATTCAAGAAAATTAAGTTACAAATAAATAATGGATGTAATATGTACACATGTACATAAATATAGGAATGATTGAGATTTGGAGTCTTCATAACATTGTTGAATGAGAAAAAAGATGTACCAGGATGGCCTGGAAGATTTCTTTTCTTCTTGGCAGCAGGTTGTGTTGGGATATTTGGTGATGCAAAGGACAGATGCTGCAATGGGTACATTGAAGTGGTACAACTTTCTTGATTCCTGTTGTTGCTTGAAGACATGCTGGCTTCATTGGATGCAGATGTTAAATTTGACATATTGTCATCTACAAGCATGCACTGTAACATTTCTAAATCTTTTTTTCTTGCTTTTTGCCTGCTATTTGCTTTCTTGGATTATGATAGAAGCTACTGCTGTTGAGCCATAGATTAGCTCTTTCATATTTGAAGACCAATTTTCTTTTCTCTGCACAGAAACCCTAAATTGGATAGGCTTGCAAAAAGTTAAGCTGATGAAACCTATTACAGAAAGGTCAATTTGATATCTCCAACATAATCCATGTATCTCCACCAGCTTTCTTGATATGTAATTCACAGCCCTTCACTTTTCTCCCAAACCCTGAAAAGATGACAAAAGATAAATAACATATATCAAAGAAAGAAGACAAATAATAGTACTATAAAGTCTGTTGTCACTGCAGCAGCTCCAAAAATCTTGCACTCTTTTAAGTTTTCATCTCTTTTAGCTTTTTCAATGAAAACATAACCTGAATTGCTGCTAAAACCAACAAGATTAGATAAAAGCCATACAGATGAAAACAGGAGAGAGAGAGAGAGAGATGTGGATGAGAAGGTATATCTCTTCTTTCTTTTAGCTCTTCTTCACCCCATCAAAAACCAAGGCCAAAGAACAGGCCTTTTCTGACGTTTCACTTTATCTTTTCCTTTGTTTTTAATTTCTTCTGCAATAATTGCAATATCTTTATCAATTTGATATTTTATTTGTTTATCTTTTGTCACGAATAAAAGACTATTAACTGTTCTTCTTTTCTGGACATGAGTTCTTTTAGCACAAATTTAAGTTGTATCCTTTTCAATATATGTATATTTATGAATAGTTGATACATTCAGAACTTAACGAATAATATGTGTATTTTTTAGGTGAAATATTTAGTATAAATATTATACATATTTTTCGACGACTCTATTTTAATAAATATTTATAATATTTATTTAAAATCTAAAAGTTATATTAAAATTATTTATAAGTAACAATTGAATATCATGCAAATAAAAAATAATATTTTTTTGTCAAATAACTAATTTTAAGTTGTCATAATTATAATTTAATAATATAGTGATATATATAATAATTTTACCTGATTTTAAATATAAGTACAAATAGGATACATATGAAACCTATTAAAATAAATTATATTTTTGCTCTTAAATAATTTTTTTATATTTATATTTTTCTCATGTACATCTACGAATTTATATATTTTTCCCCTTTAGTATTTTTGGGCCAGTTTTTTTTTGCCATAACTTTGAATAAAAATTTGTATATACTCCTAAGTGTTAAATACATAATATTTTTCATCTCATATTTAACAATTAGAGATATGAGAATATATGTGTAAATCACTGACGAGGATTTTAGTATCATGGGCGTGAACGTTTGGTGAAGAACTTCATATAAAATAACCAATAATATTAAAAAAAAATGTGGGGTGGGGAATAAAAAAATCAATAAATTATTTATTATATATTTAGAAAAATTGTTAGTTAATAATCAACAATACGTATAATGTTAAAACGGAAAGGTAATAATTTTCAATTGAAATAAATGATTGATCTTGACAGTCTTGTTGGGACGATACTCATATTAATCAAACTATAGCATTTAAATTTCACCGTGTTTAAGTTAATTACTAGGTGGTCATATTTTGATCACAGAAACATAAAAATAAAAATATGTAAAAAATTTAACAAGAGAGAATATCTTTGAGTGATGCAAATAATGTTTTGGTGGAAATGGAGATTAATAGTTAGGGGTAATTCAGGAAAGTGACTTCATTTCTTTCGGTCCATGCATGCATTCACATGATTGGTTTAGTAAATTATTAAAATTTAATTTTGTCACTTAAAGTTGTCCCAAATTTATCAATAATTTTTTTTAAGCATCTCAAAATAGATTTCTATCTTCTAATTAAAAAGATTTTTTTTTGTTTTTATTTAAAAGTATATAACCGTACGTTTGCCAAGTATTAATTTCAATTTTTATTTTTTTTTCTATTTCAATTCCTTATTTTACTAACTTGTATTATTTAATTAATTTAAAGTTGAAAAGAATACATAAGATGAATTAAACGGCCCCTTATAGAGAAAAAAATGCTATCAAACAAAGAACGTGATTTTTATTATTTTGTTATTTTGCGTCACTTTTTTGTAGCTGTTTGGCTCAAAATATTTTTATTTAATTTTCTATAATTAAAAGGGTGTTTGGAAACCCATTTCAAATGAACTTTTAGATATGAAAGTTTATTTGTAAAAAAATTATGTGTTTGGTAATTATTTTTGAACGAACTTTTAAAATAAGTCACTTCTCCAAAAGTCTATTTTGAAAAGTTCAAAATTGTGAATTTTGAATTTCTTTTCTTGAACTTCTACTAAATGAACATTAAAATACATGTTTACCAAACATTTAACAATACTTATAAGCACTTTTTAAAAAAATTTATATTAAAAAGTTCATTTTATAAATGGACTTTTATTTCAAAAATACTTCCAAACATGCACTAAGCCGTTTTGTTGTTTTTATTATCTAATTCTTTTCTTGGCCTATCTTAGATTAATTGTTGCTTTGGTCAGTATCAACAATGGGAGATTTTGCATATTTTCTTTGCGCGTGGACCATCAATTGAATTATTAAACCAAATCATAATTTTCAATTAGTCACAAAATCCCAGAAGTTCATACATTCTTGATTTGGTTAGCTCATATAGGTAGAATGTGATGCATTTAAGTCCACTTAAGTAGGTGTTGTTCTATTTATACATTATTTTTTTATTAGCATTTGATATCTTGATATAATTATTCATTTTTAAAAAAAATAATAATGCAGTATTGTATTGATCGTAATTAAATATCCTTTAAGACTTAAATAAGCACTCATTTAGCTCACAAATTAATTTTGCAAATAAGGACATAAAAAAAAAAGAGAGAGAGAGAACCTTTTGGAGGGACACTAAAAAGCTGAACCAGTTTATCATAGATTAGATAACAGCCAGGAGTCATGTCATAGAGATATAAGATACACGTAATTTTCTATACTTATAGTCATAAGACTACATATCTTATCACCTAAAACTTCGTGACAACAACATATATTCATATGCATATATTCATATGCATATATATATATATATATATATATATATGTATATGTATGGTTTAACAAATATATTTGCTGTTTCAAGATTCAAATTGATAATTAAATACTGATTGTTTATTCATCGTAGAAAGCACATTACTGCAAGTTAGATTTAGAGCGCAAGAAAACTTAAGATACACAGAAAACAACTACAAGTTAATTTCAGTATCTGTTTATTGATTCATAAATCAGAAAAAGGGTAAAAGAAACATCCTTTATGGGCTCAGAAGAGACTTGTTTGATATAATCTCAAATCTATATTGAGCTACATTTTTGGAAAAGTATATGGAGATATCTGTAATAAGGGTACTGTTTTTACATGTTATTTTGATAGGTTATGGAGTTAGAGTTGGAGGTTCTTACCAAGATAGATACATTCTTGAAGAACAACCCAAAGAACAGCCTTACAGAACTGCATTCCATTTTCAACCCCCCAAGAACTGGATGAATGGTACATTTCCTGTCCTCAAAACACAAAATTTTGTGCTTTTTTATTCACTTATTTTTGCCAAGTCAAACTGATTTTTATTTTTTTTTGGTTGGTTCTGGCATATCTGTTGGCGGAAATGATGATTCTTTGGCGATGAACTTAAAGATCCAAATGGTAAAGTTTTTCAGAATTCTCTGCATTCATCTTCTGTACTTAGTCCTGTGATATATATTTCTTATCTGGATTGTGGGTGACGCAATTACTCTTGAGCTTTCTTTCTCGTTTTCCATTCTTTAATTATTTATGCAATATGACTTGGTGACAGCTTCTAAAAATTGATACTTTGCTTAGAATTTGTACATGAGGAAAATAGATTTCGTATATCCGTTTGAATCGAGGTTCAAATCTTCGTCGGTGAGTTGACCTACAACCAAAATACACATTAGGCTCGCTGCAAGTTCATGTAGGGCCAGAGAATCTCGTTGGGGCGTTCAGTTCAAACCCAAACTCGATCCCCTTGAGTTTTGACCTGTGTAATAATACCCGAATCTTTTCCTTTTTGAGAACATAGTAATTTTTGAGGGCAAAGTAAACCCCTATCAACTGGAGTTTGAATCGTGCATTTATCTAATTCTTTTCAGATTTTATTCTAGACAGGTAGTTAACTTATTTGAATTTTTCAAGCTCCTAAAAGAAGATGGATTTACTCTGCAGTTTGCAGTTTCTCTGGATACTATCATGATGCATATTCAAGTTATAACATTTAATCTTATGTCTTTTTCTTTGACTTGTTACCTGGTTATGTGAGCAACACAAGAATTGGTTAATATGACCAATTAAAATTGTAAATGTTAGTTATTTTTTTTGCTCAGAAATCAGATGGGATTCTTCTTTGTTATCTCCTATTTCCAGTAGATTCATCATACTCCCTCAGGCGCATAGACTTCATTGAGTCAAAAGACGTCGCTTGTAATGTTAATTTTCTTTCATTATCGTTCTTGTTTTTTCTCATATTTTGTGGGGGTTTCCAGAATGCTAATGAATAATGTGACAGGACCTATGTACTACAAGGGAGTCTACCACTTGTTCTATCAATACAATCCATATGCTGCAGTGTGGGGAAACATTTCATGGGCACATTCTGTATCATACAACCTCATCGATTGGATCCATCTCGAGGATGCTATTAATCCAACTGAGCCATACGATATCAATGGCTGTTGGTCTGGTTCTGCTACAATTCTTCCAGGGATAACAAACCTGTTATTCTATATACCGGAGATAGCTTTGCAGACCAACAGGTTCAAAATCTTGCAATGCCGAAAAATCTGTCTGATCCCCTTTTAAGAGAATGGGTGAAATTTTCACATAATCCTTTGATGACTCCAGTTGATGGCATTGATCCAAAGTTCTATAGAGATCCCACAACTGCATGGCAAAGATCAGACAAAACTTGGTGTGTACTTATTGGAAGTCAGATTGATGGCCATGGAGCTGCAATTCTGTATAAAAGTAGTGATTTCATCAGCTGGAAAAGAGCTGATAAGCCCCTTCATTCATCAAATAAAACAGGAATGTGGGAATGTCCTGATTTTTATCCTGTTAGTACTCATGGTAAAAATGGGCTCGATACATCTGCCAATGGTGCAGATATTAAACACGTCTTGAAGGCGAGCTTTAATGATCATGACAACTACATAATAGGAACTTATGATTCCAAAACAGATGGATTTACCGTTGATGTTGACTTCATGGATGACAGTGTCCAGTTGAGATATGATTATGGTATATTTTACGCATCTAAAACATTCTATGATGGAGCCAAAAAGCGAAGGATATTGTGGGGATGGGTGACTGAGGCTGATAGTGAATCTGATGACATTGATAAAGGATGGTCTGGTCTTCAGGTAATCGAAGAGTTTGATCCCAGAACCAATAAAATATAAACTATGCCAAATGTGCTGGTGACAAGATTGACGCATTTCAACAAGTTCTAAGTCTTGAAGCTGGTAATTAAACTTGAAATGCATACTGACAGAGTGCCTATTTTTTTTGTTTGCAGTCAGTCCCAAGAAGTATTTTGCTAGATGAAAATGGAAAACAATTAATACAATGGCCTATTGAAGAAGTTGAAAAACTTCGTGGTAGAAAAGTTACTTTAGAGAATAAAGAGATTAAGAGTAGGACAGTATTGCAAATAGCAGGAATCACAGCTTCACAGGTGAGTTTTTCCTACACTTGATTATATATATCTCAGTTTATTATCTAATCTCTGATTCATCTGCTCTATGCCATAGGCTGATGTAGAGGTGTCGTTCCGTTTACTAAATTTAAAGGGTGTTGAGTTGATTGATGAACGATTGGTCGATCCCCAACTTCTCTGCAGCCAAATGAATGCATCAGTAAGTGGGGTCTTTGGGCCGTTTGGTTTGTTAGTCTTGGCTTCAGAGGACTTGACAGAACAAACTGCTATGTTTTTCCGGATATTCAAAAGCCATGGCAAGTATATTGTGCTCATGTGCAGTGATCAAAGCAGGTATACAACTTTCCATTTATTGATCTACAACTGAAGTTTTTCCACGTTTATCAAATCACAGGTTTGATATCTTTGAACTGCAATATTTCCAACAGGTCTTCATTGAAAACACGTGTTAAAGAAACCATCTTTGGGTCATTTCTTGATGTAGATCCTAATCAGGAAATCTCCCTAAGAACCCTGGTATGTGGCTTGTGAATTCACTTATAATTACTCCATCTGATAACAGGGCAGCTTGCTGATATATTTCTTCATTTTCACTGAAAATCTTGGAGCAGAGACAAATCATAAAAGTGCAGATGCCTAGGAATTGTTCATAAAAAAAGCTACATTATTACTCTCATTGAAGTCATACCTGCTTGATCCTTGTGCAGATAGACCATTCCATAGTAGAGAGTTTTGGTGGAAAAGGAAAGAGTTGTATCACTGCTAGAGTTTATCCAAAGTTGGCCATTTCCAAAAACTCCCACATTTATGCATTTAACAACGGCGCCAAGAGTGTTACTATTTCAAGTCTTAGCGCTTGGAGTATGAAGAAAGCTCAAATTGCACAGGTTCATAAAAGAAGAAAGCCCTCAATCAGTTGAGAAACACGATACTATCACAAATGAAAACTTGTGTTTCTCTTGAAGTAAGAAGATCTCTTTGTACTCACTCGTGGGTTTTGACTATGAAAGTTCGATGTCTTATAAATAACTCCTTAAATTCTTAGCTTGGCCCACAACGATTTAGCAACTGCACCAACAAATAATAGAGCAGCACACAAAGTCGCAAATGGAGAATTAACTTTATTATTATAAATTTAAATGCACTTGTTTTGCTTCTAACTTAGCTCATCCAACTATGAATTTTGTGGATGGCATCTAACCTGTGCTTTTCATGACACCCATTAATAGTGCTTTGCTGTTGTATCGATAATCATAGGAACAAACAAGATTTGCTAAAAGCGTGTTTCACTGATACCTCAACTTAAAGCATCCACTTTTCATTGAGGGAATGGCAATTTCACACCTATGGTAATATTCTGATAAAGTTCCTTACTTTGAAAAAGTGCATTATATATATTAGCCACAGAATGTTAAAAAGATGGCCACCGTTGCAGCCATAGCTACTACAACTTCATCTGGTTTGGAGTTCTGTTCCAACTTGCTAATAGAATCTTCTATAGCATCTGGAATTGATTCATCATAATGTACTTACACCAGTTGAAGGGCTTTCTTGGTCAAACTTTGATTTTCACTTAATGTTACCCCACTTTGAGCAGTTTCTTTTTGACCGTAATAAATATTTCCAAATTCATGTATAAGGGTGTCGCTAAGATAATTGCTGAACTTTCAAATAAAAATTAAGGTAAACAAAAATTTCCTCTGTAATATAATTCTATTTGTTGCGCTTTTTCATTTAATCAAAGCAATCTAATGGTTCAATTCAAATGCTTCAAAATCCGATTTTTGTGATTGGTATGCTATATGAGACAAGAATGCTATAAGATAATTTATGTATGGAATTGTACGACTATTATTATGAACTGAATTTTTTGTAATTAATATACATCATCAAAATATAATAAAGATGCCCCTTTTAATCTGCAGTCCGTCCGCACTCGAGGGCCAAGGCTGTGTTGAAACACGAGCAATCCCCATCAAGAAATACACCCGCCGCCCTCTCCAAGTTCCATATAGATAGATACATTTACCGATAACAAAGGGAGGGAAAAAAACCAAAAAAAGAAAGAAAACTCTTTCTGCTGCTCTGCCACATATACAGCGTCAAACGAAAAGGAGAACACGCCAGCACTTGTGCATTGTTTGAGGACAGCAAAATTAGAGACAGAATCAAGAAAGCCCTTTTACAAGTTAGCTTAGTTTTCCCAATACAGAATTCAATACGAGAAACAAAACCCAGATATAATAAACTATCTTCTTTTCCATCAGCCAAGATACAGAAAACAAGTGGGGAGAGGCAAAAGGCTGATTTTTTATTTTTTTTTCCAACCGCCCTTTTCAAGAAACAAGACTCATACATAAATAGTTTTGTTTATTACGCTAGATAAAAAATAAAAAGGCGGAAAAGTTTGAATCTTTTTGTGTTTGTTTTTAAGTGCTCTTTTTCAAGAAACAATGGTGGGAGCGATGGAGGAAGGTGAGTCAGGAGAAGAGAAGAGCGGTGGTGAGGTTATTTCAAGAAAGCAATCTGGGCCGTCCAATTGGTTGACCACCTTCCACAGAGATCTCACGGCGGGGGCGGTGATGGGGGGTGTGGTGCACACGATTGTGGCCCCTATAGAGAGGGCGAAGCTGCTGCTGCAGACTCAAGAGAGTAATATAGCAATCTTAGCTGGTGGGCCTCACAGGAGGTTTAAAGGGATGATGGATTGCATTGTCCGTACGGTGAGGGAGGAAGGCATTTTGTCCTTGTGGAGAGGCAATGGCAGCAGTGTGATCAGATATTACCCCTCTGTTGCCCTAAATTTCTCTCTCAAGGTAATATAGAAAATGTTTCAATCTTTGTGTTTCTTTTGATTGGTTGTGGAATTTGTCATCTGTGTGCGTGGGCACAGTTTTGTGAGGTTGAGGGTATGCTTGCACTTTCTAGAATGATGAATGGTTGTTAATGATGTAAAAATTTTGTGATGTGTAATCTTGGTTATTGTTCAATATGTGGTTAATATGTTTGATTTAGGTTTGATTGACCATTAGATGAAAAGTTAATGCTTAAGCGTGCCTAGTTCTTTCATTACTTTCTCGGAAGAAATGGTGATCACGTGGACTACTGAGTCTTATCTTGGATAGAGCTCAACTCGTTATGATATTTTGAAAACTGTGATTGGTAGAGTGGCAGTTGGACTTGGAGTTGGATTGTGTGATAATTTAATTCACGGAATTGGTTTTTTTATATTTGTAATTTTGATCTCAAGGCCTGAGATATGTACTGCAATACGTCCTTGTGTTAAATGTATAAATTATAAGATGATCTTGGGTGGTTGTTTGTGTTCGCTATGAATGTGAGAAGGGTGATGAAATATGATGGGGCTATGTAGCACTGATGAATAAATGTAGAATGTACTCATTTGAGGTGGTTATTAAGGTTATGGAGAAAACTAAATGAATAGTTTAAACTTAGATCATCATCGGAGATACTTGGTTATTGCTGGCTCCAATTTGAGAATGTTACATGGTGAATATTACATGGGCAACATGCTGGTTAATGTACTTCTAGAAGGGCTGGCAACACAATTGAGTTTAATTCTGTTTTGACAAGCTAGTCAATATTTGTATAGCCAGGCTAAGTATTCCGTATATTTTAAGTGATTAAAAGTTCTCTTTTTTGTTTGTTCCCCACCTCAGCATTGTGTGTAACAAGCCTTATCCTTGGACGGGCTTTTGTGGATTTTGGTTGTGTGGTAGTGCTAAGAGGATTACTGGCATCATCATGTCTTGAGACGGTGCAGGTGTTTCATCATGGGCAACAATAATCACGGTCATGTTAATTTAGAAATTAATAGATGGTTTGTGCTGTTTTCAGCTATATAATATGGCCTTCTGTTTTAGTAGGGACTGAAGTAAATAAAAGTTCTGGTGTCTAGCATTACTTTTACTGTGTTCATACCTGGCAATACATGGAATGCATCAAGAATACTAATGTAAATTGCAAATAATATGATCACTGTTTTTTTTCCCTTCTGTTTGATGAATTTCCTTAAGCGCCATGAATTTCCTTATATATGCGGTGCCAATAATTTTAATTAGAGTTATCTTTAGTTATTCAGATTCAGGTAGTACTCTATACTCGAGTGTCAAATTGACAAAGATACTTCTGTTTGTATTATATTTCAGTTTTTGAAAAGTCCTCTATATAAATTTGCCTTTTGGTCATAAATTACTGTCTCTAATAGTGATAGTTAATAAATTGGAATATTTACCTCTTGCCATGCACTCTATGGGGTTTTCTTGGAAACAATTAACTAGGGAAGGTTAGGGATGAAAAGGTGCGAGGATAATATGGCTTTGCATGCAGACCCAAAAGGACGATGATGTGAGGATAACATTTCTTGTTGAAAGTATAATTTAAACTTACTCTTGGATTTCTAGCAAGTTCTCCATGGACAATGGGGAGAGAGAGATTACTAAATTGAAGTTGATCTGTATAGATATTTCGGCAGTAATTGCCACTTGTGCCATTCCAACTTCCCTCAAGAGCAGTTCTCTGTCCGGCAAGTGGTTGAAGAAAGGAAAATAGTGAGGTGTTGGTATGAGGTAATCAAGGCTGCTCATTATTTGCTTACCCAATACAACTCAACTTAACTATCAATTTGTTGATTGTCTTCCTCTGCTCTACACAGAGGAAACTCCACCATAAAGTATTGCCCATAAACTTTTCTATTACCTTGTGCCATGTGAATTTGGGTCTACCACTTTTCTTAGGTTTAACGTGGAATTGTTTGTATCACTCGTCCATACCAATATTATTACCAGCATCAGTTGAGTATTAAATCCATCTCAATCGTTTTTCTCACAAAAATAAAAGTCATGCGTATCTCCTTATAGCTTATTATATCATGTTCAATTTTACCATAAAATGGTTTGTTGAATTATTATATATGTTGTTCTATGTTTATACACCTTATTTTTTTGTACGCTCTGATTTGTCTGATGTAACGTACGTACTTACGTTATGTGTTGCTATTCATCTCTGAAATCTAATTGATTAGCACTCTAGCATGTTATCAGGTACCAATCCAAAATCAGAAAATAAATTTGTCTAGGCAAGCTTACTCCTGAGCTGAATATATTCTCATTTCAGTTGGCAGTATTTGCTTCTCTTGTTTAGGCTCAAATCGGTCATAACGAACTCTGTGCAATGGAAGAACAACTTAAATAGCTGTCCAATGAGTAAGAGAAGTGACTCTGCTCTGTATCAGGAAGTCAATTTCCTATTTCCTTTCTAATAATGAGGTTTAACTTTGCCTTGACTAGTATTTTCTGACAGTTTATTAAGGCAAAGGGATGTGAGCACGATATGATGCAATCTCCCCTAATAACATTTCTGCAACTTTATAAACAATCTTAATGTCCAAGAACGCATCATTCCATGTCTCATTGCATTAAGTTAGAACACCAACCGCATGAGAGAGCTCCATCAGTGGATATACCTTCCATGGAGTATACTGAGATTCATTGAGTAGCAAGAGAAAAACCTTTTAACTATTATTTAGTGAAAGTTATTTACATTTTGAGGGCCCTATTTTTTATACAACTTTGATGTCTCAACTTCACACAAGATAGAAAATGAGGCCATTAGCATCACTGGAAGATGCCAGAAAGAAAATGAGAAAGCAACCCTTAAATCTCTTCTGTATGCATAAGAAGGATACCACATTTAAAGCTTCTCAAATGCTATAGTTGCAGAACAGGAGCTGAGATTCACGTCAGTCTGTAAATGCCGTTCATGTTGATGTTCAGTCTTTAATCTTATCCTCGCTGATTTACTTCAGATATCAGAACAATAATTATAATATGTGTGAAGCTTGTGGGGGTAGTTACCTGCCTACTTAAGAACTGAGGAGAAAGTAGCCCTTGAATTCCCTATATACAAAGTAACTTCACATTAAAAGCTTCTTGAACTGTGGTCACAGAAGATGAGCTGAGATTAGCATCACTCTTTAAATGCTCTTGATGTTGATGCTTGGTCCCCAATCTTATCCACATTGATGTACTTCAGAACAATAGTTAAGATGTATGTGAAAGCAAGGGTAGGTACCTGACTACCTGCAAACTGACCAATTATGTAGAGCACTAATTGATATTTTTGCAGTTGTATGCTGATTGCTGTTGTTTTCTTCATGTCCGTTATTACAATGGAATATGACCACACAGTTGAAGAGGGAGACTGTCAATTTACAAGGATGTAAAATGTAGATATGATGTCTGAAAACTGGATGTTATATGAAGTTACTGAGATGGATTCTGATATTGACATGAGTATATCCATTTTTATGATCTTCAGTAACTCGAGTACATCTTCCATTATGAAACCTTGAAGCTATGTGGTACTTGGTTGTGTATTGGCAGGATTATTGCACGAACATATTCCACATGGTATCTTTGTTTCATTTGTCCAACAGCAAGTTCAACAATCTCACAGTAAAATAACTAGCTGAAAGGATTTTTATAAAGAATATAGTTTACCAAACAAAGTTTAAAATATAGCAATAAGGCATGAATGTGCCTTACAGTCTCTAAGTAATAAGAAGTATCAAGCTTTTCAAGCTTTTACTGCCTTCATTTGTCAGGAAACCTTTAATTACACTTTTTCAAAATATTGAATTTTGGGATTGCTTGAAGTACATGTGATCTCCTCTCAGGACATAATGACGTTCAGTCAATTGAGAAATTATTTGCAGGGTATGACCACAACATTATTCTCTCAACGTCTATAGCTTGATCTTGTATCTATGCCCTATGGCTCTAATAATGTGCATGGTGAATTAAATAACATTGTTCATAGCAATTCCATCAGACATTTCATAGCTTAAGTTACTAATATCATCGATATTTCCATTATGCAAGACAGAAGGATAATGATTTTTGATGGCCTGTTCCAGATTTGACCACGGGTATCTTTTGACAGGATCTGTATAGGAACATCCTGCGTGGAAGCTCACGAGAAGGTGATCTTTTTTCTGGACCATCTGCCAATTTCATTGCTGGATCTGCAGCTGGTTGCACAACACTGATCATCATCTATCCACTTGATATTGCACATACACGCCTTGCTGCCGATCTTGGAAGAACTGAAACTCGCCAATTCAGAGGCATTCGCCACTTCCTGAGTACCATACATGAGAAAGATGGAATTCGAGGGATTTACAGGGGACTTCCTGCCTCTCTGCAAGGCATGGTTGTTCACCGGGGTCTTTATTTTGGTGGTTTTGATACAATAAAAGAGATGATGTCAAAAGAATCCAAGTCAGATGTGGCATTGTGGAAACGCTGGGTCGCTGCTCAAGCAGTAACAACAGCAGCTGGATTGTTGTCATATCCACTCGATACAGTTCGGAGGCGAATGATGATGCAATCAGGCTTAGAACAACCAATGTACTGGAGTACGTTGGACTGTTGGAGGAAGATATACAAGATAGAGGGTTTCACTTCTTTCTATCGTGGGGCTATGTCAAATCTTTTTAGGAGTACAGGCGCAGCAGCTGTTTTAGTTTTGTATGATGAGATCAAGAAATTGATGAATTGGACCGGGTTATAGCAAATTGATTCACTTTTGCTCATCTACACAATTTGGACTGAGTATAGAATGACATAAATACACAGGCAACAAAAATACAAAAATAGATGGTAGCAGCCAATCAGATTAACTGTAATTGAGAGCTGAAGTGTAATGTGTACAAACCCTGTTGTGTTTCTTGACCTTCTGACAATACAACCTATTTTTGGGGTTCTGGAATAAAGCACCAAAATTTATGAGAAATTTGTGGAAAATATCGGCTAGTTCCTCTCTTTCTTTTGTAATTGTGTTTCATCTTCAAAAGGGATTCTGTAGAAACCTCAAATTTGCCATGGCTGAGAAATATGCACCCTGACATTGTGAATATGCTGTCTTGTGCATATCAATCCAGGGGTATGGCTGCCTAGTTATGCAGGGAACTCTATCCTTCAGTTAAAGAAGCATCTGCAGTTGGTCCATCCATCAGCCTGATTCTTCACATATATCTCAGGTCAGAACTTATACATCTGCACTTAGTTATCGGTGAAAGGTTTTTGTTAAGTCTAGAATGCATACTTAATATTGTAACGACCTGAATTTGCTATTAGTTATGAAGGAATATGTACTTGCATCACAAATCTAAAGTGCTGAGTGGAGTTTAGAGATTAAATCATTAAAAATCTTTCCTGTAACTTTGGTGACTGACAATGGAATATGTGGTTGATGGATTTTAAGAAGAATTAAATGAGGGAAGAATCAACTATGACAGATTATGAAAAGAAATGAGTAGCCAAAACTGCAAAAAAATGTACAATAATCTATATCCAGGGCACTGCATAATTGGTTGCTTATTATTGCAAGGGAGGTCCTAACTGAGGGAGCCTTGATGTTTATTTCGGTTGGGTTATGCAAGAGAATACTTGGACACATTCAAGCAAGGTCTCTGAAAACTCATCTAATATGTTCTTTTCTAAATACAATGCACTTAGTCTAACATAAATAATTTCTTAATTGGTTAATGATCTTTAAGCATTTTATGTAAGCAAACATGGACGAGTTAGGTAATTGATTAGGAAAAAACAACTAAAAGTAAAGTGGAAACCCCATAAAGAAGCCAAAGCAAACATGACTTCAGTTATGACACAGAAGGGAAACTACATAATCTAAAGGGGCTTTTGCAACTTTAGACTCAGTTGGAAACACTGGACCAAACATCACCAATATGAAAAACCTTTTTTTCTTCTTTTGTTGGGGGTGGGGTGGGTATTTCATACATGGTGCTCACTTCACTTTTCCTCCTTTAACAACTGCACAAAATACACATCCAGTTAGTCCCTTTGAATGATTAAGTGTTTGAAACACCTTGTTTAGATTCCTTTTGCAAGACTTTGAGTTGCAGATTCTATTGAGGTTAAGCTGTGAGATTCTTATGTGGGCCCCACTCATTTTGTGCCTTCTTGCCTATAAATGGTTGCCAGGTATAATTCCATTTCAACCAATTTCAAAGGCACTCCCAGTTTTACACATTATTTTTAAAAGATTCCGCTCTCACAACAATCACAATTATTAACCCTTAATGTGGTGGAATCTACACAAGATGCTATTACCATCACGAAAAACTCCCTAAAAAATTACACCAATTTCACACACATTGGCACACAGATTTGGATTCTGGTGGATGCAGCAGTAGTGGTGGTTTGCTGTTGTCACAGGGGAGTGGTCCATTGGCATGAAGTGGGGTTGATCTCTTCCTCTGATAATGAATGGACCTTTACATCCTATCTTCCTTTTTACTTAAATTGGAAAGATCTTTGAACTGTGTTTGGCATTCATGGACTTAAGTCATCTCTTTCAGTCTTTCTTTAATACCAATAAGTGAATAGTAAGTACCAAATGGAAGGTCCATACTGCATACCTGCTTTAAATATGGTGCTGCTGAAGTCTGGCTTTAAATGCATTTTTACTTTTTGGTAACTTTGGTAGAGTCTTGACAATGACTTCGTTTTGTAAATTAAATTTCTCAACTACTCCTGACTTATGGAAGCTTATGCTAGGGTGGGATCTCTTTGGTTGTCTTGTGAAAAAAAGTATGCATAAAAAATCAGCAAAGAGCACTTTGATGATTCATAACTTTTAGAAAAAAAAATAAAAAAATTAAGTGGATGACTATATAATAACATGTTTGTGTTTGTCATGGTTTGTTATATTTTCCAGTAAATTCATAAGCCTTGTACTAATGTTATCAGCTGTTGAAAATATTCAACAATAGAGGCTCTCTCTCGAGGTTTAAGCCTCGTTTTTATTTTCAAATGGCATCTTTCAATTTTCAACTATTGGATACTTTGAAAAAATGTATTTATTTTATTTATTTTTATTTTTAAAATTCATATTCAAATTTATTAACATTTTATATCTTTTCATGCATTTATGAAAATTTATTTTCAAGATATTTTACGTCTTTTTATAAAAAATAATATTTTTATTTTTAAATTGATATTGTCAATATAAAAATGTAATCAATTTAAATATATAAAAAAAGTTTGAAAATGAACCTAAAAGGGGCTTTAAGTTGTTAATGAAGCAAATAGAGCAACCTAAACATTGTCTCATGGAATGCTGGCAATATTAGACTAAATCATATGTCCTAATTAATAATCTTTGTCACTTTCAATAAAAACAATGGATTACTATTAGTTTTATCAGCATAAATAATCATGAAAAAAGAAAAAAAAAAGAAAAAAGAAAACAAATGTTAGTTTCTGTGAGTAGACACGTAGAATGAGCAGCAAGTGATGTCATTTTTGGTCATTCAATTTCTATCACATCATGTTCATGTGGAAGCTTTTTTTTTTTTTTCATTTATTTACATAAAAAGTAACAGCTGATGGAATCTTTATTTCCAATAATTATTCAAAGACAGTCCTTTTTCTCTCCCATCTTTCCTTTTCAGCTCATCAACTCTTTGTCCAGATTCTATTGGAATTTGCTTCATTTGATGGCATGTTTCTTTTTGCCTTTCTTTCTTTCATTTTTTCTTTTTTTTTCCCCCCTTTTTGAGGGAATTTTGTATGTCAAAATATATGTATCAAGAAAGTTCATAACTTCAAGGATACCACGTTTTAGGAGATGTTATATTCGATTGTGAGTATTGTACATATATCTCAATTTTTACATATATTGATAAATATGTATTTAAATATGTGTAAATATATAATAAATATTACACTAATGCACATATAATATAATATCTATAAAAACATACACCATACTAAATATGTACTTTAAAAACAGAGATAAAACCCAACACTGTTTATGCATTGGAATAGCCAACGGTCGATGGGTGCCAACCATATTTAGGAATTAGGACAATATTAGAATTTCAGAAAAAAAAATTCACTATTTGGTAGTCAAAAGTAGTTTGCAAGCAATGGAGCACAAATAAAGTTGCATCCAAGAAGCAATTATGATCCCAGATTTGTCTCGAGAATAATTTCCAAGAAATATAAACAAGGTTAAGAATATTCCTCCACAATTGTTGGGATATTCATGAATTTGTAACTTAGAAATAGCTTGATAATTATTTTTCTTTAAAGGGTTCACAATTTGGAAATAAATAAATAAATTAAACCCCTTTTAGTCCTTTTCAATCAAGTAAAAGCCAAACCACAAATCAATTACTATATGCCCATATAAATAAATTTTGCCAATTGTAAACTCAAATTTGAATATAGTAAAAATGAAATTAAATACACATAATTTATTTACCATTGATGTAACTTGAAAAGGACAAAAAAAAGAAAGAAAATCAGTAGACCAACTTGTCATGTACTACTGAAATATCATTGGCATGCTAGTCTTACAAATTTTCATAGGCATAGGTTGTCATAATTCAACATTATTTAATCATAATAACAATTACCAGTCTAAGAAAGCACTAATTTTACAAGCTTACAACAGCAATTATGATAATCAGAAAACTAGTTATTTCCTCTCCTAACAATTTTCTAGTTTTTCCCATGACTAAATTACAATAATAATAATAATAATAATAATACTATAATTATCACAATTACTACTAATAAATTTAGCTAATTAAAAACTCGTTTGTCAGAGCACCAACTTCAACAAGCTTAGGCACGAGATTATTACTTAAGTGTAACGCCACCATGCTCTCCAGCCCACCAACACACGCGCCGCCTATGTACAGAGCCGGGGAGACAGACTCGCCGCCGAAGACGGCGGCGGCGGCGGAGTCCTCGTTGCTATTGCTCGGTTTGAGGGCGGTTATCTCGTCTTCCTCCAATTCGATGACGGTGGGGTGGACGCCGATAGTGGAGAGGAGGCGCTTCATGACGTGGCACATGCAGCAAGAAGAGCGGCTGAAGATGATCACGGGGTTTTCAGAAACGAGGCGTTGGATGCGCATCTCGGTGGACTCGGCGACATCGATGGCGAGAGGTGAGGTGGTAGTGGGGGTGAGTTCGAGGCGGACGCCGCCGTCTGCCAGCGGCCCGTGAAGGCGGAGGCCTTGCATCGCAACTGCCGAGGAAATAATTGTAGTAACGGGGGCCGCCGGGGGGGTAAGATATAGTGATAAATTTGTAAAGGGGGTGGCAAGTAAATAAATGGGTACGTGGAGGAGAAAGGCATATGGGGTTATTATATATGAAAACCACGAGCGAGGTTGGGGGGGGGGAGGGGGTGGTAACGTGGGCCTAGAGACTAGTAATACGTCATGGACTAAACAATAATAAGCACCTCATAATCATATCATTTGTTCTAACTATATATTATATTTTATATTTTATTAAAATATATATTAAAAAATATTATTGTGATATAATGTAAAATTAGAATAAATGATCCACATTCAGAATAAAGAAATCAAAACTTATGAGGAGAGGGAAGTAGGTTGGGTTTAAAATCATAAACATCCGAATATTTCATGCAATAGTTCAAGGACACAGCCAGAAAATTTCATTTCAACGGGGGCGAAATGAAACTTTTTATTTAAAAGCATATATTTTTTAATTTTTTAGATGTATAAAATTTTAAAATTTAATAAATTTATAATTTAAATTTATACTAAATTTATATTTTTATGGACTTAGAACGACAACTCATGCCAGCCCCTGGCCCCATCAAATAGGAATTAGTATTAGTTGGTTGTGAGATTTTTTTTTTCTTCTATTTGAGATAATCTAAAATTTACTACACATTCTATTTTAAGATTTATGCTATGAAATTATTAAATAAATCTAGTCGAGTATCTACTTTTATTGCATGTAAGGCCAAACTTACAAATAATGTGCTTAAAGAACATATACTATAAACTATAAGTTGTACTTTCAAGAATTTTTAGGTGTGTTTATGCAATATCTTGTTTATATCTCTAAAGTGACAAATTCGTGCAATTGCATATGGGGAAATATTAAAGTTGGGAACCATTAGAACCAGAATTGTAAATAGCTGGGATTTGGGGGACCCGGTGATGAGGGCATGAGTTTTTTTATTTTTTTTTAAGTTATGGTGTAAAATTTAAAAATAAGAGTTGTTAATTGTAATTTACTACTAATTTTGGTGGCATGAGGAGATGTAAGAAACATTATATTATCACACGCCAGAGATATGTGGAGCTACTTGTGCTATATGACAAAAAAGCAAGATTCCTTTCATCTATTTTTTATTTATTTATATTTTATTTTTTTAGGTAGGAGTTATGAGGTTTTAGACGGAGCCATAAAATAAATATTAGTGGGGAAATTTTATTTATTTTTAAATAATAAAATTATATTTTTAATATTTTAGGAGGTGATAAATTTTTAAAATTTAATAATTTTATATATATAATTTATACTAATTCAAAAATTTTGTGGAGTTGAAGAAGGTCAATCGCCGCAATTGCTCACCCCTAGCTCCGTTGCTTGGGGTGGGGTGGGGATAATATTTTTATATTAATATTTTATTTAAATAGAACTCATATAATGCTAGCTTAAAATTGAGAAAATATTTGCTATATAAAAATTTCATAGATATGTAATTTTGATATAGCTAAAATTAACATATTTTGTCGAAATACACAAGTTTGCCATGCATATGCGGGATTCCATGCACATAACTACATGAGACATACAGTTGGAAATTCTTATAATTACCTTTATTTTATTTCATTGTTGTAGGATACATTATATAAAGACATAAATAATTAATTAAATAATATGAAGAATAGATTATATAATAATACCAGTAATTAATAACTATTTTATGAAAGAGATAAATACCCTCATTTTGGTTTGATTCGAATACAAAATATCATAATTTTAAAATATTTAATTTTATCGATTGATTATTCCTCATTTGAAGATAATAATTTTGAGCTGGCTTGTCTGAAATTAACTTAATATTACTATATCACAACTCACATCATTCAAATGCATGACCAAATTCATTATTAGTAGATATTTTTCATGTTTATGGTTGAAAAATAAATTAAATTACTCGACATATGATAAAAATTGATTGGTAAAAACTCGTTTGATTTTGATTTATTAAACATAACAAATAAAATTTAAATATATTTTTTCGTTACATAAGATTATAAACTCAACTCAATTAGTAAAAAAATAATAAAATATATCTAAAAAAATTAAGTTACTTTAACTTAATTCGTGTTTGATTAAATTAAAAAAATTTCAAACTCGATTCGATTAATAATCAAACTATAAATTTGAATTTGAATAAAAAAAATTAAATAAATTTAACAATAATATATTTGACTCAACTTCATTCATTTACACTTCTGTCCAAGTCAAAGCTCCTTCAAAAAAATAAAAATAAAAAACAAAACCACATTATTCCATTTTCCAAGGACCAATGGATAAATATTAACTATAGAGTACGAATTCTTTGGCTGGGTTGCCTTAAGGCTGCGTTTGGTGCAATCAAGTTGCATCAGAGATGTAAAAGTTAAATAAAATCCACCTTTAAAATTATGAACTTACCAAACTACGAGCTGTTTAGTTGCAAAAATTTTGTTCAAATTATAATTAAATCAAACTCAATTAATTATATAATTAGTATTTTTTCTGAATTTTGTATCAATTATATATAGAAAATAAAAATTCGTAAATAATTTTAACTCAACTAAAAATATAATGTAAAATAGATACTTTCAAATGTTGGGAAATAAAAAAAAAAAATGCAACCCGTGACGTCACTGGATTAGAGAGGACCCAGTGTTGGCGATCACTGATGTCATTGGACGGATCAGAAGAATTGGTAACCCTGTACAGGCGCAGCAGACCTGTCCACGGACATAATCATCTGCAGTCCACCTCATCTCTACGTCGCACAGCCGACACGTGGCGGATCTTTTTCGCACGTGACTGAGCCAGTGGTAGTCCACACCACGTTGTTTTGCCGGTAATAGAATCATGACTTATTAACCATGCCAATATAATATATACATATAGTGTACGCATTAGTAAAAATTAGTATTATACTAAGGTCATCTTATTTTTTTTTTTTATAATTTAAATATCTCAATTTCGTCGAATTAATTCTAAACCTCCAACACACCTGCCACTAGCACCTTGGAGGGGGTAAATCGCGAGATATGTCTCAACTGATTCTCGAATTTCCAACAAAAACTGTATACTTTTACGCATAAGGAGGCAAATTCATAATGATTACATCATATTAAACTCCGATCGCAGATGCAGTCATCCTATTATTTTGAATTTATTGACGGTTGTAGATAACAATTGAAAAAAATAAAAATATTAAATATTATTATAGTACTCGATGTGGACCAAATTAGGTCTGGCTGAATGGTACTAAAATTTTGGATTTTTGCAGAGGTTGGGATTGGTGAGCATAACCAGAGCTGTAATAATAGATCAGAAGTGAATGGACATTTTGGGTCAGGTTGGTACTTCATATTAGTCCTGGTATATGATGAGTTCTCAGACATCCAGTTTAAGTACTAAGACAACTCTATATGAGGTAATAAGAATCCTATCAAATTTGGGTTTCTTAAGGAGACTGTATTTGCCTCATCTAATTAACTCTGGAAGGAAGGAATCTATTACCTTATATTTTATAAGTCATTTAAGGGATTCAGTGAAAGTTTGTTGGGCAATCTATTGTTTCTAACCATGATTTTGCAAGTGTTATAGAAGGGGATTAAAGCTGTAGAAGAGGATTAAGTTTTATTATTATTATTATTATTATTATTTTTTAAATAAGAGTAATATACATTGAAGTATTATTAACAATTTTTTGATGCATCATCTTACCATGTAGCTATTGCATTTAATTGTGTGTGGGTAATTAGTAAATTTCAACTACTAGTGATAAAACAATGTGAAAACTAAAATAATGGAGTATTTTTAATTTATAAATTAACTAAATAATACCCCCATCTGTTAGTTTATTGTTTTTATTTTCTTTTTAAGACATTTCAAAATAAGATTTTATTTTCTATATTTAACAGCTATTTGAATAATAATATAAAAATACATAACATTTTCAAATTTTCAAATCTTCAAATCGCATCTAATTGATTCGGACAAGTCAAATGAGGGCTTGTAGTCATATGAATGATCAAGTTGATTTTACTATTAATTATCGATTAATAGTTCAAATGGATAACTTTTTTTATATTCACTAGTGCTTGCATCCTAAGGGGGAAAAAAAAAGGGACAAGCCCATTAGGACATGTTCCCAAAGGTATATTTACTCTACATTTCCAATCGTTGGATGTACCTTAGAGTAAATGTGACTGTAAATTTTGATTTTTTGAATTTTAATGATCAAGAATATTCATCAAACATTAGATGTGGAAAAATTCAACCATTGGGATCAATTATATCAACATTGAGTTAGTTGATTATATCTAGGCTCAGAGAAGGAGCCAAAGGAGTGAGGGGTAGCGATCGTCCTCCCTCAACTTCATAATTTTTTTAAATTAATATAAAATTTTATAAATAAAATTATTAAATTTTATAAATTTTATTTTCTAAAAAATTAAAAATACATAAGAAAAAAAAATTTCGGCTTTCCAATTTCTATTTTCTGGCTCCATCCCAGTTCATACTGCACCCAGTACACAATGCAGTTGGTGTATAAATAAACGTCAAATGTCTTAAAAATTAAATATTTGAAGGATTAATATTGCACTAAATGTACGTGCACTCAATTTTATATCTACAAGACCCGATTCAATTATTATGGAGTTTTTTCAAATTTTTGTCACTCGTACTAAACTAGTTTTTCTCTGTGTTTTATCGCTTTGTTTGTGGCTCAGTATTGAAAGTTTAATATATAAACTCCAAATTTGATATATATATTTTTTCCTTGAGTCATTAGTTTGTTTAGAGAAAGTAACTTTCTTATCACGTTTATAATATAAAAAAATGAGAAATGCTCTTATACACTTTCCATCTAAAAACAGGCATTTTGTTTTGGAATTTGATCTACGCGATTTAATTTTTACCATTTTTATTTTTCTAATTTTTATGTTTGGTTTGTATTATTCTTGTTGCAATTTTTATTTTTCTTCATGTTTGGTTTTTGCAGAAAAAAGGAAATGTTTTCTTAGTTCGTTTGGATTAGGAGTCATATGTATATATAAAATTTTTATATAGATCCAATGCAGTATATATTTAATATAATCGATGTTAGATGAAAGAAAAGAAAAGTGGATGGAAAAATATTTATTACCCCATGCAATTGAACTATTGAAGAATCAAAGGTGTGGTGGAACTGTAGAAAAGGCCCACTGGCACATGGGTGAGGCAGAGGCGAAAGGACAGTTGAGTTTTGTTTGGTTGTACGTTGTAAGAAATTGGCAAATCATATGATGTCGGCTCATTTCTGCTAAAAATTTACCTACTTTTTTCACGGAAATTACTTTGATAAGTACTACCAGAAATAGGTTCCTCACTCACACACTGCTCAGTTGCTGGACTTTTGTGCACGGGTCATTATGGGTCACTCACTCACACTTATTTGTGGTACTACACATTTATCACACGATATGAATGTTTTAAATTATCTCTTTTGTATAAAAGAGATAAAGAAAATTAAAAATTTAATAATTATTTTCATCGAATAGGTATTGACTGTCCACATGTATCCACACACCTCCCTCCCTTTGCAAGTTTATCATTACATTGGTTGTCTTCTCGATTTGTATGTCAATCTGCTCGTCCAAAACTTTTTAGGTAGTTTTCAACAATTTTCAATGATGTATCTAATTAGATGTTCTTTAGAATCATCTTCTTGTATCGAGTTGATTTTTACTTTCACTCTCTCAACTCTTGTTTCTCAAATGAGCATAAGGCCCTTTAGGATACCTAATAACTCTGTCCCATTTATTGTACGATTACCACTCCATTCATTCCATGTTCCATATTCTATTTTCATTTGAATTGCATTTAAATAAGAGTTGATATCCTTAAAGTTTTTCGTTATGTATGGTGTGATTTTTTAAAAGTGTTCTTGGAGAATATATTTTCGACAGTTAGTTCGAAGAACGTGTAGAGAATAAAAATATATATGATATTTTTATTAAAAAAATAATATGATGTATTTTGAAAGATATTTCACCTGTAAATATCTTGTCAATATTACTTTATCGTGAAAAATAGAAAATATTTTCAACTGTAGTTGTCTTGTATATTATTTTGTTGTAGTTAGTGTAGGATATAGTAGGATATAATTTTATTTAAATATTATAATAAATGAGTGATATTATAGGATAATAAAAATATTTTTTTGAAAAATACAAGTCACACATACATTTTTTGTTTTCCAAGAAGGAAAATAGTTAGTGGAAATACCATGCCCTCTACACAGTCTATTCGCTTGGATAATAGTATTCAAGTGAGTCTTTATATATTTATAACATTAATGACATACAATGAGTATATTTGATCTAATTATCCATAATCATACTCCAATAGTATTCAAACACTATTAATGAGATTATAACATATCAACTAAAATTTATTCATTTTCAACTACATTCCGTCATAAAAATAGTTGAAAACTTGAAATCACGTACAGCTTAAACTTAAATTGAAATCTCAACTAATTATTTCATTCGTTTTAATAAAGTGAAAATAAAAGTATTCCAAAGACCATGAGATTGCAAGCTATTTTTTGGAGGTGGTAATTTATATGTCAGCTAACCTGACAAGCAAGTAATATTTATGTTACATTCGATATATTGTTCATTGAGTATATGAATGATAATATGCAGAACAATTTTTGCCACGTGCCTGGGCTGATGTTTGCATCTTAAATAAGCTACAATTCTATTAATTTCTAATTTTTCCAAATCTTTTTGTAGACTAATGCTTTTTTTCTTTTTCTTTTTTTGTTTTTTTATAACCACACAAGACTATTATGATTATGATTCTTATTCCTTTGTATTTTTGAATTTTTGACCAGTGAATCTGATTCAGACAAGGAATAAAGATCTAGTTCTAAGATCACAAGAAATCACATTTTTACCTAATTTTTCAATATATCGGTGGTGATGCAATTAATTTAATCCCAGGTAAAAGTTAATTAGTTGTGATTTATAGGCAAATCTACATAGAATTATCAGGAATAAGCTACACAGAACCTCTAACGTTGTTGTTAAAGGATTGTTGGATGATATCGAACAAATTCAAGAAAGTAAAGGATAACTTTTTGTTGTAAGAAGTTTAATATGAGAACAGACCTTTCTCGAATAATGAATGCTTCAGTTAATATGGAATTTCATATCTATGACTCTTATCCACCTTTTTTGAATTTTAATTTGTAAATAAATTTAAAAAATATTATAACTAGAAAATATAATAGTCTCTTGATGTATCTATTTTGCTCAAGTAATGAAGTATTTTCTCTATTGTTAAAAGAAAATTAAAAATATATATTATATAGAACATAATTCAAATGTTGCAACTTATGAAGAAAAACCCCTCTATGTTATTTGGGATCGAAACATTTGAGCAAACATCCATTAAGCCCAGTATAATAATACAAAATGGACACTAGGCCTATTGGGTTCTACTGGATAATGGCCCAGCAGATATGTGATTTTAACAATTTTCCATTTTCCAGAAGAGAGATACAATATATGGCTGTTTTGTCCTTCATTTTTATTTATTTTTTCACATTGTAACTTAAAAAGTATTGATTTATTAAATTAACTCAAGTAAATTAAATACAACAAATTCTTACGAAATTAGGAAAAATTGATAAAGCTCAAATGATGATATATAGCATTTTATCTTTCAAGAAAAGTGAGCCATCTGCTGCTTCTGGAGATAGAAAATTTTGATCAAGATCCAAGAACTTGATCATCTGACATTCCAACTTGAATTCTCTTCCACTTCTCTTAAACACTATTTATTACTACGATTGAAGCCTTAAATTTATATTTTCATTCAAATTTAAAATATTTGCCGTAACTTCTGATTTTATGAGTATAATTCTATGAATTTAAATTAGAATATAAAATAAATTAACAATCGATGTCAACAAGTAACCAAAAACAGGGATAGAAACGAGCACATATATTTTTTATCAGAAATAAATAGAATGAAATATTTTTCAACTATTACAGACATGTAACACAAAAAGGGTCCTAAGTTAGCCCACTTTTTAAATCTTCCCCATAATCTCAAGAATTTTCTAATCCTTCCTCTAAATCTCGAGAAGTTTATAGATATTTTTCACCAAATTATAAATTCCCAGCTGGCCCACCACATAAGCTTTGTCTGTCCCACAAAATCTTGCACATTTGGTGCACAAACAGTGAAACAGATGATTTAGGGAAGTATCCAAGAAAAAGTGCCACTCTCTGTCAGTCTCTAGAACTTTCCTCTCAACATCCATATATGATCACTCTCGCAAGAAAGAGTGGCTTCAACTACAAGCAAAAACACCATCAGAGTAAGCTACAAATTCACTTCTTGTGACTAAAATATTTCAAGAAAGTGTCATCTTTAAGGGAATGGAAGGTGTGAAAGTGAAAGTGGAAGAGGAGTGCACCACCACCACCACCTGCGGCGGCGCCTCTGCTGCTGGTGCATCGTCGTCGTCATCTTCATCTTCTTCTCCACAGCCAATGGAGGGGTTGCATGAAGTGGGCCCGCCTCCATTCTTGATCAAGACTTTTGATATGGTGGAGGACCCTTCAACAGATGCAGTGATCTCATGGAGCAGGGCTAAGAACAGCTTCATTGTGTGGGATTCTCACAAATTCTCCACCACTTTGCTTCCAAGATATTTCAAGCACGGCAACTTCTCCAGCTTCATTCGGCAGCTCAATACATATGTAAGTGCTTTCAAGGACCCCGCTACCAAAATATCTCATCTTTTTCTTATTTTTTTTTGTTTTTCTGCATTTATTTGCTTCATTCGTGTTATGTATAATGGTTGCTGTTTATTCAAGCTTTTGTGATTGCACTGGGTTGCGCGATCAGGGTTTCTGATAAGAGTTTTAGAAAACATAGGAAAGTTGGTTGCTTTTGTATTCAGGCTTTGATTGTTCACTTTTCTTTCTTTGTCAGTTCTAATTTTGAAATTTGCAGTAGTGTCTATAATTAGAGTATTCCTCTGAATTTCTTGTTTGATTCTGTTTCAAATAGTAGTCATTTGACATAAGGTACTTCTAGAAATTTATTCCGCTCGGTATTAGAGATTGAAAAAAAAGCCATAAATTTATTTCGTGCTTGTCTTTCAAAATTGCACACAATATGGTTGTTTGTGGCATTGGCTGTTCACTGTTAGAGTTCTCAATTGTGGGGTTTTAATCGCATTTCTTGAAGCCTGTTGAGATCGATCCTTTGTTTTACTCTAAATTGTTGTTAAATTCTATGAGTTGATGCCAATTATATACTATTCTTAATGTTATAAAATGTTCTTTCAGAATCTGACAGTGCAACCAAAGGGTAAATGTTACCAGATTTCTTTGCTGCAGATTGACATAGGCCAGTTTACCAATGTGAATAAATGACAATGTAATTTAACATCTTGTGGTTTATATACTTAGAGCAAAATCTTTATTGATTCTGATCAGCTCCTATGCTTGCAGTCGTGGTGGTTCTGGCATGTTAGCTGTTTCTGGAAGAGACTGCTCTAGGTTGTTTACTCTGTTTCTTATGTTTATCAGCTGAAGCACATATAGATTTTTAGTATTATAATAGTACTAAAAGGTGGAAAATATGCAGGGTTTTAGAAAGGTGGATCCAGATAGATGGGAATTTGCCAATGAGGGGTTTTTGGGAGGACAGAAGCATCTCTTGAAGACAATCAAAAGGAGGAGAAATGTCATGCAGAGCATGACTCAACAAGGTGGAGGTACTTGTGCAGAGATAGGGCACTATGGAATGGAGGAAGAGCTTGAAAGACTGAAAAGAGACCGAAATTTTTTGATGGCAGAGATTATGAAGCTTAAACAACAGCAGCAGAACTCAAGGGAGCGAATCATGGCAATGGAAGAAAGAATTCGCAGTGCAGAGAGAAAGCAACAACATATTATGAGTTTCCTTGCTAAAGCCTTCAGAAGCCCTATGTTTGTTCAGCAATACATAGATAAATATGTGCAGAAGAATGATAAAAAACAGGTTGAAATAGGGCAAAAGAGAAGGCTGACTATGAGTCCAAGTGTTGGGAACCTGCAGGAAGTTGTAACTGTCTCTCCGAGCAGTAGTCAGCCTCCAGACTATACAAGAGAAGATCAGGAGGAGCTTGCAGATATTCAATTGAAGGTGGAGACACTGTTTTCTGCTGCTCTCGATGATGAATCAAGCAGTGATGTAAAGGGTCTTTCAGCAGAGACAGTGCCCTCTACTAGTGACACCAGTTTGAATGATATGACCAATATATGGGAGAAGTTTCTCAGTGATGATCTTATAGTTGGTGATGAGGCAGAAGAAGTCTTGGCACCTGATTACCTGTCAGATGTGGAAGTGGAAGAATTGGTAGCTAAAACACCAGATTGGGGTGAGGATTTACAAGATCTTGTCGACCAGTTGGGATTTCTCTAGTTGAAGCCATAAACATTCTAAATGGCTATAATAATTTGGTTGCTTTGGCCTCCATAACACTTTCCCAGTTTCTCATATTAGCTATGATTAGTGAATGTTCAATTGAGTCTTGTGCTATATATTCTAAGTATATCTGCCAAATATCTTGTTCTTATGTGAGTTTAGTTGGAGGCCAGAAAATTAATCACATTGCTATGTATTCTTGGTGAAATTCAATTGTATTCTTTTTTGCTTTTGATTTTCTCTATCTGACTTTGAAAGGTTTGTTTTTGGCTTTTCACAGTCATTCTATGCTTTTCTGCAGATTGAATCAATTAACAACAGCTTTGAAGATATCAAGAAGAAGGTTACAGTTCTTCAACAACAGTTGAAACAATCTCCTGTTCTCCTGGATGTGGTGCAATGTGACTTTTTTTTATTACATATCTGTAAATATTGTAGGTTATATTTGTACAGAAGTTGGGTTTTGTATATATTATGTGTTAGGTACTACCTACCCATATAGTTTTTGGCTGAATATGTTGAACAATTTTGCATAGAGGTGAAGATTATTCTTCTGCCTCTCTAGTTATTTTAAAGAGTTTCTTGTTTGAATACAATCAATCTTGTGTGTGTTGAGGAGGTACAATGTAAAGATTGGTTGCTACAAATGATGGGTCATTTTGCTTTATTTTTTATCTTCTTAGATGTTATAATATACCCTCATTGAGAATTTAAAGGGGACGTTTTTCCTAGTAACAATAAATACACATGCTGAAGACATTGTAAGTTTCTCAGCAAACCTGCTAATTTGATTTCGAAAACTTACCTTCATACATATAAAAGGCCATACTGTGCTAAGCAATGTGAAGCACATCCAGTTCTGTACATCTGTCCTTCAGACATATGAAAAGAATTACTCCTCACTCTAGTCTTGCCAGGACAACTTTAAGGATAAATATCATTTTTGATACAATAAACATAACTTAAATTTAGAATTCAAATAGCACATCAAGCCCTCTTTCAAAAGATTACTGGGTTTACAGTTTCACAATACAACAACAGGTTGTTGTGAATTCATGACAAATACTATAATCCATCTGTCTTACTCCTAAATGCAACAACAACAGGTTGTTGTGAATTCATGACAAATACTACAATCCATCTGTCTTACTCCTAAATGCAATCCTCTCTATCACTCAACTTACTTGAGAACTTGTCCATTCTTGTCGGTAGGCAAAGAGGCCTAGACATAGAGACTGAACAAGGAAGAGAACCGGTACTGCTTTTGGAATCATTATGACAGAAAGCCACTGATTTCTTAAGGAACTGAAACTGAAGTTCATCCATGGACTGCCTTTGAGTTCTGTGGTTTCTCTGCTTGGCCTTGGTAGCTTCTGTCATGTTCATATAATTTGGCCTGCTGCTGTTGCTCTCTTGTGTTCTATCTGAAACAGTGTTTCCAGAAACTGGAGTTGTGGTTGTGAAGATTGAAGATGAAGCCGAGCTGTCATCGTACCTCAAATCAGAACTCGGGCTAGAAGATGACTCGGCAGCTTGCCCAACTGGTGGAGGCTTTGCTGATATCCTTGTTGTGACATTGTTCTTCCTCACTTTCACCAAACTAGGTTCAGACAACCTAGAAAGATTGCCTTTGCTAAAATCCATGCAGGTCCTAGATGGTGGAGGAGTTGTCTCCAAAGGATCAGTGTTGGATTGTTCCATTAATCTGTTTTCCCATGGCTTTGCTGCCATCCAACGTTCTAGCCAGCTCCAGGCCCAGCTATTATTATTATTATTATCAAAATCATGACTTTTTAATGAGGGAACACAACCATGAACACTGAAATTAATAGTTTGGCCAGACTTCCACTGCCAAAAAAAAAAAAAGAGGAAAATAAATATCCTGTTGAAAGCAAAAGGGGAGAAGAAGAAAGGTTCACTTTTGTTGCCTACTCGATACCTTTTGAGCTAGAGAGTATGCAAGTGCTCTCTCTCTCTTGACCGCACCCTCTTGCCTCATTTGTATCTTTGCCTTGATCTCTTCCAGGGTTCCTCTACTATCACACCATCCCTCCTGAAAAAAATCCCAGAGAATGGAACTTGTCCACAGCAAATGTAAAAATTTGAAAATTTATCAAGAAATTACAATCCAATAAGTAAGAGTTGATAGACTACCTCAGCCTGTTTCAGTTGATCATCCTTGCTGCGACGTTCATCCAGCATCTTCTGCACAGTCTGTCCCTCTGAAGACATACGCACACGACGAGCTCTGATCCGAGCTTGTACACGAACAAGAGCTTGCATGCACCTAAGAGTTATAGCAGCTTGTTTTCTAACCTGCCGGCCACGAACTATTGCTTGAAGTCTCACCAATCCTTTCAGAGCCCTTAAAGCTCTTCTTGCCTAAAATGTTCACCCAGCAACAAAGCGATCATTCAAGTGAATTAGGAAAACATTTTATCATCCTTTCACAAGAAAGAATTGTTTAATTGTATAAAAACAGAGACAACAAATTTAGAAGATGTCAAAAAGATAATTTCCTAAATGACGGTCACTATCACTGAAATCAAATTAATTCCAACAGTTGGGAGACTTATAGGCTTGTTTGGCGCATACTGCCCTGTTTCTGTCTCCTGTATTAAATTTCCAAAAATATGCTTCAAAAACTTCATGAATTATGAACCGAGCTTCACTAAGAGTAAATTTGGGATATTGATAACAGTTCATAACGAACTCAGGATCAGGCCATTACATTGGAATTCCTGTTTCAAAATTGTATCATCATGTGCTGATTTCTTTTGCACACACGTTGATTGAAAATGAGATTTTTCTTTGTACTAAAGAAGCTAAGTGGCCACACCAACAAGCCATGATTTTGACTTTATCTTTCCAAGCATTGAAACAGTGATCAAAACTCCTACTCTAGTCATTCTAAGTTATGATTACAGGGAAGAAAGTTCAAAAATTGATCTCGACTTCTTTCTTTCATTGCTGAACTATGCCATAAACATGCCTTCATTCTCAGTTTTGAGTGTAGAATATCATGTGGAGTGAGGCAATTAAACCAAACAAATAATGCCACAAATAAGTAATTTGATTCGGACCATCACCTCTTAAAGTCTTATGAACCTAATAAGCCAAATAAATAATGTCAAACAGCATATATATTCCTAGATTGATTATCTATAAAGTCACACAGAAATATATTCCATGATTCAGAAAGCTAGCTTTTTTTTTTTTGTTTTTTGGGGGGAAGAGAAACCTCCATGTAAAAACACTCACCAAAAATCCTCTGAATGCAGTTTGGATTCTAATGGCAGCCCATTCTTGCCTCACAACCCTGAAATCTTTAGGAGGAGCCCTCACAACAGTAGCCATAGCTGCAGTGAAAGCATTATTGTTCTCGGATGAAGAATAAGAAGAGAAATCAGACCCACCAACAAATCCCCCATTTCTTTTTAAACCTTTCCATGAGGACCCACGAAGATCCCCTGATGAACTCCTCCATAGCCTCCATTTCTTGATCTTTCCACCAACTTTTTCCTTTAAAAAGCACAAGTCAAAGACAAAAGGTGGAAAAAGAAAAATCAGCAGGGTTATCACAGATTCCACAGAGATTATATGAAGCATTGTGTATGAAACAGGAAACCATTAAAGCTTGTATCTTCAGTTAAATGTGAAGTTTAAGTGTGTCTTTTTTTTTTTCAGTTTATATTGATAAATAGACCAATATAATGACTGATATGTGCAATCAAGAACTGAAAGGATTGAATTTTTATGGAGAATTTAAGCTTACATGGTCATCTTTATCAGGTTTCTTGAGTCCTATCAATGCTTTAACCCATTTGCCTGAAGCCCCCATTTGAGAGAAGCCCTTTGGATAACAAACTTCCCTTCCAAAGGATCAAATGGTACACTTTGAGACAGATATAGAGATATCCTGGGGAGGAAAAAAATTAAAATAAAGAATCAAAGCTGAAAAAAAACAGCTGTTCTGTTTAGAAAAGAATAAGACGTGGTATTTATGGGTGTATCATGTTTCTGTGAAAGAGAGAGCTCTTCAAACAGTCTCTAGAAAAGCTATATTACATCAAAGAGTAATAAAAATTTCTTGAAATATTACAAACAACTGTTTTTGGTAAAATCTTGGAATACAATAACGTGGGACAGTCAACAAAGTCTCGAGAAAAACAAAAGGTACTAAAACAGAGTAAAACATTTTTCTTGGTGGAATCTTGAAATACTTATAAAAATCGTGTAAAATAATTTGGTAAAACTTGAAACAATAAAAAAATGGCAAAAAATTCAAGAAAATGTATTTATCAAGTGTGTGTGTGTGTGTGGTGGGGGTGATGGGGTACAGTACGTGGTGAGTGGTGGTAACTGTGCGCAAGTGTGTTTTTTTTGTTTGTTTGTGTTTTGTTGTGTCCAATAACAGTAAGTGAGTTGAGTCGTTTTATATTTTGAAATTCGAAAAAATCTACGGCTAGTTCCCGCTCGAGTGGCGCGATGAAATGCCCACGTCTTTCAAAAGTATTTACGAGAATGGGATTCGGACAATTTGTATAGATCCTAAAAAGGCCCGACCTGTTCACGAGAAGGTACAAATAGTGAGATTATAAGACCAAAATTTACACAGACAAAGATATCACTGAAGTCAGTGAAGAAAATTTATGTTGTCTTTGCAGATAAAACCACAACACTTGCATTGGATCCCAATTTGGGCACACCTTTACACACACACACACACACATATTATAAAACCAGTATATTTTGAAGGTTCAAATTTGCCAAGCATTTCAAAATTTATTGATTATTTTCATCAATCAATATGAGAATATATCTTAAATATAAGTTCAAACAAATATGAAATCTAATAATCTTTTCTGCGGGCAAAATTTATTGTGGTATAATCAATCTACATATTGCTTGATTAAAAGATTTACCTATCACATTTTTTTGTATTATAGTAAATATTTAATTACAGTTGTGTATTTGGACCTACAGAAAATTTAAATTAGAACGTTTATTAATATATTTTATAAAAGAGTAACAAAACTTCGTGAATATCACTCCTATGTGAAGAGATTTTAATATATATATATATATATATATATATTTAGTAAATCATATATCCACGATTAACTTAACTAATTTTGAGAGTAGACGGTATTTCCTCCTTGATTTGTCCAATTATGAGAGTAGACGATATGTTTCCCTAATTCGTCCACCGATAAATACGAGCGCAGTTGCATGCTCAAAATAGACATGCACACGAAGACTCTCCCGAGCACACCTACATGGACGCCAATAAGACACTTGGGAGAATCGAACCCATAATCATCCATGATATGCCCCAAACGCTTTACCACTAAACCACTGTCACAAAATATTAATATATTGATGAATAAAGGTGACATACAAGAATTCATCATCCACTTTAAAGTTTGTAAAATAACCTACACATAAAGGTTACAATACAAAGTTGGCTCTCATGAGGCGCTAACTCTGTTTGAATTCTGAATTTTAATTAGAAAAACAATAAATAATTTTTTGTCTCACTTCAAATCATATAAAAACAATTTTATACTATAGCCATTATTGTACCAAACGGAGTGTCATATGGCCTTTCTGTCTACACAAATTCCAAGTCCAATAACACCATTCTGCTTACTAGTTTAAAGCTTAAGAAATACTAAATAGCAACATTTTTCTGGCCAAACAGAGTGTGGTAATTGAAAATAATATCATGTTGTACAGAATCCTGCTAGTTGGAATAGGTAATGCAGCTACAGACTCATGCAGCAGAAGTTGCTTTTGATTTTTGTCGAGGAGGTATGTGCAGCCAGGTCTTCATCATGTCATATGCCGTGAAACCAATTGCAACCGAGGGAACAATCTGCAAGAAAGATCAAATAGCTCTGTTACTGCAGCAGATCCAAAATACACAACACGGTTCCAATGGCACAGGAGACAACTAGCTCTTCTGTTCATGTTCGCTTAATTAAGCGACGAGAACTGAATCTAAAATCTCATTTCAAGAATTGTGCATCGCATAGTCTGCCTTGTATTAGACCTTTAATCTTTATTTTCATAACCGGGTGCCACTAGAAAAAAGCAGGAACCCACAAGGACAGTCCTATGGTCAGAACTAGAGACAGTAATTACCTTGATATAATTGATGCTTAGGCCAGCAAATAATTGTCTCCAACCTTGATTATGGACAATGGAAACGAGCCCCTCCAAGGTGCTTCTGTATATGACACCACCTTGTGATGAAGGTTGCAGATGCTCAACCTGAAATAGCTTAGAATTACTAATCCGAAAAATGAAATTTATGAGAAACATGCCTAAAACAATAATTAGATTACATATAAAGTAGTTTTAGCAAGATTCCTAAGCAATATACACAAATGATAGAACAGATTATACTTATCTATTACATCGAACACTACCATTTTCAGTCATTATTTCAACTAATGCACATTATTATGAATTGAATCAACAAATACTAAGACGTGCAGGATAATGCACTACCTGCATCTGCCTCCTGACAACATCTAATGGATATGTCAAAGTCTGCCCAAATAAACCGGCCAGAGCTCCACAAGATAGTCGCATTAAAATGGACTTTTGGTGTTCTTCAGGCACGTGCCTTTTGAGCTTCTCGTAAACGTAAAACTTCAGACCAGCATATGGAAGAATACCAATGAATGTTGGACCTGTATGAAACGTAACTTTGCTCATCTATTTTGATCACGAAATTTGCAAATGCTGATCATTAAATTAGCAAAGTAAAATTCAATGCCATGTGTAAAACAAATGATTAATTTGAAGCTTCAAAAGATTTTGTCTAGCTCCATAGAGAACTATCAGATATTAAATACACATTACATGTTTGTAAATAATTGTAACTTGAACCATATTATGATGGCTTATGAGTGTGATTAATGGGTTAACAAGAAGATAATTGTGCGTAGCAAATAAATTAGTTAAATTAATGTGGATGCACTTGCACCTATGCCTCGATAGAGCGCACGTACTCCCCCTTCTTTGTAGACTCTCTCTAACACATTTCTAATTCCGCTGTAAGCAGGATTGGCATTAAATCGTCTTGTCCCATGCGTGCCAGTTCCTCTTGTGTCTACAATCTAAAAACAGCAGAGTAAATAAAAAATGAAAAATATCACGTTCGCCATTCAATTCAGATCAAGTAAAAAATCATTGAAATGAAGGAAGGCGTATTTTGGTAGAATTTCAATCCAAACTTCTGACATGAGAGAGACTGAAAAAACACAGAAATCTCATATGTTACTCTGACTCTCTTAAATGCACGAGGTACCTCTATCAGAAGACTTGCTCGAACATTACATCAAAGAATATAAAAGATACAATCTGTTCCATACTGCATTTTGACTATCTCATGGGAAATCATTTTTACATGGAATTCAAGAAAATGGTTAAAGATAATGGAACTCTGTCTGTGACTACAAGTGCAAAATCCAGAGGTTTGAAGAATCTAGCATTTATATACATATCTGCACCTCGCCCTCACAACTGCTTTTCAGGTAATATAGTTCCTTGGTATACTTGCCTTCCATGAGTAATTGGTTTTAACGGAAAAATGGCAAAACATGTGGCTGTAGTAGATCATAGAACTTCTCCAATTCCCACTAGTTTTCAATGTATTTGCCTAGAATTACAAAAACAGGTTGAGAATGGTTGAACATGTCCTTCAAGTTGCTGGTTTTCCATCCAGAAATTTGGTGCTCCAACTCAGGTGTAACCGTGTAAGAACATCTTCAGAACTAGTAGCTCAAGGATGAGTTAATATTATAGCTATGCAACATTCATATTCGTTTAGACTTGTATGCTCTGCTTAAGGATAGGCCAACATATTTGCATCATTAGCAGTTTTACTAGTGCTCAAAACTATCATGTGGACTTAAATATTCTGCTTAAGGTGACTCCCCCATACCATCACTTAGCTAAAAACAGAATAACAGATTGTCTATACACTAAAATATGGAGAGCCAAGACATAGTTAACATAGTAATTCCATAATGTACAAACAGATCATTTAACTAAGAGGGCAACGTAAAAATTTAGATGAGTAAAGCGTTGTGCCCATTTCAATCCATCAATGTTGTCAATAATATCACTGTAGCTCCTATAACTTTTGAAAAAAAATCAAATGCCTAGTACCTGGTAAGCGAGTTTGGTGCGAGCCAAATCTAGTGGATAAGTGCATAAAACTGCAGTTCCGCCAGCAGCAGAACCAGCTAAAAGATCCACAACAGGCCCTGTTCCAAAAGCAGAGTAGTTATCCAAAATCCATAAACGATACTGCTCATAGGTCATGAAATGTAATGCTGCATATGGAACAATCCGAAGTACGCTAGCTCCATTCCCTCTGGATCATCAAAAAACAAACTAAAAATTAATCCATATTGGTATTCTGAAAATTCTAAATGAACGAGGTCGAAAATTAATGTTTTAAAGCTTACTTATAAAATCCTGCTACACCTTCATGCTCCAGTAGCTTCTTCAGTGAGTGGTAAATCCCTAGAGAATGAAAGCCTTGTGTTCTAGTCTAGAAGAGCAGCAAGGGACGAAATTAGAAATGTCTAAAATAAATTCACGATAACCAATAAACAAAACCATTGCATAACCACTGACATCAGCAAGAAGATGCTCAGTTACTGATACAAGAATCTGAAACTAATCATATTCATTTTAAGAATAGCTTCATCACATAAGCAATCTCCAGGCCATGAACCCATTCTTAGAGATACAGCGACCAAATAAACTCCATGTAGAAAATCTCACATTTTTGTACAATAGCCTTAGAGAATGGAGCTATATATTAGAGAACAAGTAAAGTACATCATTTTCTGTAACATAAAATCATGCATAGAAGTACAGAAACAATAAAAGTACATGGGGTACTCAATGCACATTAATGAAACCAAATTCGAAAACATTGTTTACAACCACTATTGAGGTATTGCTACTTATGCTTCTGTTACTTTCTTATGCCTATGTCAGACATTTAAGCTGCCGTGATTACAAGAGAGTTTTAAGTGTAAGTTATTCCACGCATATATGAATGTGTCTATGGTTTGAAATAATTTACAAGAATATCAGACCTAGTGTCCGGAAAATAAGAGAGGGATGTAAAGTCACAAAGATGGTGTTAGTGACCGACCCCAACAAAAAAGAAACAGAACAACCAAAAGGCACAGCTCTGCGGCATCTAAAACTCTATTGCAAGGTGATTTAGAGCACTTTGAACATAACAGATATGGATCCTTGAATTGTAGGATAAATCACCAAGGTGCCCAATGTCACCAATTAACCATTCTTTAGCTACCAATCATTCAACCCCTTGTACTCTATAATATCTACACATTATTGTTCATGGTACCTAATGCATCCACATGATATTTGATGTCAACCATACAAAAATATTAGGTTAGCAAATCCAATGACGCAATTTTGGTATCCCAACATCAAAATTCACAAATAGTGATCTTTTGACGCAAATGGGGAATTGCAAGTCAATATAACAAACATTCAGTTAACCTTTTATTTGATAACCTAAATAAAACCAGACTTTACTTCCATCAAATAGAGAGCTAAGAACAATTTATGGCGTTCACCTGCAGAAGTATTTTAATTCGTTCTAACGGGGCAACTGCAGTTTTAGCAAACGCACCAGCGGCACCTCCAGCAATCAACTCCTTAACAAAGACAGGAACTCTGTCAATATACTTGACCTCTGTATGAGCAGAAGATCCATCTGCAAACCCAGTCACATTTGATGACAGAATAGACCCTTGTGAAGAACCCATGTTCTGAAATCCTTATACACTCTCCAATTTAATTACCACAACTTAAACTTTTGCTATATTTTCCAGAATGCAACAGACACTTCTTATCCACCCTGCAATTGGTAAAACTCCTTATCCCATCTATCTATTTGGATAGAGAAAGAGAACACTTTCTGCTCTATAAGCAGAACCGATGGCCTGAGAACAAACTCTATGTTCACAAGCCAATCCTCTTCAGTAAAAACAAGATACATCAAGTATATGATAAGAACAAAGGCAACAATCAACACCTTCACAATTCAAACACAACCGCCATGGATTCACAAGATGACTCAAATTAAAGCCAAAATCTTTCTCAAGAAACAGAGCACAATATTCAATAATCCGAAGCCTGTCAATTAAAAATTTCAATCTTGTCACCGAATCTACACCCGATATCAAATCTTGAAATTAAATGTTGCCCAGATGACAAAACGGCCAAATCTGAAAGAACCTAATAGAAACTAGTATATAATGGCCAAAATCCGACCTGAACCTTTCTGTGAATTTAACTATTTTGGATTTTAAACTCAAGAAAAAGCCTCTCAATTTCCAAAGGATAAAGAGGGGAGGCTTTTCTTGAAAATATAAACTCACTCTATTGTTGAATTCTTCTTCGAAGAATGAGGTGTGTTTTATAAATTGCTTTTGTCCTCCTATTTCCTCGCTTCTTGGAAGGTACCGTTGTCTTTACTTGATTGGAAAGTTTTAGGGAAAGAAAAGGAAAAAAAAAACTAAAAAAAATAATGGCGAAAAAGACCAGATACGTGGGAAACTGTGTCCTCGGAAACCGGCTAAACAAGAGACACATGACCCCAAGTAAAAGTGCTTTTGGATTTTGATTCCGAAGGACAGTAAGAAATATCATCAAATTTTTACTTTTTAATAATCTCTCATAGTATAAGTCGTATAAAAAGCTTTATACAAGAAAGAATCTTCCATATATTATTATATACGATTTGATGAGTGACAATTTTATTTTATTTTATTTTTTAAATTTAAATGTGTTTTATTTCAGAATTATTTTACATTGAATTAAATTAATTAGAAATCTCACACTTTACGCTGTAATGACAATCCAATTTTTGTATAATACACTATGTGATAAGTGGCATACATTTTCACACAAAAAAAAAAAAAAAAATTTGCACAAATTTCTCATTACGACCGTGCATGATTTTTTCTGATATTTCAACAGTTATCTTTAAATTCAAGAATTCATAATGATTACATGAGAAGTCCATCAACTTTAAAGGATTCTTAATGATAAATGAGAAGTCGATGGATCAACTTCATTTCAAGTTCTGCACATTATTACAAATCGCCTCAATGATACTGCATATATCTTTGAGCTTGCTATTAGCCTCCAGGAAGGGCCTTGCTTCATCGCTGGGAGGCTTTACCAATTCGTCGCCACAGGAATTTACTCTTGTCACGGCCATAGATGTGCAGATTTTAACAGATTTTG
Source organism: Paulownia fortunei (assembly GCA_019321725.1). NCBI lineage: Eukaryota > Viridiplantae > Streptophyta > Magnoliopsida > Lamiales > Paulowniaceae > Paulownia > Paulownia fortunei. The sequence goes on from CM033111.1 coordinate 24,087,843, forward strand.
CATCCCCAGACACCATGAATTTCTTAGCTTCTTTGAGATACTTCATGACATCTGTATACTTGACGAAACACGTATAGTACCTTAACCACAGTCTAGGTTCAGTCCCTGGTTTTGCTATAGCACGATAACGGGCCCAAATTATTGCAGCTGTTGAGTTACCATGAGATAGTGCCAGCCTCATGGGGCTGGTGCCAAGGGCTGCAACAGAACTGGGAAGAAGGCTATTGCCCTTTAAAGATTTCAGATTGTGCAGACAAAGAGATGGGCTCCTTGTCTCAGAGCAAATCTTGTAGATGAGTTCATCTGTTATTGTTGCTTTGGGGTTTGCAAATGTGAAAGTGTTGGTTGAATATGCTAGGAGTATGAGGAAAATCAAGAATTTGGTAAGAAGGGAAGGCCTCATTCTTGTGCTTGTTTATTTCTTTTTTATTATTCGTTTCAATATGACTTATTTACAATGCAAATTGCATCTGTATGATTTGTTCTTTAAATAGCTTAGGTACTTTTTTCTGCTTTTGAAGGTAAGTAAGAAATGGTGCAAATAATGGCAAAAAACATTGATGACCCAGTGAAGCCATAACATTTGTGCTAGACCAATATTATTAATCTTTTGTACAAGAATAATATCTCAATAACTCCATTAAAGTGAGAAAATATTCAAATAACATTTGAATAATAACCATTTCTCACTTTCAAAAAAACATTTCATTTAATATGAGATGAAAGTAAAGATATGAATCATACTCTTTCAATCAAAGAGATATTTCAGCGATTCACGTGTTTGTATTTCGAAAAGAAAGGGATTCAGATGATTGAAAATTTATTCTAATCTAAAGTTCTTCCGAAATTTTTGTATTTCGGAATGAGCTCTTACTATCTTTATAGATGCACACTGAGGAAGACCGAACCCCTTTTTTTTTTTATTTCTTTCCCTCTTTACTGTTCAAAGAAGGAGTTATTTTGTTAAGTGTATACGCACTTTCTATGAGAAATGATATAGAGATAGTGGTTGTCTAACGAGAGACTAAGCAATAATAAGATTGTCTCGGACGAGTTCTATATTGGGCAGTTTGGTTACTAATTTAAGAAAGTTAATTTATGCTTTATCGACTTATTTCATATCATGATTTGGGCGTTCAAAATCGGTGAGGTTTCCTCTTCTTTATTAGGAAAAGGAAAAGAATTTCTTGTTTGAATTTCATCACTACCCATTCAAGAAAAAATATTGGCAAGCACGTGATTATTGAATATATATATATTAAATACTCAATATTTTTCTATTCTTTAATAACTTAAAATTTTAAATGAAACGACAATTAATTATGTGACCGTCGTCCAATTATGAACTTGCTGTGCTTAGCCTTAGAAAAAGAAAATACGGCATGTACATGAAGGGATATATTGGAGACATTAAACACTATATATTCCTTTCAAAAAGTTCAAATTTTTAGATTAAACAATTATTTAATAAAATCGTTAATGATTTTTTCTATTAGGGTGATATTTGGCTAATTTACTAAAATTGATATATTTTACTGACTGTTAATGCTTTCTAATATTAATTCTCATTTGGCTATTTTAAATTAAATTTGTGTATAGTTTTCAAACAATTGTATTTTCTAAAAAAAAGGGGGTAAGTAATGTTTTTGTCAATAGAACTCCATTTTAAAATAGTTTTGGTCATATTTAAATAAAATTGAAATAAACAAACATAAACATTTTATCCAATATCAACACTTTATAAGTTCTGTATAACATATAGATCATACATATTACATTGTACATAAGTTTTTATTAAATTGGATAATTTATTTGGCTATTCTCGCTGTTGACCATGCATGTTATGTTCACAACACAAAATGAATATTTACAATATATCTATTCTCAAATTTATAGGTTTAGCTTGACAAAATTTCCAACAATAACAGGACCGCATATAGAAATAAGCTATTTTCAAGTGTTCATGGAGAGGGGTAAAAATAATAAAACATGAAAGTACGCTAATTTCTATTGCTTTTCCCTTAACTCCATAAAATTATTAAATTTTAGAAATTCATCCCCTTAAAAATATTAAAAATATATTTTTATCTATTATTTAAAGAAAAAAATTCTCTCGTTCCAATATTCAATTTCTAACTTTGTCTCTCTCTCTCTCTATATATATATATATACACACGCGTTCATATACAAAGTAGTGTACATGCACACAAATAAACAATTAATGAAGTGAGATGTATAGAATTACATTTTATATGGAGAATTAAACAAATTAAGAGGCTATTTTGATGCCAAAAAAAAAGGGAAAAACAAAAGTAGCAGTAGTACTATCTACTTTTGACCAGATCACATTTTGTTGCATATAGCCACAATGATATTACACAGATCTTTAAACTTTTTATTCGCATTCTTAAGGGTTAATGGTTCTTGCGGTGGTTTCTCAAAGCTTTTGTCACAAGAATTAACTCGATTCCAAGCGCTCGAGGCGTAGCATTTGACTTGTTTATATGTACCTCTTCGCATATATCTTTTTGCATTCTCGAGAAATTTTATGGCATCATCGTATCCCACCACACACCTTCGATATCTATCTCGTACTTCACGATTAGAATCTATTAAAACGCGATACATAGTATCTATCATCTTGTGTGCCTCTCTTGCATGAGACTCAGCCATAGTCATTGGTCTTATGGCTAGGGTAGAAAAGGTTGTCTTGGCAAGAGGATGCCCAATTAGGTCTTTCAAAATATCCAAACATAGGGAAGAATTTGATGATTTGGAGCAAATGCTGCTAAGGAATTCCTTTGTTACATGTTTGTTAGGTTCCACTGCACATGTGAAAGTAGCATTGTTGATTGAAGACGATAGTACTGTAGAGGAAATTATCAAGAATGAAGTGATAAGGTGAAATCTCATATTTATGCTGTTTTTTTTCTTTACTGTGACTTTGATTTTATTTTTTCAAACTTTGAATGATTTAATTATTAGCAAAGCAGGCATGTTACTTAAATAGGTATTTGTTAATTAATTTTCAGATTTCCATTTTTATTTAAGTAAAGAAGCAATGAATGTGCTGGTCATAAATAATAATGGCTGAATGAAATAAAATTGCTTTTTGGATATATAGCTTTTCTAAAAAGTTTATGTAAAACTCTGATATAATTTTTTATTACAAATTCTATTAGCATTGTATTCCATGTTATTGTATTGATTGCCGGCACCCACATCTACATTTTATGATAAAATTGTTTAAAAAAAATTAATAACTGTCTTAAAGTAGATGCATATATTAGTAGTGTTGGGATGGCTTTCATCATCATTTTTCCTACTTATCATCAATATATTAGTAGTGTTACGTATGTAGAGGTTGATAATTATTAAATAAAGAAAATATAAAAAACATTACATATTATGAAAGTGCTGTGGGTAGAAATTAAACTTAAGAATCAAGATGGTAGGGGTGCAAATCAATATTTTACTGTTTTTTTTTTAAATTTTTTATCGAGATTTAATTATTGTGTTTAAGTTTAGTTTTATTGTTAATCAAATCGAGTCAAATTCAAATAATTTGATATTTTTAGATATATTATTTTTTTTAATCGAGTCGAACTCGAACTGAAGTTGAATGTTATCAAACAAAAGAATATATTTAAACTTGGTTCAATAAATTAAGCTCAAAAAAATTAATAAGGATCTATGTCAAGTATTGAGTAGTTTTATACCCATTGATCTACATAAAAGGAACATGATTATCTTTTTTCTTGTTATACTGATGTTGTATTATAAATTATTAATAATGATATTAGCTACAAGATTATCGGAAAGTTGACTGAGTTTTATTTTGAAACAAATTTAGAGAATTTATAGCATAAATTATAAAATGAATCAAAATGTCAGAAACAACTTTACCCAATAATTGCACATCTTATTTAGAGAATTCCAATGTAAAACTAGGAATGTCAAGATCATGAAATAACGATGTTGCAAATTGAATTAAATTTAGTGTAAAAAGGGTGTTATATATGTTCAAAAAATCCTCATTAATTATTCATACAATAAATTCAATAAATAATTAACAAAAAACATAGGAATTTATCCCTACCTATTTTCTTGATAATTCTTGGTTCTGAGACCCTAACCTCGGAGGATCCGAATCCTGATCAGTACACGAATTCTGCCTGGAAAAAGACATCGAACTCCCGGTGTTTTTCCGATGGTACGTAGAAATTCTGTTTCCATTTTCATCGTACAAAATGGCGTCCTCATCTTCGTCAGGAACCTTACATTTCTCTCCTAGTATTATCGTCTTCTTCCATATCGAATCCTCGTGTTTCAACTTCTTGTCGCCGCCGCTGCCCCGTACCCTCACACTCAAGCTGGACACAAGCTTCGAGGCGGCGGAATTCGACCGCTGGTGTTGGTGGTGGTAGGAGGCGGCTCTCAGGTGCTGCTGCTGCTGCCTACCGGGAGGTGGCGGCAGCGATTGTTGCTCATCGGTGGCCTGTGGTAATTGAGCTGTGTCCCTCGCGTGCTCCTCCGGGCTATCGCCGCCGCCGGAAGATGGCCGCGGTTTTGTGGATGCATCTTTGGGTATTAGTGCAAAATCTGAATTTTCTGTTTTCGGGTTCTCATCGACGGGGTTGGGCGGCGGCGTTTTCTTGCGGGTTAAACCGCCGCAGAGGAATGAAACTGCAGCAAAATTGTTGGAAGCTAATGCATGAGATTAAATAATGATAATGAGTTTGTATGTACAACATAATTACATCTTACCTATTTTTCTTCCCATGGTGGAGGGGGAACAAGCCAAAAAAATTGGAAATTTCAAGATTGAAACAATTGTACTTTCTTGCAAGATATTAAAATTTTACTTGATTATTTTCTGGGAAATTACAGAAATAATTTTTGAATTTTATTTTACTTCTGAATTGGTTCTCGAAACAGATTGCTTGAATTCAGGGCACTGATGAGAAAAGCTGAGGCCGAAAGGGTTGTCAGCACTCCTATTTTAGCTAATGTATAACCAACCGTTAAATTAGTTACTTTAGTTGCAAAAACAAATGTATTTTCTAATTTTCCCCTGTTGGATTACAAGCCCAATTCTTTATTTTAAATGGATTAATGTACAGATATGTATTGATATTTTTAAAATAAAAAATAAAAAATAATTTAGAATAAACAATCCGAACACTTTGAATTCAAGTATCTTGGTTAAACCTTTTTGTATTTTTATGATTTTGTGTCTTCATTATTTTGATTGGGTGGGAGTAGGGCTTAGTGGGTGGGACATTTAGGCCCTTATCATTTGTTGGGTGAAAATAGAGTATGGCTCAATTGGGCTAGCAAAGAAGATCCACTAAATACAACCCAGAGTGGAAAAACATGTCTGACCCAAGTTTCTTTAGTCACAATCAAATTTCAAATTCACTTATTATTTTTTTTATTTTTATTTTTTGATTTTAAATCAGTTTCTACTTGCATAAACTAATCTCCTTCTTTTGACTTAATTTGGCTCCCTATGGACAATGCCAATTCACTATGTTCATTTGGAAAGGTTTTATATACTCCATTTTTTTCCAAATGTCCTTTACTCTGTCAGTTGCATCAATCAATCTTTATTTTAGTCATAAGTTCCAAGACATGGAAAAATTCTTATGAAGAACCGCTGACCACAATTTTAGTGCATCTCACTCATCATATTTTAATTGTCCTAAAAATTCCAAATTTTTTTATTCCCACTATGCATTGTTAAATTTATTGCACCACAAAGTATGACATGATTATTTCTATGAATGAGAGCAATAATATACACTGCAACATAGTAAATGATTTCATTCCTTAATACAGGACATAGAGAAACACAAAAATTACGCTGCCCCAAGCAAAGAAAACTACTAGGAATCGAATCCATTTGACAGACTGTATCAAATGCATGTATCTTCACCAAGGTGGTACCTACAGCCTACACAAACACAAAGCTATTTATGCATAGATGTCAAATGTTTAATGATAGCCATCAAACTGTCCATTTCTATTTATTGGTGTATTAGAAAAGGTAACAAAATGGACTTTTTTGGTTTTGGGTTAAATGCAGGGATAGGGGTGTTCTGTTCTGCCTTTTTTAGAGATTAGATTAGGGGTGTTCTTGGCAGGCCAATTCAAAACTTTCAATATTAGCAATTTGATTATTTTATGTAAAATCCGGTGACCATTTTTTGTAACTCTTGCCGTCAATTTAAAGCCATCAACTCAAATAAAATTATATAAGAGAGTTAGCTAAAACAAAAATTTAAAAGATAAAAGGAGGTATCAACTATCATGTATGAGTGTGCTCCAAAAGTCGGACTTTGAAGTATTCAATCTTTTGATTTATACACACAAATGTTTAATCGAAATTACAAAAGCCGACAGACAGAGTATGTGGGCTGCTAATGTTATCTTTAATCATTAATAACCAGTTTTGCCAAAACACACACACACACACATAAGCCGCAGACACGTCTAAAAACTTTTGTTGATTTCTTGGGCTCAACTGCTTTATTCATTAAATCAAGAAATACCCAGATTGTTTTTTTTTTATCTCGTCTTGTCTATTTCATCTCTGCCTTTTCAAATATGGGCTTATACAGTTATTTATAATATATATATATACATATACATATATATATATATATATATATATTTATATAGGAGTAAGATAAGTGAGGAACTGTGAATTTTTGTTTGCTTTTAGCTTTTATATTAGTGAATTTATATTAGTAAAAGATTGAATTTTTGGGTGTGTAAGAGGATTGAGTTGGAATGGAAAGCAATTCAAGGAGCGGTAGCAAATTCAAGAAAATCTGTGTATTCTGTGGAAGTCATCCGGGCCACAGAAAAGTCTTCAGTGATGCTGCTATTGACTTGGGAAATGAACTGGTTAGTTCATTTTCCAGTTTTTCTTGGGAAAAAAGTCAATCTTTGATTGAAATCTTAATCATGGTTGACAGAGGTTGACAAAAAAACATTGACTTTTTTGGTGAATCCTTTGCCTGGTTGATAACAGGATTCTTGCGTTTTTTAAGGGTTGTGCTTTGAATGTGTTCATGGTGTCATGAATGAATTGGTGTTGATTTATTGAACTGGTTTTCTTTAACTTGGCATTGGGATTCTCATGATTTATATACTTTCTGTGAAGTGTTCAACTACTGCTTTGATTATGGGATTGGCTTGGTTTGTTATGCGAATAATTTTGTACTTTGTGATGCTGATTGCAGGTGAATAGGAAGATAAACTTGGTGTACGGAGGTGGAAGTGTTGGGCTAATGGGTTTAATATCCCAGAGAGTCTATGATGGTGGTTGCCATGTTCTTGGGTAAGGGTTAAAAAAATTGACTGAAATATCTTCTTGATCTAGAAGTGGCTCTCCGGGTCCTTAACTTGATTGCTATTTGCTTTCACATGCAGAGTAATTCCAAAAGCTCTAGTTCCCATTGAGGTATATCTTCACTGATTTTGCAACTTTCTTTATCTTGTGTCTAATCTACATTTAAGTAAGTTTATTTTTTCTGTTCATTTACAAAATTGCTGTCCTAATTTCGGACTAGTGGGCAGCTTGTGACGCTCATTGTGAAATTTAATTGATACTTTTACCTCTCATCTCGATACTTAAGCTGCTGATTTTTCTCAAGTTTGCTTCCAGAACTCTGTCTGCTGTATTTAATTCTTAATTGTGCAGATGGTAAAATCCAATTGAGTTGGATTTGACTGGTATCTATTAATTTTATTGATTGACATTAAGTCTTATGAAGATGAATGAAGGGAAACCTGATAGAATTTACTGAAGTAGTGCTAGTTCCAATTACGGAAATTGTTTTTATGTGACTTGCTATGAAATTAGTTATTTTCAAATAAGGCACTATGGATATGAGTTATATTGACAGATATCAGGAGAAACTGTAGGAGACGTGAAAATTGTTTCTGACATGCATGAGCGTAAAGCTGAAATGGCTCGGGAGGCTGAAGCTTTTATTGCTCTTCCTGGTAAAGATGTAGAATCAAAGGAAAACATGTTTTTGATAAATCAGTATTTCTTGTATTTGTTTATAGCTTCGCATAACTATTTCCCTAACTTTTAGGAGGATATGGAACCATGGAAGAGTTATTGGAGATGATAACTTGGGCACAACTTGGAATCCATAAAAAACCGGTGATGCATCTGTCCTCATCTTGTAGGTTATATGAAGTTGATTATTTTCTTTTGATATGAATGATTATATGGACAGGTTGGTTTGCTCAATGTGGATGGCTACTACAACTCTTTGCTCACATTATTTGACAAGGGTGTTGAAGAAGGCTTCATAAAGCCAGGTGCTAGGCACATAGTTCTTTCAGCTCCTACTGCCAAAGAGCTTTTGACAAAAATGGAGGTAATTTCACTTTAGATTGTGTAAATCAAATTATTAATCTCGGGTGCAATTGGAATTTTAAGTTCAATTGCATAAGCCTTTGTTTCTACTTGATGAGCCTCACGTATAGAATTTTTTAATGACGATAAGCATCTTGTGATGAGGATGCTGCTAATGAACAAAAGATCGGTAAAGAAAACTATTACAGATGTGGCATTGGAATTTCACCAAAAGTTAAGTTGCCTTCAAGGTTGTTCAATTAGTAGTGATAGCTATCTGAGGTTTCCTTGTTTCCTCCATTTTCACATTTTACTCACTTAGATCATAACAGTATCAAAGCTTCTTTAAGTGCATTGTTGCATAGGATTATTGTACCCAGTGGATCATCAGAGAGATGCATGTTTCTGTAGCTGTATATGCTGATTGAATCTCTTCACCACATAGCAACTGAATTTTTTTTGGGCCATCTGATTTAAATTTGCAGCAATACACCCCTTTCCATGACAATGTCGCCCCTCATGAAAGCTGGCAGATGGAGCAACTGGGTAGTTACCCAACAGAAAGAAAGACATGATGGGATTCTTTTTTGTGGTAGGCCTTTTTACTGGATAGATACCTGATGTGATTAATTCTGATTGCTTGGTGTGTTAGAGTGTGTTCAGCTGGGGCCACCATATAATGATGCATTAAAGTGTCCCCTCTTAATTCTTTGTGATTTGAATTCCAGCATAATTATCCTTTCTGTTTTGATTAATAATACTGCTATTAGAGTGGTAAATCAGTGTACTGCTTTGCAGTCACATTGTCAATTCACACTTTGGATGCTTTGAAATGCTAAGAGCTCTTACAAAACTTCATATAATAGAAGACATCAGGACCGCATATTTATGGTCCCATCAAAATGAAGTATGTTAGGTACCATCCTACCAGTTATAGTAGAAAGGGGTTTACTCAAGGAACCTCTGATTCTTACTACTACTAATGTAAAACATTCAATTTCACTGGATTGTACGGCTAAGCACGTGCTTGATTTCCTGCAGATGCAAATTCGCGAATGCTTAAAGTATATTAGCTGTATGAGCTCAACCGAATTACTATCCTGCAAATATCGTTGGTAAATTGCTTGAAGCAATTTTCATTAAACTTCTGTATGCAAATTCTTGAATGTAAGTCAATTATAGTTGTTATTTGTGCATACTTAACGTACTAATTCCATGAGATAAGTCAAAAGAATGGTCTGCAACTTTCTACCTGTTTGGAGATTATTTTGAATTCCAATTATGTGCAACAGTGTCATGTGGAGAAAAATTGGAGTTGTTGGATACTGTAGTTGTCTTATAAGTTACTTTAAGTTGTTTCTCTATGAATTTTTTTCCTTGGAGCTGAATCACATCTTTTAGGGTCCATTTTGGTCACTAATCTGCTATTCTCTTATGCATTACCATCAGGAGCTAACCACTATCAATGAATGAATTGTGAACCCCTGCACTTGACCATAAGATGGACCTAGACCTTTGGGATTAAAATACTCTTTTCCTGGGGATAAATGTGAAGAAAATCTCTTAGTTGGTAATTGACCATTTGAGCAAAGTGGGAAAAGCATTTGATTGACTATTGTTCCTTTGGAAGACGTAATTTTGCAAGAATTTTGAGAAACGACTTACCTCTGCTCCACTAGTTTATTGAAGATATGTTATGCAATTAAACCATAGACACTGGCATGAAACATTGTGTCGAAAGAGCTAAAGATTCAATCATCTTGGTGAGTTATTGTCCTTGATGTGGTTTGGCTCTCACCTTGCTTCTACTCTTACACCTGAGACAATCATTTTTTGCTTCTAATTTTCTCCACTCTCATCTATTGCTCTCTGGTTCACGCAAGTTAAAACAGTCAGAAATTTAGAATCAGTTTTTATCTTTAATGATTTGCGATGTGTGCCCTTTGTCAGCATGTGCATTATTGTACTGATGATACTATGCCAACCCTAAGAAAGCTAAGCCCTAGAAGCCCAAGCTCTTGTCACATTTACGGAAAACTACTTGTTGTCGCCTCCCTCAACTGCAAATCACATGCGTCTCTGAAGGGATCAGGTGCTTGAGGGGACCAAAATGCCCTGTCTAGAAGGCCCCCTCCCCTTGGAATTCTTTGATTTGATTGAACTTTAGTGGGTGCCCTACAACCTTTCTTTTATAAAGGTCAAAATGAGTTTGGATTGTCTTGTGGAGTTTTTAAGGTGGCTCCTTTTGCCAGGGCTTAGGGGTCCCTTTAGTGGGTTGTATATTTTGTCAAGAGCTCTTCAAGTCTCTTGATCTTATCTAATTTCAACCTCCTATAACCTCCCTGGGTATTTTTGGTTTGGAATTCTTGACAAGTGAGAATCTTGTTTCTCAAAGGAGGTTATGAGGATATGTAAGTTTTTTGGTGAGATTGTTAAGTGTTTTGTTCAAACTCTTCTTCAATGGTTTTACAGCCATGAAATGTTGGATGATAATTCATGTATACACTACTTCAATCTAACGCCCCATTGTCCCTGAAACATCAATTGTTTCAGGCCTGATAGCCATTTTTTTCGACATCTCAAAGATGTTTCATTTAAAATGTGACGAACAATGGCATCAGTAGCACCTCAAGTCATGTTAAAAACATTAAAAACGTGCTTTGTAGACTGCAGATGCAATTTGAGAATGCTTCAAGAGGCACTTAAACAAGCTCTTTTGCATTTCACACTCCTCCATCTCTGTGCACAAGAAGGGCGCCTTCCCTGTCATTCATGACATAACCAGAGAAAATTCTAACACTTCCATGTGAGTGCACCAAGTATATTCATAGGACAAACTAGAGACAATTGTTAACATTTTCATGTGCCCCTGCAAGTGCATCCAGTAGATTCAGAATTTGGACCAGTAGATGACATGATTTGTCTAGCCTAACTTCAAAAAACCCATTAGATAGTGTGATCCAATGGTTCTTGTTTGCTGGACTATCCACCATGGACCCAAATCATATAACAATTTCAGGACGAAATACAATCATATTTTCAATCGGCGTGTTAATGCTAGCAATACTTTTTGTCGCAACACACTAGAAATTTTTTGGGGTCTATATGAATTGCTAGTTGTTTTATGAGATGCCATCCACTTAATATTATTATATTTAATGATTTACAAACTCATTTGATGGGTTGAGTTCGAAACATGTTCAATAGGTTATGTTCAATCGGTTCACAATAAATAAAATTAGGTTATGATGTTATAGTTAAGTTCATGGAAGTGAGATTTAAACCCTTAAACCCATGAAGTCCAAGTAATCTATACGTATACGTCGTACTACATAGAATTATACACTTCACCTTACAACTATAAATACCTCTTTTAATTTAATATAAGATACGAAATCAGTTAAACCTCAAGTACTCTCTAATTTTTTGTTAAACTCATCTACTCAACTTACTAACTTAAACGTCATGACGGTTTTCGTCGTACTACTTTCAATATTCCTAACGCTTGTTTCTCAACGTTACAACTGTACAGTTCCATAACTCTCCAACTCATCAACTCTACACGTATAAAGTAATTTCCATATCATTATTATATAAAGTAATTTCCATATCATTATTGATAGACTCTCTTTGCTTTGCAACTCCCCTGCTCCATCATTGATCACTATGAAGTAAATAAGCTTACAGCTTGGTTGATTTATAGTAACAGAAACAATTAAAATCAGGAATTCAATCAAAAGGCTGCCGATTGCCGATCTTTGATTAGGGAATTCGTTTCTCTCCTTTGTCTTACAAGTTAGAATATGGTGTTTCATAGCTAAAGGCAATTGACATAATAAATGAAACAAGAGCCAAATTATATCTTCCTCTATTGAATGCTCTTATTTTTCTTTTTGGATGTATATAAATAATTTCTAATTTTATAAAATAAAAAATATTCTTTTCGAAAGTATCCTCTAATTCAAAATGATAACGTGATTATTACTAATTTTTCACTAAACGAGAAAACTATAAAGATACAAATATTTTTTATTTTTTTCAGCTCTCATATAAAACTTTGTGCAATTTCTCAGTTGGAAATATGTTTAATTACCATTGTGAACAATTTTTAATTATTTTGTTTTGGGGGCAATTAATTATGGTAACACCCAAGTTTGGATTTGAGTAAAAGCACAATTAATTAAAACTCACTAATGTTGAAGTTTGTGGAGAATTTTAAACATTTATGATTTTTTTTAATAAAATTACATACCCACCATTCCATTCTCAAGGAAAAAATAGCTCAAAGAATGTAATAGATGATATACTCATGTACATATACATGTGTGTATCAAAATTACTGATATAATTCATAAAAATTTATCATCCTAAATCCCAAATCCTCGAAATTGTGAGGATCCTCGTGCAAATAACAATTTTCAAGGAGGCGCTTTGTGACATAGAACAAATTGTAGAGCCAAAAGGAAGAATGAAGATTATGGGGGAAAAAAAAAGGAAAAAAGAAAAAAAGGAACAAAGGAACAAAAGAGGAGAAAATTAAAACCCCTAACGTCACTCCACCTCCCGATCGCCACTCCTCTTTCCCCGCCGTCCCCCTCAGCCGACGACACTCTTCCTATCCGCCGAAAATGCTGCATCTTTTCCAGTTGCATATATCTGAACAGTGGATTGTATTATAATCTCTTTCATATTTGTTTTTTTTATTGGCTAATCCATTCAAACAGCTAGAAATGGCTTATGGCGGCCCTGCTGTAGCTCCAACTGCGCCACCAGGTGGCTCTAAAACAGTAAGGCAGGTGAAGCTGGACAAAGAATGTGAGCTGAGAGTTGAAGTCAGTCCCGATTCTCCGCTTCGCTTCCGGTTGCTCAACGGCACCGCCGAGATTTTTGGAACGGAAATTCCGCCGGAGATTTGGTTAACTTTTCCTCCGAGGCTCAAATTTGCTGTATGCAGACCTATACTTGTCATTTTACTTGCATCGCGCACACACATAGGCGAAGAGATAGATTATAAGGGTTTAAAGAAAATGTGAAGGAAAAGCTTGAATGAATGTAGTTATGAGAGAGATTGTTAGTTTATACATGGATTTCATTTTTTTTTGGTATTCAATTACATTTGAGAGGTTTTTCACTTTGATGCTTACTTTTTAAAGAAAATGCGAGAGAAATTGAGTTTCATTGAATTTGCATTACCGTCTCACTTTCCTTGGTTTAATCCTAAACACAAATGGATGGTGGATGAAGCCGTAGGGCTGACAGGGGATTATGGTTGAGATTCTGGTTTATATTTACTTGTGCGAGGTTAAGTCATAGTTCTGATTGAAAATTCTATTGCATTCATCAGGTTTTTACCTGGTATGGTGCGACAATTGAAATGGATGGTACAACTGAAACTGATTATACAGCGGATGAGGTATTGTCATCGTTCTCTAACACACACAATGGGATCATGTGCACACACAGAAGCTCTCCTGCATCACTGCTTTCTCCAGTAGCTATTTAACTGTTCTTACACATATCCGTTAGACACCCATGATCAGCTATGTCAATGTGCATGCTGTACTGGACGCTCGAAGAAATCGCGCCAAAGCTTCACCCAGTGATTCTGATGCGTCTCAGGTACCATTTTGTTTGTGACTGAACCTATTGAAAAGGATACAGGGCTCTTTTACTGATCTCATTTTTTTTTATTATACAACTTCTTCTTGTTGCAATTTAGTAATTTTTTTGTTTAAAATTTATCTTTACTGATATTTTGCATATTCACTCAACACTTCACCATCAACATTAGTCTGTTGTGAAACTTTGGAGAACTATTATTCTTAGTTGTTTTACTAATACTTTGGCATTGTTGAGAAGAATTTGAACTTGACAGAGTGGATAGGAAGAAGAGTATCCATGTTACCTGACTCTAAGAATTGGATAAAGTTTTATTGGGTTGAGCTAAGTAAATGATTGGTAGAAAGAGTTTTTGTGCCTATTGTCAAACTCGATTTCTCACGACCTATATGAGCGATATTATATCTGCATATTAGTCCTTGTCACTGCCCAGTTAGTGAAATATAATTTTGATTATGTTTCACTATATTTCTGGGAAAGGCTCAACTCAATTTTAGATTAAGAAGCCACCTAATCTCTCTACTCTCTCTCTATCACTCTGTCTCTCTCTGGAAATCATAAAAGGAAAAAATATGAAAAGAAAGACAGAAAGCCATCATTCTCAGTATATTGCTCATATGCAGATGCATTTAAAACATCTTTGTGCCTGTTTTCTGTATCTGTTTCTCTCTGGGTGCGTGCCTGTGCTCATTCTTGAGACATTCCGTCCAAAGTGTCCTCGTTCTCTTACCTCCATATATACAAGGTTCTGTGCTGAGAAGTGACTCAAATCTCTGTCAAGTGGCATTTATGTCTTACACTTCAGTAAGGATCGTTGATGAGGGAGAGATCCAGCAATTCTACTCTCATTCAGGCATTTGTTTAATATATATTTGAAGGAGTGTTCCCCTATTTTTCCATGGACTTTTCTTGCCCCCCATTCCATAATTAAGTACAACAGATGAAGTAGGATCCTTCAAGAGGGAGAATTCCAGAAATACTGGCATTTGTCCAATATTTTTTCGTGGAAAGAGAATTTTTTTGGTATTAGGAATTAATATCATCAGTTATGTTTTGGCATACCTTCCTGAATATGCAGCAGGTGATGCATTTTTGCTTATCTTATTATGTAAACATCTCTTTTTTAAAATTGCCTGTTTTCGCATGTATAACTAGAATTCACCCTTCAGTCCCTTTATCCAGGGACCAAGGGTTATTGTTGTGGGACCTACAGATTCTGGAAAGAGCACATTGTCAAGGATGCTTCTTAGTTGGGCAGCTAAACAGGGGTGGAAACCTACTTTTGTAGACTTAGACATAGGCCAAGGATCTATAACTATACCTGGATGCATCTCTGCAACACCAATTGAACTTCCCATTGATCCAGTGGAAGGAATTCCTCTTGATATGCCTCTAGTTTACTTCCATGGCCATGTGACACCTAGGTAATGGAGTCTGCATTGAGAACTTCCTGAGTTTGTTCTTTCTATTGCAGATCCTCTGTAATTGTCAGTGGTCATTCATGCTACTAACTGCTTGCTTTTTGCAATAGTTCATCTTTTCACAACTGTAAGTTTTTACCCCATTTCAATTTGGTACTTTTCAGTGTCAATGTAGACCTTTACAAGGTATTGGTGAAGGAGCTTGCTCAAATTTTGGAGAGGCAGTTTGCAGGAAATGTTGAATCTAGAGCTGCAGGCATGGTGATTAATACCATGGGATGGATCGAAGGTGTTGGTTATGAGGTATGAGTTAGATATATATTTATCTTTGCATACGGCTTTAGTTAAAGACAGGAGTTTCTCAGTTACTCTTTCTTTATTCTTTCTGTTTTTCTTTTCTCTTCTTGGCAGTTGCTGCTGCATGCAATTGAGACGTTGAATGCCACAGTAGTTCTAGTTTTGGGTCAGGTATCCAGTTGTTCTGGCCTAAGCAGAGCTTCTTGAACTATGGTTCGATTACTATTATCTGAATGCAAGTGACAAGGAATCTTCCTCTGAATGATTAGGCTTTCCTTTGAACATGTTCTTTATTGGTTGTACTTGACTGTCCGAAAATGGTCACAAGGCTTGTTCCTTGCCATGCACTTCAAAGTCTTATGAGAAATATTGATCTTCTTCTTGCTTTCTTGGACACTTTAACATTCTGCAGGAAAAGCTTTGGAGCATGCTTAAAGATGTTCTGAAAACCAAAGCTAACGTAGATGTGGTGAAACTTCAGAAGTCTGGTGGTGTTGTCTCTAGAAATGCGAAAGTCCGTCAGAAGGCCAGGGCCTATAGAATACGTGTATGCAATTTTTGGAGGGGATTGTGACTTCAGTTTGAACTACTTACATATGATGTCATGATCGTTGAATTTTGCAATGATGCATTGCTCTTTGGCAAGTGTTCCATTTTGAGATCTTCCTCTTTTCTTTTATTTTGACTGCAGGAATACTTCTATGGGCTTGCAAATGATCTTTCCCCACATTCTAACATCGCAAATTTCAGTGATTTGTGCATCTATCGAGTCGGTGGTGGGCCACAGGCCCCACGCTCTGCTCTGCCCGTTGGCGCAGAACCGGCCGCAGAACCTACAAGATTGATTCCTGTTAGTGTTAATCAAGACTTGCTGCATCTAGTCCTAGCTGTCTCATTTGCTAAAGAACCAGATGAAATTATTTCCAGGTATAGCAATTGCTCCATTTGAATGTTCTGGGCCCTCAGCCAATGGATCTTGATATTTAGACTGGTGCTGGATTTGTTTATTTTTTTCTATGAGAACTGAGCCACAAAAAAAAAAGAAAAAATCTGAAGTAATTTAACTGATACAACCATTATGTAATCGGGATTTTCTTTTATCACATTTTTTTTGTTATTTTCCTTTTTTTAAATGTGTAAGTTCATTGGAATATGTTGAATAATAGACCCCCATCGTGGTATATTGTACCTGTTGTCTCTGAACTGAACTTTCTTTACATAATGTTGAGGTGGATAACATACTAAAAATTGTTTTTGGCTTGAATACTTACCATACAATTGGAAGCAAGGAATGAAATTTGTCTCATGATTTGTTTTTCTTCTCTTGCTAGTAATGTTGCTGGGTTCATCTGGATCACTGACATTAACTTTGAAAGGTTTGAACCTGAACTTTTTCTTCAATGAAACTGTAATTGCCATTTTTTGCTGCTAACACAATCTTCTTTCAACTCGTCACGCTGCAGCAAGAAAATCACGTACCTTGCACCATCCGCTGGAAGTCTTCCGGGCAAATATTTGATCATGGGAAGCCTGACATGGTATGAACCTTGAGCGTGTTTCAGTTACAAGCTTGGTCTTATATTTGCTTTAAGAGCTCTGCCTTTCTTTTGTACAATTAATAGAGGAGCCCTGAATAGTTCTGATAGTTTAGTGCGCAATTAAGGTCTTGCACATGTATGGATAATATTTGTACTGGCTGGTTCAGAGGGCTTATACCATAATACTTTTAGTTATAAATTTGGGTTAAGAGATATAATCTTTTGTTGTATTATTGTAATGACAACAACTCTACTTCCTTCCCTTTCTGGGTTTTCTTGAGGCTGCTATGCACTCTGCTAGGCATTCTTTGTCATGGGCTAAAGGTGAATATGGAATAAAGGAGCAAACAAAACAGGCAGAGTGATGAAGTTGGCTTTTCAATTCTCATGGATACGAAATGAAATACCATGAGGATGAGGATTAGGGTGAATTACAAAAATTACAAATAGTATCCATCTAAATTTATAAATTATAAATATTTTATTAATATTTATTTTTATTTTAAAAATTGCACCTATTCAAGGTGTATTTGTAAAATAAAGATAAATTTTAAGGGGCATGTGTAATACTTGTTATTTGTATTGAAAGATTATTAAATTTTTTTATAATTAAATTAAATTTCAAGAGTGTTTTTTGAAATTTAACCTATCAAACATGTCTATGGTGCAAACTTTGACTACGATCTTTTTGCCGCCTATTTTATGTAAAAGCAATAAAAGAATATCAAGATAGAAACTATCAATTTGACTAACACTCCCAATCAGCGAGATAAGATTTTATAGTTAGAGGGCAAGGGAATGAAGTATAAGATTTTACTCAATAACAATTTGAATAACAAGATTTCACTCAATAGAGTAGACCGTCTCATCATAATCCCCTTCTCATGGTGAGGTTGGACTAATGTGTAACTCTCTCATTCTGTCATTCTGATTATTATGTCATCTTTCATATCATATCGTCATATTTTAAAATAATATTTTTTTATAGACGGTACCACTTGATGCATTCCTCAATTATGTATTAAAAAATCTTCCTCCAAACTATGAATTCATACACCACAAAAAAAAAAAAAAGGAATTAGGAACACTAGGGTTTGTACTAACGAATGATATTTAATGAAAAAAGATTGTAGAATGTAATAATATACAATGAAATTATAAAACATACATACCTTAAATCTAGAGATAAAAACCTTTTTATCCCTTTTAGAATTTGTTTCCTAGAATTCAAACTATTTACTCCTTTTATCACAAGAGTTGCCCTAATTCGACTCGAACTAGACACCTAGGCCTAGATTTGCTAATAGGATCGCCTGGAACAATCTCAACTCACTAAGCTCGAACCTATTGGGACTTATACACGATCCGCTGAATAAGTGCATGCTAGCAATATCAGTTTCATTAAAATTCTAAAGAGAAAATCAAACTTTGATAAATATTACTTTCCATGTCTCAATCGCATTTATTATCTTTGGTCCAATAATATAAATACTAAATTATTCAGCACTAATAATAATATTAAAAAACGCGTGATCCTTTTTAAAATTTAACCCAAAGGTAAAAATATTACCTTAATTAATTACCATTTTCACCTATTAAAACAACTACGTGAGCATAAACGTCTATTGGCCTTGTTTATAATCATTGTCTCTCTCTTTTTACGGCAACAGAAACCCTTCTTCAAAGGTTATTTACATGAAACCTTTTACATACAAAGTGGGTTACACGCATATACGTGTTTCGCGGCGTTGTGCGTCTGTATTCTTTGGTGGCATGTTTAAAGGCGCGGGTTTTTACTTTTTTGTATATATTAATTATTACGATTTGTTAGTGTTATCTGGTGTGTGTATGATGACCTGGGTTCTTGTTTTTATTAGTGATTTTCAGTTCTGCTATTGTGATCAGGATTTGTTCCTATTCTATTTTACATCTTTTGGTATGTGCCAAATTGGAGAATTTCGCTTTTCTGAATGCAGTATTTTGCGAGAAAATTTGGGAATTTTGCTTCGTACATAATAACAACCCTCAATTTATGGTTTTCCGTGCTAGGATTTTCGATGTGTTTCTGTCTTTTCTGCTTGTTTTTGTTTTCAGTAAGAATTTGTGAGAGTTTTAATGGCTAAATGTTCACCTGCATCCCTATTTACAATTATACTTTTTATAATGATCTTTTGTTCAAAAATGTTGTATGTATTTATGATTTTGTTCTGTGCTTGTGGTCATGAATATGTACACCAGATAATTGTTCCTGATAGTGTGTCTTGCTTGTATTGGTTGCTGTTTTTCCTTATTGCTGCATTCTCGCAACATTTCATAAATATTTTTCTGCAAAGTTGCAGGTTATTCAAGATTTTTTATTGCAACTTGTTCTTGAATCTACATAATATAGCTATTTTGGCCTTCATGCTCTCAAGTTGTTTTCTGATTAAGATATTTTTTAGAGCTAGTATTGAGGGTTATTTTTAATAGAACCTGTTTAACTTGTGAATCTAATTTGGATATGAATTTTATGATTCACTTCTATGGACAACGATGACAATAGCAGTAACACTTTGTGTTTTAGCTTCTTGTGCTAATGGATAGCCACAAAAGATAACGGCAGTACAAAGATATTGCATGTAGAATTTCCCAGTTTACAGTCATTAGCTGATTCTGCTGTAGGTCTGAACAATGGGTCAAGGACTTTGTTGTGTTCAAGTGGATCAGTCAACTGTTGCTGTAAAGGAACATTTTGGTAGATTTGACGATGTTCTTGAGCCTGGGTGTCACTGCTTGCCTTGGTGTTTTGGGTATCAGTTGGCGGGTAGGCTATCACTGCGTGTGCAACAGCTAGATGTTCGCTGTGAAACAAAAACTAAGGTGCTTCCTTTTCCTTATAATGAAGGGAAATTTAGTACTGTGTGTTTTTTCTCTTGTGCAATGACTTGATTCAAGCCCTTCATCTCTGAATGAACAAAAGTGATTTTAAGGAAAATTCTTGTTCGCTAAATGATGTTGATTGAACACATGATTTTAGGAATGTGTGTTTGTGGAGATATCTGTACTGTCCTGTTTTGATCCAAATCTTGGATATGCGTAAATTTTACTATGCGCTTTTTAATTGTCTAGTTTGGATGATTTATCATAAGATTGACTTATACTTTAAATTGCTTTGTTAGATGTTTAAGGAGTGTTAACCTTCATTTCATTTCTGGTTTTTGCGTGCAACTTTTCCGAGTCTGTTGTAAAATCATTCAGTGAACCATTAGGGGTCTATAATTGCTGTCAACCTCCCAAATTGAATCTGCTGTAATTTCCATTTTGCCGCTATTCTTCCTTCCAGTCCTTTACAAACTTAAGGAAGATTATTCAATCCTCTTTCTTTTTTTTTACTGTTCTAATGACCTTTTGGTTAACATTATTTGCTGTTTCAGGACAATGTCTTTGTGAATGTCGTTGCGTCCATCCAATACCGAGCTGTGGCAGAAAATGCAGCTGATGCATTTTATAAGCTCTCTAACACAAAGGCACAGATCCAAGCATATGTTTTTGATGGTATGGTGGTGATTTTATATACAAAAAAAAAAGGACCCAATTGCTTTTGTGTTATTCTTTCCACATTTTTTGCTCTATTGCATCAATGAAAGCTTTCTAGGTGGTGTGTTTTTACATTGTTTTCATATATTTCTCGGTTATCTTTAGTCAGTGGTAAGGAACAAAAAGGACTGGTGAAATTTTGGGAAATGCATAATGATTTTTGACATTGATTATTTTATTTTCTCTGTTCCATGACACGACCTGTAAGCCTTACAGTAGCAATTGATTTGTGTTTCGGCATCTTCTTATTTGTTCTCTTACTCCCTGTTTCACTGAGCTTGAACTTGTATTTTTCAAAATTTTCCTTATTTGATCTATCTGGGTTCTTCATACCTATTATTAGCTTGTCAGAGAGACTTGATTTTGTAAACATATTCAGCTTCTTAAAAGCTGCCAATAAATGTAGTAGTTTGGCAGGATATTGATCTAAGTTTAAGAGTGACCATGGGAAGCTGCACCATAACACACAAGTTTTGACTTTTGGAGGTGCCATCTATTGGGATGAGGATGCTATTCCTTGATTGTGTTGAATTTTTTTTTGGAATAAGTTGGCCTCAGTAGTCATGGATGCACATAGTAGTGACTATTAAATATTATTTCATTATTGATACGAATGCCATAAATTATCTGATGTTAGTTACTAAACCAATCATCAAACAGGAGTATGACTTTTTGCTCTTTATTTTCTATAAAGTTATCAGAGCTAGTGTACCGAGAATGGAATTGGATACTGTTTTTGAACAGAAGAATGAAATAGCCAAAGCCGTGGAGGAAGAACTTGAAAAGGTAATGAATCCTATTGACAGCATAAGGATTCAATAGCTACATTCTTTCCAAGTTTGTTGAAGTATTTCGTGCCTTTGCTATGTGTGTAGGCCATGTCTGCTTATGGATTTGAAATTGTCCAGACCCTCATTGTGGACATAGAACCAGATGTTCATGTAAAGAGAGCCATGAATGAGATAAATGCAGGCAAGTATGCTGAGTGAATTTTCCAAGGATAAACTCAGAGTAGGCCTATCCTTGTTGCAAGACTTTTGAATGTCTATGGTTGCTTGGAATAGCTCATTTTCCCTACAAACGACATACATAGGATTTTTCATGTGCATTATTTTCCATACTTGTTTATGTTGCTTATGCACATTCCAACCTCTTGTCCTGATCATATGACACATAGCATGTTTAAGTATGTTTTTAGTGATTTATTTGCTCCTTTTAAAAATGAGAAAATGAAAGCATTTGTAGGTTTGTTGAAGTTTCTAATTTCTTGTTTAGCCAAATGTACATAAACCTGTTAATTTTTCAATGGCGCAATAGCTGCTAGGCTGAGGGTTGCTGCAAATGAGAAGGCTGAAGCAGAAAAGATTCTGCAAATCAAGAAAGCTGAGGGAGAAGCCGAGTCCAAATACTTGTCAGGGCTTGGTATTGCTCGGCAGCGTCAAGCAATCGTGGATGGGCTTCGAGACAGTGTCATAGCCTTCTCAGAGAACGTGCCTGGAACTACAGCAAAGGATGTGATGGACATGGTTCTGGTCACTCAATACTTTGACACAATGAAGGAAATCGGAGCTTCCTCAAAGTCTAATGCAGTGTTTGTTCCACACGGTCCTGGTGCTGTGAAGGATGTTGCCTCGCAGATCCGTGAGGGTCTTCTTCAGGCTGAAAGTGTTCATAATTAGACTTGGTGAGGTCTTTCCGCACAATCAAACCTAGGGGTTATTTCTAAGAGTTGCTTGAAACTTATGAGATGGTTTTGTCAAAGTTTGCTTAGTTTTAAGAATTGGAGCTATTCAGTTTATGAGTAGGCTAGTGAATATGATAGGTTTCTGTTTCTGGTTATAGCCTTATATGATATACTGCTGATTGGTGGTAGCGTTGACCAGCATAGGTTTTTCTTTATTGCTTCCTTCTCTACTTTTTTCTTCCCCTTCTCTCTGTATGGCCATATCACAGATTCCAAAGGTAGACAAATCATAGTAATGATCTCAGGATAACGTCAACCAAAATTGATAACAGAATTACATATTGTGGGAAATTACCATGAATTTCCACCAAATGTTGAGATGTTGTGTATTGTACTAACATGTCTATCATTATAAGCTGAGAGACAATTTATAGATTGTTACAGTTGCAAGAACCCTGTCATGTACTGAAATTTCGGCATATGAGAGAATCCTATATAACTAATTATTAATCACTTAATTAAACTATATCAGCATAATTCAACCGTGAAGAAGAAGAATTACTTCGGATCAGTACAACAGTTTGGAAGCAAACCTTGCAAGGAATACTCAATTCGTTCGCATAAATCAGACAACTAACCCACAAACACAACAACATAATAAGGAAATCGTTATACTATACTGTGTATAGGAACTTTTAGTACTACACATGCCTCAAAGAATGAAACTTTGGAGTATGGTGAGGAAATTAGTGTCATAATTCCTCCACAAGCCACAATCCCACATCAGTATATGTGCTTAAAAGTGAGTAGAATTCAAAGGGTATCCCCATCAAAAGTTCATGTGACCTCAAAATCCCTCAATCCTCAAACCCAGGTTCAGAATGGCAGCTACCATGACTTCTCTATACCATACTCAACTAATTTGAAAATTTGCATGAATCAACTTAATCACAATAATCCATAAAAGTATTAGTTGACATGATTACTAAAGAAACAAGGTAAATCAGTACTCATGCACCAGCACAAATTACAAACAAATAGACAACTCACAAGCAATTTCAGCATAACACCAAGTTATAATCCAAAGGAACCTTAATAGTTTAATGGCCAAGAACATGTCCACAAGCCACTTGAAACTAATCCTAATGCGCTCATCTTGCTCTATATTCTCAACCCTCACATAAACTTAAATAATCCCCTCGAATAACTATATTCAAAGTTGGATTAAATCCAAAAAATTGGTGTAAATACATAAATAAATAAACGTTAGGAGTCATGCACTGCAGACCTCAAATAACTTCTTAACATTTTCAGTAAGTACAATACACCAAAAGAAACTAGTGGAAACAAAAGGGCTATTATAATCCCCTCCCAATCAACAAAAATCCAACTTTCATAAATTTTATGCTGACAGCCCATGAGAGAACATTGTGAATTCTGCATCCAGAATCATAAAAAGCAAATCAAACCCTTATTACACCATAATTTTTTATTTTTTTTTAAATTACCACCATCCATAAACCACCTGACTGTACCTATCCTTAAGCCACCTAAAACTCTTCCTAAAAGAACCTTTGACTTTTCCTTCAACAGAGTAAACTTTATAGCTAGCAACCCTCTTCTTCCTCTGAAGCTCAGGATCATTAAAACTCCAA
Organism: Paulownia fortunei; assembly: GCA_019321725.1. Taxonomy (NCBI): domain Eukaryota; kingdom Viridiplantae; phylum Streptophyta; class Magnoliopsida; order Lamiales; family Paulowniaceae; genus Paulownia; species Paulownia fortunei. The sequence goes on from CM033111.1 coordinate 24,112,013, forward strand.
GATTTTGAAGTTGACCCACCAGTGCTCTTCCCTTTCTTAAGCTTCTGAGGTGGCGCCACCGCCGGCGGCGCGGCATAGTAGTAGGAAGAGGAGGAAGAAGAAGAATAGGAAGCACTGTAAGACCTGAAATCGTTAGGCCTAGTAGTAGACGGGGGCCCATAGTAAGGCTCTATTTTCATATTTCCATCACTGTAGAACTTTGATCTGTAATCTGCCATGGATTTCTAGGAGTTTCTTAGTGGGAAAAAAATGAGATTTTCGGGTTGTCTTTTGACAGGCAAGAGGAGGAAAAATTGGCAGAGTTGGGGGACCAAAGACAAACTGCCAAGGGAAGAGAATTTGAGTGTTGGCTTTTATTCTTCGATTTTGAAAATGTTTTCGGTGTAGGATTAGATTCTTGATGCCGTTTAATATGGGGAATCAGCTTTGTCTTAAGAAACCTAAAGCGTAGACCAGTCAAACACGAGTTCCTATTTTTTTATTCTAATTTTGATATATTTTATATTTCATTGATCAATTTATTTATTCTTTTAAATATACACTTGACAATAATATATGATATAAAACATAAATTGAAATATAAAATTAGAATAAAATTTTTCAAAATGTGTGTGCCATAATTATAACCAGAGCATTCCATTGACTTTGATATTATATCACTCAATTCATAAGATTATAAGAATCATTCTCCTATATTGAAGTTGTGATTCGAACAAAATTGAGATCAAAACATGTGGTTTGAGTTTGGCTTCTAGAAGATATATTTTTATTTTTGATTCTTTGATATAGAGATAAATACATTCAGTTGTCTGATGTCTGTTGTTTGTTGACTATGCTTCTTTATATTTTTTGAAGAAAAAAAATGTAGAAACATTATATGGGTGTTTCTTAAAGTAAATGAAACGATAAAGTTATTTTCACATTCATTTAATTTAAATTTATCGGATTTGATTTACCCGTATCAAGCATATATTTGAAATTCCAAAAAATCTTAGAGGGTTTCAATATATTTTTTTAACAAGATTTGAAAACGCAATATTTCTTTAAAAAGAATATAATATTCAACTAATATTAGATTAAGCATAGTATAATAATTAAAAATGAAATTATTGTTGTGATCCTTGTTTTGGGAAGCTAGTATTATTATTCTAACACCCCTATTTCATGGGAGTATATTATGATGAACTTATTCTTAATAATGATCGTGCGATTTTAGTTTTTTCAAGCGTTGGAAGATAGCTGAAAGATTGAGAAAATTCAAAATGATTGTGCGATTTTAGTTTCTTCAAGTATTGGAAGATGGTTAAAAGGTTGAGAAAACTAAAAAATACAAGAGATCTTGTAGAAAAAGCTTTCTATTTACTCAAATTCAATTCATGCTTGAATTGAGTGTGGAAGGGTTTACTCCACGGTTTAACACTTAGTCTAACCGGGTTTTAATACCACTTGTCACATACTTATTCTCTTAACAATGATGGTGTGGCTTTAACTTCTTCAACCGCCCCTTACGGAGACTGACTTGTGACCTCACAATACTTAGTCCAATCGGGCTTTGATACCACATGTCACGGACTTGTTCCTTTAATAATGATGGTGTGGCTTTAATTTTTCAACTGCCTCTTACAAAGGCTGACTTGTAACCTCACAACACTTAATCCAATTGGGCTTTGATACCACATGTCACGGACTTGTTCCCTTAATAATGATGGTGTGGTTTTAACTTCTTCAATCGCTCCTTATGGAGGCCGATTTGTGACTTCACAACACTTAGTCCAACCGGACTTTGATAGCACATGTTACGGACTTGTTCCTTTAACAAGAAGGGTGCGGTCTTAACTTTTTCAACCGCCTCTTACGGTAGTTAAGTCAGTCTCGCTACTTAAAAGAAGTGTTGAAACATGACTGAAAAAGTTGAGAAAACTCAGGAAGACAAGAGAGCTTATGAGAGAAGTTTTGCATTCTCCCAAACTCAAATATACTTTTATGATTTTAGAAGATATCATTCTCTATATTTTTATTTTTTGAAGGACTTAGGATTCCTCTATTTATACTCCACTCCTTAAATGGACGGTGGTAATCAATTTAATTCTACGATTGAGAGGCACTCTCTAGAGTTTTTCAAAAAATATTTTAAAGAGATTTCACTATAAATTTATAAGAAAACATCCTAAGAGTTTCTTACAATCTCTACAATTAAGTGGAAATATCCCTAAGATTGTAGAAGGTTGTGGGTGACTCTCCGATCCCAAAATGTTGCAATGAAATTGGTCTTGCCGCGGTGCATGACAATATGCTGGTTAAGGTCACTTTTGTAAATTTAACAATTATGACAAAGTACGAAAAGTAAGTGACTTGAGATTATGAGCTTCGTTGACAAAACAACTTGGTAACTAATGATTCAAAAATATATCTCAATTGTGTAGAAAATATTATTACAAGAAATTAGACAGCATCAAGAATTTACATCATTTGAGAAGACACATTGGTAATATTTGTTTATGGCACAAAGTACCTTTTTATGGTTCAATAAACAACATATATTCAAATAGTAACTTTGAACACATACCTTGAAGCAAAAAAATATTTATTTGTACATAAATGATTATTATAAGCTAGTGAATGCAAAGATACAATTATTCTTCTATTAGATTATATATCCCAAGAACTCCTGCCAAACACTCTGAACTACCAAGAATGGATTTTAGAACATGTTCTATAGGAGAGGGAATTTCAAGAAATATACCATTAGAATTGATGAAGAAAGCCTAATGGGTTTGGACTCACACACACAGAGCACAACTAACATATCAATTTATTATGCTATTTTGTCTCGATAGAAGTCCAAAATCTGATGACCCCTATCAAAAAGTGATGAGAACAAAATCATAACATGCAACTTGAAACTTACTGGTCTAACTATATAATGGTATATAGTATTTCTTTTTTGAACAAAAGAGAAAAGGGTATTTTATTTAAGGATAAAGTCCATAAAATATATGTTGACTAGTATTGTATGATGGGAAAAGATTGACACATCTTCATCTTGGCATTAACTTATATTTTCATTCAAGATTTAAGTGGAACTCTTCCAAATTTCAATACTCAAGTCTAGTTCAAAGTAGGACCTTTGAGAGTGAGTTCACATGGATTGTCAAAATGATAAGTATTTCATTGAATAGACTCTAGGACCCCTGGTAAGGTTTAAGGTGTTTCTTGTTACTCATGATTATTTTTAGCGGATTTTGATGTATATCGACATAGTTGTCCACCCTATGTTTTTGAGCATGGAAACTGGGTACTTATTATGATATGATTGTATTTATAATGTCAGCTTTTACCAATGTATTGATTTAAATTTAAAATGATCAATTTTGCCCTGACATTCATTTTAAACGCAAATGACAATCCACACTTGGTCTCGTAATTGCAAAGTCTAACCTGACTTGCAGCCTTGGAAGTAAATCAGATACTTTCCAAACACTGAAATTAAATTAGATTTTTTATCAATTCCAATTCCTTGAGCCCAGCTCTATAAATCCGGAACAAGAAGCACTACAACAAATAATTGAAAGGATAAGTCACATGGTAAATAGAGATACAACGAAGAATTAAATCCCCTCATTGACTGCCACTACACACATTCAAGAAAACGAACCAGGATTTAAAAGTCGCCAGAGGAAATATAATCCAGACGTTTATGATTCATGCAATGCAGAATGGACAAATTAGGAGACATCCTCCATAGGCCAGCCATATATGATGTTCATAAGAACATAAATCAAAACATAAGGATGCTTAAAACACTCTGAACATACATAAAATTAAGTAAAATCCAACTTTAAGACTCAATAAAGTCCAACATCCAAATCTGCAGTTATTTTTGACAATTACAATACAAAGAACAAACCAAAAATTGTGCAGTAGTTTGAAACGGCAATCAAATTGGGAGATGGAAGTCCCCTCTGCAAATAATGGCACTTAAATCTCCCAACTAAAAGGTCCAGTACACGTTAAACTAACCTAGGAAATAAGGCAATAAGTTACTTAAAACAAGGAACATTAACCTCAGGGAATCAAAACCACATTAGAGAAGATCAGCAACATTGGCTGGAAGCTCCTCAACTACAACATTATAGAACTTTTGTATGTCGAAAAGCATGCGATCATCATCTTTAGTAACAAAGTTTATGGCAACACCCTTCCTCCCAAACCGTCCACTACGTCCGATACGATGGAGATAGTTCTCAGGCTGAGTGGGCAGATCATAATTGATAACAAGAGACACTTGCTGAACATCAATACCACGGGCCAAGAGATCAGTGGTGATGAGAACTCGGGAAGAACCAGATCTGAATTCTCGCATAATAATATCTCTTGTGTTCTGGTCCATGTCACCATGGGTGGCAGAGACAGTATGATCACGGCTGCGCATTTTGTCAGTGAGCCAGTCAACCTTGCGCCTGGTGTTAACAAAGATGACACTCTGAGTGATGGCCAAGGTCTCATAAAGATCACAGAGGGTTTCAAGCTTCCATTCCTCTTTCTCAACATTAACATAAAACTGCTTGATACCCTCGAGGGTTAGCTCATCACGCTTCACAAGAATACGGACGGGCTTATTCATAAATTTCCTTGTGATTTCGAGAGCCTCTGGTGGCATAGTAGCAGAAAATACACCAACTTGAATCTTAGGAGGCAGCAACTGGAAGATGTCATATATCTGAAAAAAGATATTCCAGGCATTAGCTGCAAAATATTGGACTCATAGCACAGATAAATTTACTTTCAAGGTCAACTGCTGGAGAAATGACCACAACTTTCAGAGGACACAATAAGTGAAAGCTGTGACCAAAGCCACAAATAGTAACTACAATTCAGTGTAACGACAGGGCAATAAGTCAGACTCAAAGTATACCTTATGCACAAATGTACAAAAATATAACCTATTCAGCTAGATTAGGACACAAAAATGCAAAGTGAAAAAACTAAGAGGAAGACCTGATCCTTGAACCCTCTGGAGAGCATTTCATCTGCTTCATCCAACACAAACATTTTGATGTAATCAGGACGCAGTGACTGCCTTCTCAACATGTCAAACACCCTTCCAGGAGTACCAACCACAACATGAACCCCACTGGAAAGAATACGCTGATCTTCACGAACGCTGGTACCTCCAACGCAAGCATGAACCTTAACACCAAGATAATCACCTAGTGCTCGCATAACCTTCTCAATTTGCTGTGCAAGCTCACGGGTGGGTGCCAGAACCAGAGCCTGGCATTCAACTACGTTGTAGTCTAGCTGCTGCAGAATTCCAGAGCAGAAGGTTGCAGTTTTCCCAGTCCCAGATTGAGCCTGTTGAATCACGTCCAGCCCCTTGCAGAATGGAACAATTCCTCTTTGCTGAATTGCAGAGGGCTTCTCAAATCCTTCAAAACAACACAAACAAGAAGTTATTTCATTATCTAACAAGACTACTCAAAAAAAAAAAAAAAAGTAGTAACATAGCATCTTGTACTGCCAAACAGATGATGAGATTAGTCAGAAGGAATTCAGTTAACGCATGCATGCATATTAATATCACATCAACAAACCATTTCTACCAGCTCAGTGACGACACACGCATAAGCAGCTTCATCACCTCATAAGTTCAATGAGAATTATTCTAAGAATTATCAAAATATGTAACACAAAATACATCCAACCCACAACCACAACGACCCAATTGCATCAGAGATGGGATTAAAAAAGAAAAAAGAGGCTTAACAAAGGAAATGATCCAACAAATGACTCATGAAGAATTGACAATAATTTTATACGCAAATGTAGAAAATATGCAAAACAAAATAGTATGTTCTTAAATTGATTGTTTATATACCATAAGCATAGATGCCCCTAAGAAGATTTTCCTGCAAGCCCATTGCATCAAAACTGTCATACACCTCATCATAACTTGTGAAGAATTCCTCACCATCAGCTCCAAGTCTGTAACCATTGATTTAGATCATTAAGAAAGGCTAGGAGTAAGAAACAGTAATAATGAACCACTTCTAAAAGAACTCAGATCTGCTGAAAGTTACAAGCAAAAAGGAGAGGAATTACAGCTCATTCATTTTTGCATCAAATTGGCGAGCATCAAATTGAGAACCTTCAGGTGTCGTTGCAGCCATGACTACAGAAACACAAACCAAAGATGAAGAACGGAAATAAGCTATGCACTATCAGAATGACAAGGACAACTCCTGTAAATGCAGACCAAAGCACAGCTAATTTAACTAATGCACATGTAATCACAAATAAATACTCATCAATGTCGCTATTGACCATAACATAATAGCAAATATAGTTAAATCTAGTGCTAGTTATCTGCTGCTAGCAAGGAAAAAAATTATGCAAAAATATTCAAAAGCTGAAGCTTCAAACATATAAAACAATGACCCTAAGCAAGCGTAAAAGATGGATTGACTACACTAAGATAGTAGAAAAACATGTACTGTCTGTAGCGAATGAAAGAAACCACATGGACAGCAAATCCAGACAGAATCAAATTATAGAGGAAAAACATCATTATAGAGGAAAACAATCGCAAATTACACCGCTTCAGTTAAAATGATTCCACTAAAATCAAGGTAAAAACAAGCACAAAGCCAACCCAGCCATTAGTTACAAATGGTCATATTAGATTGCAGCAAAAATTATTAAAATACATGCACCAAAGAAATCAATGACACAATGTTCAATATTCCAAATTCATCAAAAACAAAGTAGTATATAATCCAAGTAAATGTCACTCATACTGCAGCTACTGGCTAACAATATAAGGACAAAACAAGGGCAAGCCAGACAAAAACACTCGTACAAGTCAAATAAAAAGTATATAATCCAACATGTCATTCAGTTTCAAAAGCAATGAAACTAAAATGCTATAATATGTCATGGAGCCATTTGCACGCACACAAATATAACCTCAAAGCACCAAATTATAGCTCAGTTATTCACTCTGCCTCATAAGTACAGTTCAACAATATCAACAGCAAAATTTCAAAGTTCTAAAGCAAAAATACAACAAAAAACAGTATAAAAAAAACAAAAAAAGAAACTGTACACAACTATGTCACAGAAGAAAACACACAAAAAAGAAAACTAATCATTTAGTCCTTAAAAATCAATTAAATAACTGCATAAACAAACAGATCTACTATGTAAAAAAACCGAACCATATCAAGTCTATACAAAAAACCAATAAATAGAAAAGCAAAACCATTCCATCGCCGATCAAAACAATCAATATATCTATCATCACCCAATCCTACAAAAATATACACAAGAACCACAACTATACAAGAGAAATTCATAGGGAAAGAACTGAGTTGTTATTAAGTCACCTGATAAAAACTCGATTCGAACAAAGATCTGAGAAAAAAAAGAACTGAGTGAGAAAGCGATTCAGGTATTGATTTTTGCGGCGATGTTTTTCCGAAACTCCTCGGATCTACGCCGCGGAGTTCAGGAGAAATAGACACTGCAGAAGGAAGGAAAAAGAGAGAGAGAGTCTGGGAAATTCGCTGTGTTTTTAGGGGTTTGGATTGAGCCTACGATGCCTTTGTCTCCTTTCGTTGATTTACGGTTCTACCCCTGGCTCTTTGATTGCCAGACGACGTCGTGTTGTTAAGAATTGGTAAGGTAGGGATTGTTGGGCCAGTGGGAGATGGGCCATTAGTATTATGGGTTCGGATTTGGCCCACCTTTAGATCCATCAATCGTTTGACTTGTACCTGTGCCCCACGCTTAGTGGGCAGCAAATTTTTAAGAAAATAATGGTCTAAACAAATCTAAACTTGTACCTTTGATTTGGTATACTTAGATTTTTTCGTACAGAGAATTAGTGAAATGGTAAATCTTAGTTCACCCTATTTATTTTGATTGAGTATTAATTTATCCTATTATATTATTAATTATTTCATTTTACCCCTTTATATACTCATTCTATCTTATTTTATTCTCTTGTACTCTAAAAAAATAACCAAATTATTTTTATCAATTATTTGTAGAAAAATTACTTTAAAATTTTATAAAATTAATAGATTTATATTTATATTCTAATAATTTTTTTAATTTGATTAATTAATACTTGATATTAAATTTATTTAAATTTTTTTATTATACTTCAATTTTAATAGTTAATTTTTAATTTAACTTAGTTTTTTATTGAATTAGTATATAGTAGAATATTCTTTATTAGGTAATACACTTTACTTATAAATTATCTACTCAATATAAATTCACAAAATATATAAAATATTTTTAAATAATATCTTACTAAATACATAAAAGATTAGTAATAACTTTTTTATTATTAATAGAATTATCATAAGTTCATATAAACTATGTTAAATTCAAAAATAATCATTACAATAAAGTCATAGTTATAAAAATAATTAGTAAAATAAATATAATTTTTTAAATAGAACATAGTATCTATTAAATTACAATAATTTGACTATTTATATTTCATTTAATAGTATTAAATTATACCTAAAAATAACTTTTTTTAATTTAATATTATTTTTATGAAATAAGGGAGTAAAGTGAGACAGAATGAGAGTAAAATAGGATAAAGTGAGACAATTAAAAGTATAAAGGGATAAAATGATACTAAACCAAAATAGAGAAGGGTAAAATGAGATTTACCCTTAGTGAAAATACACCTTTAGTTTTTCCTTTATGAATCTTTCAATCTATGATCAGAAGACAGCATGAAAATTATGATGGCGTCATTTTTTTATATCTTAAAATTTAAAATTGCAGAATTCTTAAGTTTTATATTAGTTTTTAATCCCACTTTTAGATTCATGAACTGTGTTTTTTTCTCACAGTTAAAGAGATTTATCGATGCATTCACTAAGTAAACTTACTCTTGGTAAATTGAGTTGCTAAATTTGATCTTGATAGTAGTATAAGTTATTCTTCGGCCATGATAAAATTTTAATCTATTTACCTCCTTGGTTGAAATAATATTTTTCTATAATTCTGGTGAAAAATTTAAGCCCATGATAAATTTCTTTTTAAAGAATTAAATCAATTATACCGAGCAAAAAAATTTAGTAAGAAAGCCAAACTTGACTGAATTCTGAGTATCAACTTGTACATTTTAGGAGAAAAGCATCAAATAATAAGGTATACCTTTGTACTAGGTTTCATTTCGATGGGCTAATTTCTCATGAGATCCCCCAAAACTTGGGTCAGACATCTTAGTAAATGAACATGATTTTGTGAACGTTATTGATTGATTTTGGGCCATATATAGGCCTACTGGTAGAATGTTAGAAGATTAGCGTAAAAATAATCATAACAAAAACAGTAAGATACATAACATTTGCCTCCACGGTAAGTGGGGCAGTGTATAGCGTTTGGGGTACCAATATGAAAGTTGATAAATTTGATTCCCCCTAATGTTTAAAAAGACTGCTTGAAATGTGGGTTCAAGTGTGTTGTTGTTTCATGCAAGAGTCACAAATCAAATTGTCGACCTATGTGTGTATACACTGTAAATACCACGCGACCAACTTTACTTAGTGGATGTTCTTGAGGGGTGGGCATTCATACTTGGATATTAAAAAAAAAAAGATGCATAACAGTTGAAAAATATAATATCATTGACCTATGTGACAAATGCCTTTAAATTAACCAACCAAACTTAAAGTTTATTTACATATAATACGAATTTTAACTAACAAAAATTAAAAAAAGTATTAAATGACATAGACAATATACAATGTTTAATTTGTTGTGAGTTATATTGTTAAGGAAAGAAAAACTATAAACTACTCAATTGTTACATTCAGTTCATTATTTTGTTATTACAATCCATGATTCGATTCAATCATCAATCCCCTCCCGATTAATAGGTTTTCTATCTCTAAAGGCGACTTCAAGTGATTATACTATAATATCACAAATGACGGAAATAATTTAAAGATTTGAATTAAAATGAAGTAAATCCATCGTGCGTATATGAATTTAACTTCAGACTTGGGCGTGGAAGATCAATGGATGAAATAAGTCCAAAATAATTCGACCTGTTGGGCTTATCAAGGTTGGCATATTTAAAAAAGTTAATAGTACAATAAGAAAATTTCATTTCATCCACTAAAATATTCATGTAAATTTGAGCGGAATATGTAACCATATTTTAATATGCAACAAATTGGATGAGCCCTAATTTGATGGGCCACTAGAAGGATAGGGTACATGGGAAAAAGTTAGAAAATGGCGCCACGTGTTCAGTTATGAGTGCATCCACGTACAATATTCCAGTTGCCGAAAGTGTAAGAAGCAAGAAGATAGGATGAGAAGAGAAGAATTTGAGTCTTTTGACCAATCACAAAATATTTAATTTTATCTTCCCACTAGATTCTTATCAATCAAAAAACCAAGTGGGCCGGTACCAAGTACCAATTCAATTTTACTTCCTCCTCACACACACACACACACACACACACAATTATATAAAGTTTTATTATATACTATCATTAAAAATATATATATACAGTGGTTTATTTGAGTTACATATTAGTTTAATAAATAGGCAATTTTGAAATAATATTTTTTTATTTTTTTTAAATGTAATGTTTTATTCAAAATCGTACCAATAAATCAATAAGTATGATAATATGCCTTTCCCTATTTATTTTATACAACTAACCAATCCGTATTGCTTTATTTGGTAGGGTGCAAAGTCAAACTATTCAATTTTTGAACTAATTTCTCATTTTTATTCTCCCTAAAAGTTTTAATATTATTAAACTTTCATATCTTAATATTAATTTGTTATAGTATATATCATTCAGACTGAAAAATAATTAAAATATTTATTATCACACAAAAAAAAAATTAAATTGATCAGTTAACACCACAAAAATTAACAGTATTGATTGGAGCTGAAAAAATAATCAAACTACTCAATATAGTCGAGATCGATTGTAAAATATCATTTGAATTTAGTTTGTTAAATACAAGAAAATAAATTTGAACACATATTTTCGATTCGCTTGAGCATATTATTCAAGTTTATTTATACAAAATAACAAATATAGAAAAAGAAAAATCAAAGATAATTATTAGTGTGTGGGCATAGATAAAAGCAAGAATAATAAATATAGTGGTGACTTCGTACATCCTCCTAGAAGTGGAAAGTGGTGGGAACCCCAATGCGACATCCCAACTGCCCACTTCCATAAAGGGAAAGTCCTAATATCTATCACATGGCTTTGTACCCACACAGTGTCATCATTGGATCAGCAACCTATTTACAAGTACAATCATATGGACTAATCAACTTACTTAACTTAATTAATTACATGGATTATTGGCTAATGAACCCATGTTAACTAGCTACCGAGCAAAGGCTGTTCATCATGCAAACCTCACTGTTCAATCATTCTATCCATAACCAGACTAATCGGATAAGTTTGAGCTGTCTTTGATATATATGTCTGTAAGGAGATCAATGTTACTTAATCATAGTTATTGTCGTTTAATGATGTCTTATGTCACATGCCTTTTATGGATACTATAACAAGGCATTATTCACATATTTGTCCCTCAATAGGTTAAAAATAAATTATTTATTTAATACTCAATTCTACATCTAAAGTTAAAGATGCTAAATTAAATTTCAATGTATTCGATAAAATTTAAAATTGAATTCGAATTCAACACGATAAGTTCAGAAAATTTTAAAATATATGTAAGAAAATAAGTTACTTGAGGTCAACTCTAAGTTCGTTCTAGCTTGATTCAATTAACAACCAAACTAAAGTCAAATATAATTTTTAAAATTCGATAAAATTTAAATAATAATATATTCGACTTGACTCGATTTATTTACACTCATACTCAAATCTATACATATTTTAGAATCCAAGCTCCTTTTAATAGTTGAACATGCAATAGTATTGGTTTTCTACATTAATTTTTTTTGTGTATAATTAAATATTTGGGGGTTGTTTACTTTTTTGATTGGAATGAGAAATGATTGATGAAAAATGTGATGAAATTAGAGATTAGGATTAAATAATTTAATAAATTTTATATGTACTTTATATGATTATTTGAATAATATATTAATCTGATTTTTTATCATACTTTGATAGAAAATTATGTCTTTAATTAATTCACGATTAACTGAAACTCTTATAAATTAATTTTGGGTTTAAATTACAATATATGATTTAAAATTATAGATAATATGGTTAAAATATATTTTAAATATTTTAGATGAGAGAGTGTAGCAAAAATCATCAGAAATTTTATCATGAGTAATCATCACCAAAAGTAATGCATTTGTCTGAGTTGGATATTTTAATATATCTACCCTATTTAAATAAAATAAACAATATCTTGTTGTATAAAATACTAAAAAAAATTACATTTTTAATTATTATATCAAATTTCACGACAATTTCACATATGAAGATGAAGAAAATAATTTTAAAGTTGTTTACATACATTCGACTTATTTAGTCACGCTCGAAGTAATTAAGTAGTAGGACGTGGATATAATCCCATCCAGCTACATAAAAGTAAATAATTAGTCTTTTAAATTAGAGTGGGTTGCCCTTTTTAACAATGTGACTTAAACCCCTCTTTAATTTAAGAATCTTTAATTAAGAGGCTAAACAAAGGTGATTGACTTAATCTCATAGAATCATTATTATGTGCATGCATTATAAAACATAAGTGAGAAAAACACACACAATTGAGAGAATGGAGAATGTGGGTGTGGGGATGGATAGTGTGACAATCCCGCTAACTACGCCTTTGTACCCATTATTACGAACATTTAATTCTCAATTGATTCTTCACCATTATTATATAGTATTATTAATAATATTAATATATATAAAGCATGTGTACACTTTAAGCTGCTTTGGGCGCCGTATTAGATCTACGCGTGGGTTTATGCCACTCAGTCTCTGTGCAAATTCTATTGGTTGGTGAGTTCATCAGCAGTAGCTTTATCTTTTTTTTTTTTTTTTTTTCTTGGGTTTTCCTTTATCTTTTTGTAAAGATGGCCCTCCTCAGTAATTATTGCTTATTTTATTTGAGTCCAGTGCCCCCTGGATAAGTAAATTAATAATGCTTTATTTTTATTTTTCTTGTGTTTTATTTATTTATGTTGAACAGAGAGATACAAAATGCAAAAGTTGCCGAAGTCTTGAAAAAATAAATTTTGGGAGGTGAAATTTATTTATTTTTTAAATAATAAATAAAAAGTATTTTTAAAGTTTTACAAAAGGAGCAAACTTTTAAAATTTGATAATTTTATATATAAAATTTATAATAATTTTTAATTTTTGTGGAGTTGAAGGAAGCGACGTCTGCTTTCCTCTTCCGCTAACTCCGTTTCTTCCCACATTCATTCATAAAATTATCAAATATGTAAATATTTTTCTCACTCTATATTAATAAAATCGTACTCAACAAAAAATTATCAGCATCCAAATACTTTTCAAGTCAACAGAAAATTATTATTTGTTACGCATATTTTATTGTAATAGTCACACATATCTTTGATACTGTAGAAAAAAGAAGTGCACAAATCCACTATACTTAAAAAAAAAAAAAAAAAGGAAAAAGTAAAATGTGAATGACGTGGGCGTATACATTCTCCTCAAAATGGGAATCATCCTTAGCAGTTTTGTTGTTAATTGGTGAAAGGATTGGCAGCTGATAAAAGGGAAATCCCATTTTCTGGAAAGGTTCGATGCACATCCAAAGTGAGGCAGAAGAAAAGAGGCATATCTGTATATATATCCAGTTTGTATATATCCCGTTTGGATTCTCTACCTAATTTTGTATTTTATTTTATATTTTATATTATAAATATATATATCAAAAATATAAAATATATATTTAATGTGAATTATATATATTTAATATGTATCTGCAAAGTAAAATATGAAGTTAAAATAAAAGATTGGAAAGAGTATATATCAAACCCTTCTTTGATTGATATTTTTCTTTTTTTTTTAAACTTCAATATATATTTATGTTGTAGTAGTATATATATATATATATATATATATATATATATATATATATATTATCTGAAAGTAAAATGAACATATTCTTTCCTAGTCAACACATTATTCTATTATTTTAATGAGAATTAATGTTGGATCGTTCATCATATTATTCATATCCCTTCTCCACTATGCCCAAATTATACCAATTTTTATTACAAAATTAAAGATGAATGAACAGTATTTGTCTAAAAATAATTTTAATCTGGCCTCGCTTTGTTCTATACTTTAAATAATTTCAAGAATTTGATAAGTGGTAAAATGGTTTCATACTATTTATTCTCTCTCCCCCAAAATTTTCTTTTCTTTTTAATCATATTATATTTTCTAATTTCACTTCTCTTCTTTCTCTTTTTATTCAAATTAATTTTTTTTATTGAAAAATATATCTTCTGGCGTATTACTTATCATTAATCTTCTTATGTGCGTTGCATATTATATCTTCTGGAAAAATGTTACCTTATTAAGGAAAATTCCAATAATTCCCTCTGTGTGGTGTGAAAAATAATATATTACATATCCTTTGTGGTTATAGACTTCTTTCTCGTGTCTTTATGTGGAAAAAAAAGAGTGTAATATTCATGGAAATTTTGAATTTTTTTACTTTGGGTTGCAAAACAAATAATTTGTTTGCCCTTAAAAACTCTAATGCTAATAAATCTTATTTTTAAATATATTGGTGCCCTTTATCATCAAAGGTTACCTTATACAAATATATTTTGCCTCATATTTTTTTATGGAGTTATCTAATTTCTCATAAAATTTCTAATCCGAATTAAGGATTTGCGATTATTTATTTTTTCTTGGGATATGAATAGAGGTATTGAGAGTCTTTCACGAGGATTTCTTCATACGTAAAACTCTATTACCTCAATTTGATCAACCCTTAATCTATTTGTTATAAAATAGTCGTTATACTACTTTGGATTACAATATTACCTAGTCCTGGTTAATAAGGATTTATTTTGTTTGATTGGTCGTATATATCAAGATTGTTGCAATTGTATAAGAATGGAAAATAATTAGAAGAGATACAACCAAAAAGAGAACAAAAGGTAAAATGGAAATTAAGTAGAAGAGATGCAAATGAAATATGTTGATCATTTGTATCTTGTTTTGAGCTACAAATATATTTTGTGGAGGAAATCGCTCCAATCAAATCATAACAAATTCAAAACTTAAATTGATCACAGTCTTCTCATTAAATCATCCAAATTAACGCCTTAATTTGTGAAAAAGGCCACTCTAATTTTAAAGAAATCAAGTAAATATAATGGTTTCGATATCTACATATAATTACATATTTAATTATTGTTGTATCCTATTGTTTTAAAAAATGCCAATCCCCTTCATTGAGATGATTAATTGTAAATGTATAAATAAATTAAATTGAATCTGATACATGGTATGTTAAATTTTTAAATTTGTTTTGAATTTTGATACCGAGCTTAAAGTTTTTTTTTTTTTTTTTTAACTTCAACTACTAAAAAAAGAGTCGAACTTAAAGATTTTAATTGAGCCAACTATGAATTCAACCCATGTAACTTAATCTTTTACATTTATTTATTAAGTATTTCTAAATATATTCAATCCAACTCGAATCAAGTCAAAAAATTACCTATTTTTTTTTGTTTTGCTACCTAATCGAGTTGAAACAAGTTTAGCTATCAATCTCAAACAAATCAAATCCCTTCACCAGTAGATTGATTCTTTTTTCAAGTCTCAAGTTTTCTTGTTTAGTCAACCATCTTAGAATCATTGTTTCAAGACATTCTTAAAAGTGAATTAGGTATTTTCAAACACTAAAATCTCACTAGCACGATCATATATAAACTTAAAAAGTAAGTCATGCATCTAACTGAATTCCATCAAACTGAGTGGATCCTTATTGGTTTTGCTTTTAATTCACTGTTGAGTAACATTTCCATGGTTTCTATTCTACCTTGAAATGGCAAACAAATTCAGAAATAATTTATCACGCCCACAATAACATTCAATGAGTTGACCACACTGTCAGTACAGAGATAACGAGGAGGTCTGAGGATGATAATTCCAAAAAAAGATAAAAAAGAAAAAGAAAAAAGAAATAGATAATGGCCATTGGCCAGTAAAAGATTTAGAATTACAAGATGCATTGGTAGGTGTACTTGAATTTATGATTCTGAAATCTGATCTCCTTTTTTCTCTTTTCCGGTTTATATATCTTGTTTGGGAAGGGATGATGACATTCATCATAAGAAGATAACAGACACAGAATTGGGAGTTGCAAATAAAATATTGTGACAGTCATAGGCCCATAAAAAGATAAACCCACATTTATTCCACCGTTAAACTTTTCCATTGCTATATAAAGGGACAATCCCACCATCATTTCTTCACACATCAAATCAAAAGCAGTGTTCCTTTTCTAATGGAACAGTTCCCACTATATCATATCTACTGTTGACTGTTTGAGGGTTTCCATCTTTAGGGTTCCTCCTGTGCCGCAACACCACCTTTTTTGTTTTTTTCTTTTTTTGTTATACGCAAATATTTGAGATTGGTGTGTGCATCTTCTCCATTAATATGGGAAAGTAATTCTTTGGATTACAAGGGTAAGGGAGGTGACAGAAGAGAGTGAGCACACATGGTGTTTTCTTGCATGAATAATTCTACATGCTTGAAGCTATGGGTGCTCACTCTCTGTCTGTCACCCCGCCACTCCTCTCTCTCTCTCTCTCTCTCTCTACATACTTATACACTCAATCTTGTGTGTTTGTACTTTTTCTTGCGATTTACTGTTGTATTTAGTTTTGTAAATGATGCTACAAATTGGTCATATCTGGAGTTCAATCTGTACTCACTCACTGATCTGCTGTATTTATGTGAATTCTTTTTCTATTTTTATATTTCTCTAGCTTGAAACGATGATGTTTTCCTATCTATCATATTGTCAAGATTTTCACCATCAAGGGCTCCCTGCAGAATTATAGATAATTGTATTAGTACTAATCTTTTTTCTGTTTTGGAGGGTGGGGGAGTGGCAGTTCCCAATTGAAGGAGAAAATCAAAGTGTTAGGGTTTCTGAAGGGGTGGGAGGGGATTTATGCAAATCTCACCAAACTTTAGATCTAGAGAATTGCCCTCCATTTAAGGTTGTATTTGAGGTGTAATTTGATTCAAAATACTCCCAATTGGACTTCTTTTCTTGCTAATCCACATATGGATCTTGTGGTTGTTTACTTGTAATGAGTACTCCAGGGCTCTCCCAACATATATTGTCAAAATCACACACCCAAAGACAACAGGGTTTGCCACTTCTTGTAGCAGAAAACATTGACTTAGTTTCTGTAATAGGGGCCTGGTGGAGAGTTATCATTCTGTTTCTGTAATGGGGGCCTATTGATATTTTACTAGATATGCATGTAGATTATGGTTGTCTCTAGTTTTGTTCTTCTTCTGTTTGAAGGGTTGAATTTTTTATTCTAATTTCTGTGGGCATAAAATTGAGTATGGTGTGGATGTTTTAGTCACTGAGCTTCTGAGCTAATTTCCTGCAAGAAGCTTTCTGTTTCAAAACTATCAACTATTAGTCATTTTCATGTTATTGAAATTCAGTGGGGGCTCCTACGAGCCTTGATTTTACTATTGCCACATGATTACCTCTCTTTATAGATCACAACTCTCCCTCCACTATTAGTGCAAGAAATGTTGATGTTACTTGGTATATTTCTTTGCCTCTCTCTCTCTCACACACACACACAAATACTTTTCCATTCTTTTGTTTTAGTATTTTCTTTGGTTAATTTGTGGTTTTATGGATGTACATGATCAGAAATTACATATTTGCAGTTTTTAGTAAAGGTATATCATGATCAGGAATTATTGAAGCTCTATCTTCATCCGATTCTTCCTGTTATGGAAGCTTGAAAAATATTGAAATCTTTGTGCAATCCTTTTTTCTAACTTATTCTACTTGATTATCTCAATCAATAACACTTTTTTGGTTACCTTATATTCATTTTTTCTTTGCTAAATATATATTTGAAGGGACAATACAAGATCAGCAAGGACAGTCTTATTTGAAGAACAAATTGCAAGAGCTTCATCAATTTTCCTTAGTCAAAGACGATTTGAAGGGGAAGCTCCATTTCCATTTTTTTCATAATAATTATTTTAGGGTTTAAACTTTCATTCTACCTAGCATGATTAGGGCACAGAATATACAATAATGTATGTGCCTGGTTAGCTAATTCAATTAGTACAATATGTTTCCTGTCTATCTTTTCATACCATTTTATTATATATATATTTACATATTTTTAGATTGTATTTTTTAATGATCCCTTAATATTATGCCAGAATGTGTGCACATGTAATGATGGAAGCCACATGCAAACAAGTCTTTTATTGATCTTGTTTGCTGATTGCTGTCTCCCTTAATAAAGATAAACATGTTTCACTTTCATAGATCTGTTGACTGTTAAGGTAACCTGATAGCCATATTCTTAATTAGTACTTTCATTGCTGTAACATGATGGATTGACATAATGGAACATCTCTCAACCTCATTAACGAACTGCAACTGTAAGAACTGTTGCTTATTATCTGCTATAGTTATGTAAGTTCAAATGTGTGTTGTGTGTTGTGTGTGTGGGCTAAAAATAATAATATTAAAAAAAAAAAAAACCCTTCTGATGCTAAACTTGATGGATATATGACTTATCTATAGAATAGAAGAAGATCAAATATATGATCTATTAATGGGAGTGTTACATTTTATTTGGGTGATTTTCTGACTTGGACCACTCTATTCCTTTGTATTCTGTATTTGTGCATCTCTCTCTTCATCTACGTCATCAAGTTCAACAGTCAACAATGTTCATTGTACAAGTTGATTATGTTTTCTCTAAATTAATTTGCCTTTCTTGGAAATAATGAAGTTGTTTCTTGTTGAGTGATCGAAGTTTATTTGTGATAGAACTCAGAAATGTTAAAAATCTTTTTGAAGGACTGAAACTAGATCAAAACAAACATTAATTATGTGTGTTTATGTTGAGCAACTTGATTTATCTTGTTATGGATGCATTATTTATCTTCACATAATTATGATATTGGAAGATTTTCAACTCCAGTTTTGCATCATCATTGTGAAAACTTAGCACACTGAAGAGGGGTTGGTTCATTTTTCTCTCATTTTCCCTCATACAGAGACAAGTATTACTGGGAGGCAGTATTGCTTAGATATATCCCAAGAAATCATCTTCAAAAACGGGATCCATGTAATCATAGTGAATGACTTGTGTTATTCCCCCCCCCCCCCCCCCCCCCACACACACATATATATATATATATATGGTGATGAGAGATTATGTTCTCTATGACTTGTGTTTGTGAAACAAGAGAGTTTCCATGTCACTTTTCACTGAGTTAATATTAGCTATTATTATATATATGTGAATAAAGATTCAATTACTAAGCATGCAAAAGTTCATAAAACTGAAATAGTTTATAGCAAAAGGGAGTAATTTATTGTGGTATTGGCATGCTACTAAATATATAACCTAATGCTAATATAATCATGAGTAAAAAACAAGTTGTATGTTTGGATTTATTTTGGGTGTTTTGAGGAAAGTATTTTGGAAGAATATATTAAAAAATATGATGTATTAAGATGAAAATTTATAATATATTTTTTATTTTATTCTGATAGAATAAATTGAGAATAAAAATGAAACCAAACTTTCGCTTAGATTAAATTTTGCAGAAGTATCCTCTCATTGATAGTCAAAATCAGTGGAGAATTGTCTTTTTTACTTTGGTTAGCAAGGCAACAACAACTAAAAAGAAGAAAGGCAAAAACTTCTTTTAAACAAGAATCAAGTTAAATTGAAGCTAACCTGTTTTGCCTATTAACCCTAGTAACTCTAATCGTACGGCTTTTGCTCAAATCTAAACAATTGTTTGTTTTCCCTAAAAATTGGAGCTACAAGTATTCTATATTGCTAGGTTGTGGTTTTAGGTGGAATTTTTCATATTCTGCTGCCCGTTGAGACACAGTGTTATGGTTTAAGAATAAAAACGTTGTATATTGGGGTGGGGTGCATGAATTAGATAATTTTGGTTTGTACGAGTTTCGTATATAGAGATCATGTGTCTTGAGATTTGCGGATATGAGACCTACCTACTACTAAAAAGGACTTGTGTATGGAGAGTTTTTACAATTAGGATTACTATTTGTCTTAATTTTGTTTTTTCTTTGTCCTTTTATTGAGAACAGAAAAATATCCAATCCCTCATATAAAGTAGGGGACTAGTAATTAGAAGAATGTGCAAAACTTCTATATGTTTAGTCACATTTGTTTTATTTAATTATTTTTTTTACGAATTAAAAATAACATTTTTTTCAGATGTGAGATTCAAAATAAATGCCCGAAAGCACCTGTTTTTCCGAACCAAAACTTCTCATATTTTTATAATGAAAACATATGAAAATATTTTGCATAAGATAAGCAAGCAACTGAGTCATGACATACTTTTCGAATTTGAAAATGACTTCTGAAATCCTAGTTTCGAAATTACAAAACAATCGCTTCAATTGTTGCGAGGTGAATCCCTTTGCGGAAAATGTGAAATTCTATGTGGAGAATGAGTGGAACAAATTAGAAAAGGAAGCAAGAAAGGGTACAAGGAAAATGTTTTGATGACAAAGACTTCACACAGAATGTCATAGGCTTATTTTTCACTCAATGCAATTTTCACTATAAAATAAGTATTATTACAACAACTCATTTTGATAATAATATCCAAAAACCTAAAGTACAAAAAGAATATTATATGCTACTACAGCATGATCAACCTTATCATCTCGGCTTATCTGTAACTCCAACTACTCACTAGTGACTATGGGAATTGTCAATCTCGATGATCCCCTCTCAGATCTGATATTGAATTAACGAAAGAAGAAATAAAAGAAAATTGTTTTATGCCGTTATAATTACAATAACTGAACAAGAATGGAGGCCGGTATACGAGGATCATTTCATAGTACTGGTGATCCTTGGACATCTTCATTTATTTCTGGCTTATCCTTTTGTGGACTAGTATAATTCTGTTCTTTTTCATCTAGGCCAGCACTCGCAGTTCGTGCAATACCATGCAGGACCCCATTTTCCACCATAGGCAGATTACCATTCTCTGATAGATTATTGGCCTCAGCATTATGAACAGGTTTTGGTAGTTCTCTTGACGGTGAGGATGATAATAGGCGGCCAATTCCATCAAATAAGTTCTTGGCATCTGAGATCAGAGCAGCTCCACCCAGGTAACAACGACCAAAGCATACAGCACAATGTGGAAAAGTAACCTGCATGGAATGAACAAGGTTTTGTAAAGACTAACCTTGCAACAAAACTAACAGTTTTGTAAAGAAGTTCACCTCAATGAATGCTCTGCACAGTTTAATGAAGAGAACAGACTCATTGTCTCTGAGCATCCGAGTTGTATTGTATCTCAGCAGAGAATCAGAAACAGCCTGCAAACCCTTAACTAATTCCTGAGCAAGCACATGTTTCAAACTTAATGGAGCACAAGGGCGTAGTTCATTCATTGCTGCAGATACACCTGCCACGACCAGAGAGGAAAATTAATAAACACGAAATTATTGTCACTGTACTGAATCAAAAGAAAAAAATTAGGAAGAATCTAGTTTAAACACTGAAAACAAGTAAAATAAACTTTCAACTTTACCATTGATAAAAACAGCAAGAGGTGGATGCTCCATAAGATTTGAAGGCGGCGTAACATCATCAAGACTTTCCTCACCCAAACTACTGGCAGGGAAGCCAACTGCTGGCAACGGGACCCAACGATGAGAATCCAAGACTAACTGGATTAATTAAAACATTTGTTATAAATCTTCAGCAAAGAATGACATATTGTTTGTTGTGGAATGATCATAGTAATCCAAATCATTTGTCCTAAAGAAAGGCAGGACACATCAATTGTAAACATGCGCTGCGTCCCAATATTACTTAATGGAAATTATACCTGGAAATTTTCAACAGTTGTACTCATATTCTTTGAAAACAAATTAAGCACCGCTCTGTTGAGAAATGAAAACATCCACATGAGAGCTTTCCAAATGCCAAAGTATGTAAAAGACTAAAAAATGCTCAAATGAATATTTACTCTTCAAAAAGTGGGGGAAGCAGTCCTCGGAAATCCAAACCAACCCAACCAAGGGCCATAGCACAATACTGTAAACCACAAGCAGAGAAAAAAATGTTATTAAATTATAGACAATCATTTGTCATACGAAAGCTATTAACCAACAGAACAAGCAATCATCACACTGACATGAAGCTATAAACCAAAGGGGAAACTTTTAATGCAGAGGCATCCATTTCACAAAATGAATTCACAAGAAATGCCTAATGGTAGTCTCTTGGCATTTTTTCTCAAAAGGTGGAGCAATTTTCATTTTTTGAATTGGAATCTTGTTCTCACCATGATCTAAGGAGGATCCTAAAGCTCCCTATAAATCCTACCAATGCAATGTCAATTATTACCAACCATTGCTCTGCTTCAACCCATCAAATAAGCAACAAATAACTCTGGTATGTCATCTCGACCAAGAACTTTTAGGAAATGATGAAAAAGAGAAATACATGCCCCAGCTTCTTTGTTTTGCTTTTGTCTTGTTTCTTTAAATTTTACGCTTTATGTTTTCTTTTCTTTTTTGGGTGGGGTGGGGCGGTGGTTGGGAGTGGGGAGAAGAGCAAACACAAGGCCAGAAAAGAATAACAACTAATTCTCACCATGCATTGATCCAGAATATTTGACAAAGATCCACCTTCACTTATCATAGGAAGCATGACTTTAAGGGTCTTCAGGTGCGAGGTAATCTGATGCATGGCCCAGTCAAAGAGAAGGCCACCATCATAATTTTCTTCACTTCCTGATGTGTCATCAGCAAATATGGCTCGGTACTGGTTAACAACATCAAAAAGATGCATTCTGTGACAATTTATCATCCCTTTTAAATATTCATAAGGATTTCTCTGGTCTAAATCATCAAGTATTCCAGTAAGCCAGGCTTCACGGCATCTTAAAAACTGACCAACACAGAAGGATCCTTGATCAGAAACTAATACCTTAGAAATGTAATAAGATCCATTGACCAGGGACTATGAACACTAAGATAAAGAAAAATCAAGAACTGAATATCATAAGATTTGATCATTCTACCTGTAGACGCATTTCATACTCACTGAAAACTCCTATCCGACGTAAATACCCAATGATGCGGAGGCATTCTGGCAACTGCAAGCAAAATTATATTTTATTCACATTAGGGCCCACAATTCTATTTGAATTATTTTGTGTTCAAGTGACATGCTTAATTTAAAATAAGACATAGTACCTGAATGTTAGATCTAAGTTTCTGGAGAAGCTGAGAAAGAAGAGACTGAGTGGTCTGCCGAACTTCTGCAGCTAGAGCCTGAATCAAGGGAATTCTTTTTTGAAGGAGAAAACAAGAAAATAGTGCCTCAATAAATGCTTCAATCAAGTGGACAAATAGAGCGAATTATGCACTGCTAACAGAAGAAACTCACTTTGGGTGCATTGTAGTAAGTTTTGCTACAAATGCTTCTAAGTCAAGAGCTTCATCATAATTTCCATTCCTCACACATCTGTATCAATATGAGATATAATCATTCTTTGAGAACCAAGAAAACTAAGTTAACAGGCAACATCAAGAATATCGGAGATAATTATAAGTCCACAAATAAGCTTGGGGATATACGTGTCCATGAGCTGAGGAATTTCAAGCAAATCAAGCAAAGTACTATGATTTGCCAGTAATGTTTGGTTCATCTTTCTTTTCTCCAAAATATGTTCTGCCGAATCAACAAATTCAGTGCAGCCAGACGTTAGCTTTGGAATTTCAGCTATCTGCAAAAGAGGACAAGCATCTATGAATCTCCGTGAGTTTATCATTGTCTCATATTTTGAATACGAGCACGATGAAGAAGCAAAAAGCAGTACATTTACAACAGTATTTACGTGTATGACACTATCTAGAAGATTCTAGCCTCATATTTACCCCCCTTAATTCATAGGGTCAATAGACAGCGAGTTACCAAAGTACCGACCATTTCTTCATATAAATAATACACATATATTTATCCAACCTTCTTCTTGCTCCATATATTTCTTTTACCCAACAAGAAACAAAAGGAAAACAAGATCCACTTGAAAGTATCTTCTCAGCCTTTTAAAAATGGCTCACTTCATCAACATGTAGCATGCACTGTGGCTTATGAAGATTATCTTCATGCTTTAAATGCCCATAAGTATTTATATTCTAAGCTTTCACCTTTATCTTAAACCTCATCTAATTAATCGGATTCAGATATAAGAACACTAGTGCTCTCAATTAATTAGCAACACAATAATGGCGAACAGGCCTGGTTATACTCCAAAACAATCGATTAGCGGTCCATGAATTTGGCGCATTCATAGCTTGTTAACGGAAATGACAGTGCTAAAATAATTTTCACCTCCCAAAGTTACTACAAACTCCAATTATTATTTTGCTTCATAACTGAGCCAAATGAACCTTCAAAATCACAATTCCAATTCAGTTTTCCTATCATTTTTTACTCTCACTACCAGTATCCGTATTAAAGAAGCTTAAAATGACTTAATATGAATCAATTCAGAACCTTCAACTCTCAAATCAAAATCAACAATTCACAAATATCACTACAAGGACAATGCCAGCTAAATACTAATCAAATCAAATTAAATAAAACCAAAAAAACTCATTAATCAAAGGAAAATACCAGAGACTCGAGATGCTTATCAATAGAAGAAACCTCCTCCCGGATCTCGAGCAACGCATCTGCCGCCGCGATGAAAGCACGGTAATTGCCCACCGCCACCTCCTGCATCTGCCGCCGTATTCTCTCCGCATCTACTCTCAACAATTCCGGTTCCTTAAACAAAACAAACATAAAAAATATTTCAAATTCCAAACACTATAGGCGTAATCAAGCAATCTGAGCGTGTAAAAAACCTTATGGAGGCGATCGAGAGTGAATGAGAGAAGTTCGGAGACATAGGGCTGCTGGGCGGCGGAGGCGAGTGGGAGAAGATTCGACATCGCCGTCGACTCGTCGTCATTTGCCGGAGCTTCTGGCGACGCCATTGCCGTCATTTTTGAGAGCTCAGAATTGGATCGAACTTTATTAGTCTGATCCGTGCAGTGGGTTTTGTCTAAATTAAATGAGTTTTTCTCTTTGGGGTCTACATGATATTTTTAAGGTTATAGGGGCGCGTCTTGGAATTTTGATCAAAGCCATATTTTCTCACCTGAGGTTTGTGATATTGTATTTCGACCCCTTAAGTCTTATGATCCATATTTAGCCAACTCTATAATAGGCTAAAAACCATTGTCAACAAATTTGTGTGCACTTGGAATAAAAATTCTCTACATTGAATAGAATTGTGCATAAATTTGAATGAAAATGGTGATGAAGATGAGAGAAAAATTCATATTCTAATAAGTCATCAAGAAAATAAAAATATTTGAGATACAAATTATATAGCATTATATAGCATGATGATGAATGATCATCTCTACCGCTACGTCATTTAAATATTTTTAAGTAATCGCTGTAATCTCGTGAATTATTATTTATCTAGTTTTTATAACTATATGAATAAAATGTAAAATATACTACTTTGAATAATAGAATAAGCACATGCTTATGAGAATCTCACCAAAAGCTACCATATTGATTTGAAAAACTTAAATGTCTTCAAAGAGAAGCCTTCTCGATCCTTCCCGCTCAGAAGATGTGTGACATTAAGACGTTGAATTAGAAGAGCATATTTATGGCTTGAAAATGTCAAAAGTTCATGTTTCTTAAAGCATTATTCTTGCTATTAGTTTTTGGTTATTGATGCAATTTACAATTGGTCCCTATGGCAATCTTACATATATGATGTAAGTTTTGCTCAAAGCACCAAAAAACATCTAGTTATTTTGTAAATAATTTCTATTACTGCCTATTTTAACACACTACTCATGTAAATCTTCCATGTATGATGTCAGCCAGGATCAGAAAATGGCTCTTATTTCCCATGAAAATAAGGCAAAGAAATCCTGAACAGAAAATCTCATGCTCATTCCACTATGTTCACCAAATTGGATACACCCCTTCTCATTATTTTTGCAGTGTACATGCTAAAATACATACAATCAATTCACCTAAATTAGTACAAAACTTGGAAGAAAAAGAACACCACCAAAAAAATGAGTCCCTGATGAAGAGGAAGATAACAAGAAGCTTTCGAAGCGTAGAAATAATAGTAAGGAAAGGAGAAATTCCGCTGCCCCATGCCTGGTGGAACCGTGGTGCCTGGATTGTACACATAAACTGCAGGAGGTGGAGGAACGGCGCCGCCCCATGCTATATACGACGGTGGTGGAGGTGGAGGATGAGCTGGTGGCGATGATGGGGAGGGAGAATCGAAGTAGTATGGTTGTGGCGGCGAGTGGTGGTGCACTGGTGGTGGTGGAAGCGATTTTGGAGTAGGTGGTGCTGAGGGTGTTGGTGGAGGTGAGCATATGACAGGGCATGTCTCGCAGTCGCTAATGCACAGCAAACCTGCTGGTGGGATGCCTGTTTGCCCTTGAGATTCTGAAGTTGATAATAAGATGAAGAGAAAAACTATCCATTTTCTTGGCAAGAGTGCAAGAATTCTTGAATACTTCATTTTGGTTTCTTTAAAGTGTGCATGAAAATTGGAAGTGAAGTAGAGAGATTATGTGTTCTTGTGACTCATTATGCGCAGTATGAATTTATAGAGACCAATTCCAGACTAGGATCTAGAATAAGGAGTGTAGTGAACACAGATCCAACTATTCTTTCGCCTTTTACTAAAGTACATATGCTTCGTCTAAAAGAGTTGGATTGTGGTTTATTTTGAATAAGAATTGGAATCTGAGGTTTATTACTGAGAGTATTTTCTTGAAGAAAATGTAAGATCCACTTGCATGTCTGAAAAGCACTATTTTTGACAGATTTAAGTGCAAGTAGAAATTTGAGACAATTGAAAACCAACCTTTGTCAAAAAGCAAATGATGATTGGATTGGCCTGCTCTGGAAAAGCGTGTATATGAAGTCACACTCAGAAAATCAAGTCATTAACACATATTTCTTGCTTTTTGACTTAAATGTGTGGAAGAACTGTTTTGTTTTGAATGAATGCCTATATCAATAATGGATTGTTAACAAGTCATTATGTCTTGAAATTTTGGATTTGGGGCATAGACTGTTATTATCCATTTTCAAAAGGGAAAGAGGATCCTAAGCAGAATGCAATTGGCATTTGCATTTCCAACTTTTTATTGTGCTTTTCTCTAGACACAATCCATTTCCAACTTTTTATTGTGCTTTTCTCTTGACACAATCTACCTTTGTGGGCACCAATTCGACCGAAGTTTTGTTCTACAATTAATGCTTTCTGCTTTGCATATAGTACCTTTCTTATGGAGGAGGACTTTGGAATCACCCCTTTTTGGTCTCTAATCCCAAGTAAAGAATTTCATCTTCCACTGCAGATTCTAACTGAGGGAGCTCTTTTTCTTGAATATCCAAAATAAGCAATCTGAACTGCTTGAATGAAGTAGACCCTCAGTCTGATGGATGATCAATCCTGAGAATTTGATATATGAGTTAACAGCCGCGTTAAAAACAACTAAATTTCTTTTGGAAATAATGATAATTGTGTGTCTTATAATAGGACCCAAAGAAACATCAGATTAACTAAGATTGAGTAGAATGGCATATATCAGATCAACTTGAAAATCTCTGAACAGAAGTTTTATTCATAGATGGAGCAATAAAAGGTCAACCTGTTTGTCAGTAGATATAAGGAAGGGAGAGCAAAAAACACTGTAAAGAACTTAAGGGATTTGATATATATATATATATCTATCGCAGCAGCATTAAGAAGAAAACATGTTTATGATTGTACTCACAAAGTACTGCTAATTTTTTATCAAATCATTCAATGATACCAGATCGATAATAACAAGTTGATATATACATAATCGAAAAATTCAAGACTGAAAGTAACTCTCACTGTTTCGGACATGTCCCATTCTTAATAAAGAAACTGTTTAGCACAATGAATTTCAACCCCCTTTGCAATATTGTTTCATCGCCAACATTTTCCAGACAAATTTTCCAATTTATTTTGTCCATATAATGTCCATTCAAGGGTTCAGCATCTCCAGCTCTTCTCCTCTGCTGCATATTCTTCAGTAAATGTTCCCTTTGCTTTGAAAAGGGTTTCACATACTTGAGTCATTATCACTCCCTAGTGTCCCGACAATTTTATAATGAAATTTGATAAGAAAAACCCGAGTTACAACCAATGTTCGATCAAACTTCATGCTTACTAAACAAGTAAAATCTATCACCTAGGAGGAACTTTGACGAGGACTTGATATATGAGAAGAGTTCTTGTGGCTTAATATATGTTCCATTCCAAGTTCTTTTAGCTTGTTGAGCTCTGGAAGTATGACTTTAGCAAGATCTGGCCTGTCTTTCTTTCTTAGCTCAGCACATTTCAGGGCCAACTTTGCATAGCCAAGGGCTTCTTCCACGGGCCAATGAGGCACGGTTGGATCAAGCAAATCAGCAAATGTCCCTTTCTCCATGGCCTTCTCAACTTGGTGTGTAAGGCCCATTGGAGGCCTAGCAGTAATGATTTGTAGCAACATCACCCCTAATGAGTATATATCAGATTTAGTCCCTAACTTACCTGTTTGCTGATACTCTGGATCTATGTAACAAAATGTGCCTGCAGCGGATGTCATGTGATACTGAGTGACAGAATCTGCAACCGAGGGTGGAACTAATCGAGCTAAGCCAACATCGCTGATCTTGCATGTGTAATGACGGTCTAATAGGATGTTAGCTGGCTTTAGGTCCCGGTGCACTAGGGGTTCAGGCTTGGCCTGGTGGAGAAACAGGAGTCCTGTTGCTATATCAGCCGCAATCTTGAAACGAATGCCCCATGGGATGGGAGGGGTGTTGCCTTTGCGAAATAAACGATCTTCTAGACTCCCATTGTTCATGTATTCATACACCAAGCATCCATATTCTGGGCAGGCGCCCATGAGGAGGACCATGTTTGGATGTCTCATGAAGCTTAGGACTTCAACCTGCACATATGCATCAACCCATAAGCAAACAGGATTTTAGGTTAAGGGCTGAGGATTGGAAACCTTTAAATTTTTTCAAGAACAGTATTCTTGATGTTTTCACATTTATTTTCTAGTTAAATTACCTCTTGTTGGAATTGTTTTCTCCCTTGTGCAGCATCAGGCCTGAGAACTTTGATGGCTACTCTGGTGTGATCAAGTTTTCCTTTAAAAACAGGCCCATAACCACCTTCACCAATCTTCATGGACCTCGAGAATTTATTGGTGGCTGCTTCAATCTCCTCAATAGTGTATTTTCTGTAACGGACATCGTTGTTTGACAAGATAGTAAGAGCTCGATTCTTTTCTACGGTCTCTTGCTTGGCTTTCAGCTCTGCATGCTTTCTTCTCTGTGTTTCCTTTTTGGCAATTCTCTGTGCTTTCTCTGCTGCTTCAATGGCGGCCCTGCATTTCGCTTTCTCCACCTCTACAAGCGCAAGGGCTGCCTCTTCAGCAAGCCGCGCCTGCTCTAATCTATGTAGTTCATCCAGCTTCCGCTGATAAAGTTCATCGGCCTAAAAAGATTAACAAACATACATTAGAAATGTTGCTAAGTTTCTCTCCAAATTCATATGTAAATGCTCAAGCATCAAATAGGCAGTGCTTTTAAGGTTTGCTTTATCAGTAAGGACTAATGTAGTTCTTTCCATTAAGATTTAGGCATCTTCAAACACGAAATTAAACCACTTGCATTACTTTATACTTACTGAGGAAGACAAATTCCCCTCATGATCAGCTGTTTCTCCCATGGCGATATCCATTGATCCAAGGTTGATTCCAGACTCTGCTGAATCAGTGTCCTGGGAGTTGCAACTGGATGAATGTCTAGGCTCTCTACTAGAAACCTCAGTCCAATCACAGGATGAACTTTTTGGCCACCAATTGGGCATCTCATGACCATCACTAGATGAAGTTTTCGACACTGTACTGGAAATCTCATGATGATAGTCCATTGATCCATCAGTTAGACTTATCTCGGGCTTGATAAGCTCAGAACTAGCAGTTTTCCAATGCCCCTTTGCAGGAGGTGCCCTGTTCATGAAAATTTAATGCATCTTGAAACTAAAGTACAATATAGAAGGAAGAAAACATTTTTCTTGACCCTGAAGTACTACATGAGTGGAGTACCTGTACCTGCATCCATCTTCTGGTTCAGCATGATTATTCTTGACAGGTGCTCGAAGTGGAGATGGCAGCCTAGGAGGTGTCGAACTGGCTGCATGTCGTGCTGCTGGTCGTACTGATTGTGCCTTGCCTTTTGCAATCACATACACGGTACAAAAATCCGGTGCAGCCTTATTTATCATGGTTGGCACATCATGAGTCCAAAATTTCCTGCTTGAGCAAAATGCAACTTAGGCCATCATATTTATATCAGAAGTTTAAGGCATGAATGCAGGTAAAACAGGGAGATAAATAGTTAGGTACCTTGTAATCGGACTCCTTGATGAGGCACCAAGAACTATATTGGTGATATGGTGGCTGTTAATGTAGTCTAAAAGTGTGCTATGCACATCTATGCCATCTAGGACAACAACTTGCATTACTATCTGCAAGAGCCTCAACATCCAGATTGAAAATACTTAGAAAAGCCACAGATTTCGAAATTTTGCATGAGTAGTTTTGGCAAGATAAAAGGGCCAAGTCCCTAAAGAAACATCCTAATGTTTCACCCCACAACCCCCCCCGCCCCCCCCCCCCCCCCCCCGGGCCCAAAAAAAAATAAAAAATCGCCCATGCAGGCAAACATTTGCAACATTTTTGTATGCATATGTAAAGAAATTTCACTTACCCTTTTACGTGCACAATAAGCACGGAAATGTGTGAAAATATCCTCAATGGATTCATCATTTGCCTCCGGAGCACCACCATTTGAACCGTCTGCAATTACCCCAAATGATGACCATAGTTATGCCAAAGAAACCATGGATTGGATTCTTGCATGAATTCAAATGCATAGATTAATGAAGCAACAGAACAATGAAAAGAGAGAAGGTACCCTACGGTTATGCAAGTTTCTGGTCCTGACATGGACCAAAATGATAGTTGTATTGGTTACAAGCAGATGTTCAATCGCCCATCTAACGGCCGATGTGCTATGCTTGTCTCTATCAACGGCCACAACAGTGGGGTTGCCATCATGATGAATATGGGGTGCCATTTTTGATCATATAGTGTTTGTATATACTATGTTCTTGTTTTATGAAATCAAATATTTGTCAGAAGGTGGTGGTACAATGGGATTAATGCCACTAGTGTAGCACCATATACACCACCATTCCACCATGATCACCACTTCCCTTCCATAAATTTTCTGATGAAAAACGAAAAAAAAGAAGGGACAAAACTATATGTTCCTCTCTTTCGTGTCTGGACCAGAATTTTCCATTCTCACTGTATCTATACTTGTAAGTATAATACGTAATTAAAACGAACACTTGAGATTTACTATTTTTATCACTCTCTCATCCATCCACTCCTTTATGGCATATGTTGTTGATTCATCCACTAATTTGATAATGGATTCCTAACGAACCATGTTTTTGTAGTGGACTCCAGACCAAAAATGTAGTATTCCCCTGCGGTCTAAGAACGGATTTTCTTTGCATCCACAATTGATAAATAGACTTCATTAATTAAATGTTATGCACAAAGTAATAAAAATGATATGTACAACACCACATTTTATTGTATATTAAAACTTTGTAAATTCAATTGGAAGAAAATTTCATATACATTTAGACTCTAGTTTTTAAGTAATTTCCAAGTATATATATTCCTTAACCTTCAACCAATTCCTTCATGATAATGGGTCGGGTTTGATCAAGTTTGTCAAGAATCAAGACCCGACCCATTAAATTTTTCATCTCGTAATTAATGAGTAAACCATTGAACCCACTAAATCGATTTTATAATTTTAAAATATTAAAAATTATATTTTTTTATAATAATACTAACAAAATTTCTATATATATAATAATTTTTTTAAAAAAATAAACAGTTCGAATTTTGATTTTATCGGGTATGAAAATAAAAAATTCATAATTTGATTCCAAATTCATTTACATCGTTAAATTTCATTCCAAAACAACGAATTTTTCTCGTAGTCATCCAAACGTTAAAAACTAGTGGGTTTTATCATTGAATTACAGATTTGGAAAACATCTGTAATCTAAGATTAGAAATTCTTACCAAAATAAATGGATTAGTTATTAATTATGACCACTTTGAATTTGGCCAAAAAAAAAACCCCACATGGTTTTCTTTGACTATTCTATGTCTTCGTGTCAGACACTGACAGTCAAATGAATCTGCAATCGAGCTTTTCCTATGTAGGAAATTTTGCTGTAATGTTAGCTGTTACAGCATACAAGCATAGCAGGCTATCATTTAAGCCTTTTTTTTTACCTTCTCTTTTGGGAAAAATAGTGTAGATAATTTTGCAAATCTATATTAAACAATAACCTACAAAATCGAGTTTAAGAAATTTAATTAGCTGCACGACACTACACTTTACAAATAAATTATAAATTGCCCTACGATCTAGCAAATAAATTACAAAGTGCTCGTATTTTACGATTTAATTAGTTATAAATTTTCGTTATTTAAAGGAAAATTTGAAAATCAGTCAATATCTTTTTTTAGAAAAATATTCCCGAGGTTGTTTAATTTTTGTTTTTTTTAATTGAGAAGGATAACTCAACCAATTCATGCACTAGTTTTTTGGGTTTCTAATTATTGAATTCATTTTTCTCTTTTTTTTCTTCTACATATAAGCTGTCTGAAGAAGCCCCTTGGAATAAGTTGAGGAATTGATAAATTTGGTACTGAGAATCGGTTTGTGTAAGAATTTGTCAAAGTCATGGTTGGTGGTCCAAACAAGCTTCTCGGAATATCAGACAAGGTTTTCGAACAGAACTGCTCTATATGCAAAAAGAGAGGTGCAAGCACCGCGATGTGTGAAACGGTGTTTGTGTAAGAATCTATGACTTTGGTCATATCCATTTTCTGAAAAACAACTCAAATTGGAAGAAAGTTTACGGTATCAATTTTTTTTTTTTTAAAATAACAAAAAATTCAGATGGTAATATATATATTATAATATGGTACATTTAGTATATGGATAAACGACAAATATCTCATTTTATAAAAAAATAGAACACTTAAATAATAAATTTATATCAAGTATATATATACTGACTTACTATACAAGTATGATCTTCAAATTATGTAAGACTGTATTTGAATGAAATGATTTGGATTTGATAGGAGGATTTGAGGGATGAATTTTAAATAATTTTACATGAGATGAATTTAAAATTTATCACAATATATTAAAAAAATAGTTTAAATAAAAGTTTAATAATTTAAAGATTATTACATAATTAAATTATCTAAATAAAGTCAATAAATTTATTATTATTAATTTAAAATCTTGAAAGCCTAAGAAGAAAATCATATACACTAGTGTCAAACACACAAACACAAATCCATATACTAGTGGCATAGTTGGGCCTTTGGGGAGACAAATTCAAATTGAAATTGACAGAAAAAACTTAATCAAATTATAAAGCAAAACACACAAAATCTTGTGATGAGGCTGTGGTTGATGGATGGAGGCACAAGTTTCAATTGGATTCCCCTTTTGTTGACTTCTTCTAACCCCTATGCTTTGTGCTTTTCCTATTTGTCTACTATAAATTGTCATTCTACTTTCTTCATGCAAAAGAATCCAAGGCTTTTCTTGATTTTATTTGGTTTCATATTTCATTTTCAGTGTTTTGAAGAAATGAAACTAAATATTTTATACTTTTTCTTGCAAAACACTTCTTTTTTTCAAAATATTTTTTATCATTACTGTATATATTTAAATTATAATCTATATATATATATATATATATATATGTAAATGTTTATAGTAATATATTTAATTTTTCAATTATTATATTAATATAAAATAATATATAGTAATAAAATCATGATGTGACATCGACAAAATCCTTTAAAATATGACATTTTACAGTAAAAAATATCTTTCTAAAAATGAAATAAAAATTACTTTACATTTTTCAATTTATTTTCTTAAAATTTAGTGTGTTTGGTTTTGTTTTTTGTATTCTAGAAAATGTGTTGTGAGAGAATGTAATGAAAAATGTATAGAAAAATCTAATTTCTAGTTAGTTTTATTTTGAGATAATAAAATAAAAATAAAAAAAGTTAGAAAATGATACCATACATATTTATCGTTGAAAATATATTTCTTAAAACACTCAAAATGGAACCAAAACGTTATCTAGGATTAAAAAAAAAAAAAAAAGAACTAATTTACCAAGGATCCAGTTTCTTCTATTTTTTCCAATCACAATGATTTAAAAGAGATCAAAGTTCAGCAATCAGCCTGCCTGAAACACCCTTAATTTTCAACATTTAGGACTTCAAAATGTCTAAGTCCAATTGTATGTATTGTCAACTCTTTTAAAGGTTTAAATTGAAATAACAATTCTAGTAATATAAGACCACGATGCCCTCCAACAAAACTTACTGCTAAATATTATGCAATAGGCTTCATTTGAAATGAATCTTTAAAGTCACAACATTGATGTCACCCTATTTTCTATTTAGGGAAAAAATAAAGTAGATTTTCAAATTTTTTTCTTTAAAAATAGCAGCATGAAGCAAAATGAGTTTGGAAGCATATTTGGTGTTATTTATTATATATGTTTTTTCTTCTCCCACAATAAAAAACGTATTGGGATTAATGTTTCCTATAAATACTTATCAATTATTATATTTTTTATTTTTTAAAAATATTTATTAATTATTATTTTGATTAAATAAATATATGTCATATTATATTTTTATTAAATATAATAAAATAATATTGATAAAATATTTATAGTTATAAATATTTCTAAAATAACTATATATATTTTTTATTTCAATAGGTTCCTTTTTGCGACAAATACAAATTGTTAAGACGTCGTGATTACCTCATCGAAAACATTCTAACGTTCAAGTCACAACTAGAGATAGAATGATCGGTTGAAAAGAGTTTAGAATAGTAAAAATATAAATGAATCGTATACCTTAGAAGACAAATAAGATGGGTTATATATAAATTTCTGTAGAAGGGTTATTATACGCTGTTGAGAGGCGAATTCATAAGGTCCATTCGAAATAGGCATCTCGTTGTTTGAATTATCTTGATGGATCTTGTATACTTAAGTCAATAAGATATTTTGTTGAACTTTGTGTGTTTGGACCATATCTTATCAATATTTTTATTTTTTATACATTCCTCAATTTCACTGCCCGTAATATATTCTTTTAAAATAATT
The DNA here is from genome assembly GCA_019321725.1 of Paulownia fortunei. Lineage (NCBI taxonomy): Eukaryota > Viridiplantae > Streptophyta > Magnoliopsida > Lamiales > Paulowniaceae > Paulownia > Paulownia fortunei. The sequence goes on from CM033111.1 coordinate 24,147,703, forward strand.
TTTTTCAAAATATCAAAAATAACATCGTAGAAAGCCTTTCTTTTCCCGTTGTTATTTGTGGTAGCACAAGGAAAAGGACCAATAAAGAGAGGATTTTCGTTTTAGTGAAATCTTGAGTGGTTGTCATTCAACTGTGGAATTTTGCCAAATTCTGATAATCAAGATTGTCATTCACGTTACTCAAAGTTCAATTAGTATACATATTAATAATATTAGAAGACTTAGTCAGCATGCAAACAATTAAAATAAAGTAAAATTTTGACAGGAGACTTTTGAGTCAGAAAGTGGGACTTAATGATTTTTTTATTTTTTTATTTTTTGAAATCATTGTTGCTAAAAAAAAGTTGGACCATAGATATTATTAATTATATCATAATTTCTATCATTTTTGTCAAATATATGTATATATTGTAAAAGCACAAATACAATATTTTCAACCTTCTGAATCCTTTTGCGTTATGCACATAAGAATTAAGATGATTTGTCTAGTTTATCTTTGTTATTGATCTCATCAACTTTATAATTTAGATTCCTCGTATAAATTTAAAAAAAAAAAAAACATTCTCAAGATAGTATTTCCAATTTTCTCAACAAAAAAAAAGGTAGCACCCAAAAAACAAAACATAGATTACTAAATAGATCATATAGTATTAGAATTCTCAAGGTCAAAAAAGTTATTTTATTGGAGTTTTTACTATCAAACAAAAAAAAAATTAAGTCCTTTAATAAATATGCATATTAATTATCAAAAAAGGAATGAAAATATAAGATTTACAATTTTCATACTAGTACTCGTTTGCGACGACTTAGATATCATTCATCATTGATAAAGTTTATATTTTAATAGTTGAATTTTTATATTAGTAGCAAATATATATATATATGTATATATTTGTATATCCCAGGCCATAGCATGTTCTAATTATATAGCACGAGAAAGCCCAAAAAATAGTTTTAGAAAAAAAAAAAAAAAGAGAGAAGAAAACCCAAAAATCTCAAAAAGGCGCCAAAAAAAAAGGAAAAAAGAAAAAAGAAAAAAGACAAATGAAAAAGACCAAACAGATGCATCCAAAAAGCATAGTGTCATTTTTCAACTCTTTCATCACCGACTCTAACCAACCTCTGTCTCTCTATCATCTTCTCCCCGAAACTTCCTTAATCCCAATGCCTTGTTCACACCAATCCAACACGTTTTCTCTGTCTTTATCTGTATGTACATCTGTATGTATAGATTTGTAAGGACAGCTGACCCAGTTTTCAAACCTCATTTTTATTGTTTGACATTCTCCATGCGTTCACATTTCCTTTCACACATTCTATCGATCACTTGAACTTTATATGTATATGAAGCTTTCGTTTTTCGCAGAAAATCCTGATTGCTTCTCTTTTTTTGCGTGCTTTGGACTCTTTTTAGGAAGCCCATTTGGAGATGAATGAGAACAAGCAGCAGCAGAGGAAGCGAAGACGAAAAGAAAATACGAGTGATGGCGTTAGAATTCTTGATGCAGAAGTGGATGAAAAGCAAGTGAAGGTTAAAGGGTTGAACGAGATCATAACTTCTTTGGTTTTGCTAGAGGATCAAGAAAAGAACGATCTTGAAGAGCTGGAGAAGGCGAATCAGGAAGAAATGCTTCAATTTGAAGAAAATCACAGCAAGAGAAAGCGCGAGATGATGGATTATTACTCCAAGCTGCAGGATTTTCATAAAGATGCGGAGCGGACTGAAGGTGCTCTCAAGAGAAAAGCAAAGGCGGATTCTTTTGCTGCCACAAACGCTGCTGCAATGGCAATTGTTGCTGCGAGTGAGGAGGATTCTGTTTCTGATGATAAAAACGCCGGCATGAGTGATAAAGCTCCAGCAGCAGCCGGGCCTCAAAGGCGGCTATGGGTTAAGAATAGGTCCAAAGATTGGTGGGATCAATGCAATAGTCCTGATTTTCCAGAGGAGGAATTTAAGAAGGCATTTAGAATGGGGAAGGATACATTTGACTTGATATGTAATGAGTTGAGCTCTGTTGTTGCCAAGGAAAATACTATGTTGAGGGATGCAGTCCCCGTTAGGCAACGTGTTGCGGTGTGCATATGGCGGTTGGCCACCGGAGAGCCGCTTAGGCTGGTTTCCAAGAAGTTTGGATTGGGGATATCGACATGTCATAAGCTCGTGCTTGAGGTTTGCTCGGCAATAAGGAATGTATTGATGCCAAAATATCTTAGATGGCCGGATGAGGATGGTTTGAGGAGAATTAAGGATGAATTCGAGTCGATTTCTGGGATACCTAACGTGGTTGGATCAATGTATACGACTCATATACCAATCATTGCTCCAAAGAATAGTGTGGCTGCTTATTTTAACAGGAGGCATACTGAGAGGAATCAGAAGACATCATATTCGATTACCGTTCAGGGTGTTGTTGATCCAAGGGGAGTTTTTAGTGATGTATGCATTGGTTACCCTGGTTCAATGCCTGATGATCAGGTGTTGGAGAAGTCCACACTTTTCCAGCGTGCGAATGCAGGGTTCTATAAGGGTGTTTGGATTGTTGGGGGTTCTGGATACCCTTTGATGGATTGGGTGCTAGTGCCTTATACACACCAGCATTTGACTTGGACTCAGCATGCTTTCAATGAGAAAATTGGGGAAATTCAGAAGGTTGCTAAAGAGTCATTTGCAAGATTGAAAACGAGGTGGGGTTGTTTGCAGAAAAGGACTGAAGTGAAACTTCAAGATTTGCCTGTGGTGCTCGGGGCGTGCTGCGTGTTGCACAACATATGTGAATTGAGGAATGAGGATTTGGATTCATCGATGAAGTTTGAGCTCTTCGACGATGACATGGTTCCTGAGATTGGATTGAGATCAGCAAATGCGATGAAGGCAAGGGATACAATTGCACACAATCTTTTGCATCATAACCATGCTGGAACATCATTTCTCTCGTAGGAGAAGTTGAAGAAAGTTAGCATTCACCGCTTGCAATTCCTCAATCAATCACCTTATACATTTCTGGTGTAGATTTGTACCATAGGCAGATTCAAAAGGGGCTCCATTTCTCCATGGTAGGTGCTTTTCCCTTTCTGCAAATTGATGATTATTGGCTTTGTAGGCTGAAGTCATACACAGAAACCAGACACATGTAGTTCAATTTTTTACAATTAGAAATAATTAGGTGGATTACATCAGTTCAAGGATAATTCTTTGATTGCATTGCCATACTCCCGAAGGATTGTATTTTTAAGGTTGCTGTAGAGACCATGATACAATATTTGTACATTTAAAATAATTTTTTTCTCTTTGCTTAGAGTTGTTTGCTGTTATCAAGCATCATAAACTGCTTACATTTAGTTGGTCAATCAACCCAAGGCAAGAACCATCACTGCTCAGTTAAGAAAGAGACTGTGCCTAACCTTGTCCCTTTTTTTTTGGTGCTGAAAAGGACCGCCACAACATTTGTTAAAGCTGTCGACTTGATCTTGATGGCATTTTGAATTTGATTGCTGTTTTAGGACTATTTCTTAATGATAAAGTTTGTGCTTTAGAGCACATTGGGTGAAATTTCATCAATTTGTTGCTTTTGGATTTGCCAATATAGATTAGAATGTTCGTTTGGTCCTACGTTCAGAAAATTAAAACAAGTTGGTTTTCTATATGTTTTGTGGCTGACAATAAAGTCAAGATGGCAAGAAAAGGTAAGCAATCACTTTCACACCATTGAGCTATTTGTTGATTGATTGTGGAAAATAGAAATGTATGAGAAATGCTACAAGCATCATCAAATTTTTTTTATAGTATTATTTATAGATCTCTGAAATTGTATTCGAATATATTTTGTTGGAGCCTTCGAGGTAAATAAAAATGCAAAATGATGTAAAAATTTTGAGATATTTGTATAGACCACGCTCGTGTATCTATATCTCGGGTATTATTACTCTCAAAAATAGATCGTGTATGCATATTTTTCACATAAGAACTATTATTTTACTTTTCCTATCCCTCCAAAAAGTCTAAACAGAAAATTTGAAATATCATTGATCAATGCTGGTGGAAGAGAGTGTTGACAATCATGAAAGGCTCTTACAATCTAGTGCTCTCTGCCCTCAACTTTTCCCAGCTGTTTTCTGCATTTGATTCGTTTCTTGATAATTTCTTGTTCTCAATATATTGTTAGCAATAATGATACAGCACTTTCGTCATGTAACAATGTCTGATGTGGGTATTCTAGCAGATAATTACCATTCTCTAGGGCAAACAAGTCATAAGTTTATACCAATCCCCATAGCATGTATAGCATGCATATACAATTCCATATCATGCCTCAACTTTCTGACCTTATGAAGCAAGTGTACAAGCTAACCTGAAAAGCTCACGACATTCTAATGTTTCTCGCTACTCCGACACTCCACCACACCATACACTTCCAATCTTGGATTCTGAGCTTTTTCTTCAAGAAAAAGTTGTACTACTAGCATTCCCACAGAGAATTGTTGTGCTAATACTGATCCACAAGAATACTTCACAGTCAGAATGCAATTGAGGAAGTCTACCAGCAGTACTTGGAAAATACTTGTCAGCACATAGGGGCTTGCCTCTCCGTCACCGCAAACCTCCAAATGGTTGCTCATCTCTATCAGATGGTAGGCGAAAAGGAAAATGAGTAAAATGGATCCTCAAGAGAGGGGAGTCTGGTTTCTTGTCATCGAACTTGTAACCTGCAGGTTCAGAGGGTTGATCAGAATAGGGATTACAAACGAACATGAGATTGAAAAGCACTTTTGTTTCACTACTTATAAGGGTGGCTGCAATAGATAATCCTTTAATGATTAAAAAGCCTGATTAATCATCCAAGGCATGTATGATCGAACAATAGAGGGTTGTTGTGTACTTCCATTTAGTAATATAACTGGGAGATGAAGATCAAACCTTGAAGGGCTTCCATAGCAGTAAGAGCACACTTTGCATCAGTGAACTCAACAAAGCACAGCACCATGGCCTTGTCTCCACGCTGCCCGGAGAAATTTTGATCGAGGCAAGAAGAGAAAAACCAATAAAACAAACATAGAGATTAATATTGATGTCAATTCGAAGTATAGCACCACACTGGTTTGAGAGGATATATTTCCAAGAGATAATGAATTCAAAGAACAACATAAAAACTTTGCTCTCAAGGACTACTTATCAGAAACGAAGACACATATCTAAGGCCTGTAATATACGTCAATATTCCTTTTCTGTTTCTTTCATGATGCAACTTATTTCCACATTTCACCATAGATAACTCACATTTATCCCTCCAGGCTATTAATATTATTAATGGGGCAGATGGGTGCCTCCAACCAACACTTCATCTTCATGATCAAGAAGCACATAGTTTAACAAAACTATGCCACAAGCAGAATATTTGTACTGGGAGAGTTTCTGATCAAGATAACTAACAAGAAAATATGCAAGTACCATGTTGCAAATCTGGTTCCCATTTTCCAATTTTTCCAAAATTCAGCACCGCATATTTAGAACATGGACAATTCAATGCTGCCCTTGGTAATGGACACCGCATACTTAGCATCCATATAATTGTAACGTGGGTCCCAATGTTTGTGCAACGTGTGGTTACAAAAGAAGTAATGATGTCAACAACATAAAAAATAGGCAAATTTTATCTTGACGTATATTATTAGGTGTAGCATAAGATGGACTCATCCTGATAAAGCATAACTAAAAAATAAAGTGCAAACTTACACGTCTGGGCTCCTTATGGATAACTCTAAGTTCCCTAAACCCAATAAATGGCCGAAAAAGATCTATTACAAGTCAAGGAATAAAATCGAGAATTTGATATATGCTAAGTGAAAATCGAGAACAAGATGTTTTAAATTTCACATCTATCAATATCACTTCCTAATCTCTGATTTTGACTTCTGCAGATAAATACATACTCTCACCGAGACGTTGCTAGGAACAAACTACATATACAAGACACTGAAAATATATTCATTGATGAAGTGCCAGACATTGAAAATTGCAAGCATCACAAAGACAATATTTGGCACGGACAGAAGTATAGACAGAGAGAAATTAGAAATTAAAAATAAAAATCACAGAAAAACAAGGCAACACATCAAAAGTAACTAAATTAGCAAGGATACGTCCTATTTCTCTTCTTGTGCAGTCAGTTGGAAGCCCATTAACAAACAGAATATTTGACTCTCCAGCTGGAACAGGAGGGCCATCGGTCTTTCTCATGGAATTGGGCCTTTCATAACTCACATCAGGGATGCCAGGGCTAGTGCCTGAAGCAATATCTCGCTGGCGGACTAGCAGATTTGGATCCTCAAAAGAAGATGGATAGCCTTTAAAGCTAGCTCCAGGAATCAATCCACTGACACCGGTTTCAGAACGAATACCAGCAATGTCGTCTACACCATAAGCCCCAGGGCGTGATGGTAAGATCTAAACCCGAAAAGAAAAAGGCCATCATTTGTTTATCATAAGTCTCAATACCTACACAGATGCCTGAAAGATGGAAAATACTCACATCTTTTTGTAGAAAATCTGAGGAAGCAGCCCTCAAATCAATGGAGCTATAAGGATTATAATTGGTCAATGTTGATGCTTCGGACGATAAATAACCAGGAAAGCTTGCCTTAGGTATGTTTCCTGCAGCAGTAGAACTATATAACTACAAGTTCTCAACATAACGAGAAGCAGAAAGAAGAATATCAAACGAAAACAAATTTAATGAGAAAGAGACAGACCACATTAAAAAAGTTCGAAATTGTAGTACAATCGAAATTTATTTAAGCAAAATAACAATAACTGTTAGTTGGCACCAGTTCAAGTAGGATACCCGTATGTAATAATGTTGGCAACTGAAAAAATTGACTATGACAGGTGATACATAAGTCAAAAAAGCCGATTTTCTCTAGGGCTCCAACTATTCAAATTGCCTTTTGTAAATGGACACAATGCAGCTGAAATTTTTTCTCCCTAATTTTCCTTTTATAATTCATTCCACTCCTAATGTTCGTCTCCTCTTCATAAATAAACTGAGCATTAACAAAACCAGCTCATAATTATCAGATTCTTGACGCAACCTAGCATGATACTAATGCCTCGTTATCCATTTTCCTCTTTCCTAATTCATTCAGAAAAACCCCAAAGTAATCCAAACCCGCATAACACATACCACATAATCAAAGATTCCCTCTTCTACAACTAAACTAGGATCACTAGGAGTTAAAAGAATCAGACAGTTAAAGTTATACCGCTGCATAAAATTACTGAAATTCACGTATAGATGTTCATATGTAAGAATTGCTGCATCTAAGCTAATTAATAAATACAAAGTGGATGTAATATAAATTTCAGGTGGTCACGAAGGCACACGGACAAACCTCTGTCGGATGACGACGGAGGAGCGGCGCCGTATCTCCAATAAGGATCCCCCATGAAAAAGAATTAAATTGTGATGAACTAGATTATTTTTCTTTTACCCTGTATAGGGTTTTTATTTTATTTTGCAAAAACTAAAGTCGCTGGAACAATAAAACGCTTTTGCTTCAAAGAAACACCGAGTCTTAGGCAAGAACTGTTCGGGCCAAATGTAAACTTTAGTAATCTGATTTCATAATGTGCACCAAACTAGAAGAAAAACTATCAAATATTATTTCCTTATTTTGCCATCATTATTAATTTTCTCTAAATATTTCTAATATTACACTTTAGGTTAGTTTTTCAAAATGTAAGTTTATAGGTCTTATAATAGTACGAACTTCTTTTTCTTTTTAATTCGTGTTAAGGGGTCAATCAAACTCAGCATGGCTAGGTACCACTCTATGAGTTATTTTTTATTTTTTTATTTTTTTATTTTGCGTTGACGAACAAAAAAAAACAAAAAAAGAGGGTCTTCTTTTAAAAATGTGTGGAGCTTATAACTTATTAGTCCCATTTTTTGATTTACTATTTAATTTTTCTCAATAAAATTATTATAAATGATAGTTGAGATTATTATAATTCTACTTCTACTTCTAGAAAGATATTGAGTTGATTGTTGTATGTAAAAACTAGTTAAATACTATAGATAAGAACACCTCTTAAATGAGGAGACAAAATCAAAAGTCGTCTTATTCAAAATCCAAAACATAACCCTTTGCAACGATAAAGGTGTAATAAATATATATAATGAAGTGTAATACTCTAAATCAAACAAAATCTCACAGCCTAATGCGACATCTCCTTTGTTTAGTTACAGCCTAAGGCCCCAAATCAAACAAAAACCATGTCCAGTCCACGAAACAAAGGCTGCATCTCCATTGTTCTGCCCCGCCAAAAAAATGTTCTCTGATAAAAATATATATGTATAAGAAAATTATATCTTGGCATCAACATGCCAGCCTGTAAAAGTTTATATGTATATCTGTCAGTGTCCTTTAATAAGATCTTAGGATTAAATTAATTAATAATTGCTAGTTATTATTATATTTGTAAAAATGGCCGAGTCCTTTTAGAATAGATTAAAATTTTCAGTTGGCCTTCCATAGTTGGGAGGAGAATATATAAAAACATATATATAATGAAAACAAACTGGAAGACTCAAGATTTTGTCATACCTGAAGTGGGTTTGGATTTTGGACCGACCATTTTATCTTACTCCAATTCTTTATAAGTATATTTGTCTATTGAGATCTAATTCAAGTAAATAACCATGGAACTTTGAAATCATTAAATTTTTGCTTTTAAATTTCATCATAAGTACAAAGATGATGACCATAAACCAGAAAAGAAAATACAAAAAGAAGAACAATAATCATTTTTCTTCTTTTTGGTTTTTGGAGCATTGCCAATAATTAAATATTTACTCCTATTGTACTCATCAACTCAAAGAAGAGGCACCATCTAAGCAAGGGATAGGATTGAACAATTACAAGATATGGGAGAAATTGATTTTTTATGAAGTTTTAAATACTTGATTTTAGTTTTATTTAAAAAAAAATTAAAATAATAATCGAGAACATGCTAGCTCGATGTCTAAGAGAATCTTGATTGTAAGTGAAAAAACTATGTTAAGTGGTATGAGGGAATCAAAGTGATGTTTATGGGTCCAAATCCCTAAAATGGTAAGAAGGCAGCTATTGTTCCAATATATTCAATATATAGGCAGTAAAACAATGGAAGAATTGAGTCCAAATTGGTTGGATACTTGGAGGATTTTCTGCATGAACCCTACGGTGGACTTATACTAAATTAATAAGAAAAAACGACTATAAAGTTTATAAAATTGATGGATCACAAGTTCAAAATAAATTGGAAAGATTTAAGGTTCAATAAATTCGTCTGAAATATGGTTTGGAACAGAACCGCGACTCAATAAATTGAGTTCATAAACTCCATAAGATAATAGACAAATTAAGCTATATTGTTTATACTAAAATCACTATGCCATAAGGTTCAATTCCACGAAAATACTCATATCACCATTATAAATACCTTAGTGTTTATTATTGAAATGTATGCGATTAATTATACAAATATATATTTTGAAGATTTTTGAACTGCATTTGTTTGTTTTAAAACTGACTCGAGTGTCAGAAAGTTTTCGTTAGGTCAATTCCCAATATTTCTAACGATTTTTTTGTGACACATGCAATGACCCACCTTATAGTTAATTTTCAACTATTTTTTTTTTTGAAAAATAAAGTGATATCACGTCAAACATGCTGAAGCTTAATTCAAAATTATATAAAGTCAAAATTGGAATTTTTTAGTTTAATCCAAGAGCATGGAAAAAATCTCAAATTGAACCACTCAAATATCCACACACCTTTGGGAAAGAGGTCACTCACCAGCAACTCACACCAATACAAACCTTTTTATTTTGTCTCTTAAATATATAATTAAAAAAGTTGAGAAGTCACTAGCCATGAAATGAAAAACATTGTATTACAATTTATCAAAGTTAAGTTAACAAAATAATAGTATGGTAAATATGACTTAATTGATGTGATTGCAAATGATACTTCACCTTGCATTTATCAAACGTATCAAACTTGGGCCAAGATATGATTTATGATTATGATAAAAAAATATTAAAAAATAGACATAAATATAAAATTTTGTACCTCTTACTTCTTATTCAATTTTCTAATTGGGTGAATGTATTTTATTTTATTTTATTTTCACTAATATTTTACTTCAGAATATAGTTTATTCAATTTTTACCCCCAAACAATTGTAGTGTTACTCAAAAATCAATTGCATAAGGCGACTAATGTCGCTATATTATATAAAATTTATTTAATCTTCCTCTTATGAGGAATTTGTGTTTTATGGTGCTCAAACAAAATGGTTAAAAGTTATAAATAAATAAATTAAATTAAATCCTTAGTCCTTACCAAACAAGCCTATAAACAATGCCAGCTGTCAAGTAAGATCCAGTTTAGAGCGGACCTGTCATTTGCACCAGATCCGAACCTTATGAGCTGGTTCCTATTCCCTATAACCAGTCTCCCTGCACTCTTTTCTTCTAAACCTGTACTTTTTTTACCAAAAACTACCTGTTTGCACATTTGACACTTGTCAAAATGGTTTTCTTATATAAAAACATATTTTTGATAAAATAAATATATACATACTATACATATATGTATATATATATATATGCACAATATAAGTCTCTTTAATACTTCAAATATGAGCGTCCTATTTATTAAAATATGAAGTCATTTTAATATTTTTATAATGAAATTGATGATCAAATCAATCTTGTTATTGGCTATCGATTCAATTCATAATATTGATTTAATCGTCGGTGTGACCAAGTAAAAAATAATAATATTTTTTATTATATTATATAAAATAATAATATAATATATTAATTATTATGCATAAGATAAAAAACATAAATAACCAACATTAACAAAATTAGAAATTCAAATAATCACATATATATAATTAAATACTCAATTAATATTTTTTTTTAAAAAATGATTTAATCATTTGTTTGGTGTATTCAACCAATTAGATCTATTTTTTATTTTTTGCACTAAAAAAAAAGGGACGAACCGATCCAATCCGTTGTTTAACACTTTGGTTAGGATGTTATTTCTTTTAATTAAATTATTTAATATTTTTTGATGATTTTTAAACTATAAATTTTAATATTTTAATTTTTATTATGTCATGCAACAACATTATATTTATTTCTTTAAAAAAAGGATATTATTCTCTGGCATTTACAAAATCAATCAAGTTAATTTGCTAACACCTAACAATATAAAAAGGAGCATTTATTTTGAAGACAAAGAAATAGATAAATTGTGTAGAGAGTGTGTGTGAGTGTGCCTTTTTTATTATAAAAATTAACAATTATAGGATGCTAGCTCATGCATTTTATATAAAAAAGGATGAAAAACATTTTAGTAATTCAACTAAAACTTATTAAAATAGATGCTATAGAGATATATTAAAAAATAAAATATAATTATTTAATAATTATTCAACATCATGACCACGGCCAGCAATGTGATGCACGGATTTCAAAAGAATGTAAAGTAGGAGATCCGGTCCAATAAGGTGAGCGAGGTAAAACGACACCGTACGCGAACGGGCTTCTGAGGACTATGAATACACACTAATAAACACAGAGCACACTCACCAACACATACAACGTATATATATACGTACACGCATTTTGAGATAGAGGAAGCAGAAATTTTGCAGAAATCTAGACAGACACAGAGAGAGAGAGAGAGAGAGAGAGAGAGAGAGAGAGGAGGCAAAAATGGAGGAGGCAGACAACAATAACAACGGCGAAGAAGAAATTCTAGGTTCAAGTCTGACAATGGAAAAAGTCGCCGCTGCGAAACAGTTCATCGAGAATCACTATAAAAATCAGATGAAAAGCATACAGGAAAGAAAAGAAAGGTATGTTTGGATACAGATATAAAAATGACAAGCCGTGTGCTTGTATTATTTGCAACTTTTTTGACTTAGAAATGTAGTTGTTGTAGTGGTGAGTTGATTACTTCGAGTTGCGATTGAACTTCGTGGTTTACAAGATCTAGTGCTTGCTTTGGTATTTAGGTTGTTTTTTTGGTGTAAATACTCTGCGGGTTTAAGGTTTTGAAGGTCATTTGATTTTATGGTTGATTGCGTAGAATTGAGTTGTCAGATGCATATAGATGGTGAATTTGTATGGTTTTTTTGTGATTAATACTGTTAAACTTGGAAGGATTTCCTTTCTACTGACCCATCGATGCAATTAACTCAATTTGCAAAAACACTACAATACATTTAATTGGGTTTAATTCAAATCAGAATAATTGTGATTATGATACTCGGATTTATTACGAGTTACGAAGGCTGTAAATAAGTCTTAACTATTTTTCTCTGCATGCCCTTATATCGAGCATATAGAACTCTTGCCAGGCAAAACCAGCATGGAGTAAAGTCTGTTCAAATTTTTTGTTACTGAAAGCTGAATCTTCCTGAATTGTTATTATGCTGATGTCTTTTTCTCTGGTTACAGAATATAGGTTTTGTAACTTTTTTTATTTTTTATTTTTTATTTGTTAAAGGCTATAATTTGTGGTTCATCAAGGCCAGAAAGTTAATTCAAGATGCTCTGGTTAGTAGTTGAGATTTTTTTTGGGGCGTGACTGATGGAGGTTACTTCTTTTTCGTACTTCATACAGTAAGAGTACAGAATTGAGAATGGTTTGCCCACTCCATCCAAGAGAGCTCATGCTAGAGCGGAACTCATGGCTGGAAACAACCATGATGAATTATTTTGATATATGGCAGGAAATTAAGAAAAAAAAAAAAGGAGGAAGTCCCAATTGGTTGATCAGCCTAATGATAGGAGACATGGTGATGAATAGACCAGTGGGAGTGTTTCTGAGGATTTAAAGAGCAATTCATTTGCCACTATTTCTTATGAGCACATAAATTTGATGCTAGAGGAGGTTAACTGTGATTTGGATCTTTTGGAATGTTTTGTTTGTATAGCCTTTCACCTTTACTTGAAGTTAGATGCCTTTAGGAGGAAGGGGTATGAAAGACATGCCAACTAATCATACTATATAATTTTAATAACTGTAAGGAGCAGTACAAAATTTTGGCAGACAATTTATGTGGACAAAGATGATAGTGTCCATCAGGCATTAACTTTGGCCACTGCATTTGACATATAGTCATCATGTAGAGTTTGAAGTGAGATATGACATCTAAAATGCCTTTTGTGGATCCAAATATGACATAGATTTTCATGTATTTGCTAGGGACTGGTGAAGTGTGTGGCTTACTCAATTACAAAAGTTTTCTAAAGTAGACCACCATTAGATCCTGTACTACTGCATTTGGTTGTAAATTAAAATATCTTTTAATTCTTTCCCAAATTTGTATATATTTGTGAGATTCACACTGTAGAATTTTGATGGTAACTTAGTATTTAAAAAGGACAGCCTATTAATGTTTGTTATATGAATTATATTACAACAGACTCTGTTAAGCTGAGTGGTTCCTGATTTATGATGCTTTTTGTGATTTGGAGAAGTGTTTAAGTACCTGTTGATCAATTCACCTCTCAAAAGACAAAGAGAGTGATGGCGGTTCTAGTCTTTCAGCACCGTGACCATGAAACCTTTATATCTTTGCATCGAGGAAAGGAAACTTGTTTTTTTTTTCCCTTCTTGTTTGTTTTGAGTCTCGCATAAAAATTAATATTAAATCAACTTCACAACAAGGCATTCAAGCCAACACTACTTCTGCCAGTTTAGATTGCCCATTAACGTTACAGACTTTTGAGTTAAACTCTAAAACTTCAATCTTTATACTTTTTTACTTCAGGCGGTGGATACTAGAAAGGAAGTTGGCATCTTCAGATGTGCCCAAAGAGGAACAGATGAATCTAATTAAAGATTTAGAACGAAAGGAGACAGAGTTTATGAGACTGAGAAGGAACAAGATATGCGTAGATGATTTCGAGCTTCTTACCATCATTGGGCGTGGCGCCTTTGGTGAGGTTGGTGGCATGCTTGCAAATATCTCCTCTTCCATCCCAGTTTATATAGGTTTCAATATGTTCTCAATCATACAAATGCACTTTCATGCCATATTCCAATATGAAAATACACGTATCAAAGCAAGCCATCGTATCAATTAACTTTAGACTCTCAACCATACAAATGCACTTTTTCATTCCATATTCTAATATGAAAATACATGTGTCAAAACAAGCCTTCATATCAATTAATTTTAGACTCCCCACAAACCACCCCCAACCCCCCACAAAAAAAAAAAAGAAAAAAAAATATATTTGCATAACCTGATGATTATACGGTTATTTTTTTTACATTGCTTTATCTGCTGCTGATTAAATTTGACATTTCAGGTTCGATTATGCCGGGAGAAAAAATCAGGGAATATTTATGCCATGAAGAAGTTAAAGAAATCTGAAATGCTTTCAAGAGGACAGGTGAGCATATTAATCAAGCATGCTGAACTTTCTCCAGAGCCGAACTTCTTTTTTGAAGCTAAAGCTGCCTTGGGGTGGGGGGTAAGGGAGTGGGCCCTCTACGAGTTTATGAAAACCTGGATTATAAGTATAAGGAGGGGGACAAGGTACCTGACCTCCTGTCCAAAAATACGAGATTAAATCATAAAGGAGTACTATCCCTTACAAAACCTTCAAAACCTGAAATTAGGCATTCCAAATGTAACAAGTCTAAACGTGCCCCAAATACAGCCATGGAACTCCTCTTTATAGTTCAAGCATTCATCTATCTACTGAGTTTCATATGCTTACTTTTCTTAAATTATGGTTGGGCATGAAATATTATTGCCATGCTGATAAACTGCAGAACTGAATGATCCTATTGATCTTGATTTCTATGGCTTTTAATATTATGATATCTGATACACCCGAGCAATGGACTCGTTCTACCTAAGTAATTACATATGTTTAACTTACCATGGAAGATATATTGTGAGTATATCTACATGTCCGTTGTACCCTTTCTTTTCTCATTGTCTTTTGTTGTAGAGTTTAGCTGATTCTTTACAACTAGAGAAAATATTTTACGACTTCTCTCAGGGTTTCATTACTTGCATAAGTTGGAAAGGTCTTTTTTATTTTTCCCATCTGAGCGAGTTGTAGTAATCCACTTACTATAAAGTTTTGGGAAGTGCTTGTGCATTAGCAATTCTTTATGTCTAAAAAAATGTTCTGGTCCATAGGTGGAACATGTAAGAGCAGAGAGGAACCTATTGGCAGAAGTGGCCAGCCACTGCATAGTTAAATTGTACTACTCTTTTCAAGATGCTGAGTATTTATACCTTATCATGGAATATCTCCCTGGTGGTGACATGATGACTCTGCTGATGAGAGAAGACACCCTTTCTGAAAATGTGGCTAAATTTTACATTGCTCAAAGTGTGCTGGCCATTGAATCGATTCACAAACATAATTATATTCACAGGTGTGTACGATCTATCATTTGAAAAATTGTTGCTTATTTGTCCTGCTGACTTCCCCCTCATTTTCTCTGAAGGGATATCAAACCGGACAATCTTCTCCTTGATAAGAATGGTCACATGAAGCTCTCAGACTTTGGTCTTTGCAAGCCACTTGATTGTAGGACTTTATCTACTGTGAATGAAAACGAGGCAATGGATGATGAAAATATAAGGGAACCAATGGACATTGATGGCCGCTTTCCTGATGCTGCCAATGGTAGTAATTGGAGAAGTCCTCGTGAACAACTTCAGCACTGGCAGATGAATAGGAGAAAGTTGGTAAGCGATTATAGATGAATTTCAAGGTTTTTACTTTTTTCCAACAACCACTGGATTAGGGTCTTGTCCATTAGGTGTGTGTGATTTATGATTAACGAAAAGCAAAAAATACTTTGCAGCAAATATGAGGCTCTTCTGTTTTTATTCTTATTTACATTGCGAAACATGCTGATAATAGTCGAGTGATAATTTCTGTTTCCTAATTTGTTTGTTTAACTGACATTTTTCTCTAAAACTCAAGTTAATTTGGGTTAAATCATGAATGTCATCTTTTGGCCAAGTGGGGTTAACTGTCATTTAAAAGGACATAAGAGAAAGCTCAATTTCTTTTTCTAATATAGTTAACTGGTTCCCTCGATTCTATGTATATAAAATATCTCTAATTTTACCTGAACTTTAGATCATGTGGTTTTAGGGTACATTAAACCCCCATGAACCATACCTCATGCAGCTTAATTCCCCTGAACAATGAAAATCTTTTGCTTATTCCTTTACCTTCTAAATTCTGTCAAAGGGAGATGGAGAGGGGAGTTTTGGAGGAAGGATTGGAAAGTGTGGTGATAGTAGGAATGGAAAATATGGATAGAAGCAATTGTCTTAGGAACTGATGGTGGAAATATTTGACGGAATTAATGAATTATGGTTATTAGATGGAAGGAGTTCCAGGTAATGGGTGCTGTAGTTAGTTTCCAGTGGAAAATCTGGAGTGGGGCTACATAGATAGACAAGATTAGAACCTTAATATCCTTTTGAGCGCTGCTGGTGTGTGTGTGTGTGTGTGTGTGTGTGTGTGTGAGAGAGAGAGAGAGAGAGAGAGAGAGAGAGAGAGAGAGAGAGGGTGGGTGAGGAATGGGGAAGAGGGAAATGCTGAGGCGGTGGAAGCTGGGGGACAATGGTGAAAAGATGAGAGGGAGTGGGTTTCATTCACCCTTAGTCTGACCTCCCTTTCATTTGTGATTTTAGAACAATAGGCATTAAAGATATCTTTTTCATCATTTTAAAAAAGAAAAGAAAAGAGCACATGTGTGCCAGGGCATAAAGATGAATCTTTTGCATTGACGGATTGCTCTCCAGTTTGTATGATTTAATCAACTTAACTTTTTTGTTTTTAAGGCATTTTCCACTGTCGGTACGCCTGACTATATTGCTCCAGAGGTGCTGTTGAAGAAGGGATATGGCATGGAGTGTGATTGGTTAGTTCAAGTTCTACCCCCACCCCACCCACACACACATTATATGTTATACTTTCATCATTCATGACTTACCACTAAAATAGGTGTATATTTACATCCTGTTTTGCTTGGATCTGTTGCACCTATTTTAAGGTTAAACTTTCTATGATGTGTTACTTTCAACACTCAAATGCCATGACACAAGCCTGCGCCGATCTGCATATGTCACTTAAGTATTGAAATATGTGCAGTGACTCTAGCATTCAGACCTACTTGCATTTCTGTACTGCATTAATCGGAGCAATATATGCCAAAGAAAATGAAATTTGTTTATCGCTTGCCTCCTTGATTACCACATTTGCATGCAGGTGGTCACTGGGCGCAATCATGTATGAAATGCTTGTTGGCTACCCCCCTTTTTATTCTGATGATCCTATGACCACTTGCAGGAAGGTACATGCTTTCGATATAGTAACCATAATTTATTTTCATCCATTCAATTTCATTTTTGCTTCTAGTACTACATATCTTGTCAGTGTTATCCGTGGCTATGACCAAATGTCATTTTTTATGCTACTGATTTTATTTTTATATCTTGGAGTGTAATAGCTGGACCATCTTGATTTATTGCAAACTGAGAAAAGATGATTTTCCACACATGCACGCCATTCTTTTACATTGGCGTATCTGCACCCATGAAAACACCTGACTTCTCTAATTTTTAATGTGTAACCTACCCCAAAATGGACACAAAATTCTTAGTTATATCGTGCACCTGCCCATTATCTGGTGGACTGCCTCATTGTTGTGAATTTGAGAGCAACTAAGTTCTACATCTTCCTCCAGGTCCTATGTCCTGTGCAGGTCGATTGCTTTGCCATTTTGCTTTGCCATTTGGACCATATTGAACTAGGGAGTAAAATGAAAATACTTGCCCTCATTGCTATAACTCATGTTCTGTATATGTTTTCTTCAGTTCATCAAAAGATTTAGAGTTGCCATCATATGGATAAATCATATTAACCAACTGAACATAAGTATGTGTTGATGCCTCCTTGAGCTTTGTAACTCTGTTCTGTATATGTTTTCTTCAGTTCATCAAAAGATTTAGAATTGCCATCATACAGATGAATCATATCAACCAACTGAACATAAGTATGTGTTGATTCCTCCTTGAGCTGAGTATGTATGTGAGAGTAGTTCCAAAATATTTTGCTTATGTATGTGAGAGTAGTTCCAAGAGTGAGAACAGTAATTGTTTCAGCTATTTGATAACTGTTACAGTGGAGAAACTTTTTCCTGTTGGTCTATTGTACATAAGCTAGCTGCCAGTGTGTATTTAGCTAGAGAATAAAATTATAAAGTTGCATTATATCCCCGTACAAACTACAGATTAACTGTTGAAGCAATTGTCTTCTGATAGAGTTTGCTAATGATTGCCAGATTGTTCATTGGCATAATCACCTGAGATTTCCTGAAGATACCAAACTCAGTCCTGAGGCAAAAGATCTCATATGTAGGTTACTCTGTGAAGTGGAACATAGGCTTGGGACAGGAGGAGCAGCCCAGATAAAGGTATGACTTGGCCAAAATGGGTTTCAAGTACTCTCTCTTTCTCTCTCCATTTAAATATGAACATGTGCAGGTTCACCCTTGGTTCATTGATATTGAATGGGATAAACTATATGAAATGGAAGCGGCCTTCAAACCAGAGGTTAACGGAGAGCTGGATACCCGGAACTTTATGAAGTTTGATGAAGTACACTCTCTCTCTTTGCTTTTATTATGTATTTTCATGTCCTCTACGTTTTGGGGACAGTTATTAGATATATATCTACTTTTAGTACCAATTATCATAAATGTCACTAAGTTTGGTGAATTTTTGTTCAGCTTTAGTTATGAGGCAAGTGCAATGGCTTTCTCTGTTTTCTGCTATACTGATGCAACATCTCACAATTTATATAAACAAATTCCATGAATGTGGGTCCATTTGCATAAGCTGAAGCCTATGAAAAGTTACACGTGTGCTTGATAACTTTTACCAACCAACCCCCTAAAGACCAAATCTCTCTTTTCTTTCTCTTTTACTTTTTCTCCTGTTTTGCATCAGTGTTTCTGTGCTTGGAATTTGGTTTTAAGGGACTACTTATCAGTCTCATGCCAAGACTTTGAATCTAATGGCATCTCTAAAGTTTGCAAGATGGCATCTTTACATAACAAGATGGGTATTATCAACCTTCTTCAACTATGCAGTGAACTTAAATATTCTGTGTATTGCATTTTCATTGTACTTGTGCCTGTGTTCATGCATGAGTTTCATCTTCTAGTGTATTTGATAATTTAATGCTAAGTGACATTCTATGGTCTTTTTTTAGTGTTGCTTCTTTGAAATAAGCCTTATTAATGCAATTATTATCATTGGTTGAACAGTTGGATTCTCCAACACCATCAAGGTCTGGCTCAGGACCCTCACGAAAGGTTTTTCTTGATCTTTACATATTTAAATATATTTTGTTATGAGTTCGCCTAAATACTCAATGATGTAGGAATTGTGAAATTTGGATTTTGCTTGTTCATGTCAATTGGCCGAATACAATCTTGATAGAATGTTCCTCATTTTTTGTTCTCATATGTCTAAGCAAGATGGTGAATAATAAGGTAATAACTTGGTCCTCATGTTACATCAAACAGATGCATCTTACTCCGAAAGATTTGAGTTTTGTGGGCTATACTTACAAGAACTTTGATGCCGTCAAGGCACTGCGCATTAAATCAGGTAACGACTTGCATTGTCCTGAGTTGACACTAATATTCGGACCTGGGTCTCTCTCCTCCAAATAAACATGTATATTTGCTTGATCTTATGTAGATATATGATACGTTCCTCCTATTCAACATTTATATGTTGTCATTTCTCTTTCCCATAATGGAAACTGGCTCGTATATTATAACAAACCTAAGAATCAACCGAAAGGTACATTTTTGTTCAAAATTTTAGCAGCAATCTATACAGTTACATTTTTATATACTTTGGCAAGTTTTGCAATTGAAGCATAATACAATCTCTTTTTAGGAACACGACTAAATGTACATGAAGCTTCACAATATGGTACTTCAAATTGAATATCCTAAAAAAACTGCAAGCATGGCCTCTCAACCTTTGTTCATGGTTGGTGATGCATTATCATCCATGGACTTCTTTAAGATATAACAAATTAGTCATCCTTGCAGTGGACGCAGTTATACTACATGGTTTTTCCAGCTTTCATAGGATATTTGGCAATGGCATGGTTAATGTCGAAGCACAGTACAATTGGTTTAATGGAACCTGACCTTACAACAACCTCTTTGGCCTGTGAAGAATTTGAAAGTCTAAAGAAGGATTTGAAACCACATGAACCGCATATAGTAATAGGGAACATCTTAGTTTTATTGTTGACATACTGGGTGAAAGTAGGATTTTCAAGGAACGAACTTCTTGCTTCCCATTTATCTAAAGCAGTAGGTGTAGTAATTCACTTTCATGTTTCTCCAAAGTACTCCGATATTATATCTCAAAATTGTTGGCGGCAATGTTTTGTGGTTATGTTTCCTATTAATAAATTGTAATTGCTGGTGAATAGAACAATTCATAACCATTCCCTGGGCTTATAGTAATTGTAAACACTGCAGATCATATGAGGAGTACATCACCTAGCCGGCCATCAATTGACTCCATATTTGGTAAGACATGTTCAAGACATGGAATCTGGCTGCTATACATTCTTGGTTTGTGGACTAATATAATGTAATTTCTGTTAGGTGATTCGAGGGGAAGTCAAATGAGGAAGGGAACACCCGAGGAAACAGATGTACAAATGATTGCATCAATGGATGATGTAATGTCTCCATAATAACTATATACCAAAACGGTTTAGCAGTTTGGAAATCTTGTTAAGGATGGTGGCGTATGCCTGTATATTTGTAGGTTTCTCGCCCCTATTCAGTGTTTGCAGTAAGGTTGATGGCTGCCTCATGTTCTGCAGAACCATCATTCAAATGTACAGTATGATGGCACCCAAGTGCATTAACTTTTAGGGCAATATATATCATTTTGTTATTAGAAGAAGTGTTTAATAGGAAATTAGACTAGGCCGTGTGGGACTGGTACCTGGCTGCCCAGGTTGGCAAGGGAACTTGCTTTCTCTTGTGGCAGTTTCTGGTCAGACATTTAATGGATGGCTAATTACCTAGACGCTCCTTCACTAATTTAAGGAAGATATCTCCTTTTCTTTTTCGCAGGGGAAAAAGGATTTCAGAGCTGCAGGACTGCAGAATTTCTTGAAGTTTTATTCTCAGTTGTTAACATCCGCACTGATTAGTCTTTATTAGCTTAACTAAAATTTTCTACTCCTTACCAGGTTTAAAATATAGTAGCTTTAAACATACATGCTAGGGCTCTCAAGAAGTTAGATTCGAGCTGAATTTGTAAAATTTAGGTTGAAAAAGTTAGATTCGAGCTGAGTTTGTCAAATTCAGGTTGATTTGCTTAAATCCAACCTGAACCCGGTTATAAATAATCTCTAGTTATGGATCATCAACATTCTGAGAGAACCAAGATTGAGATTCAAATCTAAGAGAACTATCTGGAAAAAGTAGATTTAGATGGAAAAAAACTATAAATATTGTGAATAATTCATGTAAAATTACTATATATGTGTGACACATAATTCTTTATTACATTTGTAGATCGAGTATAAAAATAGAGACCTGATTTCAGTTTATATTAGAATAATTGCATTTGGACCAATATTTAATTAAAAAAATACTTGGATCTTAATGCAGCTGGTTTTAAAATCCTTTTCATCGATATACACTATGATATACCAACAAATTAGATGTCACAATTTATTTCATTATCAAGTTGGATATAGAATAATCCTTATTCTGGTTGACACATAAAATGTTGTTTCTGGTTTTCCCATCTCTTCGGTATTTTTTGATCACTTTCCTCTGCACTCTGGAGCACCTTACTAGCAAGCCACAGAACAAGTCCTCGCTAGAAGAAATCATAAACCACTCTACCCTTACCAAACAGTCCTTGAAATGCTACACCACTCCTCCACTCTTAGCTTACCAAGCAGCACCACTCTCTTCCCCTACCAAACCAGTGGACAATAAACTGGAAAGTTGAGATGCTTGTCAATAAATGATGGACAAGCACCCCTTTATCAAATAGAACACTTGTCAATTATCAATGTTGATACTAAGTTGCCATAAATGCGTCGGCCAACAGCCTCTGATGCCTCTAACAATATTAGAGGCCACTAACAATCAACATCATTACTTAACACTCGTCAATTATCAATGTTGATACTAAGTTGCCATAAATGCTTCGGCCAACAGCCTCTGATGCCTCTAACAATATTAGAGGCCACTAACAATCAACATCATTACCACTACACATCGCTTCAATGTAGCCTAATCTTGAACATCACCAATTTGGGCCGGACTTCGTAAAGCATCCAGCTATTGCTAGACAAGGTTGACTACATACAGTTTCTTTAGCTACAAAAGACCAATAGAGTAACAATTCGCAACTAAGGAAAGCATCAGAGAATTGAATTTCTCTAATTGAGGTCGCCCATTACTTGTGGTAATTCAAAACCTTTGGCTGCGGTATGGTTTTGCTCCCAGGTACTCTTTTCACCCTAAATAGGGCAAGTACAAATTTCTCAAAGTAAAACCCAACCTAAAAAAGTAGCAGCAGTTCATCACTCTTACCCAAAACTCTCCCAGCTATCCAGTCACTTAGCAGAAAGGACCAGAGTTTTGTCCCATCTCTCTTCTTCGACCAAGTCCAATTATATACCAGCTGATTTTAGTCCCAAAATAAGCCAAAGGCTTATGTAGCTGCATGAATGCATCACTAGCTAATGCTTCAAGATATAGGAACAAAATTTGCAAAGATGTTAAACCCCGCCCCCAAAGCTTAAACAATGCCCATGAAAGAAAGACCATATAATCATCAAGATGAACATATATGCTAGGGTAATGCACCCTGTTTAAAATGCAATACAAGCTGGACAGTAAAAGAAAAACGACAAACATCAAGGTAACCCCCACTCTGAAGCACCAAACACACCAACTGAGACTGACCCACCAGGAACCAGTAAACAAACCAAATCACAAAATAAACTATGTTTCATAATTATAATATCTGGCACTGGGTTAATTCACCAGAATAACCCATGCTTCAACCCTTGTCAACAAAAAGCCAGACAAGAATACCAAAGCCTCACTTCTCGGCGGCAGGTTTTTCCAGTTTCTCATTGTCATCCTTTTTCTCTTCCGAGGACAGAGGTGCATCCTTGGACTCTGGTTTCTCTTCCTTGTCTTTCCCCTCAACACTCAACTTTTCAATAAGACTGGCAGCAGTAGTGGCTTCTTCACTCTCTCCACTGTCCTTTGCCTGAGATTCAGTTATTTCTTCAATCTTATCTTTGAAAGTTTTGCAATCTGAAATAAACAAGACAAGACAAACAGAACATTAATACAGAGGTGATGTGCACACAGCTAAAAAGGAAAAAATTGATCACAAGATAATTAAAGCTCACAGGCAATATGTGACTCCAACTGACAGCAGTCATTACATAATAACTGGAAATTATGATCTGGTGAAACTGATTTGGTTAAAAAAAATAAAAGAAACTAATCTAATGATCTTATGAAACATTATATGCTGATTAGGAACATCTCACAAGAGCCACATATATGAAGTTTTAACTAAAGAAAATTATTAAAAAATGTTCAGAAGACACTATAAACAATGACATGAAGGCTTGAATCACTCTTGCCATGGAATTTAACACACCAAATCACCAACTTGTATTTCTTCATGAACATTCACTGCTAAAATAAAAGACAAAGCAACTACGAGTCCAACAGATAATTAAAGTGGCAAAGGACATTTAACCTTCCAAATGAAGAAGTCTTTCAACTAAGAGTATAGAGATGTAAACTACTACGAATCAAGAGATGTGAATAACAAACAAGAAAAGTCATGGAGATTTTTCGGGAAACAAAATAAACACCATGTGATTTACATATATCTGCTTCAAGTTTCTAATGATATAAAACCAGCAGGCGCATAGCAAAATATAGAATCACCATTTCGATTTGTTACTATACAGAAAATAAAGCATATTGGAGATAAAAAGTTAGTTACAAAATAGAATTAACTCACTCTCCACGGATGCAAACCGAATACAGAAAGTCTCCTCCTTCAGCTCTCCATCCGCAAAATCAGCCGCATGCCACACACAGGACTTCTCATTCCCTAGATGCTCTTGCACCACCATTGTAGGTAGCACTATATTTACAAAGCAAAACTCAATTTTCAGCCAAGAACACCACCTTATTATCAGCTGTAATAAATCACTGAACAAGGCATTCCACAAAATACAGTTTCACAACAATAATTCACCCGAGATCCCACTAATAGCACCAACAATATAAGTATGAAATACATACCACCCCTCATATGCATACAACTCAATAATACATAAGTTCACAAATATATATATGATTTCCTTACCGAGATGGTTGGCACAGATCTTAAGGGTCTTGTTCTGCCTCATGACAAGCCTAACTTTACCACTCTCCTTGTGCTTTAGTAGCTTCACAGTCCCAACTCCCCTCTCCTTCCATTGGTTACCTTCCTTGTCAAATCTATACAACTTTGCTTTCCTACCAATGACAAGCAATTCCGCATTAATAATAATAATAAAAATAATAATATCAATAATAATAGTAACAAGCACCATCACCACTGCAACATTCACACGGCATAAAAATCAAGCAATGCACATTATCTGCATTTAGGTCATTCATTATCTTTAACAGAAACCGTCTTCCGAAAAGCAATAAAAAAACAAAAACAAAATCACAGATTATTTAGAAGCAAATACAAGGCACATGTATACAACTTCACCAACAATAATTACAACAGTCAAACATGATCACCAGATCACCACACACTCCACATAGATAACCAGCCTTTATCTACTGAATCAATTCGTTTAAAATCCCCAAGCAAAAACCATTTCCCATCGACAATAATTTAGTTCAAATTTATATTAATAGCGTCAACTGCGTCGATTCATTCAATATGCTACAACTACAGCATCAATTGCATAAGAATAAAGCCACTTATCATTGCATCAATCCATTCAAAACCCTAGAACAAAAACATTTTTTGGCCCAAAGAAAATAACAAGCAGCTTATTTCAAACTCAATATGCTACAACTACAGCATCAATTGCATAAGAATAAAGCCACTAATCATTGCATCAATCCATTCAAAACCCTAGAACAAAAACATTTTTTGGCCCAAAGAAAATAACAAGCAGCTTATTTCAAACTAAATAGAGGGTTGAAATACTAACAAATCAAGGATAATTTCTTCATTTTCTTCGCCTGTGGTAACGGCGACTTCTTGGAGTTTGACGATAGGGGCTACCTGAGCTCCAGTATCCTCGTCTTCAGCGGATGGCTTCGAGTCTTCCTCGTCTTCTTCCTCTCTTCTTAGGGTTGTGGGTTCCGTTGTGGTTGCCATAGCTATACGGGGAAGAACTAGAGCGAAAAGTAGAGAGAGATTGAGATCTAACGTAACGTTAGGGTTTTAGGAGTGATGAGATGGGGAGCTTTGGGGAGTGGTGTGTATGGGATTTACTCTTATAAGGGTTTTGAGAAGCCATTA
Source organism: Paulownia fortunei (assembly GCA_019321725.1). NCBI lineage: Eukaryota > Viridiplantae > Streptophyta > Magnoliopsida > Lamiales > Paulowniaceae > Paulownia > Paulownia fortunei. The sequence continues at coordinate 24,173,399 of CM033111.1, forward strand.
AGACGATATGGGTTTGGTGGGCTGGGCCTAATAATTTTGGAATTCAATGAATATATGTTGTTGGGTTTTGAGAGGCGAAGAGTCCAACTTCAATTAAAGTTAGTAGCAGCAATTTAGGCAATCAGGGAATATGTACTATTTTTTAAATGATAATGCAAATTCTTATCATAATTAACATTTTCATTTTAATTCTTTCCTCTTTGACATTCAAGACGAGTTTCTCTCTATGTAAATGTTAACATATACTCGAATAAGTCGTTTACTTTATAAATTTAGATTGAATATATTAAAATATCTAACTTAAATTCATGTTTATTTAGTGAAATAAGAGCCCATTATTAAAATCAAATCCATGATAAAATCTCAACATCCATTTTTAGGATATGAAGTAGGGATGATGAGTTAATGAAAAGAGGAGAGAGAAGGGAAAAATAAAGACAAAGATGTGAAGAAGAAGGAAAAAGAACAAAAAAAAAAAAAAAAAAGAAGGAATGTGAAGAGGAATGAAAAAGAACAAGAAAAAGAAAATAAGAAAATATTAACAAAGAGTATTTTAGGTAACATAATTTAAATCATATCAATCGATTGTCTGTCTCAGTCTAATATTTTCTCACATTTTTCATCAGTCATTTGTGTAAACGAACTGACCACATTTCCTCGTCACGTAGATGGACAACAATTGAACTACTCATTTCAACTAAATTCTTGTGTGTTAAAAATGCGAATATTCATGAGATAGCCACTGCCAATAAATTTGGAAGAGAACATTTGCAGGAACGGGCAACATGAAACAAGTAATCAGAGGTCCCATCTGCAGACAAACTAAATTAAAAGAGAATATGTTCTTGTGTTTCAGTAGTTAAACTCAGTTGTTACATAAAGTTTGAGCCAAACAATTATGTTATACATCATGGCCAATCACATCAAAAGCGGAACTGCCCAGTGTAGTCGCTTGGAGCAATTAAATAGCTCGCAAGCTTAAATAGGGTAGCTTAAAAGCACAATTGATGTCCGGTGACATTTATGGCCATGTAATGCTACACCATTCATGCAAAATCCATAGAGGTAGTCAAATTGCGAAGTCAATTGTACCACAGAATAGCACAATATTCAATAACGATATTTGGTGGAGTAATCTTTTGGAGCAATAACTAGACCACGCCCCTTCCTAGCGCCACGATAGACAGTCTCAACAATGTCAATAAACTCCTGCTTATCCTTCAAGGCCCAGTTGATCTTGTTGTTGTTTCCAGTGCCTAGGTCAATCATAATGTGCTTGTTCCTGAAAAAGAACATGACAGTTGAAGGGTCATACAACTCGTACATTGTGTTGAAATCAGGCACCTCTGTGATATCCACCAGGTATAAGACAGCAAAGTTCTTTATGGTTTCGGCAACTGAAGACAACACCTCGTCCATCTGAAAATTAAAATGAAACAACAAAATGTAATTGCCCCATCACCGCAAGAGTGAAAATCAAGCTACACATAACAGGAAAAGTTATCAAGCCAACAAACCAAGACATAAGAGATGTCATGGAAACATAAGAATGAGAGCTATAATGAATTCTCAATAGTTACAGCAATCTAAGAAAAGGTTCAGCACAAATGATACTCTAAGAACTGATGAGACAACAAAGGAACATGATGCTGCTAAATATCCTATCATGCCACACAAGCATCTTGCAAGATTTTTTTCTGCATGTGCCCGTGATATGTGCGTCGTGAGAAAGAGAAAGTGGTCAGCTGCACAGCTCGTCACATTAAATAGCATTGATGGCAGTTAAATACGGCAGACAATACAAGAAAGAGCAAGATTCTGATTTACTATACTGAGGAAATTCAGGATCATATAGAGGCAAAAAAGACATGCATAATCATTTGTAACAATGTAGAACATTTGCTCATATAGAATACAAGACCAGACAATGCAATTATTCACGTGTTATTTCTTCTTAAAGATGCACCATTCCACAGTAACTGTGGAAGCATCTTGTGCAACAATTTTTTTTCCCAGATAAAATAGTAATTACATGAACTCAAAAGTACACCTAAAAAGGCATAATTTTGAAACTTAAAGACATAGATAATGCAAAAGTATCACAAACATTATAAGTAATACGTAAAACTGTTAAATCTTTTGGCAGCAAAAAACTTTTTTCCTCCTGTGACACGTGTCCCACATTTTTAGCATTTAGACTTCACCAATCTCATAACACTTGCCAGAAAGAAGCTGTAGAAACCTAGCATACAAGTAGATAGAATAATTGAAACCAGATTAGAAGACCACCAGTATTACTGTCTTCACCGCCCACCAAACTTCACTGGGCAAATAAAACTGTGTAAGTGTGGTTGTGTGAACCTTGAAGCTTCAGCTCATGCAGAGACAAAGTTAGTTCATTCTATAGGGAATCTAAAGATATCAGACATCCAATTGGTCAATATCTATGGGCCTCCACAAAGATATGCAAAAGATAAAAGCAGCACTCTGCGTGGAGCAACTCAAATACAAATTCGTACTTAGCCGTATAGTTGCCAATGGGATAAATATTGAAAGTAACTTCAACTGATTAGAACTCGAAAATGATTTAACTCAGAAATAAAATACATAGATTTCTACCCAAATATGAATCACAAACTTAGTGATAGGTACAACAGGTTACTGAACCTTAGCTCAAGATTTAGTAGACAATCTTGAACCAACATGGACTTCAACGACAGAATTGGCAGGACAAGCAAAGGCTCAAAGGTTATTCATTTTCAGAAAACAACAGTCATGTATAGCGATCAATCTATTTGCTTGATAGAGTTACAAATCTGTCATATGCAATGTTTCCCTATCTAAAACTTCCAGTAATAACATGGAAAAATCCACTCTAAATTAAATCTGACCATCCCCAATATAAATGACCAAGCCCAATACTCCCAGGGGAATCCTTGCTCACAATACAACTGAAATTATACTTTTTATTAAGTCTAACCACATCAAATCTACAGAAAAGCAACACATGGAAATCATAAAAAACAACCTCAAAAACCAAAATCCAAACATACAATTCGACCAAAATTACTAACCTGACAGAACCCTAACTGATGCAATTGCACAGCTAAAATCCCAAAAACACTAAAATAAATATGAATAGATAGCAGACCAACGCTTCGAATAATTGCAATTAACCAGAATATTCACTAGAAAACTAGTAAAACAAGACTTGTTAACAGGTAATTAATTTGGATAAATAACAGCAAAATAACAAGCCAATTGACCTGCATGCAGGTTTCGTCCCAGTCGTGGCCGAAACGGATGATGACGAGGCGCTCCTCCTCGGCGAGAATTGCCTGATCGACTGCCCAGCCTGTGTGAAGGTGCGGCAGCAAATACGACATCGTGTGGCAAATCTTTCTGCAGAAAAGCGTCTATAAAAGAAGAAATGGCACACAATGCCAAAGAAGAAAAGAGGCAGATTGATATAGGGCAATTGACTCCTCATCCTCAACATTTAATTATTATTTATTTAAAAGTATTTTGTTCTCATCCATTTCTATTTATTATACCATACTTTTAATAATATTTTTAAATTAAATTTTCATTAGTTTTTCATCTCGTGCATTTTCCATCCTCATTTCAACTCAAAAGTCAATTAAAATATTTAATTATATATTTTTTTTTATCAACAATAAAAACACTATAAACAACAATATTTTTTTACATATAATGAATCACAGTAAAAGATAGATAAATATATTTTTCTCTTATTTACACTCAAAAGTTAAGAAAAACATATTTTATAATATTTTTTAATTAATATATATGATAAAATCATAACAAATGATAATATTTTTACTATAAATAGTATTAATATAAATTTAAATCTCTATATATTATATTAAAGTGTTGTTTTTTCGCAATGTCATTAATAATTAATTAATATATTTATTGTTATTGTGATCAACAAAATCTTGATTCCATACTACGTTACTTATACTCAAATTTCAACTGGCAATGAGACAGCTTAAAACATAATATTTCGCATCATTGAAGATAATAAAAAAGTATTCCTATTAATCTACCAAAATATATTCGTTCTTGCGTTTTCTAAAATCATTTTCAATTTCTTACCCTCAAGTTTTATTTTTTATTGTTTCTTTTCTTTTTTTTTTTTAATTCATAAGCTGACTATTAGGTGATCCGACCACAATTGGATGAGCCCACTTCCTAAAACACAAGACAAAAAAGTCATTTCTTCCATGAGTTCAGTCGCTTCGGATGCACAATCTCCAAGAAGGGAATATACCGGCCAAACTACAAATCAGCGCCAATAAATTACCGTCCCTCCAAGCAAAAAAAAAAATTAAAAAAAAGAAGAAGAAATAAGAATTACCATTCAGCTCAGCAGTCAAGAGGATTAGTCAACACTTCCTCCTCTCTTGATTGAATTTCTGTAAGTTTCAAGAAATTTTTTCTGCTTTCGCTTTTGCATGATAGATAAAATTTTCCATTATCTGCAAATGAGTAGTTGTTGTAAGTGCTATCAGTCTAGCTGTGTGTGTTTTGTGCGTTTTATACATCTGGGATTTTAATTCAAGATTTTGAACTCTATGATTCATTGAATAAATGCGGAACGAAGTACGGATTAAATCAGAGGTTTCTCTCAAGTATAACGATAGTGTTCTTCTTTTTGGCTTTGCGTGATTGATTGAACTTTTATCTTCTTCAATGGGTGGTTGTTATAAATGTATTAATGTTGCTGTGAAGTATGTTTTCTTCATCTCACACATCTGGGCTCTGAAAACAAACTTTGATGAGGGTTTGGTTTGGTTTTTCTTTTCTTTTCTTTTTTCAATTTGGTTTTCGTTTCTTTTTTTCTTTTTTACTCTTTTTTTATTGAACTGTTTGTTTATCGGATGAATCCGGAACAAAGTAGTGCATGTGGGATTTCCGCTTGGATTTCTCAATTTTGAAGATTAAGAATCAATCTGAGTAATTTAAAGAGATAACAAGATGAATAAAGAGAATAAATCATGTAAAGGCAAGAATTTTATTTTGTTTTCTTTGAAGAATCATTCACATAATGAATTGATGAATTATATAAGCTAATAAAATCTAACAAACAGACTGAAAGCAATACTACTAATTTAGCTACTATCCGGATTTCCATTGCTAAATCATTTTAAATTTCCTTCTCTGGTTGGTGCTTTATTCCATTTAAGAGATCAATTACAAGGAGCAGTTCAGAGTTCTGATAGGAGTGTATACTTATATTCTTAGAGAATTTGCTTTGGGAGTGCAGGGCATGTCATCCGAAGTCGAATCCACGAAACGTGATGATGAAGATTTTAGCTGTGGGCTTTTATTGCGTGATATCGAAGAAATTAGCAAAGCCCTTTATTTGCACAAAAGCCCACATAAGCCATTTAATTCATCTTATGATCACCGCCCAAACGTGGTTGCTAAAACTGGCATTTCAGAATCCAAGTCTACTGTCATTATTCAAGATTCATTGCATAAGGACAAAAAATCATCATTATGGAATTGGAAGCCTTTAAAGGCTTTGACCCACATCCGTAATCATCGGTTCAATTGTTGTTTCTTTCTGCATGTCCATGCTATTGAAGGGTTGCCTCCAAATTTCAACAACCTTAACTTGTGTGTAACTTGGAAGCGGAAGGCTGACATGTTGAGAACTTGCCCTGCTCGGGTCTGTTTGGGAATGGCCGAGTTTGAAGAGACTCTCATGCACCGATGTACTGTTTATGGTAGTAGAACTGGGCCCCATAGTTCAGCAAAATATGAGCCCAAGCTCTTCTTGCTTCATGCCTCTGTGATAGGGGCACCAGAGCTCGATATTGGGAATCACTGGATTGATCTAAGCAGGTTGCTTCCACTTACACTGGAGGAGTTAGAGGGGGATAAGAGTAGCTCAGGAAAGTGGACTACCAGCTTTAAGCTCACCGGCAAGGCTAAAGGCGCAATGCTAAATGTTAGTTTTGGGTTTTCCATATTGGGTGGTAATTCATTTGAGCCAGGTTATTTTGTGAAAGTTCCTGATATTGTGGGGGAAGGTGGACTGAATCATTTTGCTGATTTTGATATGAGTAGTAGAACCAGCCAGCTTCACAATCTTGGTAGTGTTCCAAGGATTTCAACTGAAGGGTCATATCGTCATTCCCAGTCTGCAAATGTAAACTTTCTTGACGAAATATTCCCAAAGCAAGGGTCAGAGCTTTCTCACTCAGTTACTTTATTGTATCGGAAACTTGATGAGGGAAAGATGGGTAATGTGATGGATCTTGATTTATATCACAAGCATCTAGAGTCCCTGAAACCAATGTCTGATCCCTCACCCGAGTCTGCAGGTGGAAAAACTGGACATGAATTTAATGACACTGAGTTTGATGTAATTGAGCAGGGTATAGAAGTATCCACGAAGGATCAGATGAAAATTGAAAAGTGCGGCAGTCAGAGGTTTGACAGTTCTGTAGTTGAAACCATAGACGTTGCTGAGATTTTCAAGGGAGAGGAGACTGCTTTTCACGAGTATGTGGAATGGAACTCAAAGCTTGATACCGATAATCAAGATGAGCATGAATGTGCAACAGGTGATCCTGAACACATAGATAATAGCACATGTATTATTGAACCAGCTTTGGAAGAACTTGATTCAGCTTTCAATGACATGTTGACATCTAAACCAGCAGAGTTGGATTCTTTGCTAGATATAAATAAGTACTATGAACAGGAAAATTACAAGAAAGCCAGGTCCAGTTACAAAGCAGAAAGGTTGACCAAATCACTTAGCTTGGATGATGTTGCAGAATCAATAGAAAATGATTTTCTTAACATGTTGAGCATTGACCAGAGTCAAGATGACATAGTTTCTGGTAGTGGCCATGATCCGCCTGGAGATCTCTTGAGACTGTTTGAAGTGGACACCCTACCTCGGGGAAATCCCATTCTCGATACTGATTTGATGGCAGAGCAGAGGGAATCTTGTTGCTTTACTCCCAGCGGATATAGGAAAGTGGCATTTGCAGATGATTATGATTTGTCATTTGCTATTCAAGCAGTTGAAAGGAATCACGGTAGTGTAAACCAATCATTGAGGAGCAAAAGAAATGCTAAAGTGCTTGAAAACTTAGAAACAGAAGCGTTAATGCATGAATGGGGTCTGACTGAGAAGGCCTTTCAGAATTCTCCACGTGCTAGCTCTGGTGGATTTGGAAGTCCTGTCTATCTTCCTGCGGAAGAACCTTTAAAGTTACCTTCTATTGAAGAAGGTGTAGGTCCAATTATTTGGACAAAGGATGGTGGTTTCTTGAGGTCAATGAATCCGTTGCTTTTCACAAATGCAAGTAATGATGCCAGATTAATTGTGCAAGTTTCTGCTCCAGTTGTGTTACCCTCAGCAATGGGATTTACAATCATGGAAATACTACAGTATTGGGCATCTGGAGGAGTTGATAAGATGTGTATTCAGGTAAATGAATTGATGCGTTTGGAAGATGTCACAGGGAAGACAATACAGCAAGTTTTTTCAGAAGCTGAATCTGGATCAAATGCTTTTAATAGGTCTGTGAATTCTAGAGTTGATATGTTGGCATGAAGTTTTCAATTAATTTGATTTCTAGTTTTCTGATTCTAAATCACGTGTATTAATTTATTTTTACTTTTTCCTGCTTTTGAACAATTTACAGATGGGCTTTGCAGCGGGAATCTGATGTTGGCGCTAAGTCATTTGTTGAGAAAAAACCTAATGAATATCTGCCATCTGTTCAGAGTTCTGAAACCTGCCCTAATTCTGAGCAGATAGAGTCGGATTATGTATCTTTTGAAAATCTAGTTCCTATGGCAATAACAAACATCGAAGGCCTTCTAGTTGAAGGGCTAAAGATTCAGTCTGGCATGCCAGATCAAGAAGCACCTTCAAGCATTAGGATCCAGCTTGCTGGGAACTCAGCCTCCTTAGGAAAGGGTGCAGAACATTCTAGTAACTTCAGTTCTGAAAGTGTTTCAGGCTTGCAGGTTCTGGATGTTGATGAATTAATGAAGTGTTCTTTGTCATTGGAGGAATGGTTGAGGCTGGATTCTGGTGAATTTTGTGTTGAAGACGAGACTGATGAATATATTTTGAAACTTTTTGCAGCGCATTGTGCCAAGCCCATAGAATTGGGCAGTGGATGGCCTACTAGGGAAGATGAATCTGTCAAACTGTTGGGTAGAAGTTGTGGTGTTTTTGGTAACAACTTTAGAATGGGTTTAAAAGTGCAGCTTAGAGATCCCTTGCGTAATTATGAGATGGTGGGTTCCTCGATGCTTGCTCTGATTCAAGTAGATAGGGTTTATTCAGCCCCGCAACCAGAACTGCACCGCTTATCATCGGAGAAAATTTGTAATCAGCAAGAGGATGGCTTGAATGAACATATGATTCTAGAAGGAATTGATTTTGAACAAAATGAAAAGAAAATCTGTGAACCGCTGTTTAAATTCTCAGAAGTTCATCTTGCTGGACTGAATGTTATACATGGTAATAAACAGCTTTGGGGCACTAGCAGACAACAGCAATCAGGATCCCGATGGTTACTTTCCAGTGGTATGGCAAAGTCCAACAAGAATCTTATTTCCAACTCTAATGCAGCTATAAAATCCTCTTCCGGATTAATGAGAAAGGCAAGGCCTGGGGATGTTTTGTGGAGCATATCCTCTCCTATTCAAGGTGAAGCAGCTACATGGGATGAGCAGGTTGCACTAAATGTTCATGTAAGAAACCCTGATATTATTTTTCCAACTGAATCTGCAAGTGACCATGAGAAACAGAACAAACATATTAATTGACCAAGTTGGAGCTATCCGTTTGATTAGATATTTATTTTTTTAAATGGGCTGTAGAGGTTTTAAGGTCATGCAGTAGTAGCCGTTGCTGGGTGTTCCTAAATTTCTTCTGTATACTGTCTTTTACTAAAAATGTACAAATTGGCTGAACACAGCATCACTGTACAGAAATCTTAGTAAATTGTGGATCCATTATATTTTTGGTGTTGAATGATATTGGAGAGAAGTCGTCATTGGAGATCATAATTTATCATGACAGATCCATACGGGCTTTGGATTTTTCTGATGGAGGCGATGTACTTGAACCTTAGGAAACTCAAGAGCTTGAAATTTTCAGTAGTTCATAAACAACTGGAAGCTGTAGATATAATCTTTGCAATCTTCGATAATGCCTTTGCTTTTAATCTGGTGTTGATAATCTGGTGTTGATCTTGACTCCTAGCCACGCCAGCCCACAATAATGTGATAATCTGTGTATGAAGTTTCCTTTTTCTTTATTAAGTGAAATCCTCCTGCTTTAGTTTTAGCTTTATTAGTCCTCTTGTTTAAAGCTGTCCCATCAGGGTGATCTTGGCAGTTTAGCTGTGAAAGTACCAACGAAGTGTTTCGGTGCAAGTTGCTGCCTAAGATAAGGCGGCTACATCTGTCAACATTCTTCACAATTATAAGCAGTTGGTGCAACATCAGGACTGAGAACCATAATCAAACTGTGTAATTTTATCATAGCATATAATTGACACTAATCTGCTTCAAATCAATATCTCCATTTTAGTTGGCATCATGATACCTACCAATTGCAAAAAAATTCTGGTTTACTTTTAATTCAAGAGAACATGATCGACAACTTGGAGCTTGGGAGGACTCATATAGAGTTTGAATATATAGATGCTGCTGTATTGATATGCTAAATGCAAGACAAATACAATTTGCTCACGATAACAAGTTATGAAATTTCTTGATCATACATCAGCTGAGCGTCCCATTATAAGCTCTGGAATCGGTCTACTCTGAAGAGTCCCCGTCAAGTCCTAAAGTTAACTGGGACCGTTTACACTACTTCCTGGAGAAGTATAGCTACAGAATACTGAGAGCTTTTTTTATGAGTTTTCTACTATTGAAATCACAGCTGAGGACCTTGGTGGTTGTGGATGCCCTCATATGTTGTTACCACGTAACGTGGATCCTCTTTGTCTCTTTCAACTCTCTTTTTCACTGGGCACCCTTCAACTGAGCACCTGTAGTAGTTCCTGTTGATTACATGACATGGTTGTGAGTATAATACTTATGCTGTTGTTGCATAATTCTTTTAGATTTAAGTGGTTAATGGGTTGATTCCAGGGAGAAAATTGAATTAACATAAAACCATTGCTTGAGGATGATTCCATACGTACCTTGGATTTGGGCTATTTTTCACCATCTTTTTCCATACTTCCTCCACTTGAAGCCATCATCCAGTACCTCAACCTCTGACTTGGTTTTGAAAGCAACCTTCTCTCTGATTTCTTTCTTATCCCTGCCACTCCCACTGTCTCCTGATAACACAAACACAACACATTAGCACGTAATTACTACCCATTTCAACGTTAATCGATCTTTGTATATCATATCTATACAATAACATTTAGACGCATTAAAACTCAGAGATATATAGCCTTACTTACTATTGATAGTCCCTTCATGGAAGCTGCTGCTGCTGCTAATTCCACTTGAGTTAACCACTATTTCGTTAGGCGTATAATTTGGATTCTGAGGATTATAACCTGCAGAGAACGAAGAAAACGCTGGATCCTCCTCAATCCAGTCATGGAACTCAAAGAAATCAGAAACCTCAAAGTTGGTTTCGTGGGGGGTGCTCATAGGTGCGTCCTGTGACCCGAAAGAGGCACCGGGCATGTTTGTGTTGGGATAATTATCATCCATGATCACCAACCGAGTGTGCATTGGTATATACTATATAAGTTTGTTTGAGAGCTAAGTGGAGGGGGTTTTCTTGGTGAGCTTCGTATTAAGTATAAAGAAGCTTCATTGTTGCTGCTTATTGCTTATAAGTGGTGGCTAAGCAATTGAGTTGGGCCCCAAGAAATGCCTAACATCATCTCTTGATTCAAAGTGAAAGATGGACAAGAAAGGGTGGGGCATGCCATGGATGACTTGTGCGTAGACTTTCTGATTCTTGCTTTCTCTGTGCGAAGTCTACCAACGGTCTCGTGCTTAGACTAACCCCTTCACATCGGGGGAGGAATACAAAATAAATTTAGATATATTATAATATCAATGCCCTGGCATGTAGATTTTGGAATCAATAAATTCTTGTATAGTTCTGGAACATGAGCTAGGGTTTATTAGTGTTAGATTGTGTGTAGCCCATCATAATTTGACAACTTATGATATATGTAGGTTGAATCTTGAAATTTTGTAATTAAATGTCACTGTCATTAATTACTTCACATTATTTCAAACTCATTTTAAGCAGAGATTATATTGAAAAAAATAATTTTTTTTAACAAATGTAATGAAGGAATGGGCAAATTTTACGTTTTGGGTTCTCCATTTCCAAATTTACTTGATTTTTTTTAGAAGGTTGCCGTTTGGCTTTTAAATTTACTTGAATTTTGTTGGATAAGCAATTTTTTTTTAGTGCTCTAGTTTTAGTTTATCCTTTCTCATATTTGTGGCCATGATTCGAGTCTTTTGTGTTACATCTTCAAGAAAAGAAACCGATTACATCATATGTCTTACGTTTTACATGGTTTTATGTGTACGGCAAAGGCACCCCATAATTAACGGTAAATTAACAGAATCAATTCCCATTTGGATCAATTAAATTAATGTAAATTTAATGATAAAGGACGATGGTACACATCTATTATCATAGTCTTTATCTAGGGAATACTAAGAAAAAAGATGCTGGGTCCAACCTTTGATCAGCCCATATTGGGGTAGTAACCAGTTTCTAATTTATTTCACTTTTTTTTTTAGGGTTTTCAAGACATGCTTACTGTGAATTAATCAATTAAATTATACTAAAACCATTATTACCATATTCTTCAAAGTGGCATTTTTCTTTTGTGATTAAAAAGACTTAAAATAGTTAACCTAACTCTACACTAAAAAATTCTCAGAATTATGTAAGCAAATGCTACATTTACAACTTGAATAATTCGAGCAAGAGGTGCAAGATTCTCTTACCATGATCAGTGCTTGAATACCACCATTTTTTCATTTGTATAACAAAACTTTGCGTGCAAGCCATGAATAAAAACTAGCAACATAATTTAAGTAATAAAATACGAGATCAAGTGTTATAATAAAGTAGAATAATGTGACATCGTCAAAATATAATGAGTGGACCATTTCTAATTAGAGACTTTTTGGTCTTGGTCTCCCAGCAAGATTGAGAAATTGCAGAGTCTATCAGTGAGTCAATTGGTAGAGGTCAAATTGTCAACTTGGTGCAACAAAATGCTAGACAAATACTCTTTTTATTGTAGTCTTTCTTGCTTTAGCCCCAGCCCAGAAAGAAAAATAGCTCAGGTCAAGAGAATTATTGGGTCATCAGCCTCAGAATTTTGGTAAAGGGCCACTGAAAATTAATCAAATAATAGACAAAGAAGTACAATAGTTTTATTGGGCCCATTTTTAACTTAGAAACTTTGGGTCTTTGGGTCAGAAAATAATTGATGGCATCAGAATGAGGAAGAGTCTAGTCAATAAGTCAATTGGCAGGTCAAATTGGTATTTTACCCTTTTTTCATTTTGCCTGATACTAGAAGCCTCCATTTTTTATTTTTTTTCAACTTTTGTTTTTCTATTGTATCTTTGTTAGCAGTTTGAGATGATTAAATATGACTGCTTTGAACTAATTTTCTTAGATTTATAAGGCGATTTAATTATTGTATGTCCAACGAATAATAAAGATTTAAGGGCTCGTATGTTTATATTTTCAAACTCACATTCTTAATTTTATACTATTTCAAACATTAAAATTATATTTATTTAATATAATTTCACAAAAAATATCTCAATTCTCATTCTCTTTTACACATAAAAAATACTTATCAAATTTATATTCTTAATTTTTAATTTTATATTATATTAATAAGACCCGCGACTATTAATTATAAACTACTTTTCTTCCAACCACAGTAAAACCCACACCATTTACATATAATCTAATAAATTATTATATTTAAATTAAAATAAATCTCACCACTATTAATTATATTTATTTAATATATTATTATTTTCAAATCACATCATTTCAATAAAATTCAATACTTATATATCATTGTAATAAATTATCATATCTAAATTATATATATCCAAAATTAACACATCCATTAACAACTTTTAATATTATAATATGCATACATCAAGAAAATAATTCTATTAAAAATTACTAAAACAAATATAATAACTATTCTATTACCTTTTTTCAAGTAAAATATACAAAAATACAACTAATCAAACATATTCTCATTTTCATATCTATAATTTTTCATTCAAAAGTTATTCATACAAACACATTTTCATTTTTTACACAAAAATTAATAAACTCTCATAACTCTATTGAAAATGTTAGAAACTAAAAATGAGAATAAAAACATAACCAATCGAACATCTTAGAAGTTTATGAATTTTAGAAAAATAGAAATGGATTCCATACCACACCATATACATATACATATATATATATATATATATATACATATATATATATATATATATATATCTCGTTATGTCAACAATTTTATTTTTTGTTAAATATATACATTTAATGCAACTTCAATAAAATTGAAGAATTATAATTATCATAAGCTCAAATACTTAAAATTAATAAGCCAACATAAATAAAAACAATTAAACTAGAAACAGAGCATAAATAGCAACAAAACATATCATGAAGTAGTAATATTAAGATATCCGAAGCACACCATCAAACCAAACCAAAGACCAATAAACCCACAAGGCAATGTGGGTACTCATATTTTACACTCCCAAAACAGCACACTTCCAGTACACACACTTCTTCTACCTACATTCGATATTCCAAATATGAAATACTACGAACAATTTAACACTTCTCAAGCAATCTTAACCTCAATTGTCTTTGGCTTCTTTGGCTCCGGCGGCGGCAGTTTCTCCACCGTAACAGTCAGCACCCCGTCCTGGCAAACCGCGGTTATCTTATCCGTATTCGCATTCTCCGGCAACACGAATTTCCGCATAAACTTCCCAATCCGCCGCTCCATTCTCACGTATTTCGCCCCCTCCTTCTCCTCCTCTCTCTTGCGCTCGCCGCTGATGAGAAGCACATTATCGTCCTCAACCTGCACCTTAATGTCGCCGGATTTCAACCCCGGCATGTCGATCACAAACACGTAGGAATTCGCGTATTCCTTGATGTCGGCCGGCGTCGCCGCCATGGCTTTGGCGTCGCGGACGTAGGTTCTGGTGGGGGCGCTGATTGATTTGTTGTTGTCGGAATCCTCTGAATCGAGCATGTTGTGGAGGGTGTGGAAAAGTGGGGCGTCGAATCCTAGAAATCTGATGTCCATGGTCTCTCGGTACGCCTGGAGAATTTTCAGATTTTGTTCTTGGTGGTGGTTTAAGGATGTTTTCGAATGTGGGCTTTGGATTGCTCTGCTGTTTGATGGAAGTGATGAGATTCAGGTGTGGATTTAAAGGGTGGGTGTGGTGGGGAAGAAGGATAAAAAGAAGTTTCTGGAGGGAAATGGAAGGAGTGAGTGGAGAGTTTCTAGGAGGTTCTGGTAATTTTACTTGACAGATGGAATTCTTTTTGACAAAGCAAGGCTCCACTTAAATGAATATTTCTAGAACATTTCAAAATAAAGATCTTAAAATTGTCCATTTTCATATATATAATTTTTATTATTTATTTTAAAATTATCTGCATATGTTTACTAATCTGAAATCAAATAAACAGACATGCAACTGCAAATGCACGACATTGAAATGTAGTAATTGGAAGATGCAAATATGAACAATGAGTTTATATTAACTACAAGATTAAGTAATTAAAATTTAGATCCCATCTATTTGAATGCCAATTTTAGATATTAATTCAAGAGAATTGATCAATGGATTGTTTGACAAAGCTTGTTTCAAACATCTTATGAGCTTCTATATTTTAGTATTAGATTTCTTTTTTTTTTTTTATTTAGAACTTAAATTTAAAATACTTTTTTAAATTATTTTAGTATAGTAAATTCATATACCTTATAAGATGGAACTAATAACAAATGTAATCTATTTATATGGTGAAACTAAATATATATTCATCTTAAAAGAGACCACTAGGATAAATAATTTTTTATCCTATCAAACTTTCAATACCATATTAAACTTTAATCCTTTTATTCCAAAAAACTTAAAATAAAAAATAAAACAAAAAACAATTATGAATTATTTCAAATTTTATATTCCAATTTAATATTTTATCTTGTATTTTCACTTTATAAATACATACTAAGTACATTTCTTTTATATTAAATATATAATTAAGAAAAGATTTTATAAACTTATCTTATATTTGAAATATGAAATAAAATATTAAATTAATAACAAGAATTCAAAATGTTAAACCCATGAAGCTGGAATTTGATTATTACAATCACTGCGCACAAAAACAACCTACACTCACAAATGTGATGATATGATCTTGTGACTAGTTCATAATATATATATGTATATATATATTAAGACCTGATTCATTATTATCTCATACAACATAAGCAGCAAACTTGATGTTCCAGTGGATTCTTCAAACACCTTCTTGGTTGCCATTCTCATGTTTAGCTTCCACAAATTTCCTGAACCGTTTGGGCCGCCACACGGTTACTCCTTTGCTCTTCAACCATCTGTCTATCAGCCGAAGAGAGTTCCCAACTAGAAGAATTCCCATCACACTGCACCAGACAGTGATTCCAGTCCCAATAACATGGCTAAGTGGTTCCCTATCCGTTCTGGGAGTTACCACCAAAATGGATGCAGCATAACTCACTGCGATGGATGTTACAGCCAACCACATTGTCACCATCAGAACCCACATAAAGAGCCTGCGCCTGAAGGGCAGCCCGCCGATGAGCAGCAAGATTGTGCTAAGAGATGAAACAAAGGCTACTGTGTTGGAGCGTAGGAAGTTCTTGTATACTTTGGGATGGTTATAGGCCATCACAGCTTCTCCAGCTCTGTGTGGATGTGGCAAGGGATTGCCTTGTGAATCTTGCGTTAAATCGTCCTGCCAAACGCCGCCTGCAGGGCTGACCCCGGCTTGGAACGCCATTGTTGCTATGAGGATGGCCACCACCATAATGGCGTCTCGTTTTTTGGTCAGCCACTTGACTGGTTGAGTTTGAGTGTTGTTGGAGGTGCAGAGTCCAGGTACAAGAATTTTTCTGATTTCTGAAGGAGTTGTGTCTTCTGTTGGGCTTTGTCCCAAAATGTCCAGTGGTGTTTGCCCCTTGGAATTCTTTGCATTCATGTCTATGTTAGTGCTTCCCACCAAGTACTGGATAGTCTGCGTGTATTTGGTTTTGTTATGATGTCTTTTTAGTTGGATCTTGGAAAAAATTGCTAATCTTTCGGCCCTTGCATTTCTTTTATTCTAGATTAAGAATTATTAAACATTTCACTTGAAATTTTTTATAATTGGATTATTTTCTTCCCAGTCAGCGGCTATGCTGAATTCCTAATCTTTCTGGCCATTTTTGGGTTGCATTAATGTTCACTTGGCAAGCTTAAGAAATAGATAGATCAAACTGATAGTTTAGTGCCTAATTTCAGTTTTTCCTTTCTTTTTTGTAGAGGCTAGATATGCATGAAAGGTGATTGATAAGGAGACTGCAGCTATGTTGGGTTGAAATATCCCATATGTACTACTCTTCATCCCTATATGTACACAACCCGTAATGAAAAGTCATCTAGTTCAAAGTCCCTTTACTTCCCAACTTGCAACTGAAGAATGCAAGTGCAGAAACAAGTAATGCTTCACTAATAAACAAGCAAGATGAGTCAATTACCTCGGTAATGAATTAATAAATTGATGCAGACAAATTTTAACTTTACAAAAGACTTGGTCTTACCTCAATTTGTTTATACCTGACAGCCAAATGCAATACTGTGTTCCCATCATCATCCTTTGCGCAGACAAGCTCACTCAGGTTTGGCACCAAAATCTTCAACGCCTCTAACTGATAGTGTTTGACACACAAGTGCAACACTGTCTGGCCTCCATCCAGCTTTTCCTGGGCTGCAAGGGGAGCCATTCGAACGAGCCCTGCCAAGACCTGAACACGACCTTTCATGGCTGCAAGATGAAGAGGGTTCCTGCCTTGACAATCACGAGACAGGCACATGTCAGGGGCAGCTGATAACAATTCACTCGCAATCTCCACATAACCTTTAGCTGATGCTATGTGAAGGGCCGACGATTGTTGAGAGTCTAATTCTTCAGCTAGCTGAGGATTTCGATTCAAGATTTCTTGAACAATGGATAGGTGTCCCTGCATTGCTGCTATATGCAAAGGAGTCTTCTTGGAACATGTAAATGAAACTCTATCAAGAAGTAATGGATCTTGTTCGAGTAATTCGTGCAAAGCTCTTGCATCCCCCCTTGCTGCAGCATCATAAAGCCTCTTTTCAGCTACCTCTCCAACCCTTCCCTCCATCTCTTTTTTTTCTGTCTATTTTTCACACACACACACACAAAGGTTTTTGCCCTTGTGCAACTCATATTTATGTATGCTATGCGGTTGACTTTGAGGATAAGTACTCAGGGAAGACTCAGTTGTGTGGTTTTCTGGTGTCCAGTCAGCCTTTTCAAGAAAGATTATGATATTACTCTGCAAGTATTTATTGCTGGATGTTTCTATAAGACTTTTCCATTAAGGTTTTATCAAGCGAAGTTACAAAGAAATGTCCTAATTCTCCATTAAGATTTGATCAAGTCAATATTACTTAATAATCTTCTGTAGCTAAGTGGCCAGGGACATCTGGTTCATTTTCTCCCGAGGAATTCAGTTTCTGCTGTTACTTGCTAAGTATTATATTCTCTGATTAGTAAGTTAAATATATTTCATAATAAACAACAGAAAATCCAAGAATTAAAGTTCACTATAAGTTGAAACTTAAAAACTTTGAAATGTGTAAGAACATAATGATAAAGAGTTTTTATTTTATCCAGAACAAAAAGGAAATTGTATTGCTTAAGGATATGAAACTATTAACTATCTAGCAATTGATTAATGAAGTCTGGCTCAACAGATAAAGTTGAGTTTTCAAGATTTTGAGATCTTAAATTCAAATACTTCAAGTCCCACGAAATATATGAGAATTTGTAGTTGGTTATTGATAATTGGTATTAAAAATTGTTGATTGATTGATGGTTGTTGGTTATGTTAATTGATATATAACGTAATGATATATTGATGTTTCATTAAAAAAGCAAAAAACAAGAAACAAAATACGAGACTGATGTTTGGTAAGAGTAATGTAGGTAATTTTCCATCCGTATTCATAGGTTTAATTAGTTTTAAGCTTTAACCTGTGCCCATCATCAACATAGGTATGCATATAAGCGGTTTAATTATGCAATTAAATCTAAGTATGTCATGATTCAAACTCTCATCCTAAATTCGTTCTGTCTAGCATTTAGGGTTCAGGATTTAGGATTAGGAGTATGTTTTGATTTTTTATTTTCAAACTCATCTCGTCTCATTTAAATTATTTTTTTATTTTCATATATATATATATATATATATATATATATATATTATTTATTTAAAAAAAAATTTAAAAAAAATTAATAATATTATTTTTAAAACGAATTTAACGAGTTGGTGGTGTATAGAATACTTAAAAACTTTAACAAATACATTTGGAATTTTAACAAATTCGCTAAACACACACCATTGCAATCCTAACTAAATCTCTCTTGCTCGTGTTATGACCGCCCACTAGTCCTAATAAACAATAATTATTATTAGATTACACAGGATTTGATCTAGCTCTTGTTTTTTCATGTCTTAATTTGACATCAAATGATAATTGACTTAAAACTTATATATAACTTTATAAAAGCTTGGCAATTGAATTAAAAACTTTTATATATCTTTATGACAGTTTTTATGTTTCAAATGATATAATAAACTTACATATTATACATGTAATAACAAATTTAATTTCAAATTAGACTTCAACCAGCTTGAATTTAATAGTTTTTATTCGAATTGAACTCAAAAAACTTAGAAATATATATACGATGAAATCAAATTTGTAGACTTCATTTGATTTTATTTCTATTTTAGTATTTTTTTTAAAAATACGTTTGTCACTTATTATTTTTAAATAATATTTTCATTCTCTAAAAATACTAATTATTCATTACAATATTTAAATAAATTTATACCCTGCTATAACTCAACTAAGCATAACAAAATAACATTGATAAAATATTTTCAGTTGAAAATGTCTCTCACTAACTATAATAAACAATATTGGCAAGATACCTATAGTAAAAAATATCCCCAAAAATAAACCACATAGATATTGAGTTGAATTTTCAGAAAATTAGGACTTTATTTGAGAAAAATATTTTGAAAAAATATAGTTTGATAGTGGGATCAGAGAATGTATGAAAAATAAATATATATAGATATATTTATTTTTCATACATTCTCTGATCCCACTATCAAACTATATTTTTTCAAAATATTTTTCTCAAATAAAGTCCTAATTTTCTGAAAATTCAACTCAATATCTATTTATTCCAAAGAGTATTAATTATCAATGATAAAGAATAAGAAAAGAGCAGGGGGTCAAAATTTCAAACTAAGGGGGAAGAAAACAAATGGGTGAGGAGAGGTGAAATTCTTACTTAGATCATTGGATGAATCAGGGATGGATACTTCTGGTCATTTAAAAAATAAAATAAAATAAAAAATAAATAAATCCGTCTGTCTGAGGCGCCAGCCCACAAAGATATCAAACTCTGTCCCCTCAATCAGTAGTATTAGTGGCCACTGCCCATCAAAATATCAAAACCCACAGTTTTGTACAGATCAATCAGCGCAGTCCATCACAATCTCAATGCCCCGTCGCCACACTGAATCCCAAGAAGAACACCAACTAGAAAAGTTCTCGAGACACAAACCGACACGTGTCCGCTTCCCTCTGATCCGCAAAACCCTCGAACAAACTCCCCCAAATCCATTAACCCTTTTGCACACATACACAGAGTTTGCGCTACCCTTTTCACTCTTTTCAGTTACTTTACTTTTTTCTTGAACCCTTTTACTATCAGCTCCTTTGTTTATATATGATACAGATCTTCTTATCTGAAATGAAAAATATTTCTAAATGATCAGCTCGGAGTTTCTGGTGAGGAAATGCTGGATCTTTTTATGCTCACTCACTTTCGTTCTCTAATCTGTTTACGCAAACGCAAAAAGTAGTAGCCCTATCTGACATACAAATTCTCTCATACGTAGGATTTGATTTTGTGTAGTTTGAGCTAGACCCATTTGAATACTCCGAAATTAGGACATCGGTTTGTTTTAGTTTAGTGTTTTTTTAAGAGTTGCAAGAGTTTTCTTTTTTCATGTGTTTTTTCGTTTTATGTAAATAGATAGGTATATTTGGGGGATTTGTTATATTAAGAGCTAAAAGATTTAGATTTTTAGGGAGATTAGAGGTTTTGGGGTTTGTGTTGGATTAAAGGGGTTTGTTATATTTAAAGAAATTCAAAGTGGCGAAGATGAGTTTAAGCGCTGCAGAGGATGATTCAGCATCTGAAATCCATCTTCCTGCCGATATAGATTGGGAGATGCTTGATAAATCCAAGTTTTTCTTCCTTGGGGCTGCACTGTTTTCAGGTGTTTCTGGAACGCTATACCCGATTGTTGTGTTGAAAACACGGCAGCAAGTCATGTTGAGTGACATATCGTGTTGCAAAATGGCAGCCTCCATCTTTAGGACCGAGGGATACAGGGGATTCTACCGTGGCTTTGGGACTTCCCTTATGGGAACTATACCCGCGCGTGCCCTTTATATGGGCGCTCTTGAAGTTACCAAGAGTAATGTAGGTAATGTTGCTAGTGGTCAGCTAGGATTTTCTGAGGCTTCAGCTTCGGCTATTGCTAATGCTGCTGCTGGACTAAGTGCTGCCATGGCTGCTCAATTGGTTTGGACGCCAATTGATGTCGTAAGCCAGAGATTAATGGTTCAAGGAAGTGGTTGTGATGCAAGTTCTTGCACGGTTGGCTTGAAGAAGTACAGTGGTGGGATTGATGCGTTTAGGAAGATTATACATGCAGATGGAGTAAGGGGATTGTACAGGGGATTTGGGATTTCTATATTGACTTATGCTCCTTCCAATGCCGTGTGGTGGGCTTCTTACTCTGTTGCACATAGAGTGATTTGGGGCTTCATTGGCTGTTATTGCTGTAAGAAGAATGAGAATGGCAATGGTGGGAGTGGTTATAGGCCGGACGGGAAGGCTGTGGTGGCAGTTCAGGGGTTGAGTGCCGCAATGGCTAGTGGAGCATCTGCACTGGTGACAATGCCACTCGATACAATTAAGACGAGGTTACAAGTTTTGGATGGAGAAGGAAGTGTGCATGGTAGATCACCGTCAATTATACAAACCGTGAGAAACTTGGTGAAGGAAGGTGGATTGAGTGCTTGTTATAGAGGGCTGGGACCGAGATGGGCTTCAATGTCCATGTCTGCGACAACCATGATCACTACCTATGAGTTTCTCAAGCGGCTTTCTACAAAGAATCAAGAGACCTTTGCTTTATGAGTTAAGTTCCATGAAACTTTGAGCAGAGGAAGAGTAGAAGGGGTAAAGAAACGTTTTCTGTATTTTCAACCCCTGTTTACATAGTTTATCTTTATCTGGCCTTCTCGACCGGCCTAATATCATACCAGTGTAAATTCTGTAAAAATGTAGAAATGCATGTTAACTTTTCTCTCGTCTCTGATTATGTCCTAGGTTCCACTGCTATCTAGACTGTTGAAATTCCTGGGACTGAGAGATTCAATCACCATGATTAAATTTTGAGCTCAAAGTTCACACATTTTGATGTGTACTTTCCTTTTAAATTTCACGTTTTCTTAAGCACAACACATAGCTGCTAATGATCTACGATCTTTGTATGTGTTTTGGGATGACAAATCAATAATGAGATGATTTCAATGGCTTTGCCAGATCTTGCCTTAGCTTATGAATCACAGCTCGATCTTAAAATGTGGTTTAGTCTGGAATTTTAACTGTCCTCTGCATTTGTAATTTTAAATTCTGTCCGATTATGTCCAAACATCTTGACTAAGCTTAATCCAAGTTGGAAGTTGAAAGTAACGAAATTCTTTTGTATCTTACTTAACAAGAAGGTGTTTTAGAAATTTTATCATGATTTACTCTATCTTGTGGTTAAACTGGGATATTCTAGGATCCACTGAAAGGGGGGCTGAAGAAAACCATGAGCTGAAGCGATTATGAGATTATCCCTTATAGGTCATTTTTCTCATTCCCATGAGACCAAGGACCACACTATCAATTTAATACCTCGACCCATCTTCCCATTGTAAAATTGTTATAGGCAATCTTGTGCGAGCAAGTGCACAAAGCTAGACTTTTCAATGCGACCTCACACGTGTTATCCTGTGGAGTTCAGGATATCACCATCATAAATGGTTTGAATTAGAACGACGACCAAATTGAGGTGGATACTAAAGAAATTTCAACAAACTTGGAAGTATGACTTGATTCTTTCGCGGTCCTAGTCTAAATGCATTCGCTGCCTCTCACCCGTGCATTGGGATTACTTTCACTGTTTCATAGCAGATCTCTCTTATGAGCCAAGATTTTTGTATCTGTATAGAGCAAAGTACTTCCATGTGATTCTTGAATCCTTTGTCTAGTTGCATTGTCCTTGTTATTAACTGAATGCTTGAAATGGAAAGATTCTATCTTCTGTGTCTTGTAATACTCACCAAGATTCTTGAGATTTTATAAAATTCAATTTTTACTGAAGTGCTAGGCTAGCATAACAATGGTAGTAATGTAAAATAGGCAAAACCTAAATCAAATATGGTGAACCTATGAAACAAAGGAGCAGAAGATAACACTTGCATAATGTATTAGCTACAAAGATTGCAGAGGAAAGAACACCTTGAATATTGTTCAACAATAGAAAATAAAATAAGCAAGCATAATTCAAAATGTTAACACAGAGGTACCCTTCAGATTTTGAGTTCATTTGCAAGCCCACAACAAAATAATTTACCAAGGTAGCGAAGTTAAGGATGATATTGGTATCAAATTCCAATACCGCAAAATCAGTATAAAAATAGCCAAGGATGAACTGCCGGTTAACCATAGGACAGCACAATCACATCGCAGTGCGGATTTGTGCACGTCTGTCAATGGATAACAGAAGCCTGTTGTCGGGTGCTATTGCACGCGAGTGCAACCCAATGTGCGCTATGGCACCCATGGTTAAAGAAGAGATTGAGACTCCTAAGTCAGGTTGCTGAAAAATGTCATCATTGTTGAAGATGCAGGAGACATCAGAACCAGATGTGGTGGAGGCCCCCCAGCTGTTGCTCTCAGAGTGCTGAATCTCTGGTTCAGATGCATCTGTACTTATCTGCTGTAAAGAGAGATTCTTATCATTTGTTTGGGTTGAAGGCTTCGGTTGTTGCATGTTTTTTGAGTTCAAAAAGCGCCCTCCAGAACCCCTAGCTCTCTTCAATGCATGAAGATGCCGAGACTCGTGAAGATACGGCTACAGCATTGAAGATATGCATCGATTAGTCGGAGTAGGATCAAAATCTCTACTTGTGGAAAAATGAAGGTATCAGACGCTGCAAATACCTTTCTTGATTTGGCCACCTTATTCTGAGCCTCAAGTTTTGCTCGGGTTAGTCGACGCCTGAGAATGGCGTGGTATTGTTTTGCATTAACATAAATGGGGATGCCTTCTGTACAATCAAGAGGAAGTACAACTCTTGCTGGTGCAACCCCCATCATTTGAGGATAAACCTGGTTAGATTTCCAAAATAATCATCATGGATGAGATATGCCACCTCAAGAAATCACACACTCAAAACACGAGCGTGTTTATGTATGTGACCAAGATTTGTAGAAGAAAAAATGAGAAAATATGAAAATGTTCAACGGAACAATCATCAAATGTCATCCAATCTTTAGAACTTACTCGATATGATCATATATAGCATTAGGTTGGTCGTTTAAGAAAAAAAGAAACAAAATGGTTCGGTACTTACAACAGCATTTGGCTCATAAGCAGCTGCTGTCCTGCCAAAATAAGATCCAGCCAAAGGGTAAGATATGCAATCCTGCAAGGAAAATGATAAGCATAGAGATTTCAGCAATTGGGATCTGCTTCCTTGTAATCATGCATAGCATTTCACATGAGTGGTGCTGGGTCACATTTACATCAATATGCACAGAAGGGTTTCCAAATAGGCACTCTTATTATAAGAGAGATGATAACTAACAAATGATTGATTATGTTCCATTTGAACCTGATGGCTGATGTAATCTGCATTTCCATATGGCAGAGATGGTCTCAGACAATCCTCGCCTCTCTTCTTATAAGTTTCAAAGAAACCTATATACAAGAACTTGTTATTAATTTAACAAAATAAAGGGTAAGCCTTACACAATCATGTCTCATATTACAATGAAAAGCTCTATTTTCCATGTTGCACGAGTAACCAAAACATTTTAAGACTGAGTTTACTGCAGCCAAATGGAATTGACAACTCATAAGCATACCTTCCATAATAAGGCAAAATTTTGAAATATTAGGATAAGGGGTATGCAAGGAAAGGATTTCCTTCTATGAAAAAACAAACAAGAGAATAATAGAAGGGATCAAACTCTGCTCTTTCTTTTCATTGTTGATACACCACGGTATTAAGTCTTCCTTTTTACAGATTATTTCAATTTAGAAAGCAAAATAAATTAAACTTGAGGGAAGAGAATCTGGGATAGTCCAACCATTACCAGGCTGAAATGAAAAGTGTTGCATGTGAAAGTTGCTTCTTGCTGAGGTAGCTGCTTCATGATGAGATTGTCCAATTGACAGGGTTGAGGAATCCTGTTCTTGATACTGAGAGTCTGATAACTTCACATGATAATGGTGTTCTGCTGTGGTTTCCAGCTCAGTAGCCACATTCTTTGGAAGAGAAAACTGTGGTTGTATGGTGGAGAACCACAGAGATAAGCGACTACCAAACAAGGTCTCAAATGAATCAGCAGTGGTTCGATCATGGTCTTTGTTGGATAAGCTTTGCATCCTATAAATGTTTCCTACTCTTTTAGCTACCAAGTAAAGTTGAAGGCTTTGATCTCCAACAACAAATGGGAGAGCTATCCTTGATTAAATATTTACCTGGTTTGGCAGTAGCCACAATGAATCAATATAACATGAAATACATCTCGTTTACTTAAATCTAACAGAAATATGAATGTAGGGTGTCCATAAAATATGATGTTAAAAAGTCGCTTATCAGTTACAGCACCACAAGACAAAAAGATAGCAGGTTAAAAATATCCTACTTCCACCTTTTAAGGAAACTTAAAATATTTTAGAGGGACAGTTTTTCAGCAAACACTGCAAATACATTGCTTCAAGTGTAAAACATTGATTAACTACAGGTAGTTATGGATTTCAAGTAACGCAACAGAGAATTTTCAATGCGTAATGAAGCACTCAAATCTTGATATTATTTCTGTAGGATTTTGTAGTCCTAAGTATGGCAGATCCCCCATCGAAGGGCCAACGATTTCAGTTGATTTTGTCCAGTTACAGTCCTAGAATTGAAATGCTGAACTCCTGAATCCTGATCTTTATCTATCATTACACAGCATTTACTGCTTTAGGCACACTGCATCCAGGGGCAAAGGCCCAGAGGGTCAAGGGACAGCCATTTGAATCACCAAAGCTTGTCCAAAATATATTCTACTCAATATTTTCAGGAGAAGAAATAAAACATACAATTTTTTTACCATTGCAAGTTGGCCCTTTGAAGTTGTTTATTTGTCAGAACCCTCGTGCAGCCCAATTCTTGCACTTTTCAAGATCATTATAATTAGGTCAAATTATTTACTTTTAACTATTTAACAACATCAGAAAACATAAGAATGTGTTGTTGATGTATTGCCAGACAATCCCCTCTCTCGCAAAAAAAGGCATGAGTTCTGCCACAGTCTATCCCAGACAAGCAAAAATTCATACCTTAAGCGCTCGCTAATCTGAATTTGGCATTGTAACTGAAACACTGTATCAGAAGGAAAATATAATATTTGACAACGAACTACTGGGAATTCATTATACAGAATCAAAAAATCATATTCAGCATCAAAGCTAACCATTAGATTACCTCATAAGACCAGCAACATCAAATGAAACAATTAAGAAATTCTGTCATATTTTCACAGTTGGCAAAGTCAGTGGTTGGGGCGTTGGGCAATGAAAAACTGCGTTAGCGCTTAATAAAATTTCAAGACAAGGGCAATTACAACTCCTGCTTATAACATCACAAACATAAATTCAGAGCAAAATTAGTACTTTGCAGAAACATACTATACCCAAATATTAAAAACTTAAGTCTAAAAGGCAGATAACCATACTAATAACACCTGATCCCTTATAAGAGAAAACAAGAGAAAACACAAAAGCAAAGAGAAAAAGACAGTACAATAAAAGGTCTGCGCTTGTGTGTGCACGTCTCAGAAAGAGAAAAATAGACCTGTAGAGGGACGATATAGTTGCTAAGACGGATTCAGGCATCCCCTTTTGTCTTCGACAAGAACCCATGTTTGTTCTTGGCTTGTGAGGCTAAGAAACTGAAAGTAAACTGTTCCTCAACTCCTCAAAAGTCATTTACAAGAGAAGAAAAACCACTCCACTAGTTATTTACAAACTACAAAACATAAAAAAATTAGCCACCAGCCAAGATTCATTTACTTAATTTCCTCTGCACCACACCAGCAACACCACCACCACATTCTTTTCTCTTTTGGATTCGTGAAATGGTCCCTCTTATTTTTGATAAATGAGGGTTTAATGACTTACCAACCCCTATGGTTGTGATAATGATACTGCTAGTGACAGGGCAAAAGGTACCCCTTTTGTTTCAAGATGTGAGGACCGTGAGGTGCTCCAATCACAAGACTTGCCTCCTTATATTAAATTTTGAAAAATAGTTGACATCAAGAGGTGCATTAAGGCCACTAGAACCGAATCCTCACCCAAAATAAAGATTCTTATGAAATTATTAACTGAAAGGCCTACTTAAACTTTAATCTAATTCCAATATTATGAGCAGGACACAGAATTTTAAAAGCAGAAGAAGAATACAAAATAGATGTGGTGAATAAGACCAGTTTTGTCAGCTCTTGAGGGGAAATATATGCTAGAAGATTCAGACAATGATACTGACATCATCTATGACATAATTAAGTAAAACAAGATGGTTTAATGTAAATTTGTGAATATCGTTTCAATTATGTTTCTTATTATCACTGAATATAATTCTTTAGTATCGAACATTTTCCTTTTTTTTTTTTTTATTTCACTGTATGCATGTGAGGACATAATAGAAAACAAGATAGATATTGGTAAAAGAATCTTTTGGTGAATGAACAATCTTTTTCTAATAATTACACTTTACCAGCCTGTTAAGAAAATGGTTCAGCCAAATTCTTTTCTTAGTAAATAAGACTTATCCATTGCTCTTTGAACTTTCATTAACTTTTTGGACCATTTAAAGCATTTCTTCTTTAGAACAGAAAAGCTTCACAAAATCCAATTAACTGAAAGCCCAAAAGATTATCCAGTGTGTTGTTTATTAATTCTTTTTAATTTTTTGGTTCAAAGTTGAAAAAAAGTTACCACCTTTGGTAGCAGTTTCTTATATTGCAATCAAGCTATTCAAGAGCCATTTGATATTATCAGTATTCCATATCAGGCAACCTTTTAAAAGCATCTAATGGAAAAGTGCCATTTTCATCTTCTTTACTTATTCTCTAAAGTTGCCAGATCAAACCAGGTTAACTAATGACTGGCATTCACCTCATTGCTAAGAGATAAACTAAATTTAATTAGCAGGTCATTAGTGGGCTTAAATGTTCATTATGGAGGCAATTTTTAATTAGAAGATGCTCTAATAATTGCTGAATGCTGTGCTATTAAGGACAAAGTATGGTTTAAATGTCACACTTTGAAAATTTGATCATGTTTTAAAATTACAATCCAGGTAATCTATTTTAAGCCACAAACAGACATCATAGCAGACAGTAATTGATTCGACTTAAACCTTTGTGTTCAATTTCAGTTTGGGCTTTATCTTCAATTAATAAGTTCAGGTCATTGTATCTTGTTCACTCAATATACGCTGGAAGGCCGCTATATGTAGAAGATAGATTTTGATTTGTAGCAAGATTGAAATGCAATCAAGTCAAGTGAGAACTGTATAATAAACTTATGGTATCTACAAAAATAAATTAAAGAAACATATTTGATCTTTCAATTTCATGAATTAGTTGTCGCGGACTTAAACCACTTTCTAAGCACGTTGTCGATGGAGGACTGTTACATAGTGCCTCGTTATCTATTGTCCTCATTGTTTCCAAACTTGTTTACTGCACAGAAAATGGTGAAAAGAGGATTGGATATATATGCTTCAATATCAGACAGTTAATGTCAGTTTGGAGGTCGAAGAGTTGCAGCCCGGGATGGTGGTGGGGCAGCAATCATCTGATTAGGCCAGGACATGATGTGGAGCTGAATGCTCTCTATTTTCTCCATTGCTGAAAAGAGTGTTTGCTTATTATTAGTGTTGAAAATTGGATCGGATTTAGGACCCTTTACCCAATTGGCATCCATATTTAGTTGGATGTCTCCACAATTTGAGTGAGATTGAGTTTCCTAGTTGGATTAGGATTTTACCTTAAGTAGGAATAAATATCTCTAATCTCCATCCAACAAAATGTGTGAATAAACGTAATTCTCCCATAAACTCTCTCCATATTCTTTCAAATCTTTTTTTCTCTCAGTCTTCCTTGGAGCATCACCATAGACTCCAAGGATTTGAGGTGTGTAATTGAGTAAATAACTCTAGTAGTTAGTCACCACCAACGAGAAAAATATATTCGTGGTTCGATCAAAAGGAGGCTGGTAGAAGAGCTTGATTCAGGATACGTGGATCGACAATCCGCTGCGTATAGGTATATCCGATCCACATGAATTATATGAATATTTGATTCATATTATATTGTTGATTAATTTTCTTACAGTGGTATCAGAGCCCATAGGGCTCGTTCTCGCCATTTCACTTGATTGAATTTATGAATGTATATGTGCTTTAAAAAAAATATTTTTTTAAAAAGCATAAAATTTTTACCATATGTTGATCTTAATGTGTAGATCACGTAGTTAAAATTTGGTGAAAAACAGATATTCGGTTTGAGAGAAAGTTTAATTTAAAGTTGGATACTTGTTTATATTTAAACTCAAAATCGAACCAGTTTTTGATATTTTGTTATGAAATTTTTATGCTATGTTGTAGAGCATAAAAAGAGGTTCGAAACGATATAAAAAATTGTCAAAAACGAACTTAAAATGAATGAGATATGATTTTTTCAAGTTTTTGATAGATATTTAATTTTTCTCGTCGGAAAATCCATTTGGTCGCCAGAATCGGACGGCCGGTGCCGGCGCTGACATGGCGCACTGGCTGATGTGGCATATAGCCATGTGGCGCACACGCTTAGGAGGCGCACTGACATAGCGCACTGGCTGACGTGGCATATGGGACACGTGGCGCCTCTGTGGCTGCCATGTGTTGTTGAAAATAAAATTTGAGGGTTTGCACCTGAGTTAAGTTGCTGATTGTTGTTAGATAGTGAACTACCACTAAACCACTGTACTTTTTTGTGATATAGTTGGCTGTGAAATTTATATAATAGTTTTTGTGTTATGCATGTAAAAATATTTTTTTTTCGCATAGGGTGCATAAATTTTTTTTTGTGCAATAGGATGCATGTAAAATTATTTTTTATATGATTAATATGTCTAATATGAGTTATGTGCTTTATTAATTATATTTTTTATATAATTATAATGCAATTTAAATTTATTTAATGCGATATGAATTATTATATATATTGTGAATGAATAGACACTGACATTTGGATGTTCATGTAAATTGAATGTTTATTATTTTATATTATCTCATATTTTTATGGGAGATAATTTGTGGCGGTGGTGGTAATTCGATATTCCTATTTTTTATTTTTGTCTAGATTGATGTAGTATGCTTTGAACCAATGTAATTTTTATTATTTTCAAGGCATATATTTACTAGGCCATTTTTTGGGAGGCCATGTATATCAATTTTAGCAGGATATTTTTTGTTTTACCACCATGAGCCAAAATTATCTCAAACATGATGCACCGAATGTCAATGTCGCCCATATGGGGCTAATATTTTATTGTTCATATTGCATATTTGCATTCATAATATATGTGTGGATAAATTTATATTTTATTCATGATCAGTAAATTTTTATTATGTCTTTTATTCAGTGGGAGATGATTACTAGCCTGAGTTGCGAAATTTTCGATTTCGTTGAGTATAAAGGAATAATAAATAATTTACTTGGATCTAGAATAAAATATTAGACCAGTACATATATTTTTTTTGCGCAATTAATTTAGAAGTCTTAGACCAACTCATCAATTTTATGTTTTAAGCCAATTAAGCATGAAAATGGACAAGTTGTCCAATATTGTCGCGACTTAGACGCTGACAATATGGTAGTGGACTAAGATTAATATTTGCGCTTTAATTTATTTAAGCCACAAATACAAGATTTTAAGTTGCCAAATATTATCGCGACTTAGGCGCTGACAATATACTAATGGATCAAAAATCACATTTGCGTTTATTTTGTACAAGCTACAAATACGAGGAATTAATAAAGGAGTTTGAGCTCTATTTTGTCATATGAGCTTGCTCATAATTAAAACCTTTTGAGACCGTGTGAAAAGAAACTAGCTGGAGCTCCTTGCTTATGGGTGGTCCCATGTCCATCAGAACTTTTCAAGTGTTGGACAACAAAATGCCATCAATGCATGAAAGATCCATGAGAATTATGGAGACAACTATAATGTCATATAATCAGAATATATACCTTCCTTGCACTTATGAAGGGGCGTTCATCTTGGTAAATATTTTGCTGATAAACTTCATCACCAAGCAATACCAAATTGATTTGGTAACAGAAATTTAACACCTCTTTAAGATTTGCTACACTAAGACACTGTCCAGTAGGATTCCCAGGGTTTATAATCACCATGGCTCGTACCTTATCACAAATGCAAGGATATATGAGATAAGCAAGTCAACACTAAAGAAGAACATGCATTCATTTGAAGATGATTATGGAAAATTATACTACAATAGTAGTAATTAATTTTCTACTAGCATAGTGTTTATGCAATAACCAGCTGATTTTGCCATTTTTCAAGCTACGAGAAAATGATTATAAAAAGATATGAAGTAAGAAAGATAAAATAAAAGGAAAAAGAGAAAATTGTATGGATGGGGTTTGTAGTTTCCCTTTTCATATCGAAGGAGAAAATTGAGAATATCAGCAAATGAGAGAGTTTTAAGTAGTCAAATTTCATCTCAATACAATTATGAGCAAAGTGATCAGTCTCATCATTGCCCTTGACATTTGTTGGCGGTTAGTTGCCTTTATCACTAAGGTGACACGTCTTGTCACTTCATTGGATCAAATTTACGGTTCTAGTTTTAACTTTTGCTCTTGTCAAACTATTTTTGTCTTTTCCAACACTAACCCAAGTTGGTTTATATTGGTCAACATGAGCGACAAGAATAATTACTTGTACATTTTTCGACTCTCAACAATCAGTCTCAAGTTAGGCGATTATTATAAAAAATATGTTAGTAATATTTATAAGTCAGCTGAAAAAAAAAGCGAATTTAGGATAACTAGAAGCGTGTTTAAATGGCACACAAGAAGATGCATTATGAGTTTATAATGCCATCTCAAACTCTGCAAAGGGCATGAATTATTTTTTCAAGCTCAACAATTGGTGTGAGCTGCTCTTTGGAGATGTGCAAAAGGTACTAGATTCGAAATAGTCGGTTAAATTGATGCACTTATAAGACATTAGTTGAGCGAGTGGATTTGTCCATCTTTCATGTAAGAAACCTTTTAGGTATAAGTCATATTTGTGTTGCGATTGGCTTAAGGTAGTATTTCTTGTACTTCTTCCATGATTTTTATTTTAATTATATCGTGGCATGCGAGGTTAGGAGAATGACTGTATTAGCTGGAGGAGGCTTTATTGGCTAACTCGCTAAGGTCAACCTCCCTTTGCACAAAATTTTCTAGCGGAAAAAAGCCCACTGGAAGAAAGAAAGAGGGTTATTTATCCTCTAGAGCTAGTCCCCTAAAATGAGTGCAGACCTACGAGTATGAGGCACTGAATAGTGCATTCTATTTTCCTTTATTTGCTATTCGCGCTATAAGCTAGTACACTCCAACTCTCACTAGTCAGAAGCGTCAAATTGTTTAGAGCGATTCTTGACGGAGGTAGAGAACCACAGGGAGTATGAACATTCAGGTTCAACATACTAATTGGAAGCGAGAATAACATGTCTAAATAGTTTGGACACATGTGTGGGGAAAATGGAATTGCAATTTGAAGGATGATTCTAAACATTTCGCAATTAAAGGAGTTTGCGAAGAGTGATGAATCAAACACTTCAAAATAACTCAATTGATATGATAGCGCAAATTGATTTGTATCTCAATTAGGAAGATGCAATCTTGATTGCGGCCTACATAATGAAAATTGTGCCTCCAAGTGAATTCTCCAACCTCTAATGAGTTGTGATGTGGCAGCAAGCCCAAATTAGTGGGTTTATGCCTGTTTAAGTTTAAGAAGCTATGTTCTCAAAAGTGATGAACACCTTGATGGAGAAATTATAAAAATTAAGTCGCACAGTATAGATTTTCTCATGGAGGAATTACGAGCATATAAGAAGTCAAATGAAATCTTACGCTATACGAGTTGTAAGATTCTTGAAGTGGAGCTCAATTTTCTAGTGAGGATGATGTTTTTTAAAACTCATTTAGCAATCACTGGAATAGTGGGAGCGACCCTGAGTCAGTGGGAGTGTCTCACTTGAAAATGAGTCTCATATGCCACAAGTAAGAAGGAGTGCGCATGAGTTGTTCCCCATCGTCTATATGAGATTAAGTGGGTATCTTTCATGACTACTTTTGTAGATGTTGATGAGTCAACTTAGACTTTTGACTTCACTTCATGCTTTAAGGGAATAACTGCTATGAAGGAAAAGATGAGCCTAATGACTAAGAACAAAGTCTAGAGCTGGTTGATCTTCCATTTAAGTGCAAGGCCATTAGAAACATGTGGTTTCTAGAGGTCAAGTGCAAAGTAGATGGGTTGATTAACATTTGTATAGCTCAACCAAGGGCAAAAATATTTACGCCTAATTGTGGAGCATAAATTTTTGAGATGTTCTCCCTAAGTGGTATGATCGCCTCAATACACCAAGATGCTATTAATTATTGCCACTTTTATCTAGGTTTTCTTGGACGATTAAGGTTGACATATATAAATGAGGAGTGGACGATAAGATCTATGTAGATTGCATAATGAATTCAAGAAGTGGGGCAAGAGCGCAAAGATTGCTGATCGAGAAGCTTCATTTGTAACTTGAATTATTGTTCAAAAAGTGGTGTTATCGATTTCATCGAGCTATCACTCTGGTAGGCTTACGATGGTCGAATAAGATCCCTGAATATATGTCAACATAAATAAGAGAATTTAATTCTCACTGTATTTGGGCAATAATATGATGGCCAGAAGGGACATGAAGGTGTCTCCACTTAGTAGTGGTTGTCATTTATATTTGAATGGACATAGGAAAAGTAGATGTATACTTGGTATTGTGATACCGAATTTTTGTATGCATCTCACCAATCCTATTGACACTTCATGGTCAAAGATTATGTTCTTAGTTAGATTGAAATGCCTTGAGATGGAAGAAGAAAAGAAATGCTAGCTGGTATTATGCAAGCGTTGTAGAAGGTTTGATGTGCACTGGTGTGTACTCGACAAGTACTGTGCTTGATAATTAGATTATTGGTGAGTGGATATCAAAGTGATCATTGACGCAATAATGTGATGCTGTCAAGTGGATACTTAGATATCTTAATAGAGTGGTCTGAGATTTATTGGAGGCGATTTGGTATTTTGAAAGGATGCACATTGTGCGCACATTTGTGAGGCTTTTGTTGTCTTTGTGATAATAAAGCCAGTTTGATGTATGTTTTGGGCGCCAAGTATTGTTGGAGGACTAAACATAATAATACCAATATTGCGCAAAATTAAATTGTTCTCAGTCATATTTCTACGAGCGGTTTGATCGCTTATCCCTTGCCTCTGTATGGAGATATGCTCCAAAAGCATGTGAGTAGTATGAGATCACGTAGAATTTGATTTTTGTGGCCAGTGAGAACATATTGTGATTAATGAGTTATATTTGTATTCTCATTATGAATTTGATACTGGATTTGTGAGTTGTCACCAGGCTTTGATTGACCCTCTCACATGGGTAATCGCCTTGGCGCTATGATAGCGAGCAAGATGAGACTTAAAGATCCTGTCGCATAATTAAGGTTTGCGAATGATCGCCTTTACGCTTGGAGCAGCGGGGAAGGTTAATATGTATAACTAAGAGTCGCCTTGTCTTGGAGGCTAAGATGAGATCAAAGTTGATCGATTATGAAGAAGTATGTCCAAACTTCAAAATAAGTTTGTTCTCAGCTGAACGTGCAAACTGCAAGAAGACATTTTGGAAAGTGAATTCTGGTGGTATGTAGGTCAGACGCTTTGAGAGCGACTGGACTTAGGTTCATATGATGTTAAGAGCGTGACATGCTTAAATTGAGTGGGAGCTCCATCATAGCATGTATTCATACTACATGTGCTTTGAGACGACCTCTTACGGAAAAGTGACTGAATGGGTCCCTGCTTCGTCACTGTGTGAGCCCATATTGTTTTTGTATCATTTGGGACTCTGGACTTTGTCATGAGGTGTAAGATTGATGACGTTACTTTAGCATGTTTCCAATGGCCATGCATGATTCGGTCTGTCGGAACATGTTTAGGAAAGCTGTCAAGACCAAGCTGATTGACATGAGAGGCCGAGGAAGAAGTAGGTTGGTAACGTACTTATGTTCTATGGTTCATAGCCCGGGCGACTATGTCGAAATGTGTTTGACTGGTCATGAACATAGATACATATTTTAGTAGGTCGAGCATGCTCTATTTATTTCATTAAGGGATCTAGAGATGCTTGATTGAGTGCGACCACTTGATTTGGGGTACACAGCGAGCTATTGAGTTGTAGGGTTATGTTAGTTTGGTGATGACTTAATATAACTCTCCTCACCTATGCTTTCTCGCTTGGTCGCATACCTCATTTTCTGTATGAAGAGACTGGCATGAGATTGAGAAAATGTATGATAATGAGATTCGAGGAGATCGAGTCAAATATGTATGAGTGGGAGATGTTGGAAATTGGATCGGGTTTAGGACCCTTGACCCAATTGGCATCCATATTTAGTTGGATGTCTCCACAATTTGAGTGAGATTGAGTTTCCTAGTTGGACTAGAATTCTACGTTAAGTATGAATAAATATATATATAATCCACATCCAACAGAATGTGTGAATGAACGTAATTCTCCCATAAACTCTCTCCATATTCTCTCAAAAAAAAAATTCTCTCAGTCTTCCTTGGAGCATCACCATAAACTCCAAGGATTTGAGGTGTGTAATTGAGTAAATAACTCTAGTAGTTATTCACCACCAACGAGAAAAATATGTTCGTGGTTCGATCAAAAGGAGGCTGGTAGACGAGCTTGATTCGGGATACGTGGATCGACAATCCGCTGCGTATAGATATACCGATCCACATGAATTATATGAATATTTAATTCATATTATATTGTTGATTAATTTTTGTCACAGCAGTGGATTAGACCTTCCGAGTCAATGGTTGAAGGCATCAAGCTCTTCCCTTGTAGCCTAGAGATCACAAGAAGGTGCTCTGTTCTGTTTGCTTGCTCAAATAAATCCTCAAATCCAGCACGCTCGGCAGCTGTACCTTTCGTCACAGAGTAAACACAGATGAAACCATTTAAAAAGTATTGGGAATGTGCGATATGTGCAGTTAAGACAAAACTTAGATAGTAAATGATTGTGCAAAAAATATAAATGGAATTACTAGAAAAAATAATTTAAAAAACGAGACACAATTTTATGTGAAAAACTTGAAGAAAAACCACTGGACTATTATATATATTAGTGATTATAAAAGCACTCAATCTTTTTGCCCTCAAGGTTGAGAAAACTAAACAATGGAGAAGATGCAACAAAAGAACAGCAACATGCCTTTCATCAGAGGCTGCTCTGACTGTAAACTTTTTCTGCAGCTTCACCTTTCGATCTGGCACGACATACGCCCGGAGCTTAACCTTGCTATCTCCCCTTCTCACTGTCAACCATACATATTCAGTCACTCGGTTTATTTTCCCAAGATGTAAGCTAAGTTCTGACCTTGCCTTAGCTGATATGAATGAATCCTTCAGCTATGCCTTCAATGATGTCTCCAGGCATTGCCATACTCTCATCCCATTATTCTGCTGCATCTTGGTTCACTTGTTTACACAGACTACTGTCTGAGCAGAGCCCATTTCCCTTTTCTTGAAGAAAAATAGCAGCATTTCTTATACTAGTTAAACTCTCACTTATATCT
Source organism: Paulownia fortunei (assembly GCA_019321725.1). Classification (NCBI taxonomy): domain Eukaryota; kingdom Viridiplantae; phylum Streptophyta; class Magnoliopsida; order Lamiales; family Paulowniaceae; genus Paulownia; species Paulownia fortunei. The sequence goes on from CM033111.1 coordinate 24,210,169, forward strand.
GAATATTGTCGACCCCTTCCCGGGCATCACAATGCATAGAAAACATGGTTATCTCTAGGAAGTGAATTTTCAATTCTCACCGTCTTATAATTGCTAAGATATTCTTTAGTTGTATGGGGATGTGATCCTATGTTTTGATGTTCCAATGTCTTTCTTGATCATATGCCAGGTTTCTTAAGTTCTTCTACCAAGTCTGCCAAGCAATAAAAAAGGGTTATCAAATGCTTGAAACCACCTCAATTTAGGGCATGCCTTAAAACTCTATTATCAAAGTTCATATGCATATCTTATGTAGCAAAAGACATTGATTCAAGGGTCGTCATTGGATTATCCTTAAAATATGTCAATTGAGAAGGAGACTGTGCTTCAGATGTCGAGGACATAAGCTCACTTGGTGACAATCTGTCTAATATTGGAGGGATTATTGATGAACTTAAAAAGTTTTTCTTAAGTTGCGAGAAGCTTAAGATCTCTCAAGTGAGAAGAACAGCAGGCAATTGAGATGCAACGTCGATTGAGATAGGAGATGTAGATGTGCCAAACTGTATTATGAATCTTGTAATCTTTGATATACCATTTTAAAAGAATAAAATTCACAGCTTTTCATTAAGAAAAATAAGGAAGAATAAGATGAACTAATGAAAATCATTGCAGTAACCTTTATCACAGGAATCCGAAGAAATTGAAGAAGGTTTCTATAAAAGTAGAGGGAAACAAAAGAAAGAAGCATGATCAAGTTCAAACAATGACAGTAGTAACTTGATAAAATCACTAAGTTGATTCTTTCAACATTTTACATAGGCGTATAAGGAAGTTATCCAAGAAATGCATTGACCAACACAATGTAATGTATGTACATTTTATTTGTCTTTCAAAAAATTACAACATATATGAATACAGTAATAATATATCATATTTTAACATAATCAAAATCATTAAACTTGATTTGAGGAATTAAAACAAATAAAAAGTTTTTGACCGTGTAATTGTGGATGAATTTGGCCAAGTAGTATTGGATGCCCCAAGAATTTTCTGTTTTAACAGTGTAACAAAAGTTGTGCTTGGGAAAAAATGAAAAAGACGGGAGACAAATGAGTCGTAGACTGGTATTCTTGTCTCCAACTCTCCCTTCTCTAATTCTCCAATTGTCCGTTACTCGCTTCATCGTGCGGCCTGCACCCTCGTTCCTTCCCCACCGTCAATATCACTTCCTCCCAAAACGTACTTCCAGTCAAAGCAAAAGTCTCCACTCTAATTCACCTCGTATTACACTTACAGCCTCGGCTTCACTTTCGTCCATGGCCTCCTCTTTCTACCCAGAAAATGCTCGAGTGCCCCCAGCCGTGCAGTCGCCCGCTCCTCCCATCACCAAGGTAACTCTCTTTACATTTTACCTATAGGCTCTTTCTTTTTTTTTTTTTAATTGTGTGTGTGTGTTTGTGAGTAAGGGGGTCTTTTTTCCTTTTTTTTTCTTCTTAATTTTCGAGCTTGGTTGTTGTTTTATATACTCTGGTAGAGGCTTTTGATTTGTTAGACATGAGGGTTTTTTGATATGTGGAAATAATGGTAGAAATTGTAATGTTTTGGTAAATATTCAATCTTGTTTATTGTCCCTGTAGGGGTTTGTTTGATGTTGTGGAGAAAGGTTAAAGTTGATGTTTTTTTGTGATTTTTTGGGTTTTTGATTGGTGTTTGTGTAGTTTAAGATTGGATTATGCCAATTGAAAGTGACTGCTGACAAGGGAAGGAACATTCTCCATGCGCGCACTGCAGTAGAGGAGGCTGCTGAGAAGGGGGCAAAGCTTGTTGTGTTGCCTGTAAGTTCATTTTATTCGTTCATCAGTTAATGTACTCACTTGTTACATTTCCGAAAGTAGCTATTGAGTTTGTGGAATTCGTATGGTACGAACCTTGTTTATCTGGTGCACCAAATACTGAGAGGTGATTCACTAATGAATATCCAAAATAATGGAAAGCTTTGGCACTTTGTTTTGGGCATGTAATTGAGTACTTGCAACAGATTAGATGAAGGAAGAATTTGTTGTGTCTAATACAAAATTCTAATGGATAGAACACAAATGTGACATGATGAAACTAAGACAATGAGAAGAAATATAAAGTCTTGTGAACTTTTGAAATTATACTGGTTACTTCTTTCAGCTTATTATTTTCCACTGGGCCTGCTTTTACCATACGCTTCTACTTTTTATTGTGGAAAAAATTGATGTGCTTCAAACAACACAATATAGGTGGCTTCCTAAATTAGAAACTTTCTGTCTGGTGTCAGCTATATGAAATAGTCTCTACGTGTTTGTGTAAAATTGATGCTACTGATGTTGCATTGTACAAATTGTCTAATTTTGAACTTTAGGATCACCAAGGTCTATCAGTTTTACCAGATTTTTAGACAATATGTATGCAAAACCCCAATGACTTGGTATACTAGATGTGATCCATTCATATTAAATGCTTCATTTCCCATACTATAGTGTAAGGCGAGTAATAATTTGAGACATTCATTATGTGCTTTCTTTCATCAGGAAATATGGAACAGTCCATATTCAAATGATAGCTTTCCAGTATATGCTGAGGATATTGATGCTGGTTTCGATGCATCTCCATCAACAGCAATGTTGTCTGAAATTGCTCGTCTTCTTCACATCACAATAATTGGAGGTTCTATACCGGAACGAAGTGGGGATAAGTTGTACAATACCTGCTGTGTCTTTGGTCCTGATGGAAAGCTGAAAGCTAAACACCGTAAGGTGATTTCAGATGTTCAGATTTCTATAGTTACATGGATACACCATTTGATACACCATTCGAACAATCGGAAAAAGTTTAACTTCTCAATCATACAAGCTAGCTATAAATGGTCTATATTTTAGTAAGTATAGCTTTTCAAATATCTGATCAAAATATTAATTGGAAAACATTTGAAATTAGGTTCTCATACCTGATATTCCAAAACATCACAGGATATTGTGAACAAAGCCTGCGATCTTATTCACAGAATTTCATTCACAAAATGCATCCTGTTTCATTGATAATTTTTCTTAGAGCCATATCTTAAATGAGGCATATATAGCAACCTCTGAAATCAGTTTTATGTCCACTCCACGAGGAAGGAGTGCAGATATAAAACAAAGGCATATTGTACGTTGAAAATTTCAACTGGTGTGATGAAAAGAGTTTGTATCTTTTGTTAGTGATTCTGCAATAATCTGGACTTTTTTCAAATTAAAATAAAGATATAATTGCTTTTACAACTAATTCTCTAATGTGTACATTTGATAACAGATACACCTTTTTGATATTGACATTCCTGGGAAGATCACTTTCAAGGAATCTAAGACTCTTACAGCTGGGGAGACTCCCACCACAGTGGACACAGGTATTCATTTACTGATGGACTTAATATTTGAAAATACTGACTTTTGAGATTTTTTTGTTTTCCCATTCCGGACTTGATCAATTTGGGTTGGGAGTCAAGCATCTTAATTCGAAATGTATACGAGCATATTTTGGGTTCACAAAAAGTGGTTTTATACCCTCTTCATTGGAATCAAAGATGTCGTGGTTGGGGGGTATGTGAAATTACATTATCAGATGTATCTAATATAAAAACAATGGATGAATTTATTATTTGGTTCTATATCATCATATGGTATTTTTCTTTGTAAAATGGGATTGATTGAGTTCTTTCAATTTGTTTTTGAAATGCAGATTTAAGTAAGAAATTTGAAACCAAAGACATTATTTTGATAAAAAATGACAAAGTTAACTAGATACATTAAATTCGTTTGGAGAGTTCAAATTGGTATTTAGGGCCTGAAGTGCGTCATGATTCTCTCGCATTACATGTAATAGCAATTACTCAGTGCAGTAGAGTTCAACTCATTAAAATAGTGTTCTAGCTGTTAAACAAATTTCAACCTTCTCTAAAAAGGCCTTCTTTAAATTTTTTATCTATGTCGGCTTTATTTTCCTTTCTTCCAAAATGCTGTTGTATAGAAGTTATTCAACAATGGGTCTATGAAGGACCTGCAGTTGACCTCAAGGACACCTCAAATATTTTTTTTTCACAAAGGTGTACATCAATTTTCTTTTTTTCTTTTTATATACAGAATGCTCATCAAATTCTCCATTATAGTGTATATCATCCCCTTCTTTGACAAGGAATAGTATTTGTTATGTGCAGAGGTTGGCCGAATTGGAATAGGTATCTGCTACGACATTAGATTTCAGGAACTGGCAATGCTCTATGCTGCAAGAGGTGTGTCTGCTATTAAAATTTCTTCTTTTAATTTTCTTGTTCTCACAGAAGTTATGTTTGTCTTCTAAATTATTTATAGAATTGTCTGGTCCTTTTGTAGACATTGTTCTTTCGGCTTTAGAGCAAGATCCGATCTGTACATTACGAGTTTCACAACTACGAGAAAAATCTTTTGTCAAATGTCTTTTACAATTTGCTGGCTGTGTATGTAAATATTTTTTTTCTGGCTAATGAAGTGAATTAGTATTGATGGACGAGTTGTAAATCTAGAAGCTTATGCATATGAGTTTTAGAATGATGCATGTCACTTTTAAAAGCCTCTTGCCCACTTTTATAGATGTACACCAACATTTACTTCCTGAAGTTATACTCTCAAACATCTTAAGATTCTAGTTCACTTCTTTATTTTGGAAAGGAGTATTACAAATTGATGGATTACCATTAAAAGCTGTTTCATGCTCATGAGTTGTAAGATTCAATATTTTGTCTACTACATACTGATTTCGTTATAATTATTAGGTGACTACTTATCATATTCTCTTTACCTGTTTTTTGATAATAATTGTTGGTTACTATCGATACGCAAGGACCAAGATTCAGCTCTCAAGTCTTAGCTTAGTGGCTGCCATGAACTTTCTTTCCTGGTATTCATTCTTATTTCTTGCTTATGAGAGTGAAATTTTCATTGGTAGGTGCTCAATTGATTTGCTATCCTGGAGCATTCAACATGACTACGGGACCTTTGCACTGGGAGTTACTGCAAAGGGCGAGGTAATTGTGATGAAATTACCAGACTGATTTCATTCATGTTAGCATTAGTTTTACTCTCAATTTGCTAGTCGCTTGGCTACTTTTTTTGTTTATCAGCATAGAAACCATGTTATGTTTCAACTAGTATGCCCAGATGTCATGTGCTCTCCTGCATGTAGGGATTCACCTTGCCAAATAGAGATGTTATAAACACGTTTTGTTTATTGGGAATGGATGGTGACAAGTTAGATTGGACTCTGGTTCATAATGTCTGTCCATAAAATAAGTCTGGTTCTCTGAAGCTGATGACCATAGTTTGGGGTGGCTCAGCCAATTACTCTTATGCTATGTTTGTGACGCCTCGAATGTGCAATATTGTAAATTAGACAGAAACCAATTAAGAACTAAAACCTGCATCTAGCCAACTTATTTATTGGAATTAATTCTTGAAGTGTGCAATATACATGTTGCACAGGAATATATGCAATCATATAATGGTTCAGACCTCAGATACCTTAAACATGTTAAAGTGAGAAATTTCAGAATTAACCCATTTCGTAACCATACCAAAGCTTATATCATTTTACTAAGGCAATTGGGAATCCACCAGTTTGGTATGGGTTGCTAATGTTGGAGTGGGGACAAAAATAAGAAAAAGTCTAACTGTTCTTAATTTAACGCCATTCATCATCTTAATCTTTTGTTGTTGCTTCGTTAATTGCTCACGTCATCTCTAATTTACCATCTGATATCCTACACTCTTATATGCAGGGCCGTGGACAATCAGGTATCCCCAAGAACCAATTATTTTATCTTCCCTTTTGCTTTATTGGTGTCCAAACTTGCTTCACATCTGTCTCTGACAGTTTGGAATATATTTTTCAGGTTGGTTTGGTTAATGGAAAAGGAAAAAAACAAATCTTTTTTTCTATTTTCTTAGCATGTACGATTTAAAAATGGTTAGAACTGACAAAGAACTCAAATTACTATCCTCGTGTTTGTGTGCATGTCTGGGGATCAAATGCTAGGAGATAAATGGTTTAGTTTTGCAAAATAATAACATTTGATTGTCTTTGGTTGAAAAATAGAGGGGATAATCCTAGTACTGTCCGAATCATCAGCAGAGAACATATTAACTAGTCCAACACTCTATGGACACTTCCATAACTCTCTTTCTAGGATTCTTCTGCATGTTATACTTGTCAACAAGGTTGACATCAATGTTATTCATGTCTCAAGTACTCTTGTATTGAAAAAACCTGGCCGGTGCTGCCTTTATTATACATCATTATGATTTTTGACGCTACAGATCCTTATTCAAATTGACCAAGTGACCCATGAATGCTTTTGAAAAAAATTAACTTAGGGACAGAGAATTTGTTAGAATGCAATTGTGTATATTTATTATTATTCACTGACCCAAACAAAAGGGAATAAAAGCTTAGTGATGGTTGGTGGTGAGATGTGCTGGTTGGTAATAAGTCCACTTCACCAACCATCAGAGTAAGAGAAGGGGAGGAAAATAAAGAACTTTGGGAACCACTTTTTGCAGTATTCTTTTAAATTAGATTGAACAGTCCAACTGTACTGCTAGAGCTATCATTTAGAATCAAACAATTTATAGTTCTTTTGGGTTTATTTTGAGGAGTTTGTTTATTGACAATTAATTTGACAGTTATATGTAGCAACTTGTTCACCTGCTCGAGATGCTGCTGCTGGATACATTGCTTGGGGTCATTCTACACTTGTCGGTCCTGTAAGTCAATGCATGAAGAGACAGTATCGATGAGAAAATATTTAATTAGAAAACAAAAGAACAGAGATGGGAATATAAATTGAAAGAGAAATAAAGACAAATGAACACTAGAACTAATACAGGAGAAACATGGTAGGTTGACCGAAGATTGGTTATTTGAAACTTAGTTCACATTTTCCTATAGTAATGTCATTGGTTTTGATAAATTATTGACTGAATGGGGTGTGTTTTGGACAGTTTGGAGAAGTACTGGCCACTACCGAACACGATGAGGTGATAATCATCTCAGAAATTGACTATTCGCAGATTGAGCTCAGGAGGTGAAACAACTTGGACATCATCTGTATTTCTGCTGTATTGCATACAACATTAAGCAATTTATCTTCATTTTTTTTTTAAATTTTTAATTTTCTATGTGTTGATGATATGCATGTGGCTTCATAGGAGATTATGTTCTCACAATAGTTTTTACTATGCTCAGAACAAACCTCCCACTAGAAAAGCAAAGGCGAGGCGATCTTTACCAGTTGGTAGATGTCCAGAGATTGGATTCTAAATGAATGCAATCTTTACCAGTTGGTAGATGTCCAGAGATTGGATTCTAAATGAATGCAACATCGAAGAGAACTGGAAAGATGCTAAACGATTGATGCAATTTCAGGTCTGTTTAAGTATACTTGCTAAGCCTACAGTTTGAGGCACAGCCTGTACTGAAAGACAATTCGGATTTAATGCCAAAAACCCATAAATGTAGCATAAAAAGTTTTCTAGTAACATAAGTCATGGCATTGAGGTGAAGCATCTTGTGGCATTTCTTCTCTGTTGGATTTCCGGACGAACAGGTTTGATAGGCGAATGTTGTTGGCATATTGCTGTTGATCCCATCCAATGTTCTAATTTTTGTCCAATGCTACGCCTAACAATTTTTTTATTTTTATTTTTTAAATTCAAACTCTTAATAGGTTAGACCAAGTACCACATCTCCTAATGAGGATGAAATCAAGAGCTCCCAGGTTCCCTTTCCGATGTTGAGTCTCTCTCTCTTTATGGCTGCAGCATATTCTAATAGAACCATAATCAATCTATTAAAAGTTAATTCTGAACACTAAAGCTAGTTCTGGACTTGCATGGAAGATGAAAAAAGAAACTATTTCTGCCCATGTCTTTCCTCCATTTAAGTTGAAATCTTCTTTTGACCCCCCTAAATGAACATGGAAATTGGAATGCCGAACATGAAAGCAGAAAATGTGTCTTAACACTGAATCTGAAAAAAAAAATAAAAAATGAATTCGTGCTAAAGTGATGTCATTTTCCATCAGCCCTAGGCATTTAATTTAGAGCACATTAAAGAAATTGAAGGAAGGTGGTGACCCCAATTGATAAAGAGGGATGGAATGTATCATGGATGTCTTCAACTACACGCACATATCCATACAGGGAAGCATGCACGTTGGGGGGGGGGGGGGGGGGGGCACGTGATGACAACACAACCAAGAAAGTGAATGCACGTGAGCATAGTGGCAGGCAACTGACAAAAACACAAGACATTTGCTGTCAGAGATTGAGAAGATGCCCATCAGATTGGGGGCTTTTGCCCAGAAGATAAAGAGCACGACATCAAGATTTTTCTTTCTTTCTTTTTTTTTTTTTTTTTTGCTTTTCTCTTTTCAGTGACTATGACTTTACTTTCCTCACCTTCATGTGGCCCTGAATTTAATGATCATGAAATTGCTGTAGTTCAAGGAATTTGAATGTTTGGATGATCAGTAAATTAATTTAAAATCCATAAAAAAAAAAAAATTGTATTTCTCTGACTTACAAAGCTAAAAAGCATTGTGCCAACCTTTTTTATTTTACCTTGTATAAAAAATAAACAAGAAATACATGATGATATACTTGTCCCCCCCAACCTCCACTTCTTTAAACAATTTATCCTTGGGATCTGCAACTATGTCGTTTCTTTGCATATTTTTCACAATCTATCCCTCGTTTGAGTTGTCACCATCACGGGATAAAGAGCGAGGACAGTGTGATCCGTGTCCTTCAGTTTTGTTTCACGCTTGAGTGCTAGGTACCTCTCTTAATAAGGTAATGCCATAAAGATATATCTCGTGCGTTTCGATTTACTCGTGCAACGTTGTAAATACAAGAAAAGTGATTTGAACCGTTCGAATTCGGTTGTCAGGTTGTGAGGTTTTTTCTTTTTTTCTTTTTATTCTGGGTGGCAATGATTTTTCGATGGGTTGTGAACTTTTCCCCCTTTTTGGTTAATGGCAATGAATTTTTGGCCACTCAGTTTGAATACCTAATTTGATTTGGATCTCAATATATACCACCTAAATCGGAGTTCGAACAAAGTAAATGACTCGAGTTTAGAAACACTTCAAAATTTAAGTTGAATCGAAATTTATAAATCATCGAAAATAGATAAGTAAAATAAGTAAAAATATCAAAAATTATCTTATAAATAATAATTAAGAATTATTTGTAATTTGGATGTATAAATACAATTATTCTCATTGACACAGATATCTTCATATAACGAATTACGTATATGATTGTTAGGAAATCAACAATTGAGACCCACATTGTCTTAAGCGAGTCTAGTCCTATTTGATATTTTATTAGATTTCTCATGAGTAATATAGTCATCTAAATTTTATCCATATCACAATTGAATTCGTATTGAAATTAATATATGATTGAATCGATATTGATTAAGTTAACAAATATATAAGTACATGGGTTCGGATTTTAAAGTGATGATTCATGACCAAAAGAATCATATGGGAACACCATCCTTTATTTTGTAGTTTCTAATTATAATGTAGTTGGATATAAATTATTGTGAATTGTAAGAGTAAATGTAAAATTATCGTAATATTAAAATAATTTTGTCAATTCCATGTTAAGTTAGAATTTTAAAAATCATAATGAAATGCAAAAGAAGAGCACGCTACTCGAGATTGGTTATAATATTTTTTATAAAATTGAAAATTGTCTTTAGACTTGGATTTTTGATTAATTTTTTCTTAGCAATTAAACATTTGCTGTGTGTTTGGATGAGGAAAGAGAAGCGGGAGCAGAGGACAGTATGACAAAGCGTCCTGTCTGAAACAAGACCACTGGGACAGGGACCAGGTCTCTCCTCTAACTCAAAATCGACTTATGAATTGCTGATGTCAGCGACCACTGGAACTCTAGGTCCCACGTTTGAAATGTCTTGTCCACGTGCCCATGCTCATTCCTTGGACAATGAGCCACGTGCGACAGGGGAACTAGGTTGTTCGCCTCCTTATTTTTATTGAGTCTCAGATTGAGACCAACAATATTTTGTTGAAGTTTATTTAACAATAATTATTAAAATTTCCATTCAAATATTAAACGTGTTTTTTTCTTGAATTTCAATTTCTAAACATCTAAGTTCAATTATCGAATTCAGCATATTTTCAATTGGATTTTTTATTTCCAAGATGATGTGCTAATAAACTATATGACTATAACTTATGATATAATTGAATCCCACCCAAGCGTATAAGTATTTTATTTATTTTTTATAATAATTATTGTTGATAATTAGTTAATTAATAATTTATTATTGATTCATATATAATATACTAATATATTTTATAGTTTTACTAGAAATAGTAAACTCATGATTTAAGATGCATATTTGCAATGTTTATTTAAGTGGCACATTATCATGATTTCCATTAAGCATAACAAGAAAATGAATAGCTAAAAAAAAAAAAGAAAAGCTAAAATGGCTGATGGCCCTACTTGTAAAGTAAGTACCTAAGTACTTCTTTCTTGAGACATGAAATTCAAAGTAAACTCTTTAGTGCTCGTTTGGATTTCACGATGAGATTGTTAGAATTAATTGATTTTAATTGAATTATAATTTATATTTTTTTATTTGGAGAGGTGAGTGCAATGTTTTTATATAGAATTCCTAGTCAATATTGTTTTGCTCGACCAATTTTTGTCGATTCAATAATTATAGTTTCAAAAAATTGATAAATTGTCAAATAATTATGGAATAAAGTGTCGACCTCTCATCAATAATGAACCTCACTCCTCAATGCCTAACGCTTGACGGGGGTTTCGTAGAATAATTTATCAAGATCAATCAAATAAACAAAACGAGCTCTTAAAGCAAATTAATTTTTTTATTTTAAACGATATTTTATTTTTTATTCTAAATCATCAATACACATTAAGTATGCATTAATAATATTATTTTATAATATATAATTTTGTTTAAACTGAATGTACAACAAGATAAATTCAGAAGATGAGCACTGCCCAACTTTATAGTACATAAGCAAGCACCTAGATAACATATACCTGGGGCAGATGCATCAGATCATTCAATCAAGAAAACTCCATTAGAGAGACAAGAATTCTGAGGGTTTCTGCAGGGAAAGTGATGTCTGAATATGAATCAGCGTAAGGATATCCAAAATAGGAAAAAGAGCATGTGATATTGACAAGGATTATGGGGGCAAAAATACCAGCCAAACCATCAACTCTATCCTATTTTTGTGGGCATGGGATTAATTATCTTAAGACCAAGATTTCGCTTTCGGGTCACTGTTAATGATGTTGGCATGTTTAGAATTCTTGGGGAACAACTTCATGGATCAATTCGAACTCAGGTTTGATGCTTGAAAGGGTGTGATTGTCACGTGGGTGTTAGATGCGTGGAGCTTAAATCATTTATTCAAAATGTATTTTAAATGATTGCATGGAAAGATTAAATTAAATAAATTTTTTTGAAATAAATATTCATCGGTGAACTTTTAGGTATTATTTTATTCAATATTAATTTTTTTATTCTTTTACACGACAAATGCTATACGAAATGAATGAAATAATAAAAAATATAATTAGAATGACTATTTTAATAGCAACATCTAAAATGTCTAAGAACTCAATTTATTATTTTGGGATAAAAATATAAAAATGAATCTTCAAAAATTACAAATAAAATTGACAATCTTTTCCAAACAAATCTCACGTTTTTCAACTCCTGTAATAAAAATTTTAAGGCTCCTCGACGCCCCACTCGACCTACTGGCTGTTTTCATAGTCCATTGAGGAACAATTTTTAATCCCCTGTCGATCAATTTATTATAATTATGTAAACCATATTGTTACACTTTTTTATCTTTAATTTTTTGAATTCAAATGGTTTAACACCCATAAAACTATTTACTACTATTGAAGGGTTAAAGATAATCAACTAACCAAAAAGGGAGGGTTAAAATTTTTTTTTACTAAAATATGTGCACCTAAAAACATATATTCATCCCTTTTTTTCACGCTCAAAAATCATAATTTTTTTATTTTAAAAAAAAATAAAATAAAACAAAATACCCGAGAATAATAGTATAGTATCCACTATTAGTCCAATATTATCTAAACTAGTTTTACAATCATATAGATATAAGATCGAAAATGAAAGAATTAATCGGGGTAATAACAGATTATTTTTTTTATTTTTTGAATGAAATTTCTTTAGTAAAAGGAAATATAATTGAATTAATTAAAACTAAACCAAAAAGTTGAGTGACATTCTTCATTTTCATTTGGTAGTATGAAATAATAAAAGGAACTGACGATAGAAAATGGCATTGCAACAAAAGTTAGTGAATAAGTTGGTACGTGCATGTGCGCTCTGCTTTCAAACTATTTAATGTGTATCAGAACATTCAATAATCCATTAATTAATCGGTTAAATTTATTACAGAATAAAAGATGCCCTCCTAAACAGGGATTCAGAAAATGAAGTTTAGGGACTGAGCAAAACAATAAAAATTGTGAAGAGGTGAATTTTTTTTAATTAAAATAATAAATAAATAGATATTTTTTATATTTTAGGATGAATAAAACTTCAAAATTTAATAATTTAATATATAAAATTTATATTAATTTTAAAAAAATTATATAGTTGAGAAACGACTGTCGCCATCCACCCTTGACTCCGTCTCTACTCCTAATTCCTATTTGATTGACCAAACTTTCAAATATTAAAAACGGAAAAACGACACTACCTACATTACATACAAAAAACTTTGATTGAGGAAAAAAAAAATATGCACATTAATAATATTGCATTTTCATCAATTAATGAAAGAAATGTTGTTCTTTATGACAATTTTCTCCCTCTAAATAGCATCTTAGCTTTAATGAATGAACTTATTATTTTCTACACATATATATAAGGCATCATCAAATATCAAGAAAAGTAAAATTTTGATATTCTGTTATCAGTGTTAAAGGCCCTAAATCTTCTCTAACATTTTTAAATCATTCAAAAAAAAAAAAAAAAAAGAAGTAATTAAGGTCAACGATGAAAAGATGCTTCAGTATAAAACAAGTATCAAATTGGAAGTCGGTGGCCCAGATTAAAAGTTCATATACAAGCCTCTAGCAACTTATCTCATGGAATCACAATATTCTAATCCAACCACCCTCAATAATTAAAAGTTAATCTTGAATATAATTTACAAATTCATCTATTCACATTTATAAGTTACACATTATACGATTTTATTGATTATACATATTATACGTATGATTTTATTGATCATGGGTTCGAATTAAAATTTAATAATCAATCAATATCTTTCTAATAAAAATAATTTATTTTTTTTATAATTTCCCAATTCTTTACTTCCAAAAGTCATCATATTTTTCTTTCCAAAAGAATACTGTTAGCTTATAACAATAATTAGTACACTAAACACACAACTGATTCAGTAATTGCCTCCCACTAAATTGCCACTTTCAAACCAGAATCTAAGTCCCCACACAATAATATGTACTTGGCCCCTTTGTTAATCAATTCCTATAGACTATACCATTACCTATATCTAAATTTTCTGTATGCCTTTGATACGAATATTGAAATTGCAATATTATTTTGGAAATTATATATTGCAAAATTTTGAAAATAAAAATACCCTTTTTTGGTCGCCTCTTGTTATGGTAAAAAATATTTGTGGATTGTGGTGATCTTAATGTGGATTATATTAAGAATAACTAAAATGACAAAAATGGTAAATTAATATTTTGATTTTGGTGATTTTGTATATAGATTATCATGATTAATAATCAAAACAAAATGGATTCTTTTAATGACAAACATAGATAAAACTCAAATTGGAAACCTTATAAATGACTTAAAATTCAAATTCAAGCATCCAACAGACATAAGTCAATTCGTGGCATTTATAGATATTGTCAATTCATGGCATTTATAGGGCTCAATACATTTCAATTAAGTAATTAATTATAAGATAATCGTTAGATTAATTAGATTGTATTAGATTAAGTTGGAATTACATTTTTCCAAAATGTTTTTAGGGTAGAGTTTCAGAAATTCATTAATATCCCAAGAATTAATGACAAGTTTGGCATTGGCTTAATTTTAGACCCCCAAACACGCCCTTGATGAGTCCTTTATATTCCTCTCTCCCCATTCAACCTCAAGCCCTTCTCATCAAAGTTGTTCCATTTTCCTCTCATTTATCACTTTGTCTTTAATAATCTGCTACAATTCTTCCTACCTCGACTCTTAACACTTATTTCCCTTTATTCCTCTGTTCATACTTTCTTTCCTTTCACCCCTTTTTCTTTCAAAACCATTGCCCAAAACTCAGTCTTGCAATCAAGTTCATAAAATGTACTGTAAGGAGAAAGCATTCAGAGAGGAAAATTATAAACCAAGAAAAACCCACAAGAATACGCCATCATTTTCCTCCACCCTTCTTGATGAAATCTACCGTTCCATCGATGGAAATGCCGAAAACGCGGAAGATTTTAAGGCGTACAGAGAAAAAACGGTGACAAAGCAGGGTGGTTTCAGGGCCAAGAGTAGGAGCAGCATCAGCATGGGAGATGAAGAAATGGCAAGTTTTCCGGGGGCTTGTTTGGTTGAGAAATGGATGCAAAAGGAAGTAAATGAGAAAGTTGTAGCTAGAAGAAGGCCATCAGTATTGCCAGAATTCGAAAACATCACATTTCAAGACAATGATTTGTTGTTCTTCAGTTCAACTTCGACTTCTTCTGAAAGTTCTGGTGCGCTCTCATCGTCAGACACAGAATTCTTTGATTCCACGACAAAGTCTAAGGTTTCTTGTTTTTCTACAAGGCCTAAACCAGTTCGAACCGGTGTCCCGCCCCGCGAAAATGATCAACAAGAGGAGTGTTTCCTGTTTGATGATTGCCAAAACCATCAGAAGGACAAAATGGAAGATGATTTGATCAAGTCGAAATCGAGGGCCTTTAAGGTTTATGACAATTTGAAGAAAGTGAAGCAGCCAATTTCACCAGGGGGGAGGCTAACAAGTTTTATCAACTCACTTTTCACCAATGCAAATAGGAAGAAGTCAAAAAATCTTGATACGAATAAAGGGTTTCAAGATTTGAAGCCATCCCCTAAGGCAACATCATCATCAACTTGTTCATCAGCTTCTTTGTTTTCTAGGTCGTGTTTGAGCAAGTATTCACCTGAATCAAGGGAGAAAATGAGAGATGGGATTCAAAGGACGGTCAGATTTCATCCTGTCGGTGTGATTGTTGATGAAGATTCTAAGCCTTGTGGACATAAGAGCATATCTGATGAAGTGACTGATAAATATGGAAGGCCTCCATTGCCACCAAATGCATTGGCGGAGTTGAAACTGAGGCTAAGGGAAAAAAACAAGAAACTTGAAGAGGCCGCACAAAATGTTTTAAAGAGCTACCAAAATCAGAGGAAGGGTGATTTTTCCATGTTCAGGAAAATTCACAACCAAGAAGATGGTGACGACGATGATGATGATGATGATGACGCAGTGAGTGATTCGAGTTCGGATTTATTCGAGCTCGATCACTTGGCATTGTTTGGAGACAAGAGACTTTGTGAAGAACTTCCAGTGTATGAAACTACTTATTTTGTTAAGAATCGTGCTATTGCTAGTGGTTTGATTTGAACAATATAATAGCTTTTGTTTTTCTTGAAGTTGCTACATTTTTTTTAAGTATAGTTTCTCTTCTTTTTTTTTGTGTTTTTTGATCACATATATCTTTTTTTTAGTGTTTTTTGATCACATATATCTTTTTTTTAGTGTTTTTTGATCACAT
This sequence comes from Paulownia fortunei, assembly GCA_019321725.1. NCBI lineage: Eukaryota > Viridiplantae > Streptophyta > Magnoliopsida > Lamiales > Paulowniaceae > Paulownia > Paulownia fortunei. The sequence goes on from CM033111.1 coordinate 24,226,083, forward strand.
ATACTTTGGTACTATTTGTAGCTTTCCAGTTTGTGGAAATTGATGATGCAAGTAAAATATATGTGGAAAAAAGCAGGATTTGGAATAGAGACAAACACTGAAAAAGAAGGGAATGGGGATGATGAGGGTTGATCCCAAGTAGGTAAGAGAGTGACAGATTTTGATAGAACAGGGGAAAAGGGAAAAAAATATAAAAAGAAAAAGAAAAAAAAAAGAGAGGAGATGGGGAAAATGAAGATTCGAGATGGAAATGAGAAGCAAAATGTGAAGTTGTTGTTGGTAAAGGGAAAGGCAAATCTTCCCCATGGGAATAGGGAAAGTGATCATCTTTTGTTTTCTTTTTGTTTAATTTAATGACCTTGGAAGGAATTCTTGTTCAGGGCAAATGCTTCAAAATGGTGTTAACCCCTAACAAAACAAATCCCCAGGACTCCAAACAGACCTGACACTTGTTTGAGAGTCTTCTCTTGCTTAATTTCTTTGTTTCCCTCAATTCCAATTTAGATGGAGTATTGTTGTTCCCAAATCAATCACATAGAAATTGACTCATCACTAGACAAATATTATTGTATCATCATAATAATAAATTGGGCATGAGATAAGACATATCATATCTTAGAAAGATAAATCACATTTTGTCTCACAAATATCAGTTCAATTTCTCTATTAAAAAATTTGTGTTTCAATCTTCTATCTAATATCTCGCAGATAAACGCAAAGTGTATCAAATATTTTTCAAATAAATACTTAATTATAAATTATATGCATTTAATGTGTATACATGAATTTAGATAGATACTGAAATACAAAATAGAAAAAAAAGATTAAAATGACAAAAAAAAACTTCATATTCAAATCGTAGAGGATAAGTCGTACTTAACGTGTATCTATAAATCGAGTTACACAGAGCGGAATATAAAAATCAAAATACCAGGAAAAAAAAAACGTTGAAATAGAAGATAAGCGGGATTTCAGCCTTCTCCCTTACATTTATCACTCTCATATTGGGCAAGTATGTTAGGTCAATGAAATAATGGTTTCATGGGCACCAAGGATAGCTTTGGGAAGATTTATTGCTCAAATTTAAATCCAGTACTTAGGATGAACGAAGTAGGCTAAAAAATATTACGTGCCCACTAATACGGACGTAATTAATGAACTCATCACTTTTACGCAGGAAAGTGTCCGAACTGCCCATCGCCTAATAATATGTCAATTATTCCATAGCCTAAATAGATAAATTAAATGTCATAACAAAAAACGATGAATGAGACTTGTCACAATTTAAGAGGAGTTGAGAGTGGGAGTGAAATTATAACAAGTACAACATTTACAGCCGTTGTAATTGCTCGACCTAATGGATTAAATAGTTGGGCTATTCAAGAAAACGTACAAATCTTCAATGCTTATTAAGAAAGAGGACCACATATATATAAAAAACCTAAAAAACCTAAACTACCTATAGCTCATGTAATATAAAAACATAAGATTGTATTTGTAAGAAAAAAATTGAATTTGATAGGAGAATTTAATAGAATAATTTTAAATAATTCTATATAAGACAAATATAAAATTTATCATAATAACTCAATAAATAGATCAAAATATGAGTTTAAAAATATAAAATCTACTGATATTATCCAAACAAATTCAATAAGTTTCATATTATGAATTTGAAATTTTTAACTTCAAATCTATCAATTCAGATGGAGTATAAGTTTAAAACTTGTTTGTGCAACCACTCAGATCATGTGCGAGTAGTAAGACCATATTTATTTATCTCCACAATATGACTCACCCTTCATTTCGTCCAAGGTGGCGTTACAATGATCTCGGCTTTTGATATCCCAATATCATATATGATTAGTAAATTTGATGGAATGACCTTCAACTATAATCCTTTGGTATCCAAATTAGTTCAGTTCACTAAAACCAACGAGGTTAAAGCAATAAATTAGAGATAAAAACAATCTACCTATGAATAGTCTCCATGACCTTGTTAGGCAAATTCATAGTCTAGTTTATCGCGCACTTTATGTAGTGGGAATTGTGGATCTCTATTCGAGTTGGATTCGAGTCGGGTCTAATTTATGGATAAGTGTGTGGATCTTGGCCTATTTTGTAAAATAATTTTGAGTAATTAAGGTTATTTGGTCTTTTTATATGTCTATATTTATTTCCTCCATCACATTTAATTAAATAATTAATAAGAGATTTTGAATTGAAGTTTTATTTTTATGTGAGTATTAATCTACTTTTATAATAGTTTTTGTATATTTTTATTTAAAATCAATTAGTCTTTGACAATCATTATTTCTTTCTTCAAAAACTAAATAAATAAATAAACCTAATAGCGAATTTCAAACATTAGGTTGAAAAGAATCAAGCTGAAGTAGTCCTGAAAAAATAGGGCAGAAGTACTCTGAAAAATTGTTTGAAACTGCTCCAAACTGAAAAACACACAAATTGCAAAGAGTGGGGCAATAGCCAATAAGTCATAATTATTGAGAAGAATTTGTGACTAATATTAATTAGAATAAAATATATACTAATATATTAATTATATTGTACGTGAGAAGCATGCAATATACAAAGAACTTTTTGTTTTTTTTTTAAATAAAATAATTACTCAAAAGGAATATTTCTAGTCAAAACCCAACATGTCCAAATGATTTACAACATAAAAATAATAAATTATAATTATTTTTTAGTGGGTAATGGTGGATTTGTAACTAATTATTTTTTAGCTTAGCTATATGGATTATTCTAATGTAGTCTAATTAATAAAATAATTAGGATAGATTAGTTGGAAGCTCATTAGGATCATTCTTTTGAGCTTCCTTATGGTTGGTGAAGTGGGGAAGAAGCCAAAAATAATAATAAATTAATTATAGATTAGGACATAGAGAATTGAAGAGTTAATGATAATCTACAAGCATAGGCATAAGACTACAGTGAACATGATGCTCCTAATGTATTTAAGACTATATTAAAGTTCTTGGTCAATAATCGCTCATCTCTTTTTTTATTTAAGAAACATGATCAAGTACATCATGATATTCTGTATATTAATTAACAACTAATTGATATAATAATTAATTATGTATCAAAGTTCCCATCGTAAACTAATTTAGAATTAAACAAATAAAACATATACTGAAAGTCTAAAGCATCTCAATTTTTTGAACCATACTTATTGACTGGGACGGAGCTAGGGATTTGGCGCCGGCAGCAGTACCCTCAATTTTATAAAATTTTTAAATTAGTGTAGATTATATATATATAATTATTAAATTTAAAAATTTTTATCCTCTTAAAAAATTTAAAATATATTTATCTATTTTAAAAAAAAATCTAGCCCCCGAATATATATTTTCTGTAATTAAAATCTACCCTGCTTATTGACTCTAATGATTCAATAGTGTAATTAAAATTTTGGCAACTATCTAAAAACGATGTAAATGATGGACATTTTTTTTTTTTTTAAGAAACAGTCATCCAAAATTTAGAGTCATGAAGTATGAATAATTGCATGAATATATTGATACCGACGGAAGAAATTACTAGATAAGTAGATTAAAATTCATATTAGTTAGTTCTTGATGATTAATATTTATGTTATAATGATTTAAATAACTGATAAAACTTGAACTTGACGATTCCTCCAATCAACGTGGCTAATTCAAAAAAAATAAATTAACGATATTATAAAAATTTCAGATTATTAATTCTGATCTCCGAACTATCTGATAATTATTGGTTTGGTAAGTAATGGAGATATGGACTGATAGTAACATTGAACTTAAGCCCAAATAGTATTGGGCTGAATTCCAATAGAACTCCCGCTCCATGCTCTTAGCCCAATTAGACAGCCTTAGACATTCAATTCCACACGTACGTGGATTCGCACTCCAAATATATTTTTTAGATTCGTAAAAATTTGTAAATTTATAGTATAAATTTGGATGAAAAACTGTATAATTTTTTCACTTCAAAGAAAAAAAAGAAGCAGCAGCAGGTTACTTGCAATTAAAAGTTCTTGATTTTGTGTTCAAGTAATCATTTACAGAAAAAGACTTGGGCTTAGGGAGAAAAGAAAAACATATGTCCACTGCGGCCCAATCCAAATATTTAATCCATAACAAAGCCCAAAGTAGCATCCAAGAAAAAACTATGAGTCAGTACATGAAAATCATTATTTTTTTCAAAAAAGATAAAATAAATTAAAAAATAATTATTAACTTATTCAATCAGTGTACAATCAGGAACAGGAAAAAAAAGTACAGTGAATTATTAACTTGGAAAAGATAGATATGGGTTGCAATGAACGACCGAAGGTCCCTATCCCATTATAGTACATTTAATTATGAAGATCAACTTTCATTGGCTTTGGGGGAGAATTAAAATTTGTTGTCTGTTTAAATTAAAGTGGCTTTTCCGATTAGGATTTTGTCGTTTTGTTGCATGTCTCGGGAATTTTATGTGGATAGTTAAAAGGAACAATTCATTGACCACGATAAAATCGAGATCTCTTCGGATTTCTAATCATAGATAATTGTCCTATTTTATTTTTATAATCCAAATATGATATTAACAGAAGAAGTGATCTTAGTAATTATGGAAGTGGACAGTATTCCTCTTTTATTCGTCCGTAAAATAAATACGAGTGTGGTAATAACTTATAGTAATAACTTACAGACGTTAGAAAACAATACACATAGAGTGCCTTCAAGACACCAAAAAAATTGAAACTACGATCCTTCAAAATATGCCCCAAACGTGTTATCATTGTCCTATTTTACGTAGAGGCTATAAAGATTCATTTTTGGTACGATTTCGATGAATTCTCTTAATTAAACCACTGTTTATGAATCGTCGGTTCATTTCTCAAGATGTATGCAGTCATGGCTCTGGATAATAGTGTTTGGGAGCTTACATTTTCATATTCTATTTTACTCGGGATTTTTGATTAAGTGATAATAAAATAAAGAGTTTATCAAATAAATTGACTCATTACACTTGAAAATTAAATTTTTAGAATTTCATAAAGTTGGAGACTTTGAACTTGATGAGAAAACATTGAGCTAGTAAGTACGATAAATAAAATTAGATTTTTGAATTATGTTTTACTAGGTTGTATTTTTTTTAATTTTTTTTTAATAACAAACTAGTAGATGAGATTTCACTCAATTTTTTAGAGATTATAGTGAGATGTGTGATTTTCTTGAGATTATATGTAGGCAAAATATATATTATTCCTAATCTCAATCACCCCAAAATCCACTACTCCAATGAAGGTGGGCAATTGCAAAGTTGATGGCCAATACCACAAATTAATGTGACTGCAGTAGTTAAACGTAAGGGATATATTTCAGAAATTACATTATTAAGAATACCTAAAAAGAAAAAACAATTCACTTTTCCCTTATCGATCATCCATAATTTATGAGTTTAAATCAACACTATTAAAAAAGTTAAGCTGTCAAATCAGTACGTATCTCATCTTGTATCTTACCTATTGTCCCATGTGAAAATAGGTGCGATCCAGTTGGAATCGTTGAAATATATAAATCATTGTTATTTTGAATTATTAATTCAAATTATTAAAGTTTCTTGTCTTAAAAAGAAATATCTTAAATAGTAGACATTGTTTTCAAGGTGAGATGAATAGGCCTGATTGAAGTACAACAAATTAGGGAAATCCGGAGATCTTTCAACTAAAATGATCTTAAGTCAGCTCTAAAGACCTCCAAAAAAATTAGGATTAAGATAATGACTAGAAAATGAAACCTTATTTTTTACCTTTATTTAAATTTACTAGTTGTGATTAGAGATGGCAAATAGAGACTATCTGCCAAACTCGGTATCCTGCTAAAATTTTTGAGGGTTTGGACTCCGCTAGACTAGTTAAACCTATTTTATTATTTTAAAAATTATATTTTAAAAAAATATTATATAAATAAAAAATTAAATGAGATAGGTTTGGAGTGAGACGAGTTTGAAAATAAAAATTCAAAACCCATCTCAAACCCATTTGTTATAATAAAATATTTGAACAAGTTTAAATTTAAACTCACTTTATTATCATCCCTAATTATAATTGAGTGGGAGTTCAATGGATAATTGTATTATACTTTTACTGAGTATGAAATGTCAGAAAAATCTTATACTACACAAATAGTAGATATACTTCAACTATGATTGAAAGGTGTGTTGTACAATTCTTACTTTTATACCTTCAGTATTGATTAATATTTTTTTTAGCAATTATTTTTCTAATTTACTACTATAGTCGATTTCATACACATCAAATATCACTGTACTGCTAATGAGACCTTATGACCGGAGTTTGGTATGGAGCAATTATTTTGGAGCGCGGCTTTTTGTGCGCAAAAATGTACAGAGGAACCTGTGATCCAATTAAGGCATATCCCGCTATTTACCTCCTTCTAAGTGTTTGGACAGGTTGTTAAAAGGTTTAGAATTGATTGGTGTAAATTAGGAATATGATTATAAAAAGAAATAAAAATATCAATAATGTAAAGGTGAAAATACGAATTTCATTCACGATGGCCAGCAGAAATTCGCCTATTGTAGACCAAACCAAATGGCATCAATGTGGTTAGTTAGGGGGTCAAATCAAGTACAACATGTAAATGGAACGTACCAAAATGTCAAAACACACCTTAATATATGGACCAATTTTATTTTTTAGTTGTCATATTTCTGGGTGATGCACTTTTGCACACGATTGATTTACTTATTTATATTTAGAAACAACATAATTTATGAAGTATTTATTATGGTGTTAGAGTCTCACCGACTTTTACATATTGTTGAACTAAAATCTGCCATAACTCAACTAGTCACATGGAGGAAGACAGATTCATTTTGTTACACACTAATAGAAATTTCACTATGATATATAATAATAGAAAATATTATAATGAATGTAACTCGGTGGAGGTAAAATATTATTTTAAATTACCTTTAAAAACACTATTAAAATACTAATTTGGAGGTGGACAACCATTTACCTTATTAGAAAGTTTTCATTTTCCCTTTTTATTAGGAAAAAGATTATCTTGGGAAGTTCATTTTCTTTTAATTCTTTTGTACCTTAAAGTTTGTATTCTTCACGTGGGTGGGAGTAAATCTCATGAAACCAGTGTCCTTTTTAGGAATTGACCAACCGCGGCTTTTCATATTCAAATAGTTCTGCCCTTCTCTCAGCTTTTCCCTGTCACCTTCTCTCTCTACACACACACACACGTATACACACGTGACTCAGTGAGAAACAGAAAATCTTGGTTTAAAAACTCAGCAGTCTTATTTAAATTCATTCTTTGTCATTGAGTTCGTATTATCAGTGGTATTAATTTAATTTGTTATACTACAACTCCAAGCAGTTAGTAGTAGAGGTTGCACACCTACTTGATCTCTTTCGCAGATTTACTGCCGCCGGCAACTCTTTCTCTGGTAATGAAGCAGCCTCTTACTTAAATCTCTTACTACTATTCTTGATGCCAATAGCCAGAAAAAAAAGAGAAGAAAAAAATAAAATAAATAGTTTTTGACTCGGAAAATTTGTACTTCAAGACTTTCAGTTCTGAAGAAACAACTAAGCTATACAATTGGTAGTACATGGTTGTGCATAGGTGTATGGGTGTAAACTCCTATTTATGTGTGTATATAATGCATTTGCAGCTCAAGTATGGATTTTTCTCGATAATAAATGCAACTGGGCTTTATCCCTGAAGAATTAAAAAAGTCCAACTGAGCTGTTTGCTTTGTTCTGTTCTTTTTGTATTCATTGATTATATTTTAAAAGGGTCATAGCCTTTCCAGAAAATTCCCCCCCCCCCCCCCTCATTTTTTCAGATTTATATTCTGAGGAGAGAGTGAAGGCATGTAAAATTGGTTGTTCTTGTGTTTGATTTTGGCAGGCTTAACCAATGGATGCAAATGATAAAGCTCCAAAGAATAGCGGGGAAATAAGCATGACGGAGAATCAGAAAAGATCGAGTGATTTAATCATTAACATTCCTGGAGATGAAAAAGATTCAAAATTTCCAATACCAGATGTTTCAAAGAATAAAAAAATTGAACTTCCAGCTGATTCACTTCCTAAAGTATCAAATGATTCGACATCTAGTGCTCAAAAGTCACCCTCAGTGGGTTGCCCTTCACCTGAAATTATAAGGATGAGTCCCAGCTCCACTAAGCCTCCCAAAATCCCCAAAAGTGAGACTCTCACTCGGAGAAAATCATTATCAAGGTCAGTTTACTCAAAGCCAAAATCTAGATTTGGTGAACCGTCTGTGTCGATTGATAGTAAGATGTTCGAGGAAAATGGATCGTTAGTGGAAGGACATGTGATATCTAGTTCGGGTTCTCCTAATACCAAACTGGATATTAATAGTGCTAGCATCAAAGAAATTAGTAGGAGTGTGCCAATAACTCCAAAAACGCCACTGATATCTCTTGGAGGAGTGGATGATGATGAGGAAATATATAAGAAGGTCAGTAGTAGGAGGAAGCTGAAGCATAGGAAGGTGAAAACCAAGGTTTTGATTGAGTGGTTGCTATTTCTATGCATTCTTGGCTGTTTGATTGCAAGTTTGACTGTTGATAAGTTGCAAAAGTTGAGGGTCTGGGGATTGCACCTTTGGAAGTGGTGTGTGCTTGTTTTGGTAACCTTTAGTGGCTTGTTGGTTACTGAATGGCTGATGCGTTTTGTTGTTTTGTTGATTGAGCTAAACTATTTGCTGAAAAAGAAGGTATTATATTTCGTTTATGGTCTGAAGAAGAGCGTTCGGGTCTTTATTTGGTTAGCTTTGGTGCTCGTCACTTGGGTTCTGCTATTCCAGGAAGGGGTGAAGCGGACACGTGTGACCACACGAAGTTTGGATTTTATAACTTGGACTATTGCTTCATTGCTTGTTGGTTCATTCTTGTGGCTCTTGAAGACTTTGCTGCTAAAGATTTTGGCATCTTCATTCCATGTAAATACATTCTTTGATAGGATTCAGGAATCGATCTTCCATCAGTACATACTATTGACACTGTCTGGCCCGCCAGTTATGGAGTCGGCGCAAATGCTGGGGAAAACAAGCAGTAATGTAAGTCAATTCAGTTTCCGTGTTACAAAGAAGGGAAAGGAAGGCAAGGAAAAGAAGGAGAAAGAGGTGATTGATATCAATAAACTCCATCAGATGAAGCAAGAAAAGGTCTCTGCCTGGACTATGAAGATGCTAGTTGATGTGATCTCTAATTCAGGTCTCACCACACTTTCAAATGCTATTGATGAAAGTGTCTATTATGGAGGTAATGAACAAACTGATAAGGAGATAACAAACGAGGAGGAGGCAATTGCTGCTGCATATCTCATTTTTAGGAATGTAGCTCAGCCCGGTTGCAAGTGAGCAAAGCCATCTTTTGAAATTGTGCTTACACCATTAATGTCCATTTATCTTCGCTATTCCATTATAACCTTCTTTGTGCAGGTACATTGATGAATTTGACCTCAGGAGATTCATGATTAAAGAAGAGGTTGAGTATGTATTTCCAATGATTGATGTGGCTGAGACTGGGCAGATTGACAGAAAAGCTTTAACGGACTGGGTGGTATGTCCCACTTTTTCATTATTTCTAAACTGGAAAACTGGATGAATGTTAGATCTCTTTACTGGAGTGGTATTCTACTGTATTAAGACACAATGATTTTGAAAACGGTTTAAGGAGCTCTATATGAACTGATGTGGGGATAACTAGACATAAAAAATCAAAAAAGAAAAGAGTTCTTGAATATTCCTTCTTTATATTGACGTGTGCTACAATTCAAAGATAATTATTTACGAAGTAAAAAAAGAAGGTTAATTTATCTGCCACTACCAAGTATCAACTTATGAGGAGTATAGTTTATTTGTTCGATCAGTAATTTTCCCAAAGTTATATGATAGTTCCAGCTCTCCAAATGTGATAGTTTTGGTCTCTGGATGCAAACATAAGTTTTCTCTACATTTTTAATTTTCATGTTTATGCAGGTGAAGGTTTACAAAGGTCGCAAAGCACTAGCTCATGCTCTGAATGACACCAAAACTGCTGTAAAGCAACTGAACAAGCTTGTTACAATGATTTTGATTGTTATCATTATAATAGTGTGGCTTCTCTTGACGGGAATAGCAACCACCAAAGTGCTTGTCTTCCTCTCATCACAGCTTGTTTTAGCTGTTTTTATGTTTGGAAACACTTGCAAGACTATATTTGAAGCTATTATCTTTGTATTTGTAATGCATCCCTTCGATGTTGGCGATCGTTGTGTTATTGATGGTGTTCAGGTAACTTTCAGAAGTTGCCCATGCTTCGTTTTGTTGAGAGATTTTTATTAGTCATGTTTGTTTTTGAATAATTGCAGATGATCGTGGAAGAGATGAATATCCTAACTACTGTCTTTCTGAAGTTTGATAATGAGAAAATATATTATCCAAATTCTGTTTTGGCTACCAAACCCATTAGCAATTTCTATAGAAGCCCAGATATGGGTGATTCACTTGAGTTCTGCATTGATTTCAAGACGCCACTGGAGAAAATAGGCACTTTAAAAGAGAAAATTAAAAAGTAAGTTATATTTTACCTACACTTGTTTTCAAAGTAGACTTATCAATGAAGGGAAATAAATTAAATTCCTTATATGTAAGTTACGGAATCAATTTACTATTTGTTTTTGTTGCCTGTGATTATGAGTAGAATTATGTATTCTATTTTAATTCTGCGTGTTATTTGACTCAAGCTATCTGCTTTAGAATATAGAATTTCACAATAAATCGCTATTTTTCTTGTCACTAATTTATCGTGCCAATATATATGCACTCCTTAATGCAGATTGGAGGGAATATGCTTCTATTTCAAAGGAGGTACTTCAACATAAATCGATATCATAGTCAATTACTGTCATATTTCTTGAACTTCAGTTCTTGTGTGTCACTTGATCCTTGTACATTGTTTGAAATTTCCGAATATTTTATAGATGATTCTATATTTCCAGCATTCCCATGAGTTAAATTGCCATTATGGTTCTTGTTTAACATAAACAAGGAATTAAACTATTCACGAAACTTAACGAAACAAGCAACCAAAAGGTAAAACTACTTCAATTTGAAGTGACATTTTCTTAAATAAAGACCTGACCTTGACGGGTGAATATTTGGATGTGGTTTATGAGACTCCAATTTTGGTTATCTATGTCCGTTACATTGAAATGGGCTTTTCTTGTTACATTCTGGAATTTCAGGTACTTGGAGAAAAATCCCCAGCATTGGCATCCTAATCACAATGTTGTCGTTAAGGAGATTGAAAATGTAAACAAGATAAAGATGGCTGTCTTTTTCAATCACACAATGAACTTTCAAGACTTTGCAGAGAAGAGCAGACGCAAAACTGATCTGGTCCTGGAGATGAAAAAGATTTTTGAAGAGCTGAATATCAAATATGATCTCCTTCCTCAAGAAGTTCATGTTATTGAGTCAAAAACGGCGACTGCAGAAACTCGCAAATGATTTAAATTGAACTGAAAAACTCAGCAGTCTCGTCTACAAGTAAGTGTTCTTTTATCCACTGAAAATTAGTGTTCTTCCACTGACATCAAACTGTTCTTTTATCCACTGAAAATTAGTGTTCTTCCACTGACATCAAACTGATTAGAGACATTCATGATGGTGCCACAATTATTTTGTATGCTACTTGCGCAGTTTATTTGGGCTGATTGAATTATAGTTGAGGAAGTTTCATAAAAACCAGTTTATTTTCTGTGAATGAAATCTGTGTTTCTCATCCTTTTGGCTGGTCCTTCCCTTTCTTTTTTTTTTTTCCTTTTTGGGTGCCAACAAAATATGTACTAGGCAACTTTTCAGGGTGCTGCTTTTGTTGTGGGGATTAGGTTTGATGGATGTTCAAAATCTGCAACTTTAGACTTCAATTTCTCCTAATGAATGCATCATGTTGCCGGCAAAGTAACTTATGTCTTGTTCGCTCCAGGGGTAATGTTGCTGTGGCTGTATTTTTCATCCGCCGCTCAAAGATTTGAGAAGAAAACAGCATTGCAGCTTGGTAAATGCTGATGAACAAGAAACAACAATTTTGTAATATATGTAGATATGTAGCCTTAGAACTAGCTGAGAGAAAAGATTTTCTGGACTTAATCAACTTGGATTCCTGCTTCAACTTTGCTAATGCATTTGGTGGTAATGAAAAGGTGCTCTAGCTGATCTTACGTTTCAATTTAATTTTTTTTTCACTAGATATATAAAATGTTTTTTAAATATACGTTTTGATGTGAATCATATAGCCGTGTGAAACTAAATTGTAATAGAAGATTGAGAGGAGCTACTCATCTTCTTTTTTCTTTTCTTTCATTGCAGTAAAAGCACTTCTATTTGGATTTTAGATTTCTGATTTTGCATAAAAACTCAAACAAGAGAAATAATATATTACAAATGATTATTGGTGTTTTCGAGGTCTATGTTGCCAAAAATAGTTTTTTAAATTCACCTATACTGATTTGAAAAAAAAAATAAAAATGGCATCAAATGGTGTTATTGTTTACTCTTAACATTCAATTTATAAAATAATAAAGGATTTGGAGGTATGCTGATTTTCTAGGATGACTCCTTTAAAGTTCAAGTTAGAAGGGTACTATGAAGATATTATGTTCAAATGACTCAAAATTATTTAAATTACTTGAAATTATTTTCTCATTAAAATAGATATTCTGACTTGATTTAAGTGTGTTCGAGCCTACCTGGCATAAATATAACTTTATGTCAAAATTTACGTAAAAATAATATAATTATTTGATGTTAATTTTTGTAAGCATCGTATTATTATTTTTAATTCCTAATCAGATTCAGCTTACATAAATAAACTCATAGCATTTCATAAATAAAAGATTTTTTAAATATAATGGAATTGCCTTTTTTGTGTTTTCCATTTGCTAAATAAACTTTTCCGTGTTTTTCCATAATTCTGCAATGGTTTATTCTTTCTTGCGTCTATAAATACAGCAATAATACGTAAACTCCTTCACTTTTATCTTCTGCAATTACAATTATCTCAAATATTGTGTCGTAACTTAAAATTAAATATTATAGTAACATATATAAAATAATCTTTTGCCAAGAAAAATGATGAAAGGTTGTGGACAATATTATTCACTTTTTGAATGGTTGAAAAAATCTAATGTTAAAAAGGAGTTTTCTAGAGTTCTCTTCAAATATTTTAATTTAGTATTTTAGATATTTAGGAAATGTTTTTAAGAATATTTTTATTACATTCTACACTTAGTGTACATTTTAAGTTATCTAGAATATTTCTGTTACATTCTACAATTTTGTATATCTTTCTATGCTTCTTTGAAATTTATAGAAATGTGCAGCATATTTTATCCCCATATATACATATAAAATAATCTCAACATAAATCATATTTTTGCCTTTAAATTATTCTTTCACGTTTGTATTTTATTCTTATGCCCAAATCCATATATTATAAATTCTCGAATTTTTGATTGATTTTCTCACCATAATTTTTGATAAAAATTTATAATATACTTATATCTTCAAAATACTAAATAAATTTCATCTCATATTTAATTAACTAGGGTCTATTTTGCCAAAAAAATAAAATTTTAAATTCATCGACAATACATTTTTTTTTCTTGAGATGTACAACCAGTATATTTTGATTGTGGACAAGTGTGCCCCATTTCATAATGAAGTAAGTGTAGCACAAATGTTTAGCTTTATTTTTTTCACCTTCCCTAAATAAAATCATAAGAGTCTATAATGAAAAGATTTCCTAAATGTAATAGGATTCTTTCTTCCTTGTTTTCCTATAAATATAGACCTAAACTCCTCCACTTTGCATAGAAATCTTCACACGCTTTTCAAATTTCTTGAATTATGGCATGGGAATCCGATTACCGGTATCAACCCCGTCCGCTTTTCGAACAGATTTTCCGTTGTCTTCCCTTCTGTAAATACAAAAGCCCACACCTTGAAACAGGGGATAAAATCATTATGCCACCCTCATCCCTCTCTCTAATCGTCTCCTTCAGAATCAAATACCCTTTATTTTTCCAGATCGAGAGCTACAATACTGACGCAATCTCGCACTGTGGGGTGTTGGAATTCGATGCCGAAGAAGGGTGCATTCACATGCCGGAGTGGATGATGCAGAACTTGAAGCTTCAAGAAGGAGACCTAGTGATTTTACGTAATGCCTCCCTTTCCAAAGGGAGTTACATGAAGCTGCAGCCTCATGCGACGGCGTTTACGGAGCTTTCGGACCCAAAAGCGGTGTTGGAGAAAACGATGAGGGATTTTACTTGTTTGAGTTGTGGGGATACGATTATGGTTAAGCATAATCAGAGGGATTTCTACTTTGATGTCCTGGAAGTGATGCCGGGGGATGCCGTCTCCTTGATTGAAACTGATTGTCAGGTTGATTTTGCTCAGCCGTTGGATTATAAGGAGCCTGAAACAGATGTGCAGGAAATCGAGAAAGTTGATCGTGGTGAAGAGATGGAAGAAGGGAAGATGTTTAGGCCATTTGTGGGGAAGGCGCGGCGGCTGGATGGGGAGCTGGTGACGGTGGAGAGCTCCGCCGTGGTGGAGGATTTGTCGAAACTTGTTGAGGAGGGAAAGAAGAACAAGAAAGATGGCGGGAAAGAGGAAGAAAAAGAGAAGTTTAAGCCTTTCACAGGCAGGAGTCATGTTCTTGGAGGAGCTTGATTTTGATTTTGGATTTATGTTTTTGTTAGATTGAGATTTTTCCTTTGTTTTTTTGGTAAGTTATTTTTTTTTTCATTTTTTTTTTTGGTAAGTTGATTATTATTATTTTATGGTAGGTTGATTTTATTTTTTATTTCTTTATAGGAGAAAACTATTGTTTTTCTTTTGGTAGGTTGATATTTTTTTTCCAGTTTTTTTTGGTGTATGGTATGGAAAAAAAACCGTCATCCACCTACAACGAACAATTTTAATGTATTCTTTTAGTTTCGCAAACATCTTGCCAAAGAAACTCTCAACATGGTCACTAGATGAAATCAAAACATTTAAAAATTTAATTGACAGTTTTGTTTGTGTCAATAGCAAATAAGAAAAATAGAATAACCAAAATTCAATTTTTGATGTAAGATGATTTCTTAAATCATCGAACTCTAACGAATGTATAATAGTGATCATTTTTGGTGCTTCATTGTCAATTTAATTTTGAGCATTCAGTTTGTTTTTTACTGAATAAAAATTGGGCCAAATGGAAAAAGAAATTTAAATAAAGTAAACTGAATAAAAAGCTTAAAAGAGGAATGCCTAATGATTTCCCAGAATTACACAAGTCCTAGCTCAACAACCATGGCCAATAGCTTAGATTTTCTAAACAAGTCTTCAGAATTACTATTTGAGACTTTTTGATAATCATCTCTTTCTGTACAGGAGTTCTTCCCCTCCCCGGCGGACGCCTTAAATCCGATACGCGACCCCTTGGCCATGGATAAACCTCGCGTTGTCCTCGCTATAGACATGAGTCTCATTCTTCAACCTGGTAATGAAAAACAGAGATATACAACTAAGTTTTAAACAAATTTTGATTTCTTGTTGAGAAAAAAAAAGACAAGAAGATGAGAGAATTGAAGGCTCACGTTTTGGCAACTGTCTTGTTTAAGATGGTGGAGGAAACAAATGAGGGACCATTCAAGTATAACAATTCCCCATCAATTCTTTCTGCAATCTTCTTGTCCATCTTTCCAGCTTCAATGCAGAGTGGTTGATCAGAGGCCTGAATACCCCGAAAAACGTTAATTACAGTTGATATAACGCATCATTATTTGTCGTTGGAATTTGGAAATCATTTGTATTTACTTACAATAACCCATCCCCATGTATCAGCAAACGATGGCACGTGAGCTGTGTACGCGCGAACATCTGCATAAAAACCATTTTAGATGCACCTTTTCACCATTAAGAATACAATGACTGTCTGATACTTATGACAGATCCCTGGTTCAAGTTTCAGAACACAATTGCAATTAGGGGGACTTACACTTGAAGACCTGTCTTATTGTGTTGTATATTGATGAGAAGACCTCTTTATGAGTGAACACCCCTGCTGGTCCAGCCTATGTTCAATAAAACAACAACCAAACCTCAGAATTTTATCTTTACAACATCAAACATGTGGTGAATTGTACGTGTTAAGTGCTTGTATTCGTCGACTGTTGCATAGTATGAAGATTTTCTTACATAGTCTTGGGAACACGAGTCGTTTGATCACACTAGTCACAGTGTGTCACATGTGATCTGACGGTTCATGTCTTTATACCACCACTCTTGAAAGAATGCCCAAAAATGAAAAAGTAAAAAGACCAACCTGAGTAACAAAGATGCCATTATTATTGAGCTTAGGCTTCAGAATATTTTCATAGAAAGACTTGGTATATAGTTGATAGCAAGGTCCTCCTTCAACTGGATCTGCTAAGTCTCCCACTATAACATCAAACTTCTCCTCTCTATCCTTCAACTCAGCCCTTGAGGAACAATATTATTGTTATCAGATGTTACACAATAAATTTCCTCAAAACAGATAAAGGGCATGATTTTTCATAAAAGGCTTAACTTTAGCCTTACAATATTTATTGAAAACCAGATGCTTGACAACTTGAAGTAGAGTTAAGCAAACAGAGATAAGGAAAGACAAATCCTTACTTGGCATCATTTATGACTAAATCAAGCTTCATGTTGCGAAAAGCCTCATGGTTAGCTGTAAGATGCTTTTTGCAAAAATCGACAACCTCCTGCAAGTGGGGTAACAGTTCTATTGACACCAGCGCTTGAATATACTTTCACAGTGTGCAGAGAAAGGTAGCATGAGGATAAAATAGTCCTAGTTCTCAACAATTATCAATCTCCAATACGACAAAACTCCAGTAACCAAAGGACAACCTCGTTTAAAAAGTGATAGTTGTCCCCTTAATGCCACTTAAATCAGAATTAAGGTTGATGACAAGGGGGCACAAAAAGGGCCAAAAAATCAAAAAAGGAATTCATTAGTATCTTATCTAAAAACCCACTTTGTGAAAATGGTGCGATCACCCCTGTAATCATAATAACAGTGCTTTCCCACTTAATGAATTAAATACAAAATAAGATACATAATACCAATAATTTTTTTCACTCATTGCCAAGCAGAATTATTTTGAAAGCATGCTTCTGTGTATAAATATACCTGATCAATATCACACATGACCACTTTCTCTATTGATCTGTGCCTGAGTGCTTCCCTTGCAGCAGATCCTTCGCCACCTCCCATTATAAACACAGTCTTGGGGCTGCAATTATAGTTAAACTTAATAAAGGAAAAAAAATAATTACAGCTACATATAAAGAATTTGCATCTTCTCCATTGGCAAGAGCCCATTTAAAGAACGAGTATTCGTCTCAATCAAGAGTATTTAACAGAAGAAATTCATCATAGCATCAAGAGAAATTCTTGTCTAGATGACCATTATATGTGCCCACGATGGAAAATTCTGTGCAACACTTATCCCATGGACCAGCCATGTTTTTGTGTGAATATGATTTAGATCGTACATATGTGCCATAAAATTTGTGTGTCCAAGAAACACTGTTCGTGCACACAAGAGACAACTAAATTGATTTTCATTATAGTCAAAAGGGGGAAGTAGATGGATAAAACGTCGACATTTTATAACATAACTTACTCACTTGGAGTGACATAAGAGGGCTGGATGAATTAAGCATTCATGATAAATAAATTCATCAACTTCTGCACTCTGCATCTTCCCATCAATCACCAACACCTGCATGCGCGCATGCAAACAACACTATTTTAATTGCACAAACCATAAAACATAATTAGTAGATAACTATGTACTACTTTATTGATTTAGTCAATTCAGCTTATGTAACAGTATCTTTTCTTACCAAATACCAGATCACCGACTAAATTATAGGAAACTAAACGAGTACTTAATCGGTTGTTTACTCTAATTTTGCTTCAAATAATACTGTTAGCAACTTGATTACCTTCCCGAACCGTTTGGTGTCCAGAAGAGCAATGTCTTGGTACTCACTAGTTCCTTTATGCAACACTCTGAAGGAGAAAGGAAGGGACACAACAGTCATTTAACTGTTTTACCACTAATGGGAAAGATAATGGATATTCCAGCAATACACAACAGGCGTTGCTTAATGGTCTTGCAAACGAAG
Source organism: Paulownia fortunei (assembly GCA_019321725.1). Lineage (NCBI taxonomy): Eukaryota > Viridiplantae > Streptophyta > Magnoliopsida > Lamiales > Paulowniaceae > Paulownia > Paulownia fortunei. The sequence continues at coordinate 24,244,367 of CM033111.1, forward strand.
ACATCATTTAGAAACCAAATCAAATGTCAATAATCAATAGAGCATTCAAGAACACACACACACACACACACACATATATATATATATATATATATATATATATATATATATTCTTCAAATAGGTAAAAGAAGAAATTTCAGGAGAGCCCTTCTCAATAAAATTGAATAAAATAGCAAAATTCCGCAAACAAAAAATAAAGAAATAAATAAATTTGGTGTCCTGGAAACTGAAGCAGAAATACATGTATAAATTAATGAGTTGTAATGAAGGTACCTGTTCAAAGCAAAAGACCACTTGAGATCAACATCAATCTCTTCTTCAAACCAAGAATCATCATCCTCATTTTCCTCCATTATTATGTGATTCCTTTCATAGTGCACTTCTGAGAAACCATTGTAGGGGAAGAACTCCACTGCTTCTCCCATTTTTCTTCACTCACAGTTATAACTGTTGTTATTACAGATCAAACGTAAGAGAAATGAAGAGACAAATAGAGAACTGCCTAGACTATGGTGAATGGATTTGTTCTAAGTGCGACACTCTTTTTATAGGCGTCCCATAGAATGTCAACTCCTCCCATCTGTTATGTCTTTTTCCTAGAACCATGGTACATATGCTTATTCTTATTCTCATTTTTACTCATTATTATACTTGTTGTTATCTGAGTGGTCACTGCATTTTATTATCTTATGTTAACTATAAATTTACACAATTTTGATTAACGGGTTCATATAAAATTCATTATAATGAAAAGTTGTGAGTGTTTAAGAATTTTTACTCTAGTATAATCTTGTCAATATTGGGATTCATTTATTTTTTTTAGTTTGAACATGCAAATACCAAATGCAATAAAAATTATAATAAAAGACCAAAGTATTTTTTATTTTTATTTTTCTAGGCCAAGCTGAATCAAATTCTAGTTCAAATTTAACTCTACTCACATGGTTAAGATAGTGATTGGGAACTTTTTGTTAAAGAACATATTCGCTTTAGAACAGTACACAGTTTGTTCAGGAAGAATAACACAAGAATTAACAAGTTTGAAATTTTGCACAATCCTAATTTGGCTAAATTCGTTTACGTCTTGATACAATGAAGAGAAAAAAAATAGATTATAAAAAAAGAAAAATAGAGTATATTTGTCGGCCAATGCTGTTTTTAAGAAAAAAAAAATTGTTTCTTTCGAATTTGTCAATCGAAATTAATTCAAATTAAGGAATGATTGAAAAAAAATGGAAATATGTCTACATACAAAGAAGAGTGAAAAAAATTGGAATGTAAAGAGTTTGCTAACTTTATGAGTATGGGTCAAATATAGTGTAACAATTAACAGTTGCAATCTTGTATATGACCTTATCGATTAAGGTGTGCCTTAAATAATATATTGAGAAAACAATTTCTGGAACTGTTAATAACATTAAAAGTCTGAGCCAGTATAGTTTGACTAAACCCTAATCTTAAATTAGTAAGAAAATATAGACTACAGACAAAGGAAAAAAAAAATTAAAAGGGCAAAAAATAAGACCATCCACTGACAAATGGGAATATATGTGTTTGTTTGAAAAAAAAAAAAAAACACATGTAGGCATGATAATTAGATGGATTTAAATTTCAACTCGTCCAATCCAAACTTGTTCCGTTTATGGTGTATTTTAATAGTATAATTAAATCGGATGTTGAACCTTTTATTTTCAAACCCAATCCAAATTCTAATCATTTAATTTTTTTATTTTTTAAAGTTTTATTCTATATTTTTTATAATTTTTTTAAAAAAGTTTTAATAATAATATTTTTTAAAAAATATATTTTTTAAAATATAAAATAAGCTTAATGAAACTATCTATCAAACTTGAATTTAAAATAAATCTAAATTTGAGTTATTAAAAATTTTGGGATATGGAATATATATAAACTCAACCCAGACACTAATAGGACTATAGGGACTATAGTACCAAGTGTTGCAGTAGGAGAGTTTGGCATGGATCAAATTATGTTAGCACTTAGGAGCCAAAAATAATTATTGGAGCGCGTGACAAATGTGGGGCCACATTGTACACGCGGAACATAAAATCCACGCTGATGACTTACATTTTCTCATCTAATTTTGTAAGGTGCATGCATGTATTGTTGTATACTTAAATATGGAAATTTTTATCCAAATCTATTTTGATGTAACATATCAAAAAAAGAAAAAAAAAAAGGTGCATGTATATAGTACAACTATGGAGTTTTTGATCCAAATTTGTTTTGATGGTACTCAAAGTCAATGAACAAGTATAGGGACAAGTCTTCACTTGCATATAGGTATAGACAAAATCTAGATGATGTTTGGATGAATTTATTAGTTATTTAGAATATTTTATAAAATATGAAATACTATTTAAAAATAAATAAAAAAGAAAGATATTAGAATTTTATAATTTTTTTTTCTGAAAATCCACAAAAATCCTAATTAATTTTTAAAATTTTAGTAAGCTCTTTCAATCTGGCAATGTAAATAACAAAATTATCATTATTTGTATCTTGTAAATTCTATTATCTTATTTTATTTAAATAATTCAAGAGCTTATTTTTTAATAAATTGAATATCTTAAAAACTGTAAAAATATCTTATTAGATATTGGAGATTAAGAGGGTCTCTAGTAAGCTTATAAGGTCCATAAACCGTTTTGTAAAATTTTTTAAAAAGTAGCTTATATATCATTTATAATAAAGTGAGGAGTTTTTAATTTATTTTTAAAATCGTAACAAGCTCCTTCAATTTTGACCATATTAATTAAAAAATGACAATTACTAATATCTTTTAAACTTTATTTTACCCAAATATTTTAAGAATTTATTATTATAATAAAATATAACATCTTATAAATTTCAAAAATAGTTTATAGCATACATATTTAAAATAAATTTAATCAAATACCCTCTTCTAATCAGTAATAAGATTTACAGTTCAATGATATCATGTAGAAAATTGAAAACAAGAAGAATAATTAGAAAAAAGAATTGTTTTTCATGCAAAAATTGTGATGAAAATGATTTGGTAGGTATGCAATATAGATAATGAGTGGATAAAAGGTAGGCGTGCTACAAATAATGGCAGTTGGAGGAGGAGACAGACGACAAACGACAGACGGCAGCCGGCAGCTGGTGGGGCTACCAAAAAGGCCCTCCAATAACAAGGTTTAAAGATAGAGAGGGGGTTGTCTCTCAAGCGTGGGGTGATTCCACTAACTAAAATAACTCATTTTGTGGAGAGCCCACTTCCCTCTTCTTTTTTTTTTTTTTTTTTTTTTTGTTTTCTTCCTACCACAATTCCATTGTTATCTTTCCCCAACTAGTTTGTGTCCACCTACCCATCCCATGCATTTTATTTTATTTTTGTGTCAAAGCTATTAATTTACCTTTTTTATTTATTTATGTATGTGAATTAATTCAACACAAGAAAATTATATTTGAGGGTGAAAATAGAGATGGACGAGTTATGAGTGTCAACAAATATCATAAGGTATTATTATTATTATTATTTTATTTTTTTTAATACCCAAATTCCCACTTTACGCCAAATTAAATTCTAGACCCTAAAATCCGTGTCTTAGAACCTTGGAGTAAGTAAATTGCGGGATATGCCTCAACATGAATTGTACACTTCTGTGCACAATGAGCCGATTTCAAAGTGATTGTTTCATACTAAACTCCACCCGCATGGTCCTACTGGCAGCACAATGATTGATTCATACTAAAATTCAGCCGCAGATTTCCACCAGGATTCAAACCCCCATTCCACCCCACCCTGTATGTTAATTATTCCACCAGTTGAGTTTTGCCCCGGGCTCATTAATGTATTATTTGATCAACTCATTATGTGGTTTTAGAACACTTTCTTTGCATGTTGATTTTCTTTCTTTCTTTTTAGTAGGATTACATCAATAAGGACCGGAAACAAAGGAAATTTTGGGAATGTTTGGTTTCATTTTTAAATTGTATTTTCATTTTTAATTTATTCTTCCAAAACACTCTCAAATATATATCATATTTTCCAAACACATCTTATTTCTAACACATTATATTATTCAATACATTCTCCTAAAATAACTAAAATAAATTCAAACATTCACTTTGTGTTTGACATATAATTATGAATCATGAAATTGTCTTGAGTTAAATTGTTGAGGGGCATTGTGGTCACTTAAAGTAAGCATATGCAAAAAGAAGTGCTCAATGGGTTTTTGTAGTTTTCCTTGTAATGGGGAGACAAAATCCCAAAAAGTGCTAAAAATTCAAGAGATGTGTTGTTATGGCCATATGGGCCTGTAAGGGGGTGCAATCATTTTCAGGGGCTTTTGCTAATTTAATAATCATGAAAAGTCTATTCTCAGTCTTTTCCTAAAATGTCTACATCCCCACTAAGTCAATGGATTTAATATCCAACAGATAATTAATGGGTCAAAACTTTTCACTTCATCTATTTGTAATATCTCCTCAAATTGCTGCATGCCTGCCTTGTTTATTTACTATATATAATAATATATTTTGTTTATTGATCTCAATTCAATGCATTGTTTATCAAAAATTTATCCATCATTTTTTTTTTATTCTGTGAATCCTGTGTGCCAAACTCTAAAATATAAATAGTCATCCTTATATAGCACACTGAAATGACATAATCTTATCATGATAATAAAATAGGTTTTAATTAAATTTGTTTTATTTAAAATAAATTTTTACTATCACAGAAGGATTTAAATCTGTTTTATTTAGAATAGATTTTTACTATCACAAAAGGTTTTGAAGACGATCTTAATTTTTTTTTTCAAACTCGCTCCACCCCAAAACCTGAATTGTTTAATTTTTTATTTTTTAAAATTTATTATATATATTTATATGATATTTTTTAAAAAATATATATTTTAAAAAGTTTTAATATATTACTTTTAAAATAATATATTATTTATTTTTTAAAAAAATAATAAAATAAGTAATGAGTATAAACTAGTGGATTTAGGTTCAAATTCTAAAAATTCTTGACAGAATGGACCTCGAATTTGGCCAAACTTATTTCGTTGCTATCCTTAATTAATTTATGTATTTGCATCTATTATTGAGCACGAGCATACTATATTATATATAAATATGTATATGTATATGTACATATATGATTTATTTTTAATTTGAGAAATAAAATCAAAATTCTACAACAAAAGAAGTAACTCAATTTTTTGAACTCTATAATAAGTCAAGCACCATGTTTCCATAATAACTAGGATGTGAGAGTCTTTCCAGCAATTTCAGTGTAAAACCTGCCACTAATTATTACCACCACATAGACCAAGGGAGAAGATTAACATCCCAAGGTGGCCTGTATAGCCTGTGAAAAGGACTTGATTAGTGGACCAAAACCTCAGCCTGACATGTGTTTGCATATTAATATGATGATGAGAAAATAAATTAAAATTGTAAGGGCATGCTGTTCAATAGTGTCCATTTTTATTTGTTTACAGAAATAATCAAATCATTTTTATTTTTATTTTTATTTTTTTCTGGGGTGACTTCAAGTTGCACATGAATTCAAATATTATATAATTTCAACTATCATCCATTATAATCCATACCTGCAGTATTCTTCTTTCACAATCATTTGTGCTTCTACAACTTCAATAGGAAATTGTACTATTAACATATTCAAGAGTGGAACTGGATAAATAATGGAGTAACTATACAATATAACAATTTTCACACCAATGAACTTAAATAAAATTTAGGGAAATCATTGCTTGGATGGAAAAATATTGCGGTCATTCTGTCCATTATTTATTATAAGGTGGATAATTTTTTACCGTCGATAATCTTATAATTTTGGGGGGATGTAACAGTAGTACGACACTCGTTTCATCCAAGAATTTCACGGAATGTTGAATTGTGAGGTAAGAATGATGTCATCATGATTGTGTCTACCATGATTATTTCTTGAAGCTGATCCAAAGTCCACATCATGTGGTTGGATGAAATTTTGTGGAGAAAGGTGCTTTGCCCTTGAAAAGATTTTGGCAATAGAAGGACAATTTATTTGGAGGGCTTTTCAGTAATGAGTGCAAGAAAGAGTAAGTGATCATGTACATGGAGCACTAACTTCACCTTTATTTGATTTTTGCAATTTATGATGATAAGTGGAATGATGTGATCATTTTGATTTGCATCACCTCTGAAAGTAGAGAACCCACTTAATGTGAATTTCATTCATGGATGGAGTTTACCAATGAATTTCAATTGTTTTGGAATGCAAACAGCATCTCTTGTGCCTGAAAAGAGAAGGGAAATTGTCTGAAATCAGACAATAACATAAACATGGTGTTTGGTATCATGGAAATTAAATGCATCAGAACTGGAATAAGATATACATTCCTTACACGAACCTTGAATTCTAATTCCAATTTTAATGACTTTAAACAATAAAACGTGAACTTCAAGTGTGTGACTATGAATAAACAAAACAAAACAAAACCCAAAAAAAAGAAAAAGAAAAAGAAAAAGAAAAGACCTGTATAGAGTTTAACAAGAAAGTATGGTCTTGGTCGTGGAAGCCTCTTTTTAATTCATTATGGTATTTGGATCTTAAATATTGAATTAAAATGGTCAAATGGGAGGGCAAAGGAAATTGCTTAAAATTTTTAAGTTGAAAATGACAAATTACTATAATAAATGTAAGTTAAGAGAATAAATTGCTTAAAACTTATTTTTTTGGGTAAAATCTAAAATAATTAAGTTTAAGGGGATAAAATCCTTAACATTTACTTTTGGAGGTAACATGTGAAAATAATCAAAGTGTCATTTACTATTTGAATTCCATTTTATTTATTTTAAACAGTGATATTTAAGCCTGATTTTAATTCAGAGTATGGATCCCAGTTTCGGGTCATGTAATGTCCTACCGTCAGCCTTCAAAAGTGTAGTGATGTTTAAATTGGGCCCAAGTGGCAGGCCCAGAGGACAACCAAATTCCCAAATGACCTGTGAGTTGATACTTCATTTGGAAGACAGCAAGCCCAATTCAGGGTGAATTCCATCATAAATGGGCTCACCAAACGTACGTTGAAAAAGAGAAAATGAGGGCAGGTTTGTAAATAATCAGAAACATATACAATTCTTGTCAAAATTGATTTGATTAAATCCAATTAATCACATCAATAATTTTTTTTATAATAAAATTCCAACTTAGTAAAAATATTTTATTTAACAACAAAACATTTTATTACGGATGCAAATACAATAGAAATCATTTCATCCAACTTTTTTTTTTTCATTTTTCCCTGTGAAATCTGAATATTTAAAAGCATTCCAAATTTTTTTAAATAAGTAGCAACAAAACAGGCAACAGGTGGTGGGTGTTTTCTCTTACAAAAAAATAAATAAATATAAAAAAGATAAAACATGCAAGATGTAAGAAATACTACATATTTCGTATACATCTCACATCTATATATATATATATATATATATATATATATATATTGATTTACACACTCTAAATACTCCACCAAATATAGCATATAGAAGACAGTATGGCAGGAGTCCGTCCGCCTCATGAATGACACCCCCACCCCACCTGGATTTCAGAATTGCAAACTCACATAAAGTTGAACGGCTCAGATCCTGAGCAGCTTTTCTCCAAAGGCTCAATGACTTCTTATCATATGTGAAGCAGGGCCCCGCCACCTGCGCCCACCACACGCCACCGCGGCTGATATACATGGTAGTTGACATTGTACGTTGATGGGTTGAAGTTGGTTGCGCTTTTGCTCTCACTAAAATACCTTTTCCTTCTTTAATCAGAACAAAATTTGTATAGATTTAGGCCAAAATTGTACTCTATTTCCTTTTACTACTTTGAAATTGTCGGCAACTACCAGGGCATTCAAATTAAATGATCCAATTGAATTAAAATCAAAAAAATTTAGAAGAAATAAAATCGAATAAAAAAAATTCAATTCATATTTATTTTTTATTTTTTAAATTTTTTGTTGTCAACACGTATGATAAAAGAAAATTAATTTTGAAAAATCTTTTATTTACAAACTCTTTTTCTACGAGTTTTAGTTTTCTAGTCATAATAGGTAGATTTTTTCTTTAATGAGAAGACTATTTTATTTCAATTTATGACTTTATCATCTCTTTTTTATTTTTTTTAAAGCTAGATTGAATTGGTATGACTTTGTTAATAGTTATTGTTGATCTATTTCTAATTCATATATGATATATGATGTATTTTATCACTTTTATTTATAAAAAAAAAAAAGAAGGAAACACGAATTTCTTTTTGAAAGCTCTTTCAGACTGAAGGCAACTTAAGCATGAAAATCATTCCAAACATATAATTAAACCTTAATTTACAGTCGAGGAAAAAGGGTATTTGAAGAAAAATTTATAAACTTTTTTATGTTATTTTCCTTTACTTATAATAGAGTAGTAGCGGCCACAGTTTTAATTTTATACGTGCTGCTGAAACCAAAATGAATGGACATCAATTGAATATACTAAATAGCGGGTGAAAAGAACGAAGAAGTTTTAGGAGCTCGCTGACACGGTCTATCACTACGTTGCTAGGATATTGTTTACTTCAGGATTAAGCCCTCATGGTTGCTCATCTCCACCGCATTGCCGCGCATGTCTTACGTGAAGTAGAATCACCAAACCTCCTCTTAAACGATAATGTTTATCTTTCTCACTCATCTTATTTTCACCACATTGCTGTGCATGTCTTATATGAAGCTTATAGGGAACCACTGAGCCTCCCCTCAAACAACAATTCGATCCATGGTCTATTTTCTCACTCATCTTCACCGAGTTGGAGTGCAAACCTTACTTAAGTTTAGGGCATGATTCTAATACCACTTGTTAGGAGAATGCTGGCACTATTTATCTTCACATTTGTATGATATTGTCAATTTTTAGTTTAAGCCCTCCTGATTTTACTTTTGGATTTCAATTAAAATATATCGTAGCAACGGAGATATTGTCCAAAATTATAAATTCATGATCATCCTCATTTTTTAAAGAATATGAGACTTTTTTTGTATACCTAGAAGATGGAATATGAGACAAAAGAGAAAAGAACTCAGATTTTCATAGTGACACTCGATAGTATATAGAACAAGAAAAATGAGCTATTATTTCCAAGAATTCAGTGTTTTTCAAATCACACACTCATATATATATATATACATATGTATGTATATATATGACAGCATTAGACTTTAGCAGAAACAAAAAATGACAAGAAAACTAGATAAGCAAAATATGATAAAAAAACAAAAACAAAAAAACAAATTAAGCAGATGTCAAAGGAAAAGTCAGCTTCTACATGTATATGCCTAAACTGCATGCATCTAAAACCAAATAAATTAGAGCAGTAAATTAAGGAATCTTAAAATGAAGATATAATGTAATTGCAATAAGGAAAAAAATGTAGTAATTACTTAAACAAAGGAAGCAATACAAACCCTAGTTCTCTACAAGAGGAAGTGAGCATGCTAGCCAATTTCCCAGGTCCTTGCTATTAATATTTAAATCCTCTTCTCTGATCACATTCTCTCCTTCAACACCTTCAAATCTTCATGAATATATTTTTCCTGTCTTCTTTCCAACATGTTTTGCAAGATATAATTATAAACAAGGGATAATAAAACTTGCTTTGAACTTTGCTTCATTTTTATGAAGCTTTCACTATCCTCATCACTTCCCTTTTCACCTTATAGCTCAGCAATTCCATACTCACCATTGAATTGAAATTCCATCTCTTTCAGATCAAGATGCGTTTTTCCATCACAAAAAAGTTCTTGGAAATTTTGAATATTCCAAGACAATTTTGAACTAAGATCTAACCCCGGACGGGGCTTCAATTTCTGTCATTTCGAGCTCCATCGTGCCTGGAAATCAACATGACTTGCATTAGTGGAGGTGATCTCTGTGGGATTGAATGGGGGAAAACTGATTCTTTGACCTGTGATTTTTTCCAAGTATGAAACAATGGTGGCTTCTCTACTTGCTGCCGAGGCCCTTTCTCGGGCTCTTGCTTCAGCTTCTTGCTCAAAATGGGCCAATTCATGATTCCTCCAAGCCTCCTCTCTCTCCCTTCTTTCTCCATCCAATCTCTCAATCACTTCTGCAAACTTCTTCTGAAGATTTTCTTGATGATCCATCACTTGCTTCACCAAGCCTTCAAAAAATTGCGCCATGGGATTAATGAGTTGATCATTATAACTCGTTTCCTTTCTCCTCTTTTTCCTCTTCCCTTTAGCAATTTTCATTGATGCTGATGCTTCTTCTCCAATAGAAGCCTCCGAGTACCCATGATCAAACACCACGGGGTTGACGGGCAAAATTTCACAAAGACCTGTTTGGTTACTCTCTGTACTGCTAATGCGTTTATATATTGCTTCCAGCTCGCCAAAGAGTACTCTACTTTTGCTCTCCAAACAGTTCGTTAGAGCTTCTATCTGGTTCATTTCTCTGTGTTCTTGTTTGTCAACAGTGTCACTGTTTTCATTGGATACTTCTGCTGGGAGGGGTTCCCTGCAAACATTAATTAATGCACACAAACTCTGACAACAGTCTGGGGGACTAGCTATAGTACATGAAATTAAATTAAACTTAACTAGAAAATAGAGCCAGATACATTAATAGCAACTTCAAATACACTTATCGAGGAAAGAATAAATTATTCATAAAGAAATAGTAGATTGATAACAGAACCAAAAAAATTCAACTCTTTTCATTCCATTTTTGGTGTATGTATGGAAATTTGAGTGAGAAATCAAAACAATTATGCTTATCTACCAAGTGACTTGGTTAAAAAAGGAATTGAAAATTTACCACAAGGGTGGTTGTATAATAGCAGAATCTTCTTGGTTTTGCCAACAATGGGGCATTCCGAGAGAACACTGTCGGGCCTCCGGGACTTCATATTGCTCACTCCCACGAAGCAAAGCATCTTCTTCTTCATTAATACAACCGACAGTACCATCTTTATTGTCATTAGTTGCGCAAATTTCATTCAAACCTAGCTTGAAATTCACAGGGAAAAAGGACGAAGAAGCACCGGCGGCGCCACCCACGTACTGGTGGTTGAGCCTACTTTGCTGGTGCTGGTGGGGTGGAAGAAAAAGGGGTTGGTCAAGGAATAGCTGTTGGGTTGCGGGCAGGGTACCATGGATTTGTTCAAGAATATGTGTTTGGTTCATGGATAATAAAATTGCGTGCTGCTGTTGGTGCTCGATATCAGGGATTTGAAAACCCGAATTCATCCTTTTAGGACTATGGATTTAAACGTGAAAATGATGAAAAAAACAACACAGGCAGATCTTTGAAGGAACGAAATTAAGGAGGAAGAAGAGATATGTGGTGTAGTTAACAGTGAGCTTTGTTTATAAGCCAGTAACAAAGTTGTGTGTGGGTTATGTATTACAAGAAACCCTAATAATGTGGAGGATTTTGAGGGAAGAAAGCTGATATGGCGACAGAGAAGGAAGTAAGAAGAGAGAGAGAGAGAGACTGAAACCCTCGTAATAAGTGAGTTAAGAGGAACATGAAATGGAGGATCCGGGTTGGATTGGAGTGTGAGGAGATAAGGGCCGGGTACTAGTAGGGCAGGTTGATATGGTTTAATTAACTTGATCCCATTATAGAATGATGGATCTTTAGCACATGACTGTCACACTATAATATATATATATATATATATATATATATGTATGTATAATGTCATTTTTTAAAATTTCTCTTATGATTCAGAATCGTGATTTAACGTGGGTATCGTATATGTTACATATTGTGCAAGTTTGTTTGTGTATTTGAATTGTGTGGTAGAAGATTTCGAACTTTTGTTATAAGTTCGTTAATTTGAAGAGAAGATTGTAATGCAATAATAAATTAGCTAGTATATCTGCTTTGAAATTGGAAGTTTTTCTAAATATATATATATATATATATATATATTATGAGATTTTACTTTCAAAGCATAGAGGCTTATGAAAGAATACCTATTTGATTTAACTTTTTAACACACTTAAAATCATATATTATAATTAATATTTTATTTTTTATTTCAATATTATCAATACATGTCAAATGTATAAAATAACATTATCAATATATACTTACTGTATATTAATAATTTATATTAATAATATTACTATAAGATATGAAATATCAATTATAATAAAGAATTCGAACTCGAACTGTGTTCGTAGCAGATTCAATTCGAAAAATATGTAATGTTAGATTATTTTGTGTGTAATAAATTATTATATAAATCTTGATACACGTTGTGATGTAATCATTTTTCCAGCAAAAATATGCATATTATGTTGATTGTCACTTCATTTTTATGTCTTAATTTCAACTAAAATTAGCTAGCAATCTTTAGTGTTTATATGTAAATAAATTAAATTGAAAACGTAGTCACCTCTACCTTAAAAAGTTTGAACATATAATAGTACTTCTATTATCCACCTGTACCATAAGTTTGAATTTCTGCCCCCAAAAGCCAGACAAGTGTTTAATCATCATCACTTTAATTATTACCCATTAATTAATTAATAAAATTAAAAGTTCCTATGTGGAAACAAAGCCACATTAATTAATAAATAAAGATTAAAACCTGTTGGAAATTTTAATTTGTTTTGATTAATAATTAAGTATAGAAAGTAGACAGAGAGAGCAGGACAAGTAACACGTGTGGGGGTGGCAGATGGAGCAGAGCAGGGGGGTGGGTGGTAGTAGCTATGCTAAGGGTTAAGAGGGGCAGAGAGACATTCTGAAATTGGAAGCATATAATTGATGAGTGGCGCACGTGAATACCTTGTCCTTGCTGTCTGCATTTATTTCTGTGTCCGCATCTCCAATCCAACGGCTAACATCTTTTTGCACCCTCTTGTTTTGAAAAGTTATGACCTTTGTGATTTTATTTTTTTATTTTTTTATTTTTTATAACTTAGATTCCTAGTTTGCGCCAGATTAATTCTGGACCTCCTACACAACTGTCAAGGGGGTAAATCGCGGGATATGCCTCAACCAACACCCAGATTCCCAACAAGAACTGTACACTTTTGCGCACAAGAAGCCCAACCCACAGTGATCGCTCGAGACACCTCAGTCGCAGGGTCTCATTGACAGCCCAATGATTGCTTCATACTAAAATACATCCGCAGGTTCCCACCAGGATTCGAACCCCCACCCTGCCGCTGGAAGCAAGTTCAAGTCAATTGTTCCGCCAGTTGAGCTGTGCCCCGGGGGACATGACCTTTGTGATTTCATTTTCATAAAAATAAAAATACACTTGAAAGTACATGACCTTTGTGATTTCATTTTCATTTCAGTACTTTCAAGTGTATTTTTATTTTTATATTGATTTTTGTAATCGCATGAAAATAAAATAAAAAATTAATTCTAATTAATTGAAATAATATATTAATATATGTGTAATAATTAGTGCATCTCGATACTTATGTACATTGTTAGTTAAATTATGATGGGTTGAGAAATTATTATTTATTATTGTGAGTTATATTATTAAAAATAAAAATAAATAGTGTTTTATTAAAAATTAATAAAATTAACTCATATTTATTGAAAAAACAATATTAATAACAAAAATTAAAATATAAGAATAAAAACAAACAAGGCTTATTTGTTTACATTTTTACAGATAATCTTTCCACTTTTTACTATTCAAAATTTCGAAATGCTTTTATTTTATTCACTTTCATCAGAAATATAACTTATCTTTATTTTTAAAATTTATTTTCTTACCTACTAATATTTTACGTTTTTTCTTGTCATTGTCAAATACATTTTCAAATTTATTCATATATCCAGTCTTTTCATACAGAAAATATCATAAAATAAATGTATTTTTATTTTTAAATCTATACAGTTTACGTAGTGACATACTAAATCTATACATATTTTTTATTTATATAAATTTTAAATTTAATTTTAAAAATACTAAAAATATAAAAATGTATTTGAAAATGAAATCCGACAATTTTGTTTATCTTTTGTTTCATCCTATTGTGGTTTCGCTCGGGCCCATATTTTATCAGTAGCTTTGTAAGGTAGTTGATGAGTTTGTGGGCCAAATTTGTAATGTTTTGGGCAGCCCATTTTGAAACTTATTTATCTATATTTTATAATTGCCATATAAATATATACTGTGAATGAATTTTTATTTAATCAACAACAATACTGCGTTTTATGAATGGTGGATTATTATTTTATTTTTTATGCCCACTTGTTATTTAAGGTCAAGTTTGGATCACTATGCAAAGCCTCCGTGGTAGTACTAGAATCATAAATCTATATTATCACACTCAAAGGGTTAGGGTTTCTGAGCAATAAAATAAAATAAATAATTTAGTTTGTTATTAATTAATAATCACTATTATCTTAATATACTTCATAATTTCACTTTGGAAAAAATAAAATCAATTTTTTTCCTTCCTCATTTCCCTTTGTAAGAGTATCTTTCACATTGGGTTACAGATCTTTTAGCCTTACATCACATCAAAATGTCCTTGGGCAGCAAGGTACGAAGGAGCAGAAAGCAAATTTGGCAGCATTATCTAGAAATGTATCTTTGTTCTTCATATGTATTACTATTATTTTCTTTTCTTTTTTTAATATATCTATACAGTTATACCAATAATTTGGTATGCTTTTCAAATGTTATTGACTCCTTGATGCACAAGAAAGATTGACTTTAAAGAAAAAAACCTTTTGGAAAATTGTGGACAAGAAATAGTTTGTCGCATGTTGACTGAATGCAAAAACAGTTGGCTTAATTCATTTAAATCTTCCATAAATTGCCAAAATTAAGATAAGGGCCTGCTATTCTAGCCTCAATTATTTTATCTACTATCATTTTTTAATTTTTTTTTAATTTTTTTTTAAAAAGGGGACCTCCTGGACACTTTGCCTTCCTCAAATCCTATTAATTCTCTTCACTTTGAAGCTTTTCTCCATCCCTTGTCATAGAAAAAGCTTCAGTATCAGTTTTTTTCCCACACAAAAAAAATAAAAAAATATGGATGGCTTTATTTTCAAATATTTAATTTTTCCCTTTGTTATATTGGTCTTTTGCTGCATTTTAAGAGTTGTTTATGCACTATGGTGGAAACCCAAAAGCCTGGAAAAGTATTTTAGGGGGATAGGAATTGAGGGCAGCTCCTACAAGCTTATGAATGGAGACATAGAGGAAACTAAGAAGCTCATGGCCCAAGCAAGATCCAAGCCCATGGCCCTAAACCATGCGATCGTTCCACGTGTCAACCCTATATGGCATCAAATGGTGCAAAAGTATGGTAAGTAGATCTCTCTCTCTCTCTCTCTCTCTCTACTAATATTGGATTTTAGATTGCATATGTAAATAATAGATCTCTCTAAGTATATATGGGCAAGATTTGTGTTTCAAAAAAAAAAGTGAAGTAGTGTTGCTAAATTGAGCATGTCCCTCCAGTTAATGTCAAGTTAGGTAGTATCAATTTTCTGTTGCAATAATGACCAAGTCACATTACTAAAACAGGAAAGATATCTCTAAGTTGGCATGAAAGAAGACCAAGGCTGCTTGTAGCAGATGCAGGGCTGGTGAGATACATACTGAATGATAAAAATGGACACTTTCGGAAGCCGCCGACGAACCCTCTGGTGGATCTTTTGACACTAGGAATTTCAACGTTGGAGGGAGATCAATGGGAGAAAAGAAGAAAGTTAATCACTCCTTCATTTCACCATGACAAAATACTGGTAACCTTCACAATTATTAGGCATGTACCTGAAAATGTGGCATGTGGTTTCATTACTTACTTCTCTTGTCAATGATGTCTATACTTAAAAGAACTGAAAGGGCACAATCTTTATTCTGAGGAAAGGTTATTCAGATGTCTAAAGTTCAAACACTTCAACCTCTTAATTACTACTACACATGAACTCATTGCAAGTATTTGTAAGTAATGAGTCTTGATTCACCATCCTAACAGGGGATGGTACCAACTTTTTTAACTAGTTGCTGCAACTTGATCGAAAGTTGGAAGAAAAAAATGGCTGATTCTCAAGGGAAATTCGAACTTGACATAGCACCTGAAATGCAAATGCTTTCATCAGATATCATTGCTCGAGCAGCTTTTGGGACCAGTTTTGAAGAAGCAAAGACCATATTTGAACTTCAAAAGGAACAAGTAGTATTGGTTCTTGAAGCATTTCTAGCCTTGTACTTCCCAGGGTTAAGGTATATTATCATCTCTAACCTGTTGAAGCCGACATTAATAGTATGCAACCATGTAATGGTCTTTCCTGGAATGACCATTCTATGTACCACAAGTAGTCTAAGAATATATATTGCCATTAATTATCAAGAATGAAGCTTCAACTTGGAACAAGAGTGATGATACATTGCTGGATGCAGATTTTTGCCCACTAAGAAGAACAGGAGAAGATATGATATTGACAATAAGATCAAAGCAATGCTGAAAGATATGATCCTCAGCAAAGAAAGGAAAATACAAACTGGAAAGACGGATGATGACCTTCTGAGTTTGCTGTTACAGTGCCAAATGCAAACTGATAACGATATGACCATTGACGATGTAATGGAAGAGTGCAAGTTGTTCTACTTTGCAGGCCAAGAGACGACCGCTAATTGGCTTACCTGGACCATGATTGTTTTGTCAATGCATCCAAACTGGCAAGACAAAGCCAGAGAAGAGATTCTTCAAGTCTTTGGGAAGAGAACTCCTGATGTCAAAACTATAAACCAACTCAAAATTGTGAGTATATATGACTTTGTTTTCAGAAAACAGTCTTCTGGGATGTAGTTTGTGTGCAATTTGGTTAGCCAAGATTGATATATACTAATGCTGCATTAATTCGGGTAACGAAACTCTTGTCTTCAGGTACCAATGGTTCTCCAGGAAGTCTTAAGACTTTACCCACCAGTGACTGGCCTCTTTCGATATACACTTGAAAGCACACAAGTTGGGGATATGGTAATCCCAGCTGGAGTTGAGATCATTTTACCAACCATGCTACTTCATCATGATCCTGAATATTGGGGCGAAGATGTTGAGGAATTCAAACCAGAGAGATTTGCTCAAGGAGTTTCCAAGGCAGGAAAAGATCAGATGTCATTTTATCCGTTTGGCTGGGGGCCAAGAATCTGTTTAGGCCAAAACTTTGCACTGATTGAAGCAAAACTCGCCCTGACGATGATTTTGCAGCATTTTTCGTTCGAGCTCTCACCTTCATACACTCATGCTCCACTCACAATCATAACCCTCCAACCTCAGTATGGAGCACCACTAGTATTTCACCAAATATAAGGTTTTGTTACATCAACAGAGCACCAAGAGAAAGGAGAGGCTTCTTGTTACTCTATCTACCCAATAAAATCTGATGTTTGCCTTTCATGCTGTCCAGTACTAGAGATGTTTTGTAAGAATTCAGTTAATTATCTGTGCACAATTGGCCATAAAACTTTTTGTCAGTACAATAATAATAAGGGCTAATTACAAAAATTATTTCTAAATTTATAAATTATAAATATTCTTGAAATTTTTCTGTATTTGATAAATATAATGAGGCACGTCTACTTTACAAATTTAGAGGGATGGTTTTTGTAAATATAACAAATTTTATGAGTAGTTTTTTTATAGTTAACCTTAAATACAATACTAAATCTACTTCTGGAACTGAACTTGGAAGTTGGAACAATGAAATTGCTGCGTCATGCCTTTAAAATGTGGCAATCACTCCAGGACTAGGAGCAGAAAATTCCTGGATTTGCTGCTGTTTGTACTATGCTATGACTCATAGTCTTGCTTAACCTTTCTAAGACTTAACATCTTTCTGCAATATGTATTTCAAATACTACTTCGGACTGAGTTAAGTGCAGGCCTTGACTTCTTCAAATTTTCAAAATCTCAATTGACTAAATAAAAACAAGATAAGTATTTCCCTTGTACAAAACTAATTTGTTGAGGAGAGAATCGTCTATTCACACAGATAATGACCAAATTGCCTCTAGTGGTATAATTAAGGTTGCTGTTGTTTCATGATTTTTATTTGCATTTGATAATTTTTGTCGGGATTGTGACAGGTAAGGATAAGTACTTTAGGTAAACATCATATGTCAAGTTAGAATAAATAAAAATAACTTTTTTTAAGTAAAATGATTTTCTAGGAGTGGAAATCTTTTCGGGACCACTTTTTTTTTTCATTTTTTTAATGTTTCTTGAAGGAAATCAAGATTACTGCATAAGAAGATTTTAAGCTGCAGTCTATTTTTCAAGTTTATCCACGCAAGAAATCTACAACAACAGATACATATCTTAATCGTTGGTTGAATCATTAATATTTCTGCAATCTTTATCCAAACAAAGGGTCAGATCAGCTGACAAAAGAAGATTTTCATGATTAGTGACTTGCTCAACATAATCCAAACAAAGGCCCGGCACAATCACCCCATCAAATCTATAAAAATATAATTTTTTTGTATAAATCTACTAGAATTTAAAATTTTATCTCCCAAAAATAAAATAATTTTTTAAGCAAAAATCCTATCTCGTTTTCCGATGTTAAAAATTTATGACTCGACCCTGAATCTAGTTAACTAATGGTGTTTAGAATGGCTTAATTAGTTTTGATTAAGGATCTTTCCCACTAAGGCTACATATTTGAACAGTAATCCATTTGGCAGTCACTGAGTCTTCCACATTAAAAGAAAAGGAAGATCAGATTTTCTGAGCCTGACCAAATTTATTTAGGCTGCTAGTAATCATAGTTACTGAAAAAAATATTGGCTATGTCTATGAAGAAATCAAGACTGCGTAATGTGTTAGTTACATAATCTACTCAATCAGTATTTTAATCAAATTTAATTGGAAGACATGAACAAGACACTGAAACAAATGTTTGAGATGGGATTAAATAATGCCGCCTTTGAACAACTCTCAATCAGGGTTAAGATACTAAACTTAGATTAGGTACCAAAATCTTGACTTTCTTTTTCCAGGGATGTAGGAGAAGATTAACTGAATCGGACGACGGCAAAAAATAATAAGTCAAGATAATGTCATAGATTGAGCATTCTCGAGGGCTCAGGCAAGTATAGATGATTTGTGTCCGCAGCAGATTAGTCCGTGCGATGCAACAGTTCACTAACACATGTATAGACATAAATCTATGTAAGAAACTCGAGCCTAGTTCTTTTTTATGGTCCGTTGGATCACCTATAAGTTGTACCAGACAGTATATTAGTGGCATCGAACGATATTCAATATGTAGTGTAAAACTACACACCCTGTGAATAAATATATCCTAGAATGAATTCTACTTGTATGAAGTATGACAAGGCAAATTGTAAGGACAAACAACTTTTCTGCTCTGATTAAGATCAACCTTATCTCCAGTCTTAATTTCAAGAGGTGGGTTTCACTGTTAGTTTCCCCTGCCTTTGCCATAGTTGATAACCATGACTCCAGTTGGAATCATTATAGAGTCGTATTACTTCCTATTTGACCTCAAGTTTCAAGTCTTGAAGGACCAGTATTATAGCATATTAATTTCCTCTAATCAACACACAATAAGGATCAGCATTATTGCAACTATAAGTATTAATATATAAGGTGGAGTATCTTTAGTTTATATATATATATATAATTGGTAAATAAACTTCTTATTGGAAATTTATACTCACCTTAAGAATTTTGTCAAACAATTTAAAATATTTAATATAGAAACTCATTAGCTTAACCAAACATCCTCAACGAAAAATTGATAAATATTCGATGCTTAAATCAG
The DNA here is from genome assembly GCA_019321725.1 of Paulownia fortunei. Taxonomy (NCBI): domain Eukaryota; kingdom Viridiplantae; phylum Streptophyta; class Magnoliopsida; order Lamiales; family Paulowniaceae; genus Paulownia; species Paulownia fortunei. The sequence continues at coordinate 24,264,213 of CM033111.1, forward strand.
GATCACATCAATAAAGATAAATATTTGACTCTTAAGTCATAATCACATTAACAAATAAATGAGGGCAAAGTACAAAATGTTGTAATATTGTAAAATGACATAAAATGAATAACATATCTTGTAAAATGAATAATGTAACTTATAAAAAAATTCTAATCAAAATAAGCAAAATATACAGCCAAAAAATTGATATGCTGCTGGTCAATTTTTTTAAAACAAAATAAAAAAAGGTTATATGATATATGATAAAATCTATGCTGAACAGGCCAACAAACCAATTTGCATATATTTTTTTGAAAAAAAGAAAGGAAAACCTTTTTTCAGTAGGCATGAGATCCCAATTAGTCCACCCGACACTAATAGTGGATCAGAAGGACAGAAATCAAAAGCAATTAAGTTTTACAGATTTGAATTTGGTGGTGGGAATTCCTTAATAATTTGCCGATTTCATTGTTCTTTTAATTTCCAGTCCTACCATCTAGTACATACTAAGAAAGTACGAGATAATATCATACTAACTATAACACTTATTGACATTTACATCCGAGCGACAAATAACAAAAATTGCTAAGGAAAAAATGAGAGCAGTAAAATAATTCGAATATTCTAGTGTAGTTTTATATTAAAAGATAATAATATATATAAAATATAATAAAAAATTATAATAAATGATCGATATTGAAAGGCGAGAGCAGCAAAAGGGTAGTGTGTAGTCCATCGATATGAAATAATGATGAGATAAGCACAGAGAAGACTTAGTTTAATGAAAGGATTTAATGATTGAAAGAGTGAAAGGGGAACAGTTTTACAGTACTAATCACTTGTTTAATGAAGGGACTTTGTTCGTTTCCCCTGGGGTCAAACTCTCTATTATCATTCTTTTTCTACTCAAACATCCAAATCATGAGTCCTTTGTCCGGTTTTTTTCTTTTCTAATTTTTTTAATGAAATGTTAAATATAAGTTTTGGAAATGATTGTATGTAAGATTCAATTCGGGAATTAAAACAATATGTTGAGTTATTCAATATACACATACGTGTAATGATATTAATATTTTTATTTTTTTATATAGTGCTAATATTATCATAAGCAAATTTAACACTAGGCAATTTAGGTTGTATCAAAATCTATAAAATTAAATTTCTTTTAAGTTGAAGATCGCGACTGAGTTTGCAACACTATATTAACACAGATAAGGTGGAATTGATCATTTCCCACTAAAATAATTTTTTCAAAATTTTCAATAATAACAAATGATTAATTGCATTAATTGTTGTATATAAAACTAGATGAGGCCTTTTTTCTATTTATTAGTTTCATTCATTAAGTTTATATGGAGTATCAAATAAAATAATAAAAAATATAATATAAATTTGCAGTAGAAAATTATATTCAAAATAAAACACCTCATAAACCCCTAAATAAGAAGTAAACATATATAGAGATGTATCTATTTGTGTTTGTGTGTGTGTGTGTTTGTATGGAGGGAAGTGGCAGACAGATGCAGATGATAGGATACACAGCGTCAACAAGATATTGAAAGCCTTTTCTTTCTTTTCCCTCTTCCGTCAAAATTCAATTCCTCCACTTCAGTTTTTATTCCCATATAAGAGTCCATTAATTCATTTTCCACCACCATCTCCAACTATTTAACTCTAATCATTCTCATATATTTCCGCCATTAATAATCCAAAGATTTCAATTGATTTCATTTCAGCTAAGAAAACGTAGCACTGCTCGTGTTTAGCTTCAACCATGATAGCATACATAGAGCGGTTTCTTCACGATAACGACGTCGAATCATTGCCGGAGCCGGAGACCGCCGAACAAGACGGCGATGTTCTGCCGCTTTTTAAAGGGGTCGACCTCCTCGGCACAGTGGAATTCGGCGGCGGCTGCTCCGGCGTAGCTGCCGGTAAAGATTTTGGCGCCGTTCAGTTTTCGAAGCCTTTAGCCGTCATTAAGCCATTAACCAGCGATGACGTGGCGAAGGTGATAAGGCTAGCGTCACGTTCGCCACACCTGACCGTGGCTGCCCGCGGCAACGGTCACTCGATCAACGGGCAGGCCATGGCCCACCGCGGGCTCGTCGTCGACATGAAAACAATTGAATCCAAAATCGATGTCGACCCCGCCGCCGCGTACGCTGACGTCAGCGGCGGTGCACTGTGGGAGGACGTGCTGAAACGCTGCGTTCTGGGCTACGGCCTCGCCCCCCGCTCGTGGACGGATTATTTGGGTTTGACGGTGGGCGGTACGCTGTCGAACGCCGGCGTTAGTGGTCAGGCTTTCTTTTACGGCCCCCAGACGGAGAACGTAACGGAATTAGAGGTGGTCACCGGGAACGGCGACGTACTAGTTTGTTCAAATAATAAAAATCCTGAACTTTTCTTTAGTGTTCTTGGTGGTCTCGGCCAGTTCGGAATTATTACTCGAGCTAGGGTTGCGCTTCAACCTGCCCCCGACATGGTATGTACATGCATATATACACACACACACACACACACACACACACACACACCAATACATATAGAAAAGGGATGCACTGAGTAACTTTAGTTTTTCCGATTATATTTTAAATGGTGGTTTTGCTGATTAGGTGAGGTGGATAAGGGTGGTGTACAGTGAGTTCCGCGAGTTCACTCGGGATGCTGAGTTGCTAGTGACTCGAGAGGAGGGTGACTCGTTCGATTACGTCGAAGGTTTCGTCTTCGTCAATAGTGACGACCCTGTCAATGGCTGGCCGTCTGTGCCATTGAATCCGGATCAACCCTTTGAACCGACCCGCATGAACGCCGCCGGCCCGGTGCTCTACTGCCTTGAACTAGCGTTGCATTACAAAAATGAGGATCCGCCCTCCACAGTTGGCGCGGTAAATCTGTCATCTTTAATTAGAATCACCCAGTTTTTTAATACCCTAATTGGATCATTATAACTCTTAATTAAGATTACTTCAATTATTAATGCATTGTAACACAAAATTCCATGCACATGCCGTTGAGAATGAAAAGCATATTTCTTGGTCCATACATTGTTTAGCAAAAATTCAAATCCTTGCTCACTTTCTGGGTCCAATGCTTATGACTTTTAAATCACGGTAGGAATTGGGATTAGTAATGGACTTGAAATGTGACAATTTAATGCAACGTGCGGCAAACGTTGTTATACTTGTTTCTGCAAATCTCGAAAATCTTTGACCCTAAAAATTATTAAATTTTTAAGACAAAATGTATTAGATTAAAGTCAAATAATTATGTCACTAACTACTTTTTGCAATGCTTATGCTTCTAATTCACGGTAGAATCATTAAGGGTGGTAATCAATAATCAATATGAAATTTAATATAACATGCACCAAACGTTCTTGGGAGAAATTTTTTAGTACAATATGCGCAATGTACACTAAAAGTTTTTCAGTTTTCCGGAGATTTTGTTTTTTTTTTTTTATAGAGAATGACGAACAATTTTTAATGATTTTCGAGAAAGAAATTAAATATTTTTCTTACTAATTTGGTTTTGGTGGATTAGATTTTAGAATCGGTGGGGCCAATGGGTAACTAGGGGAGGAGACTGGAAGGGGACTTAGTTTTGACCTAGGTGCCTGCTAACGGGGCCTACAGTTTGATGTTGACAACCAAGCAATAACTGGGCCCACTGAGAACCATGGAAAAAGTCAAAAAAGTCCTACAGGTGGAGGTGGCGGGTCTGAGTGGCGCCGCCGCCTCCATGGCGGCGTCACAGCTGGATGGAAAAGAAAAGGTGTTGAGAACTGATCTTCCATTAGATTTTCTGACTCCATCAAGATGTGGAAGTGGCCACAGAATACTGTCCTTATTACGAGATTGACACCGTACTTCCACTCTCATGTCCTTGTCGTTAATGACAAAAAAAAATTTATAGTCCGGCCCAGAACAGCAATAACGTTAGCATCAACACTAACCTGTCCATCTGCTCACCATCCAGATTTCTACTGACCCCCACCCCACCCCCCCCACCCCCACCCAAAAAAAAATAAAGAGGAACACCAATTACTGGTTGCAACGTATTAAATTCCATCACTTATATTGAGCTATAGTAACGATAGTTCACGACCTTCAAATATTACAAAACAGTATTTGTCACCTTAAGTTTGGTGAAGAAAGTATGAATTTTAAGAGATTTCACAATCGATGACTTTGATTTGTTGTAGAGGGTGGAGAGATTGGTTGGTGGGCTGAGATTCCTGGACGGATTGAGGTTCGAGGTGGAGGTGGGGTACATGGATTTCCTATTGCGTGTCAAGCGTGCTGAGCAACAGGCCAAGGCCAGTGGTATATGGGACGCCCCACACCCATGGCTCAACCTGTTTGTGTCCAAAAAAGACATCCCTGATTTCGATCGTCTTGTCTTCAATAATATTTTGAAGCATGGCGTTGGTGGCCCAATGCTAATCTATCCTCTACTACGTTCCAAGTAAGTACTACTATACCACCTCACCCACATTATAAGAATTAAACTCTCTAAATTCCCATTTTATTTTATAATATTTTTGTCAAAGTTTTAGCATGAATTTATCAGCATCGTTCCTGATAATTTATCAGGTTAAATTGAAATGTGAAGCACTCGACTCGATTAATACATATTTTTTTATTATTATCTGAATAATTGAAATTATAATTTAACATGAAATTTTTATAGAAAGTGATGGCAACAGCCCCCAATTTTGTTGTAAATTAATATTTTATAAAATGTTTGTTGGGGTCTGTTCATTGCATGGATGCCAAGTGGCAGTTCCATATGGTCCGCTAGCTACCTGAACCATTTGTGCACACATGCAATCGACACGTAGGTGAACATGGGCCCATTGAGACATGGACTAGTAATTGGACGGAACCACCCGGGTTGTGTAATCCGATCTGCTGACAAAATTGATGTGACATTTTTTAATCGGGTGGTTAAGATTTTCAAGTTGTGTCAATTTTCTTTCCTTTTAAAAAGGACCCCAATTGGATTAAATGTCCAGACCCTACAATTTTTTTGTTATTTCAAGAACCTCCTTATATACTATTAGTTAGTTTGGCCACAGTTGCAATATTTCACGCCCGTACTACATTACGACCATTAAGTGATCTGTATTTAAATATATGTATATAAGTGATCGAATTTTTTGTGTAACTTAATCTGAAAATTTAAATAAAATTATTTCTGCCTTGTATATATATATGTATTATTAGCCAATTCTATAATTATAGTACTTCGGAGCAAGTTATGTGATTTAAACTAAGAATTTTCTTGGTGGTACTTGGCTTAATCAAGTATAGAGATAGGGGTATGGGAGGCTTTGACAGGAATAAATTAAGACTTATTGCAGAAAGGTGCAATTTGGTCTTAGGGAGTCCATATTTTTATGGGGGACAAAATGGGATTTCATAAGGTGATGTAGCTTTCGTTTCAATTTTTGCTGTACGTATGACAGACAAAGGTAGTAACTGGCCAAACCAGTGACACCTTACATTAACTTGTTTGAATTCTAAATTTGGTAAAAAGACAAAAGTACCCTTGTGTTTGTATGTTCACAATTATAATGCATGATATGATTAAATATCTGCAATATTTGTAATACATCTGAAAGAATTAGATGATTAGAAGTTTAATTGGTATGATAATGACTCATGAATTGGCCATTAATTGTATGGTCAGGTGGTAATTTTTAATTTGAAATTTGTTGTGAAAAAATAGGTGGGACAATCGAAAATCCATAGTTTTACCAGAAGGAGATATCTTTTACTTGGTGGCATTGCTGCGATTCTGCTTTCCATACCCAAAAGGGTTATCAGTTGAAGAAATGGTTGCACAAAATCAAGAAATTGTTCAGAGTTGCACCCAAAATGGGTTTGACTTCAAATTGTACCTTCCACACTACAACTCCATGGAGGGGTGGAAGCAACACTTTGGGAATCAATGGACAAGATTTCAGGAAAGGAAAGCCAGTTTTGATCCAATGGCCATCCTTGCACCGGGGCAGAAAATTTTTCCAAGAAATTGGCGGCCCTAGTGATATATAATTTTTTTTTTTTAATTTCCTCTCTATTTTCTACCTCTTTTTTTTTTTTTTTTCTTTAGGCGTTCCATGTCGTTTTGGTCAAGGAGAAGCTCAAGCAATGTAAATGAATATCTCCAGGAAATTTTAATTTTTGTTTTTTTCATTATATAGTTCTCCTCTGCACCCCCAAGCCCACAAATAATATTGTGACAACCTCTTAGATTATGATCTTCTTATTAAAGATATTAAATTATTAGTCTAAATTCCCATTCCCCCATTTGAAAAATAAAAATAAAAAATCAGATAATCTTAAATTTGTTGCTCATATTTCAGAACATTTTAAAATACTTCTTTATTTATTTTTTTTCCCTCCAAATACTTTCTTGACACTACTAATTATTAATTACCACGTTTAAGGATTATATAATCTAAAAATAAACAAAACTTTCATTTTTTCTTTAATTCTAAACTAAAACTACATACAAATTTAAATTTGAGCCATAAAAATGGAACAAATGCTAATGTTTATTATTAGCCATAATACTTAAAATGGTGACAGAATCTGAAGGTCTTTGTTATATGATGACAACACAACTACTTTTGTTGTTTGTGAATTATTACAAGTGGGACTTCACAGTTGTAGCCTTAAAATTATGACAGTGAATCAATTAAATGAAAAACTGAAATGAGGAAAAAAGAAAAAAAAATAGTTGTGGGAGTGATATGTAAAGTTAATAAATAGTCCCCACTTTATTTGCCTTTACAACTGTACTTTTTAAGTGCATCAAAATCTTTTTCAACACCCTTTTGGCAGTAACTGAGGGTTTTTTTCACTTATTTTTCTTCTCTTTTTTTTTTAATTGTTTTTTATTATCGATTTAAGAGATGTTATATCCGATTATGCGTACCATATATATATTTTATTATATATTTTATACACCCATATATATGTGTACGTAAGTGTATCAAATACACATTATCGAATGTAATATTTACAAAACACTTATTGCCTTCATTCTTTTTTAAGTTTTTTATTAATCATTTAACAGAAGGAGTGTTATATTTGAAAATCAACCAATTTCAGATGAGGGTATTTGTGGCATTGGAAATTCATTTCCATGAAAATTATCATCAGGCTCTTTGGACAAGCCTTCGGCCTGGGCTTAATTTCGGGCTAGCCTAGAAGATAGCCTCGGTTAAATGTAATTTAGACAACAAGAGCAAAACATAATTTTCAATAATATGCATTACATGGTGCTTACTTGAGAGTATGTGCGGGAAATGAAAATATTTTTAGATAAGATGTTGATAAATAATGATGAGATATATTTTTATAAAAAATGTCTTTGCACGAATTATTTGTCAGCTGACATTTTCGACTTTAACTGTCTTTTCATATAGGATTTGTTTGTCTATTTAGTATTATCACATCAAACTTTTATAACATTATATATTATTATTATATTAAGGTAATAAGTAAAAATATAAAATTGTATTACAATAATAATTGGAAGATATGAACATATTATTTATTCTTGTAATAATAGGGATGTATATTTGAATGTAATGATCATATAAAAAAAGATTAGAAAAGGGTTTTGGAAAAATAAAAATATTATTCTCCTAAAAATACTTACCAAATACATTTTTATTTCACAGGAGCTGAAAATGGCTTTTTAAAAATGAAACAAAACACAGCCAATATCTCTCAAAGTCATCTGAATACTGAATTCATTTCATTTTAATGGGCCTCTTCATACCTTTTCTACGGGCCTTTTTCCTACTAAACCCTTCTTATTCAATTATTTTGGGCCCTTTTTCGGATACTTCTACTTGCACGAAAACCATTTTTTTTTTTTTTTTAAAGTTGAACTTCTAATTAGAAATCCTAATTTACATGGAGGCCAACAAATTACTATTTTGTATGAAATACTATATTGCAAAATGTTCTTCATTTAACGAGGAATTATTTATGTAGTTAATATTGCCTTTTTTAAGAGCACAAAGCACTTGGAACATATTATACGTATCGCATTGTTTCTCGACTCCAATTTCACATACTGAAATCCTTTTATTTTCTAAATTATTATTCGTATTATTGTTGTACTTCACGTTATTATCTCATAATGCTATTTGGCCCAATGTAACTATAATAAGCCCAATATCTTTCGTGGCTAAGTGCTTATTTGATTTTGCACCTAACTCGGCCCATAATTAATTGGCTCAATCACTCATTCAATTTGGGCAGGCTTTCACTTGGGCCATGGCCTTGCCACGTCAGCCCAGCAAAGGTTGAGACAGAAGATATTTGAATTGATGGGATTAAATTAATTTCTTAATTAGCCTAAAAGTCAAACATTATTTAAGTTTATCCTATTGCTAGGCAAAGTTTTTTTTTTTTATCCTATCATAAATAAGTATAGTTTAGTGTACAAGCGCCATTAAATAAATTAAACAAGACAAAACAATGATTGAGTTTTATTGGATTATTCGGCAAACTATCCTACTGATCTCGACCCAAATTTAGTTATTTTTAATTAAATTTCATTGTCAAAAAAACTGATTTTATTGTTCTCTTCTCAAATAATAAATGTTCAACAAATGTCTAGCATGCTTAATTTTATTTATGAAACTACTTTAGGATTCAACAAATAAAATCTCATATAATAATATAATATTACACCTAATATGATTCTATTTTTTTTTTCACAATTTTCAGCTATATATGGTAAATTATATTAAAATTACACGTTAAAAACAAATGTAACAAATCTTGTTCCTCAATTGAATCCAGCCAATATTTAAAAAAAAATAAAAATTGGCCCATTTAAATTTGAGCAGAGTAATGCCTTTAGTACCAAAGACAAAAGTCACTTTTAGCCCCCACCTAATACTTATATCCCCAAAAAACATTATTTAAATCATGCGAGACTTAGGTGGATCCAATAAATAAAAATATTGTCGGCCACCTTAGGGCCCATTTAATGGCTTTGACAATCCTGAGGATTTGGTGGACCCGGAGGATCTTATTTTCCCATGTTTATATAGCCATTATTGGGCTTTATGGGCCCACATGTTTGATCAGAAGGGAGCTTATTACAAGGTTATTACAATAATGATAAAGACAAAAAATGTTACTAATTACAATTAATTCAAATTGTTAACCAACTGCTAATCATTCTTAAGCATTAAAGTTGTTGGTTAATTAAGGAGCAGATCCAGCCATCACAGTAGCTCTGACTACTTTTTTCAGGTGCGTGCGCGCTCGCGCTGTGGACATCAAACCTAGTACGATACTTTTGTGTCCCACAAATGGGAATATACTTTAATTAATCAAAATTAATACTCAAGATAATTAATGTCTAGTTAAACTATAATGACTGGGATTTTAATTAAAAATTGTTTTTAGCGTTTATGTTAATCACTTTAAAGAATAAATAAGCATATTAATAACACCAGAAAACATTTAAACGAAATTTCAATTTTTTTGAATTTGGATTTTATTACACATATTGCTGATTTATTTCATTCATCCCCACGCAACAATTATTTAACATTCCCTTTCAAAACATATACCCCCACAACATTGATGACACTAGCTATTCATTATTATATTCCTTTAAAAAATACTGAACTAATAGTTGTAACAATTTTATTTTTCCAATTTCCAACATTAACAACCCGAAGCAAGCATAATGCTACTAATTAATAACATATTAAGTACAACCAAATCTTGTGAATTTAAAGTTTTTCATCTCAACAAATCAAGTTGGGAGACGCACACGACTTAAGCAAATCAACAATCGAATTAATTTATACATTGATTTGAGGAGTAGTTTTACTTTGTATAAATGTGAAACCTTTAGATTATGACACATGTTTTTTTTAACATTAAACATTCCACTTACGTTGTGTAACAAACAGTTATAGTACATTATAAATATTTTTAACTACCATCAGATAATCTTGATCGTTAAACATTTGCATGAGCATTTTTTGGATATTCAATCAAATGAAGATGTAAAAGACACTTAAAAGTTTCATTGGAACTTTTTATTTAGAAATTATTTTATCCTCAAGTTTGGACGATATTCACGCAAAAATATATGCAAGAAATGATTTTCTAACATATCCCTACTTTTATTATTAATAAAAAAAAAAAGAGAAAGAAAGTGCTTCAAACTACTAATAGCCAAGCCCACCTCCTCAATCCATGGTAGCGATGATGGCTCGAAAACTTGGGTAAGGAAAAGTGGAGCTAAATGAGTAGCAACACAACAATAAGGAAGGAAATAACGATTTGAATTTAATTTAATACGATTTTTTATTAATTTTTTTAGATTGTAATTTACACACAATCCTTTATTTGCTTTTAGAAAAGTAACTACTAAAATATGTTGTATAATTATTATTTCAATTATGTTATTGATACGATACGAGGATTAGGCTAATTTGCTATGAGCATATATGGCCCCAAAATTAGTGTATTAAGTGCTATTGTGACCCATGGGTGCTGAAAAAATAAATTGAATGCCTACTCTGGAGGCTCGTGGAACCGAAGTAAGGAAAGTCAGATCTTCCTGTTATCCGATACTCATGTTGAGCAGACCTGATCGGGTTAACTCGGAAGAGTTAGCAGAAGATAGTGCGGAAAGGCTTTAAGCTGATTTGATCTACTCAGTTCATGAGAGAATAATAAATATATGATGAGATATATGCCAAGTCAATCTAATCTAGTCAACTCGGGAGAATTAATGAAGAGCGATATATAAGGTGGAGATGATTTAGTGATTAACATAAAATGATAAAATCAGACAGTTATCTATAACTAACGACATGAAATATTATATAGAGTAAATTGTTACATTAGTAACGTGTCCACTAGGTAGTTGTAATAAAATACGGGCAAAATTTCTCTTTTACCTCATGGAAAGTTACTTTATAAATACAAGCCTTAAACCCCAATAAAAAAGTTCACTTTCCATTATTCTAAATACATATTTTGCCATTGATATTGAGTGAAAGTTGAGTGACTGACTTAAACATTGAAATGCCTATGCTGAACCTTCGCCAACACTTTGCAGGTGAAACCAGCGTCATTTCGGAATTGGCATACATCCATCCACGTCATATCAACAAGTCAAGGTTTGTGGTTTTATTTTATATTTCTTAGTGTGCTTATTTTAGGGCACATCAGTTATGATCTAAACTTCATTTAAAATCGGGTCAATCTTGGTTTACCCATCCTTAAGTTAATCTTATTTCAATCACCTTTGAATAATCAAACTAATAAATTTTTTCTATGATTGTAAATTTGCAATTATGTTACCATGCTTTACTGGACCCAGCCCAAAACTCGTCACACTTCATTCTTATGCTTGAGAATAACGGGCATAACTGGCCATAATTCTCACCTATTCCGGGCCAATGCTGGGCCTTGAGACTCCACTACGCAGGCCCAATTGACTGGTCAAACCCAGACGACGCCGTAGACTTGCCCTTCTATCTACAGAATGAAAAAGGAAATAAAAAAATATCATCCGAAAAATTCCATAAATTCCAATTCGGAGGAGAAACAAAAGATAACCTTTTTGCGCAGAAGAGAGAGAAAGCGAGAGACTGAGGAAGAGAAGAAATGGGAAATAAAGGATAAATAGGAAAAAAAAGGAAAAAGAAAAACAAAAATCTCCATTGCTGCCGCCGATCTTTTTGAAGAAGAAATCCTCACAAAAAGTGCTTCTCTAATGCACTCATTTCATCCGATCAGATCTATTTAGCTTATGCATGCAGTTTTTATACGTATACATTTTCTTGTAGTTTTGTATTGTGTTAATTGTTTTTACCTTTTTACCAATTTTTCGACAATTATGAAATCGAAACGGGAGAAATAAAGACCTACTATTCTTTATAGTTTCTTTTCATCGAATCTTTTGCTTGCCATTTTCTGATTTTTAGGGTTTTGTGGTAAATGTTAGGGGTTTGCGGTGAAGTATGTGGGATCATTAGCTAGTTTAGTGAAAAAGTCGTGAACTTTTTCGTTTTTTGTGTGTATGAAGATTTGTTGTTTTCCTTTTCTATGCTTTGGAGAAGGAGAGGAAGATAATAATATTAAGACTGGCAGAGATACATATTATTTATATTGTTCTAATAAGGGGAAAGAGCGTATGAGGGAGGGCATTTTGGGAAATGAGAGTGAGGAAATGGAGAATGATGATTCGGAATTAGGGTTTTGGGAAGCTTTTGACAATGTTGGTGGTGGTGGTGAAGGGGAGGAGTTAGGGTTACAGGTGAGTGATGGAAGAGCGAATAGGAGGGAGAATAGCAAGAGGTTTGATTTTGATGGCGAGAAAAGCAAGGATTTCTTGGGGTGGATAAATGATGTGGAGTCAAAATGTGCCACTACTGGTGGTAGTGGAAGTCAAGGGGTGAAAGTGGATGTTAATTTGAATTTGGGGTTGGGTGGTGAGCCTTCGTCGTCGTCGTCAACAACAATTGGTATGGGAAGAGAGAATTGCAGTCGTGATACGCAGAATAAACGGCCCAAAGTTCATTCTTTATCTCTGTGAGATTTCTTTCTTTTTGTATCTCTACACGCGCGCGCCTGCGTGTGTGTGTGTGTGTGTGTGTGCGCGCGTGCGCGTGCGTGCGTGTGCCTGTATTACTGACTTATATAGTTCTTGTATGAGATCTATGTCTTTGTAAATTGAAATTCTTAGCTGTGATTGTTTGATTGAGATGTGACTGTCATTGTTTTAATGTAATAGGTGGCACTTATTCTATTGCAATATGAGGCATGTAAAAGATAGATAGGGAGAAGCTTGTTATTTGGTCAGTTATTGAGGTGGACTGAATTTTAATCTTTTTTCGGTTGTTAGACTATAGTCAGTGTTCTCTGAGCCCATCTGGTATATGAGTTTGAAACCCCTTCCTGTGGTTGAAAAGTCTTTTTCTGCTCCTCCTCCTCTTCCTCCTTTCCCATCTGACGTTGATACACAAGTTCTCTAGGAAAATGGAAGCCACTTCACTGTCCTTTCTTCTTCTCATAAATATCACACATTCCAATGTACGTGTGATATTGTTCCGATTCAAGTCTTTACGAGATGGCATAATTGCTTTGCTTTGTTTTGCGTCCCTGCTTAGAGTATTATTTTTTACATTTTCTTTCAACTGTTATCTACGTTCCTGGGTACAAATTCTTTCACAGTAGGCTTTATATCTGTAAAATGTGGCCTTGTAATTGTGAAAAAGTAAGTGTACAGTGTTTTTGGAGAAACTTGTACAGCATCCTCTTTTGGTTTTCTTGGCTTCTGAATAAGTATTTCTTCTAACATTATTAATTTCTAATTTTGGTCACAGTAATGTCATTTATTTATTGTCTAGTATCTCAAGAAGTTTTAATTGTTCATGATTTTTTTTTTTTTGAAATTTTTGTTTAAATAATCTGGAAAATGGAATGAATGGGGGTCAAGAATTCTTGTCCCGCCATCAGTGTTCTCCTCAGGTTATGGCCCTTGCCTTATTCCATGCTGGTCCCTATGCATCTGTACAAAAACGAGGAGCCTAGTCATAATTTCTTATCTTTTGCAGGGATTGGGGCACTAATTTCGAAAATGAAATTCATTACTTTGCTCATGTGCTTGAGGAGGTTGGTGATGAGGATATGCCTGATTCTAGTGTTGCTCGAGATGATGCTAGAAATAATAGTGATGCCTTAAAAATGGGTGATTTTTTAGAAGTTCGGATGGATCTTACTGATGACTTATTGCATATGGTACATATTATATAATGACCAAAAGGAAACTGCCATTTCTTATTTGTTTAGAAGTTGTTGGATGTTAATATTGTTATGTGCTGTAGGTTTTCTCTTTCTTGGACCACATTGATCTTTGCCGCGCGGCAATAGTTTGTAGGCAGTGGAGGGATGCAAGTTCTCATGAAGATTTCTGGCGTTATTTGAATTTTGAGAATCGACCCATAACTGCACAACAATGTGAGTATAGATTACTGCCACATAGTCTTCTGGATGAACTTTTATTGAGTTAGTTTGAACATAGATCTAGATTAAAATAAGCAGCAAATGATCAATTTGCCTGGAACTGTCTATGCAATTGGAATAATTGTGACTGATATTGATCAAATGTGATCTCTAGTGTGCAACAGTAAAGTGAAACTATTGGATGTGTCAAAGCTTGAAACTTATAACATACTAAAAGAGTGGAGGAGTTGCTCAGCCAAGAATAAGAAGAATTAGATCTGCTGTGGTTTCTTGCTGCATGCTTTGCTTTCAGGCCTTTTTTATACTAACTAGCTGGATTTGTTTCACAAATGACCTAAGTTTACTCGTTAAGAAAATAGAAGAAATGAGGCTGCTACTTTGAGAACTTAAGTGAAGTTACTTTTCCTGTTATGTTTCCAGTATATATGACTTGAGATTATGTTGTGAAAAATGTTGTGGAGAAGTGTTTCATTTAGTTTTATGTTGTATGAGCTCAAATTCAGAAAACAAAATGCTCTTGTTGGTTTCCCTTTTCTCAACATGTTGGGAAACCTTTCCTAGCATTTTGAAGGATAACACTGAAAGAAATTTTGTTTTGTGTCATTTGCACTATTCATTTTATATTTTTGTTTAACGTATTTACTTATGAATTTCCTGGTTGACTATGAGTTAATGGGATAGGATGGAAGATACTGAAAGAGTAACTCTGGGAATATATGTGTTCAGTTTTTATAAGTTAGATAGTGGTTGGTAATGCAAGTTGAACCTAGTCGGCAACACTGTAAACCTATGTGACATCACTTTATGGGTTAGTCTAAGGTCCTGCTTAAATAGGTTCTATTTGAACTCAAGTCAAAGGTGGTAATTGGCTGTAGCTCCTTTTAAAAATAACTTTTTGCAGTTAACTTTATTTTCTTCTCCATATTATGAGCATAAATATCGACAGTGTCATGTGTTAGACTGTGTTCTTGGATAGTATGTAGATTTCACATCCAAACCACGTGTAGCATTCATGTTAATTTGGTACCTCATTAAACAACTAACCTTGGTTAGACCTAAATTGGGCATAAAGTATGATATTTCATAGTCCTTTAGGGTATCTATCAAAACATTAAATGGTCTCTCGGACTTTGGCCCCATTGAAATGTGACTGAGGTCCATCACTCTAGGAGTATAAAGCTCAATAGTGAAGCTTAGGATTGCAGGGAAGATCAACAATCTTAGTGTCTGGTCTACAGTATCTGTAATTTGGAGAAAAATCTCCTTCCTCTTACATGGATTCAAATAGTGCATGAGCGCATGTCCAAATGTTTGATAGGTTAAAAATATTATTTCAAGGATTAACTTGCTAAAGCGGGTACTTGATGACAATATGTTGTAGAACAAACCTAATATATATACATCATTTGAGCTGAAGCTAATTAGCTTGTTGAAAGGTTATGAGTGTTTTTACATTTATGTTGGCTTATAGCTTCTTCACTCTTACCTCCATGTCTAACTTTTTGATACCATGGGTGAATTGACTTTGGTTAGTTTGTTTCAGTTGAGGGCATGTGTCGACTATATCCGAATGCTACTGCAGTAAATGTTTATGGTACTCCTGCTATCCATCCACTTGGGATGAAAGCAGTTTCTTCATTAAGGTAATTTAAATATTGATTTTTTTAGATAAATTTTTAACTTGGCAAGCTATAAAATGTTTCTGATTCTTCTGATTTGCCTCAGAAATCTTGAGGTTTTAACTCTAGGCAAAGGCCAGTTAGGCGAGACTTTTTTCCAAGTGCTAACTGATTGCCACATGTTGAGGAGTTTAACTGTCAATGATGCTACTTTGGGTAATGGCATTCAGGAAATACCCATTTATCATGATAGATTGCATGATCTTCAGATAGTGAAATGTCGTGTGCTCCGTGTTTCCATCAGGTGATAAATTGTTTCAGTTGCATTTTAAAATTTCTATTAACTCTTTCATGATGTTATCATCGTGGTTCTTTTCAGGTGTCCCCAGCTTGAAACCTTGTCTCTGAAGCGCAGTAGTATGCCACATGCTGTTCTCAATTGCCCCCTTTTGCGTGAGCTTGATATAGCTTCTTGTCACAAGCTTTCGGATGCTGCAATTCGTTCAGCAGCAACTTCGTGCCCGCTCTTGGAATCCTTGGATATGTCAAATTGTTCATGCGTCAGTGATGAGACACTAAGAGAAATAGCTATGTCTTGTGGAAATCTCCATGTTCTCGATGCTTCATACTGCCCAAACATCTCTCTAGAAGTAAGATCTCATTTTAGTTCTTTTTACGGATGGTATATGTATGTGTATATGTATATGTCATCTAACATGTGGTTCTCCTTGGAAGTCCGTGAGACTGCCCATGTTGACAGTTCTCAAGCTTCATAGCTGCGAGGGTATCACATCAGCTTCAATGACTGCTATAAGTCATAGTTACATGCTAGAGGTTTGAGTGAACACTATTCTGCATTTCGTAATTGTCATGATTTATTTATTTTTTTCACTATCCTAGTTGTTGATATTGGGAATTATGTATCTATTTTAGGTTCTTGAGCTTGATAATTGCAGTTTATTGACATCAGTGTCTCTGGATCTTCCGCGCCTGCAGAACATAAGGCTTGTACACTGTCGCAAGTATGTTCTAATCTTGATCTCTGAGCCTTAACCTGTCTTTTCAAGAGAGTAACTCTTTACTTGCATCTTTGCAGATTTGTTGATTTAAATCTAAGAAGCAGTGTGCTGTCATCAATTACAGTTTCTAATTGTCCTTCTCTCCAAAGAATCAGTATTACATCAAATGCCCTTAAAGTATGCTGTCTCTTCAAATTTTTTGTTCACTCTCCAGTTCTGATCCCTTCCGTGAAGGAAATGTTTTGTCCTTAAATTTACTATAGTTAATTCCTAGGAATAAGTATTTTTCCTAAACTGTTCTTGCAGAAATTAGTTTTGCAAAAGCAAGAAAGCTTGACCATGTTAGCATTGCAATGCCATTGCTTGCAAGAAGTAGACCTTACAGAATGTGAATCTTTGACAAATTCCATTTGCGAAGTTTTCAGTAGCAGAGGAGGCTGTCCTGTATTGAGATCATTGGTTCTTGATAGTTGCGAGGTTTGTCTCTGTAATATTTTTTTAATTATTTCTCTGATGTCCTTTTTGTCTAATGTTTAACAATTCTATTGATTTGTTTAACTTGATTGCGATCAGCAATAATTCTTTTATATTGATCAAGTACGATAGACCCACTTTATTGATAAATTTTTGCTAATATGAATGAATATTAGATTATTTTTCATAATATTCTTGGTACTTCAGTAATTCAAAGTATCTATTGTTATTCATTGGGGCACTGTATATGCCCAGTTGATTAACATATGTTTTAGTTCCATGAGAAATAAATATGTGCTCTTCAGTTTGATTTGCATTCTTAGTCATCAGAATTCAGAAAAGGGCATGGCATATATTAAGACCTATGGTTGAGCTATTAGGAATTTAGACTTCAAAGTGTATCTGGAGAACTGAAAAATAGGTTATGCGTCTGGAAAATTCAAAGCTGTAAGAGAAATGATATTTTGTACTACCTACTCTTTAAGTGATGTTGGTGCCCAGTCATCTCTGAACCTGTGTCGTAAACTCTCTGTATTTGGGTGCTCCTTATTTCTCAATTGGAATGGGGAATTCTTTCCTGAAATTGCGGCCGAACTCACACAGATAGAAGTTTATACTGAAACAACAGATTTCACATTTCAGGTCTATTTGTCATCTATGGCCACAAAGTTGACTGTATAGTGGTGGTCCCTCTGTGAACTGATGTCAGCTGGGGCATATTCGTATTTGGTCGCTAAAGCTTTGGTATCGGTGATACCTGTATTATTGGCACGGGTTATCGAGCTGGGTACTTTCATGTTAAAAAATCTAGTGAATAGAAAGATAAGTAGAAAAAAAAAAAACCTAATAAATTCAGAATACCTTGTCTAAATCGAGAACGGAGTCTTTTCGCTCTTTACCTTGTTCATCATGTCCTTTGCCCATCGTTTTGATTTTGCCTGGTAAATGTAACGCCCCATCAGCTATCATTTTCAGGTATGAATAACCGAAAAATTTTGCAGCCTTTTCTTGATCTTACAACCTCCCCCCCCCCCCCCCCCCCACACACACACACACACAAAAAAAAAAAAAACCCAAAAATTAGAAGGAAAAAACAACAAAATCTGTCTTTTCCTCTCTGTTTCTCACGTCTTTGTGGAAGAGAAGCCATCAATTGAAATCTTTCCTTCATCAACCATTTCCAATATTATTCTGGGGTTGTTGTGGTGCCCGGCTGATTGTTTCCTCTAATGCTAACCCCAATATGATGCCGATGGAGCATACTTTTACTCTCATGTAGTGCCATTCCCAAACTCAAACTGCCAGTGTCAGTGTTATGACTGGTGGCAGCGCTCCCCACTGAAAATTATATCTGGGGTGTGATAGCAGTTTCTCTTGTTGTCCATATATGCTAATCTCTAAAAAAAATTATTTTCTTTCTTCAATTTTTAGCATTTTTGGGTTGTCCACCATGGCATTGTTGTTGTGCCATCCTTTTCTATTATCTTAGTTGTCTTCTGTTAGGTACTCGCAATATATGCATTCGACCTTTTCTTGTAAAAGCAAAATTTTCTTTTCTCACTCTGTGTGGGGATGTTGTATAATATTGGTTATTGTATCTAATTGTAGCTGTTGCACTTTGTCAGAGCTTGACGGCAGTGAGTTTCTGCAGTACTTCTTTAGTGAGTCTTTCACTCGGTGGTTGCCGTGCAGTAACTTCTCTTGATCTCAGTTGCCCTTATCTCGAGCATGTCTCGTTAGATGGTTGTGATCATCTAGAGAGAGCAACATTTTCACCTGTAAGTGACCTTATGCACTTATCGCATCGCATCCTTTGTGTTGGGGTTGGAGTCCATTATATTTTATTGCTGCCTTGAAACCTTCTGATTTTCCCTTGAAAAGAGTTGATTAATGGATTTTTTTTTCATTTTATGTTTAATATTCTGTTTGCACCTGTTCATTAATAGTTTTTCTCTTAATTTTAGGATCCATTGTTCGACCCACAGTGCGGACTAGTATTGCTGATGCACTAGCTTGATTTGTTTTGCTCATCATGCTTTTGAATCCATCATATTTCAATTGCAGGTTGGTCTTAGGTCCTTAAATTTGGGCATATGTCCCAAATTGAATGTGCTCCATATTGAAGCGCCACAAATGGTTTCGCTTGAATTGAAGGGATGTGGTGTACTGTCAGAGGCGTTCATTAATTGCCCACTTCTGACATCTCTGGATGCATCTTTCTGCAGGTGATTCTGGGTTGTAGTGATTCTTTATCACGTTTGTCTAGCAATATCTCCTTTTTGACTTTAATTGATACTTGATTTTCTATTCTTCATTGTGTCTAACTGGTATCTTTCTATGCTTGATGTGTGCAGCCAACTCAAGGATGACTGTTTATCTGCTACAACATTATCATGTCCACTTATCGAATCCTTGGTATTAATGTCATGCCCCTCTGTTGGCCCTGATGGACTTTCATCTTTGAGCTCCCTTCTAAGCTTGACCTACCTCGATCTATCCTATACCTTTTTGGTTAATTTGCAGCCTGTTTTTGATTCCTGTTTGTATTTGAAGGTAATTTGCTTTGTTACTTTCATTTGTCTATTTCCATTAGATATTAGGCCCACTTGAAGATATTTACTTCCAGTGCTTATGTCTTGGGTGCTGATATTATGATGTTTCCTCCATCCCTTTGATTTTACATGTAGTGAATCCAGGATGATTTGGGTATTCTGGCAATGAATCTGAGGGATCAGTTAGTGTTGATCCCATGAAGACTATCTTTGTGTTTTGTTGATTCATATTCATTTTGTAGGTTCTAAAATTGCAAGCATGCAAGTATCTTAGCGATGCATCCTTGGAACCTCTCTACAAAGGCAATGCTCTCCCGGCTCTCTGTGAACTGGACTTGTCCTATGGGACACTCTGCCAGTCAGCAATAGAGGAGTTGCTTGCTTGCTGTAGACATTTAACTCATGTCAGCTTGAATGGTTGTGTCAACATGCACGACTTGGATTGGGGCTTTCGAATTGAAAGACTGTCTGTAGTGAACAATTTTTACAGGTCATATGAGTCTTCTCTGGAAAATGTCCTCCTGCCTCAAGACCAAGCCAACCGATTGCTGCAGAACCTGAACTGTGTTGGTTGTCCGAACATCAAGAAGGTGGTTATTCCTCCTACAGCGAGGTGTTTCCATCTATCATCATTAAACCTTTCGCTGTCTTCAAACTTGAAGGAAGTTGACATATCATGTTGCAATCTGTTTGTTCTTAATTTGAGGTATGTGATCTATCCCACTATATAATTATGTTACTCCTGATAGTGACACACTTATTACCCCTTCCATCATGGCGGTTTATCTTATTTTGTCCAGCAATTGCAACTCCTTGGAAATTTTGAAGCTCGACTGTCCAAGATTGACCAGTCTTTTTCTTCAGGTATGTACATCCATCTTTACAGTGCTCTGGTAAATTTTTTTGTGCGAGTGCTGTTAATGTAAACTGACTGCCCGAACACCACAAAAGTTCCATCTCTAAGAGTGCGCACGGTTATCATTTCGTTTGAGATTTTCATTGAATACATTTGCAACCTTTTTTGTTTGATTCCATTTTACGTAAATATGACAATTCCACCAAAGTTTGGATATGTGGTCTTTTGAGTGTTCTCTTATGGGCAGTGAAACAAATATTGCATGATAGTTGTGGAATCACTAGCATAATCTCCGATTCCCTCTCCCGCATATTCAGAAAGTATATTTTGCTTTGACCGTGAATGTCAAGGCAGCGCTCAGCCTTTCTTAGACCAGGCTCAACCAACCAATGAAACTCAAGTCTTTGCATCAAGATTGCCATTGTTTTGAAAATTCGTTGGTTGAACATTGATATACAACATGCTCAATAAGATGGGCTGAGAATCTAGTCTTAGTACTGAAGTGCATTTCGTTTCATCCACTCTGGGCTTCATAGTTCTTCTGGGACTCAATTCAATTTAATTCAAGGGCTCTTTTGGTGCAATATTCCATATGAGATCATGTCCTTATCTATCCAGGATTAACATATGTGCAATCAAGCCTAATATAGAGGAAGTCACCCTTTATGGTTTAGAATAGTGAACCAATAGGCAGAATTCAGGATTTGAAAGGCATTTAGCTATAATTATATCTAGCTAGTGGCGCAATGAGGTAACATTCTTAGTAGCGATATAATTTTTTTATACATTACAATCAATGATTTAAGTAGTCTAAAAACTCTATGGACATGTTACAAAGAGCCTTCTAAGAGATTACAGGGGCCACAGCCCCTGGTTGTCACCCTCCAGTCCCACTCAACAACATTTAATGTTACTTTTCTTTGCACCTTTTCAATCCTTGCTAGTTGAAGTTGCCCGTTTTATGACGTGATTTTCTAACCCCTCTTTATCCCTTTGTTTTTGCATATCTGGGATTTACCAGTCTTGTAATATCAATGAGGAAGCTGTTGAAGCTGCCATAATGGAGTGTAACATGCTTGAGACACTTGATGTTCGCTTTTGTCCAAAGGTGGGATGAAATTTCATGTTTTATCCAATTGAAGGTGTATATATTATATATATGTGATAACATAGTGTTTAGTTGGAGATTTTTCTCTAATTATTGTCTTTCTTTCCACTTGACAGATATCTCCACTGAGCATGGGAACGTTACGCGCAGCATGCCCAAGTTTGAAGCGCATCTTCAGCAGCCTAGCACCGACATGATACCATCAATATTCTTGAAGCATCAATTGAACATTGTTTGCATTTATAGAGGACAACTAGCATGTGAACCATTTGCATCATATCATGTATATAGTGAACTTTCTCTTTATTCTTGATTCTATTATTAGTGCTTGAAATAGGTTGTGTCTGATGTAAGAAATATGGTAAATTATTTTCACCGTATATCTCCTATGCGTGTTATTGTTCCTTCTCAGTGTCTAAATCCTCACGGCTGGTTTTATGAGCCTTAAGTGTTGGCTAAATTGTGCCAAAGCAGAATTTCTTGTAAATACACGTGTTGATTTAACTTAGTTCATTAAGGTTCTTAAATGCACTGGTGGAATGGGTTGATATGCTCAGATTATATATATTTGGTATCTGCTATTAAAATTGGCTTTTAATTTGGTAGTCCAGAGCTGGGATATACTTGGCCACTCTGGCTCTATAATGGCGATTCTTCCAAATTTTACAAATCAAATATTGAAACTTCTGGCTTCTGCCCATTTCCCAAGAAACATGAAAAAGGTTCGTGAAAAAAGCAAGTACTTGCTCAAAGCAAATCCTCCTTTGTATCTGTTGTGGTCTCAGCATCACTGTTCATTTATTCAACTTTGATTTGTAAGCGTGTGAAAATCATAATATAATATATTCACGAGATATTGTTTCTCTTAAAATCTATTTATTTACTGAATTTGCCACGAGACATTTGCAGTGTAACTAATGTCACAATAGTCTGTTCTGAGTTCTTAGTCCTCTTTCATTTGCTATTCAGCGTGAGCGTCATCAGAAAATAAATAACCGGGAGGCTGTAGCATTTGCAAGAGGAAATAAAATTGAAAAATACATTAAATTATTTATATTTGATTCGAAATAAGAAACTAATAATTAGAAATTCATTTGAGTTCATTTTATGAAATTAATAGTTAGAAGTATCAAATTTGAATATATTATTTTGGTTGATAAGATTCAAAGCCTCGTTAAAGCTCGACTTAATTAGTTAAGATATTGATAATATCTACCTACTTATCTATCTATCTATATATATACTATCTATAAAACTAAGAACATTTTGAGAAGTTTTACATTTCTTAACTTTACGTGATGCTTAAAATAACCCACATAATAGATGAGATGGACAAAAACTCCAAAGTTTTAATTCTAATATAAGGTGTATATATATACATATCTGGGCAAAAATATATCATCCAGAACCAGAAGACAGGATGGAGATGGACAAAAGATGAAGTAACA
Organism: Paulownia fortunei; assembly: GCA_019321725.1. Lineage (NCBI taxonomy): Eukaryota > Viridiplantae > Streptophyta > Magnoliopsida > Lamiales > Paulowniaceae > Paulownia > Paulownia fortunei. The sequence goes on from CM033111.1 coordinate 24,287,307, forward strand.
AGTAAAAGCTGCAAACCTTAACGCATCCACAAGTCAGATTGGAACTTATGTCACATGAATTCTACAACTTTTAAGTGTTTTAGGTGAAAATCACAGCCTATGACATCTTTTGACCTGTGTCCATGGCAGAGGCTTTACACTTTAAAACCAAGGCAAGATAAATCAGAACAATAATAATCCCGGTTGAAGAACCACCAAACCGATGAATCCAGTAAGGGTCGAACCTGGGAAATCCTCGCTCTAAGTAACCCGAAATGGCAATGGTCGTTGTCAAAATCAGCAGCAAAAGGGGCAGGTAGGAAGAGAAGTTGATGGGTTCTTCATCAAGATCTGGCTCAGTTAACGACCTGCGATCAATGTACAGGGGGGAAACTATAGCAAGAAATGCGAAGCCTATGGCCAAAAGCCTCTGGTCATGAGATGAAAACCTGCCACTCCTCCATATAGCTCCTCGCTCCATTGAAAGGACCTTTCAGATCCCTGAGCTTGTAACAAAATATAAATTTCATTTGAATGAAACCATTGAAAGGTAATGGATCACTTGAACTGGCAAATATTCTTTTCTGAGTTTTTCAAAGTCAATGTCTCACGTAAAGTCTGGCATTTGCATCCCAAATAGTGCAGAAATTATTTAGCTTGGAAGTTTTAGGAGCTCACAGATTGTCAAAAAAACTGTTGGTATTTAGTGTTTGCAGATGAGAATAACTCAGGACCGAAAAGATGAGCATTTTCTGTCTGTCAGAACTAGTAGTGATGCAGATATGTAGGAATCTGATTCTGGCAGCACTAAGTTTGCTTCTCAGATACCCCAAAGCTGAATGGCTATCAAATTGGGAAATAAGAAAGCAATCCAATAAAGAAAATAACAGAGTAGTCTGTGCGTGTGGGTCTGTAGGTGTGGAGGTGGGGTGGGGGAGGTGAGGGGGTATCTTAGGAGTTTGGACAACAATCACTAAATGCCACATATGATCTAATAAGACCTCAGTAAATTAGGACAATTAGACTTAATTCTTCTGAGTAGCCAACAGAAAAGATAAAAGAGGATCAGTATAGTGAAACAGGCCAAAATGCAAAACCATGATGTAATTTTAAATTACCTCACCATAGCCAGAAAGAAATATTCAATAACTAGATTTGTCATCAGCAATTTTGTATCCAAATGATCCTATTGCACCATAAAGTTCTCAGATGTTTTACTGTGAAACACTAATAAGTCTAAAAATCAACGAAAAAGTTACAGAAAGACTCAACTACATAATTTGACAATGTTGTGGGGCTCCACATGCATCTGATCCTGTTCTCAAGATGGAATTGCACAAAGCGCCAAAAGCCCTTTTTGTTAAGTTAAATTTGGTTCAAATGCTGGACAAAGTGACCAAAACCATCTTAAATTAAATTGTAAATGGAACTAACGTGTTCTCAAACAATGAATATACACCAAGTGAAAAAGTCAAGAACTTTGTAGGAGAATTTCAACTAACAAGTAGATTTAAAGAATTTAATATTTTATATCTATTATCATGGTTACATTTAAGAATCAAAATGGGTAGTGAAATAACTTAAATTTCACCGTTGGACCTTTTTGACTTGTTCCCAGCAAGCCTTCTCATCCATTTCTTCTGTGATGCGGTAAGAGGAGACGCTGTTGTATGAGATGAAATATCTTTTGATGCTTCTGCAGGAGGAAGTTCAGCAGGCAGTGCAGCAGCTGTGCTTGTGAAGGCATTTAAAACAAGAAATGCTAATATAGGTGAAAGATCCAGCGTCCCTCCAAGTGGTGGAATGATTCCCCGGAATATGTTCAAGTATGGGTCACATACAGTGCTGAAAAGAAGTGAATCACATATCAAGTTTTATCCTTTTCATGATAAATAGTGTATAGAAGATTTTTTTATACCCTTGCTAAATGAAGATGATACTGAAAGAAAATAGTTCGAAGAAAGCCCACTATGTATGTACCTGTTACATACTAGTTGTTTTTAAGAACGCATAATAAACTTATATCCAGAAGGCATAGCCTGATCTATTCTACTAAACATTTATGAGAAACTTCTCCGGCATGTCACTTTTCTGGCAAATAAACACACAGAAACTTCCTCATGAGAAACAAAATAAAGGCCAAATTCTCCTTTCATTCACTTAATTTCTACATTCTCAGATGGCACCACTTTCTAAATCCCAAGTATATGTGTCTGTAGGTGTGTGAGTTTGTGTATGCATGTGTAGGATTTTTTTATTTAATTTTTATTTAATTTTTTTATTTTTATTTTGGTGGGTGGGGGCATGCGTCTCCAGCAAACAACTATATCAACTTTTCATAAATTTGAAACTCAAGAAATGCAGATAATTTTCTTCTTACTCACCTGATACTAAAAGCAAAGGATAGCTATATAAAGATCAAGAAGTCAAGAAGTGAAAAAGATAATGGCACAAACCTCTTTTGTTAGATAACAAATCATGAGCTATTATGTTTCTCCTCACACTCTCTCATACATTTTCTCACCCATGCTCAGAATTGAAGAACAAGTAAGTTTGCTTAGAGCTATCAGCTGCAGTGCAATTACTTAATCTTTTGCTTCAGCAAAATCATGTCACAATTTGGCATTTGCACCTACCATTTATTAAGAAATGATATTTGTACAGAGGGAGAGGTCAGAAGCCTAATTTTAGAGGTATATTAACAAACAATTGTTGACCAGAAGGAGTTCTAAAGGACTATAGGCTTATGTATCAAGTAGGCTTACAGAAAAATAATGATGCCAAGAATAGAGAGTATAAACATTGTATGTTGCAGAAAAAAAGCCATCCTGCTCTGAGGTTTGAAAATGAGAAATAAGGCATCATACACAATGCTCATTTCATTTGTCCTCCAATTTGGGGGCTCTAATCAATTTCAACACTAAGGCAAAGTGATATAAACAAATGGAGTACCGATGATTTACAGCACATAATAAGAATGTTAAGTGTGGGATTATAACAGCTAATTTTTAAGCACTCAAAGAGAAGCCAAGCTTTGTCTGGGACGTATCCAAAGAAATATTCCCCATACCTGAGGGGACTGACAACTGCTGGAGGAGCATTAGGGAACCAAGTTAAAACAAGCCTGACAATCAACAAGGTGTTGTAGATGTTTAAGAAATTCAAAATCCCATTAGCAACCACAATTCCTGCCACTGAATCACCGGGTAAGATGGCTGCAAAATTTTGAGTGGACAGCATGTACAAATTCTGGCAGTTTCTGCGTGGAATCTTGAAAAACAAAAATATTCAAGTGCATGTGTTAATAAAGTTCAAACCAGAAACTACGATTGTAAAGATTATGTAAGCTTGTTAACAGTTTTATACAGGCAACAGTTTAGCTAATTTATTTAAACAAATTTTGATTATAATATACTGTAGCATCCCTTTCTTCATAAACCAGTAGTTACAGTTACCAACCAACATAAATTCTCCAATTCTCAATTCTCAATTCTCATACCACGAAAACATATCATTCACACATAAAAGCAAACCCATTTCACATTTTGTTCAATCTTATAGTATAAGCACAGAAAAAAAGAATACCTGGCAGCAACCTTGAAGATAAGAAGAAAAGGATATTAATTTATCAAGAACCCCATTTTTGGACCTGAAACTATCCATTATTTTCAGGCATTTATCGACATTTGAAACGATGGATTTCTGGACTTCACGAACAACATTCGAAGCTCCAGTCAGTAACTGGAAGTTGGGATTCGAACTAAAAGGTTGTCTGAAAAATGGGGTCCTGTGAATGAAATTGAAAGTGGTAGAAGAAAGTGGAAATATCATAAAATTTGAAGGTGCCCCGTTAACAGCAAAGTTTTGCTCATCCTCCTTTGAAGAAGAGCAATACTCCATTTTCTTCTTGCACTGAAGTAAGCAAGCAAAGCAGCCAGTGGAGATGAAGGGAACGAAGGGAAAGCCTTCTTGTGGAGTTTGAGTTGGATAAGTCGAAGATAAATGTATTTGCACCATCAACCCCTCATTTTCTTGAATATTATGGATCAAGTCCTTGTGTTTTTATGAAACCATGTGAGCACTTTCCTTGATTTCGAAGTGGGCTACGATCATGGGCTTTCCGCTTTGAACAGAGTAGGGCTATGATCATGGGCTTGGGGTTCGAACAGATGAATTGGGCCTTCAATTTTGAATTCTCAATCCAACATCAAAATTCATATAAAGTATATATTTTTAGTAGAAAAGAGAACGAAAAAAACAAAAAAGTGAACTAAATAAAGAGTCTAGCAATTATCTTTATCGAGCAAGTGTTGCATATTTATATATGAAACAACCTACAATATCTTAATTGAATTTGACTTTTGAAATCTCGGAATAGTAATTCATTTTGCTGAAACCTTTTCTTCAAATAAATAGACCAGCAAAACAAAACTTAAGGGTAGATTCGGCACAAACTTTTTCGAAAAATTGTCTACAGAATAATATGTTCTCGTATGTTGAAATCGAAAGTATTGAATTTTGATTGCTCAAAATAACGATTTTTGAATTTGTACGGCTCATAAGTAATTTTAACATAAGTTGTCAAATAAAATCATGATACAAATCTAAAAATTCTCTTAACATCCAAATTATTGTTCTACGCCCATATATGGCTGTTACGTTCCAAGATCCACCAAAAACACACACAAAAAACCTTTTATACAAGTTTACATGCAATCAATGTTGGAAAAGTTCTGTAAAACAAATTAATTATATATATATATGTATCACAAAGTTGCGACGAAATCTTAAATTCAGTCATTGAATGGACACGTGATTGGGAAATTTGTTGTTGGAACCATTTTCATGCAAAAATGATTTGCATGTGATGGTTGGCCCCACTATATCCCCCTACCCCTCTAAACATACCCCCTCTTCATTTTCAGGTATATTTATTAATAAAAAAAACACACACACTCACATTTGGCAATCAATTCACTAAATAATATATTAATGATTTTAGCACATTGATTTAATGGCTTTGTTTATGGACAACTTGAGCACGTGGTGGGCCACACCTTGGGAAAGGACTAAGTTCTGATCTCCCTCAAATGCAACGCGGCCCGCTGGGCTCTACATGAGGCCCAATATGACAACAAATATCATGCTTGTTCTCAACTTCCAATCAATGTGGAGAATTTGAAGGCCAAAACAAAAAAAGGAAAATTGGTAGATTTAATTATATATATATATATATATATATATATATATATATCATATGAGTTGCAAATACTTTTGAAATTCTCAATTTGATCTATTATTTCATATTGCCTTTAAAGTATGAAATATAATTCTTTTGGCCACTTGTTATCTACTATATTAGCATTACGTTGAAGCGAGCTGGCGCTAAAATTTTAATTGCGTTACCCATTTGGTCAAGGGCTTTCGAGAGATTTTTATTTTTATTTTTTTTCTTGACTTTGAATGAGATAATTTCATGTTTTATATTTTAATAATAATTTTTATCCTCTAAAATCCAACGTCAAAGCATAGCTTTTAAGTCAGGTGAAGGAAAAAAAAATATTGAGGCTGAAATGCAAACGATGAATGAATAAAGCAAATGACAAAATTACAAGGATGGTGAATAGTGCTTGAAAAATATCTGTGGATAGAAAAAAAAACAAAAGTGCTAAGTCCACGCCATCTTTTGTGTGCACTTCATTGGTAAATGCACTGTTTGAAGAGTAAGTGCTATTGCCAGTGTTTCAATTTTAGAGGCATTCTTCGAACAAGGGAACATGGATGATATGACATTTCAAATATTATGTTATGTTAGCCTCCCAGAAAATACCATTTTTGCCCTAATCCATGTTATGTAAATCTAAATCAAAATTTACTTTGTTTGTATACCAAAATTTCAAATATTAATGTCTCACACTTGTGCTTCAAAACTAGATGAAGTTGAGATAGAACTCATGTATATTATGACAGGTCTTATAGATGTTGTACTATATATATATAAATAGTGGATGTAGTATTTACTATTAAAATAAATATTTAAACACATATAACGTCATCATAACTGAACAATTAAGATGACATTATCTTAGAAGTAATTGTTTAGTATAATTTATTTTTTTCAAATATATAAATTAATTACATGACAAATATATAACTCTTAATAAATGCATAATTTTAATGTAACCGCATTTGAGGTTGTATATAAAATTTAGGATTCGATCAATCGATATCAATGCCACGAGACAGATCAAGATTCATGAGAATGATAAGCGTTTTTTAGAAGAGTAAAGCGAGAGATAAGATAGTCGAGTGAAGAAGATGGCTCTTTACGGGATACAAATTACCGAACGAGAGGAGATGGATACGAGAAAAACTATAGAATACGATAAGTTTATCGGGGGGCTATGGGGTAAAACCCACCTATGACCCCTTCTTGCTTCATTAGTTCAGTAACTTCCTAACTCAGTTAGCTCATTAGCTACCAACTGCAAGAGTTTAGTTAGCTATGATAGCTAATGTCGTTTTTTGATTAGCTCTTTGTCGAGTCTTTTCTTGGCATTCATTCTACTTTTATTGAGTATTATTTTATTTTCTTATACTTTCAATTGTTTACTTTACCATTTTATACTATCATTCTAAAATTTACACTAACATTTAAAGAATTTTTATATGTAGGAAAAATGGGATACAGTTTGCTCGTAAAGATTAATCTTATCCATTTTTCAAATAATTAAAAGAAATGAATGGTTGACATTTAAATTTAAATTTAGAACCACCATGGAAAAACACAAATCCCTTCGTCTTCCTAAACAATGAAACCGACACATGGAAGAGCATCAAATACACAAAAACATGTAGAAAATATACGATTTTCGTGCATGAAAAATGGGCGTAATGGTGAAGGCATTCAAATAATCATATTGGTCAGTATCATACTACAAGTTAAGGCATTTGAATTGTGATTAAAACCCTTTCAATTACAATTGATTTTGGACAAATAGTGAATCAGAAAAAGGAAAAAAAACAAAAAAAACCATCAACCAAGGTTAAAGATCCAAATTCAATAAATTTTCTTGAACTTGCATTATGAAGAATGATGTTTAATTTCCATTACCTTACTATAAACGACTGCAGAAACAGTAAACAAAAGTTTTTATTGTGGAAATCTCAATATAATCAATATCATTTTATGGAATTTTGTTTTTCCCCTCTCTATTATTGAATTATTGAAATAATTAACTCTTAATAAAGTATTTATAATGGTACTTGTACCATGCCCACAAACTTTCAAATTTTACAAATTCTTGGAGTGGACGGTTTTTCTTCTTGTTCGTGATGGTCTTTTCATTTAGTTCGTTTGCTATATAATTCGTGGACGCAATTTATATAAGTTCAAAATGAACATTTGCAAATAACACTAAGGGTGCACATGGTTGGATTAACCGATCGAATCGAAGCGAAATCGAAATTTCGATTTGAACAAAAAAAATTCGATTCGATTTTCGATTTTTTTTTTTTTTTAAATTTTTGATTTTCGATTCGATTTTGATTTTTGATTTCGGTTAATCGAACCAAATTGAAAATCGAATTACTATTTTTATATATTTATATAAATTATTTTTATATTATATTTTTATTTTAAAAATAAATTTTTATATTTTGTTATTTGTTTTCATACTATTTTTTATGTTTTTCTCATCCAAATTAAAAATGATGTATAAAAAATTATATTTTATAATTTTATTATTTAGTTTTTTAAAAAATTCAATTAATCAAAAATTGAATCAAAAAAATTGAATTTTTTTTTTGATTATAATTAAATCAAATTAAAAATTTTGATTTATAATTTTATTGAATCAAAATTTTAATTAATAAAAATTTCGATTCGATCAACCGAATATACACCCTTAATAACACATGCGAAAACTTAGTAGGCAACATCTAAATAATATAAATAGGGCTAGAAGGCAATACCATAAAAAATCATTGAGACACCAATGAAATTGAACATGCGATCCTCTATTTCATGATACGTTTTATCAGTGCGCTGCTTGACGTTGGGTTAAAATATATATATATATATATATATATATATATTTATTTATTTATTTTTTCTTTCTAAGACGATACTTGATTGACAGTTAAAACGTTAGATAAAAACATTCTTTTAAGTCGTGGGACAGTAAGGGTATTGAAAAGAACTGCATTTACAGCGACATTAACGCCGTTAACAGGTCCGTCAAATGGGTGTTAAGTGTCAGGCTTTCAAGGAGAAATGTAAGCCCCACAACCTGGGTTCATTATTATTAACGTCAGAGTGGGGGATGTGAATGAATGGACAAGTGGCCTTCCCGAGGTATCTTTCATTTGACGGTAGGATTAAAAAGTTTAAGGGGTGGGTATGCAATTTAAGTCTTTTTGTGGGACCTTATCTTTTAATATTTTGGACCCCAATCTGATCTTGACTGCTGCTAAGGGGAAGGGGGGAAAGAAATGGAAAATTTATAGGGAAATTTTTAGCTGAATTGGTTTCATTTTCAAATTCATTTTTCTAATATTTTTTGAGTTAAAAATATTTTACTAGATTTTCATCTAAAAATAAAAATATGTTTAGATTAATTATATTTCTACATAGACATATAGGTTTACAAATAAAATTATATTTATTTTATGATTGTTTCAGTATGAAAATACTTGATATGTGAATATGTTTGAAAATAAGAATAGTAAGTGCATTAAATGAATTAAATATCAATAGATTTAAAAATAAAAATAAATAATATTTTAATAAAAATGAGCAAAATAAATATATATTTATATTTTTAAATAGTAAAAAATGAAATGATTTTTAGTAGAAATGAACCCAGCCAAGCATAGTGAAACAAAGTTTGCTACTTTGTGAATCAGTCTGTTTTAATACATGTCCAATCGTTTGGTTTGGTCTTTTTTACACTAAATTATCTTCTCTTTTCTTTTTTTCATTTTTTGATTTGTTTTTTATAAATGGGAATTTAAGGAATAATGACATTTAATGAGGGGTCAATAGTCAATAGTCAATACTCTATGGATTCAAAATCGAGACATTTAATATTTGTAGAAATTTATTTCATTAACTAACTAAGTATCAAACATATGGGTGGAATTAATAGCACATTAACTGATAAACTTCAATACTCAACCACTGTTGTGATTAGTTTGAATTCTTTTGAATTTTGTATGAAATTTCAATGACTATAATAGTAAATTTACTGTGTGGACTAGTCCGTTAAGATTCTACAGCTATGGATCAAATATGGGGCAGATACTAAGATGTCTAGAAAATTGGCAAAATCAAGTGTCACAAAATTGGAAATTCTACCACGGCAGAATGGGGAAATAGGTTATAATTCAAGTCCAATTAATCTTTTTCTACGTAACGTTTAAATTGTCGTTCGTTCTTTAACATATTTGAAATAAACATATTTTTTAATAGTTTTAATCAATTCGTCAGAAAGAATGTTATGTTTGATTTAAAAAAGAAAAAAGAAATAATAAAAGTCGAATTTGTACAATTTTATGTAAATTAATTGTTATTTATTAGTATTTATTAAAATAAAATTTGAAAAGTACAACAATCTATCATTACCTGATTTTGGAAGCCATTTTTCAGACCATATATATATATATATATGCATGTGTAAAATGAAAATTTTCTGTAAAAGACCAGAACTGGTGCATGTTGTTATTTATGTATGTTTTTCTTTTCCAACACTGTAAAGTTTATTTTCCCAATTTCCCCAAACAAAGAAAAATTCCTTTGATTTTGGGGTAACTCATTAGTCAAATGAATATTCCAACATAATTGCTATGGTTTTTTCAAAAATCTTTATTTTTTTTTACATCTGTTTTTTTAACTAAAAATCTATCTATCAAAATTATCGTTCCTATTATTTTCCATTGATGTACTCCTTATTTCCCCTTGTTTCTTACTAAAATAATACTGGGACTAAAATAAGCGGAGTGAAAATAAAATTTATGAAAAAAATCTTTATTTTATTTGTAGGTAGAAGTCATCAAAAGGGGTATAAATGAAGCAATAAATTTCATTATTCTTTTGGATCAAATTCCCTAAGTTTCTAGTTTTTCAATATCATACAAATACATGAATAATAATTAAACGAGAAAATAGTATTCAAACTTGATTTTTTTAATTTAAAAATCAAACTCAAATAATTTTTCATTGTAAATCTCAAACATCGTCTCAAACTATTTCTGGATGTTTTTCAACCCTAAGCAAACCACATGAATAAGAAGAACTAGCATAAGACCAATACGACAGATGGAGTCAAGACTTTAAGCCCTCAAAAGGTTCATTAATGGCAAATTTCTGCCCCTTATCTGGTGAAAAAATAAAAAATAAAATCGTGTATAGAGGTGAAATCTAGAGATTTACAAGAAATGGCAAAAACAACTAAAATAAATAAATTGATTTTAGGTGGTTGAAGACTTGTGGGGAATAATAAAATCTATCCTTAACAGGATTATACTTACTTTCATACAGGCATTATATGATTGTTATCAGCTCGTACGTGATGTGTTTGATTATTAAAATTAAATTTTGTTATGAAATTTTTATTCCGTAGTTAATTGATTAGTTAGCCATTAGCAACACGGTCACCACCCAATAATGTGCCATTGTAGGCCATCACACCGAGTAATTCAAATAACTTGAATCGACAACTTAGGCCATGTTAATAAATTCAAGAATGATGAGAATGCAGTTCCATAATTAGAAAACAAACAAATAAACTTTACTTCTATCATCGTACAAGGCCTACCCTTTAGCACCTATTTGCATAGAGTAAATTAAAATGTATGCTTGTAGTAAATAAATACTTCTATGATTTATCATTGTACTATAATGCTTTCAAAAGTTGTGAAATGATTCAATATTTGGAAAGGTGAAGGGCCATGGTAAATTTAGGGTAGGGATTTGTATTTATAGATTTGCTTTAAATATCAAAATGCATGCATGGAAAAAACTTACGAGGCTACTTTTGAATTTCCAAGTATTTTTTGTGCGTGGGAATCGTTGTACTATGATATTCCTGAATTGTATTCTATGATATGTTGTAATAATAATAATAAAAAAAATAAAAAATATCATAATTTACTTTTATTACATTGAAACTAATAAGTTTAATTAAATGTTACTCGTAAAGTGATATAAAACTAATCTCATGTTTCTATTTAGAATAAACAAGAAAATGATATTCATGGACACCAATTCATCTCATGTTTTCAAGAAGAATAAAAAGATGGGGTAATTATAACATTTTGTGAAAAGTAGGCTCTTTTGATAAAATTGAAACCTCAAGAGAAGAAGCTGCAAATATATCAAAACTCAGGGACGTCAATGCTAATTTTCCAAACTTGTTCAGATACTTTTTTAGATATTATCATTTTCCAAACACTAATAAAATTTCACAGAGCCATGACAGGCTTCTATTTTTAACAACATTCTTAACTGCAATTTTTGATGCTTTTGTTACTGGAAAAAATAAGTAAAAGAAAGAAACTGTCTGAATTCAGCTCATTGAATATTTCATTTCAAGTGAATGAAAAACTGCAGTTAGAAAAAGTGAGGGTAAATCATAACATCCTCAATTATGCATATGCCCTTCAGTGGCTATATTTAAAAAAAATAATGCAGCACCATAACAAGAAAAGCAAACAAAATTCACTCAATTCAAATTTATCCAGCAATATTTATGGGAAATGGACAAAATAGAAAAGAAAAAGTATTTAAACTAGTTTCCTAGTGCATGATAATAACTTTTCACCAATATAGATAATTTGGTTAAAAGGAAGAAAAAGTGTTTAATGGTCAACAGAAGAAAGGAAGGATTGCTAGTTTCAGCTCTTGTTAATGGTTCAAAGACAGCGACTTGTTATGGATTGAAGGCTCAGAAAACTGAAAAAAGATGCAATTTTTATAACGTTTAGAGGCACCCTCTCCATTATTTACATACGTATAGAGATACGTATTTGTATATGTACAGATAGAGAGAGGAAGTGGTGTACTTATTGAGTTAAGAGAGTGAAAGCTCAGAAAAATTCAAAAAAGATTTAATTTGTATAAAATTTTGAGGCATCCTTTAGATTTACTTATTTGTATGTATATATGGAGAGAGAGCGTTGCAATACCAATGAGAGAGAGAGAACTGTCAAGTGAGAGCTGTAATGTAGTGTTGCAGCACTGCTGGTATCAGAACCTTGGCAGATGGTCTTTTAACCTTTTCCCTCTTCAAAATAATTCTCCATTCTTTTCCAAATTCCACATATGCATTTCTCTCTCTCTCTTTCTCTCTCTACATGTACTTACATGCAAGTAAATTTACTCTCTTTCTCTGTCTCTCTCTCACACATATACACTGCAAGGCTCTCTGGCGGAACGATGTGATTGAACATTACAAAGCCAGAGCCTGCTCATCTTTCCCTTGCACATTTTTCCACAATCTTTAGAGTGTATGCAATTATATTCCTCTTCTTCTTTCTTTCACTTTCATCTATGTCGGTGAATCCAAGACTTCATGCTCTGATACTAGTATTGCAGCTTTCGCCTTTTTAATCCCTTCTCATTTGCATTTCCAACTTCTCTTGTCAAATACACTTCCATTTGTCTTTTCAGGCAGAGGGTTTATGTATTAGAATTTCTCTTATTTATGAGTGAGATATACTGTAAGCTGGTTTATGAGAAGTGGGCTATGGCTAATTGTTGGAAAAGATTTGTTCTTGTTGGATTTCTGGTACTGTTCTTGAGCTTTGCTTGTGTGGATTGTGATGATGATGGTGAGTGTTGGTGGTTTTGTTTTTGGCTTTTTTAAAATTGGGTCATGATTCTTGGCTTATTTAGAGCATGGACTTGGAGTTTAGTAATTTAATCATTTAATTACTGTTTAACTTTTTAAAAGAAGTTTCGTTTGTTTGTCCTCATTACATAATCACGTCATTGTCTCCGCTAATCCTTCTATTTTTGTCTTATTAGCACGCCTTAACCAATTTCTGTTCAAGCACTCAACTTTCAGCTGTTTTTTGAGCTTAACCATAGAAATTACATTTTCACTGATGCATCCATCTTTTTCTCTTTGAATATTTTGATATTTTTTGTGGAAAAGGGGCTTATTTGCTGGAGGTGAAGAAGTCATTTAGAGATGTAGACAATGTTCTGTATGACTGGACTGACTCTCCATCTTCAGATTATTGTGTGTGGAGAGGGATCACGTGTGATAACGTCACCTTCAATGTGGTTGCGGTGTAAGTTTCTAATTTTTTTCCTTTTCCAACGTTTCCATTGTTTTAGCAGTTCATTGACGAGCAGTTTCTAATTTTCTTTCCTTTTCCAACGTTTCCATTATTTGCAGCTATATAAAGTAATTGTCACTGCTCAATTATCTTTCTTGATATTTGGTTGTCAATGATTTGGTATTTCCTTTTATATGTGTACTTATGTACGTATGCTACAGTAATCTTTCAGGTTTGAATCTTGATGGGGAAATTTCACCTGCAATAGGACAGCTTAAAAGCCTGCTAACGATGTAAATTAGCATTTGTTTTCAAGTTTTATTTCATTTATTAAGTTTTCTTGCATATTTTATACTTAAGAGTTTGGGGGGTCTAATATCAAATATGATTGTTGTGTGTTTCAAACCAGTGATTTAAGGGGAAATCGGCTCTCTGGACAAATCCCAGATGAGATTGGGGACTGCTCTGCTTTGAAAAGCTTGTAAGTTAATGTTTGTTTCCCTACATTTCAGAGAGAGCGAGGAAGTGCCTTTTAGTTTCCATGAATCTAGATATGAAACTGTATGTAGTGGGTAGAGCAATAATGTGTATATTGGACTACTTATCAGGGACTTATCCTTCAATGAGCTCTATGGGGATATTCCTTTCTCAATTTCAAAGCTGAAGCAACTTGAGAATTTGTAAGTTAAATCAAAGTGCAATTATCTTCTTGTTCACTATATTTGTTTGCTTCTTCTATCTATGGACTTATTGCATGCTTTTGGTTATTACTAATCTGTCACTGCTATTCAAGTTTGTGTACTAGTTCTATATTTACTGCTGTTGACAGGATTTTGAAAAATAACCAGTTAATTGGTCCAATCCCCTCAACACTCTCTCAGATTCCTAACTTGAAAATTCTGTGAGTATCAGTATTTTTCACTTTATTTTGATTGTATTTTGATCATGAATGATTTGAGATGTAGTACTTTCAAATTCACTGCTCTAGGGACTTGGCTCAGAACAAGCTCAGTGGAGAAATACCAAGACTATTATATTGGAATGAAGTTCTGCAATACCTGTGAGTTAGACTAATCTTCATAAATCTAGCTTCGTCATTCTGAGATGGATTAACTATCTCATTAAGCATGATTCTACCAATTTTTTTGCTTTCGACTTAGGGGGTTGAGGGGGAACAACCTACAAGGTTCACTCTCTCCTGATATGTGCCAGCTGACCGGCTTGTGGTATTTGTAAGTTTCCAGTCACCGTCCTAATCATTTAAAGCCCCTAATATTATGCATTTGGAGCATTTCTATTTTCTAACTAGTGTGTGCATCTTCCATGTGCCAGTGATGTTAGAAATAACAGCTTGAGCGGTTCAATTCCTGATAATATTGGCAATTGCACTGCCTTCCAGGTTCTGTATGTACCTGACTGACAACATATATTGAATTAAGAAATATTTGACATGGTTAAGTTAAGAATAAATTTGTGGATGTTAGGGATTTGTCATACAACAATTTTACTGGTGAGATTCCATTCAATATTGGGTTTCTCCAAGTTGCTACCTTGTAAGTGTTTCGTCTAGCTTTTTCACTCAATAAGTGCCATGACATATGTAAAGCTGAGTTCCATATATGATGCCAAATAAATCCTTGTGCATTTAAGGTCCTTGCAAAATAACCGGTTTTCTGGGCAAATCCCATCAGTTATTGGCCTGATGCAGGCACTTGCAGTGTTGTAAGTACTTGTTTTGTTTCTGTTACATTGTGCAATTGAGTTTCTGACAATTGAATTCCTAGATTTAATCCATCGACTCTGGTCATGACTTTGCCCTTGACATTTTATTGTTTCCAGAGATCTAAGTTATAACATGTTGAGTGGAACAATCCCGCCAATTCTTGGAAATTTAACATACACTGAGAAACTGTAAGTAATGCAAGTATTCTTCTTTAGGACAATTACACTAGTTTCTTGCCTGTATGAAATTAAACTTTCTTTTATTTTTCTGCGTCTAGAAGCACGTGCATTCGGGAATTGAGCTGAGTAATTTTTTTGCTGTACCCTTGCTTTTCTTTTACTATATGAGATCAAATTAGTAGTTGCATTATGTGTGATTTTGTTAACTGCAAATTAAACATTCATTATTTTTCCATATAAAATTTGAGCTATGAAACTCTTATCTATTTAGAAGATTTACATTTATGTTGATGTGTGTTTGCCTCTGGCCATTTTCTGGTGCAGGTATCTCCATGGTAACAAGCTAACTGGGTCCATTCCTGCTGAACTTGGAAATATGACAAAGCTCCACTATCTGTATAAATCTTGTCCACTATTTATCTCCCTATTTATCCCATTCTCCATGATGAGTTCCACTATTATCATGTTGAAGAAAGTACCCGTGTGCATTATCTGTTGAGTTCATAAAGAGCACTTTACTTTCTCCATCACTATAACAAGTTGTAAGGGTGGATATTTGCGGTTTGCTAATCATGATTGCTGATGTATAATTCTTTCATTTTGCCAGGGAATTGAATGATAATCTGCTCACTGGGCATATTCCACCAGAACTTGGGAAGCTCACAGAGTTGTTTGACCTGTATGTTTTTACTTCACAAAATTTTCTCATATTAAACTTTATGGATCTGCTAAGTCAAGCTACTCCACTCTTGTACTTGCAGAAATGTAGCAAACAACCACTTAGAGGGGCCTATACCAGATAATCTTAGCTCTTGTACAAATCTAAATAGCCTGTGAGAATCTTACTTTGACCTGTATTCTTTATATTAAATAATTACATCTTTCGGATAGATTATTTACTTTATGTTTTGACAACAGCAATGTGCATGGAAACAAATTGAATGGAACTGTTCCCCTGACATTTCAAAAGCTGGAAAGCATGACCTATCTGTGAGTTCTTCACTGTTTTCTAGATAATCGGAAAAGCTATGCCCCATACTTTTGGGTAAAATTTGTTTCTTGGTTCCAAATGCACAAAATCCAAGCAATTTTCTCTATCTGATTGTTGAGTTGAATGTGATTTCCCATTCATATGCTTCTGAAAGTTCCATTTTCAGTTTGTGGCTATTATATGTTTTCAGAATTTTCTCTGATAAACATTTTGTTTGTTAATAAAATTGTCTAGGAACCTATCCTCCAACAATCTCAGGGGCCCCATTCCTATTGAGCTATCTCGCATTGGTAATTTGGACACTTTGTAAGTGCTAGCTATGCTTGTTGAATAGTTAGTTCTGTTGTAATATATTTCTAAACCATAGTAATACTCCTTTTCTTGTTTGGCTGGAACAGAGACCTCTCAAATAATAGGATCAGCGGTTATATACCCTCCTCTCTCGGTGACTTGGAACATCTCCTGAAACTGTGAGTTCTTCATATTCTGATTTTCATTCATACCACATCTTTTATATCTCACTTTCTTAAGCCTTCAACAGTAATTTAAGCTATAATGATTTGACTGGATTCATACCTGCGGAGTTTGGCAACTTGAGAAGCGTGATGGAGATGTAAGGAAATAAACTACATGATCAAGAAGTTCAGACTTTTTCTTTTATCTTTTTGGATCAAGTTGCAATTTTTTGAATCATGTTCTTTGCTTGTAGAGATCTTTCAAATAACCATCTCTCAGGTCCAATTCCTCAGGAACTTGGCCAGCTTCAAAATGTCTTCTTGCTGTAAGAGCTATCTCTCCATGTGTGTGTGTGGTGGGCGGGGGGGTGGGTTGTGTGATGGAGGCTTTCATAATGTTAAACTACAACCTCCTTGTTACCTATGTAATTGATGAAATAATTTCTATCATGGACAAGTTTATCAACTATTTTGCAAATTAATGACAGAAAGCTGGAAAACAACAATATATCTGGTGATGTGATGTCGCTTGCCAATTGCCTCAGTCTTACAGTGCTGTAGGTTCACTGTCAAAACTACGTTTAACTTGTAACATATGAAGCCAGTATATTATTGCTTTGGGAGTCTAATATTATTGTGTTGTTACAGGAATGTGTCTTACAACAATCTTGTTGGATATATTCCGACAGGAAATAACTTCTCAAGGTTTTCACCCGACAGGTAGGATTTTCTTTAGTTCCCCTCTCAATTACTGATTCTCCTGTTTAATTGTTTATTCCTTCATTTGGTCCATTTTGCATTAACTCATTTTTTTTCCCTTCCAGTTTCTTAGGCAATCCAGGTCTTTGTGGCTATTGGCTCAGCTCTTCTTGCCATGCACCTCATCCAGCTGAGCGAGGTGAGTGTTTGGTGTGACATCTGACAAAAATGATCTTCTCATGGCTTGTACTGCTTGCAGAGTCTGATATATGCTAATCTTCGGGATCATGTTTTCCGTGTATACGTTTGCAGTTTCAATATCTAAAGCAGCTATACTTGGAATAGCTGTGGGTGCCTTGGCTATTCTTCTCATGATCTTAATTGCAGCTTGCCGGCCGCACAGTCCTAAATCATTTATAGTTGGGCCACTTGACAAACCAGGTTTGTTCTCTTCTGTTGCATCAAGAGTTTTCATCTTCATTAATTCTAGCTTTGAACTTTTGTTAAATGCTGAAGACGAGGTCTGTTAGACACATCATTATGATTTATTTAGTTCATCAACGTGGAATGATAATAAAGCTCAATATTTTTATCTTTTTTGGCCTGAGGGATCTTAGCTGATACTAAGATACATTTTTAGGGAATTTTAACTCAAGCTATCAAAAACATTGATAGGATGTTTGGCTTAAATATATTCTCATGGTTTCATGTTTTCATCTAACAGTTAATTACTCATCTCCAATGCTTGTTATCCTTCACATGAATATGGCACTTCATGTATATGAAGATATTATGAGGATGACGGAGAACCTGAGTGAGAAATATATAATTGGTTATGGAGCATCAAGCACTGTGTACAAATGTGTTCTCAAAAACTGCAGGCCCGTGGCTATTAAGAAACTCTATTCTCACTACCCACATTGCCTGAAAGAGTTTGAAACAGAGCTGGAGACAGTTGGGAGTATTAAACACCGTAACCTAGTTAGTCTCCAAGGATATTCCCTTTCTCCTTCCGGACATCTTCTATTTTATGATTACATGGAAAATGGAAGCCTCTGGGACCTCCTTCATGGTAAGCATGTTAACGTGAATCTGCATTTGTTTAAGTGGTCAAATGTGGCTGGTAGAAGCTTCCCTTTTCTACGACATTAAATGTTACAAAATGCTGCTTTCCAGGAACTTCTAAAAAGAAAAAACTTGATTGGGACACTCGTCTCCGAATAGCACTGGGTGCTGCGCAGGGGCTTGCATATCTGCACCATGATTGTAGTCCTCGCATTATCCACCGGGACGTGAAATCATCTAACATTTTACTGGACAAGGATTATGAGGCCCATCTTACAGATTTTGGCATCGCCAAGAGCTTATGCACGTCTAAAACCCATACTTCTACTCATTTAATGGGAACCATTGGTTACATCGATCCTGAATATGCTCGCACTTCTCGTCTCACAGAAAAGTCTGATGTCTACAGCTATGGAATCGTTCTTTTGGAGTTGCTTACTGGATGGAAAGCTGTGGATAATGAATCCAACCTCCATCATCTGGTCAGTTTTCAAGATTCCTGCTGATATTTTTTATAAGCAAAAAAGTAAAGCCTACACTTTTGAGGGTCTACTTTTAGTGCTGATTTCAACTCATGAATGAAGTTTTATATGTTCTATACTCTGTGGGCTTAAACCAGAATATGTAATTTGTGTACAACTTGTACCAAGATGTCAAACTCTTATTCTCTGTTTCTTTCCGAAGCCTGGATTATATTAGTTTTACAATTTGAAAAATTATTCACTGTCCAACTGTTATAAAAATTTTAAACTTGATGAAATTTCTGTAATGCTCTGAAATATGTCTTTTCTTTTTGTTGCAGATATTAGCCAAGGCAGCCAACAATTCAGTGATGGATACAGTTGATCATGAGATTTCCGAAACATGTAAAGATCTTGGAGAAGTCAAAAAGGTATTTCAGCTGGCTCTTTTATGCGCCAAGAGACAGCCGTCGGATAGGCCAACCATGCATGAAGTTGTTCGAGTTCTTGGAACGCTGGTGCCTCCTCCCGAAGCTAAATTGATCACCCCGATGCCGCCCGCTCTGCTCCCATCTACCAAAGTTCAGTGTTATGTGGACGAGTATGCAAATCTCAAAACTCCTCACATGGTCAATTGCTCATCCATGAGCACCTCAGATGCCCAACTCTTCCTCAAATTTGGAGAAGTAATTTCTCAGAATAGTGTTTGAAGCTACTGCTGCTGCTCTCAAGAAGTCCCAACATGTAGAAACTAGAAAAGAATCCAACAATGTTCAAGAAAACAAGAAAAATATCAGTACGTCGGGTTAAAGTAGCACCACCAATTATTGTAGTTAGTAAGCTGCAGAAAATGGACAAGCTTTTTACCATCAGAATTAAAAGCATTGCAATTTGCACCCCAATTTCTGTACTGCTTGAAATTATTGTACTCGGGCACTGGGGCACTTTGGGTTTAAGGGACCACTGCCTCCGAGATTTTTGGCTCACACTCTTAGGCAGCTGGGGGAACTGCATCTTGTACATAACAATAATTCCTTGTGGACCTTAGCTTGACAGTATCAGTAGTCCTGTTTGACTGGTTAAGTACTTTAGAGTGTGGACTGTGGCTTCTTTATTTTCTTGGTATCGCCTTTTCTCAGTGTCCTTTTACCATCTGATGGGTCTTGGAAGTGTTATTATATGTTGCAGACTTGTTTGGATCTTTATGTCAAGTACTTGAATGTGGACTGTGGCTTCTTTATCTTTTGGCCCAATAACACCACGTAATACATCATCTCATCATTGACCCAGTTCAGTTCTTTCAATTTCTGGCCCAAACTAGAATAATCCATTTTAAAACAGAACAGCAGAGCCCAAGTTAGGATGATCTTAGTTCCTAGCCCATCAATGGTGATGGGCAAGCATTGATCTTGGTTCCAATTGCTTTTGCAGTTTGCAATGGAGTTTCCAGTAAACTGAAATAAGGATTGCTTTTGGAGAGCTAGGCGTCAGAGAGTAGAACTTGGTTGCCCAAGATGATGGAAGAAGTTAGTCTCCTAGTTAACCACCATTAATTGATAAGTATCATGCGCAAGTTAGGATATTCTGTTGATTGTACATAGAATTATACAAGTAATAACAATTGTATATTTAAAAAATATTTTATATTAGTGTGCATATATGGTATGAAAATAAAAATAAAAAATTAGAAACCATATTGAAGATCAGATTATCGTATAGTATATGATTTATCGGGATTATTGCACCATTTCGAATTTTTACTTATGGACAGAGTTTCTTTACGCAATCATCAGATTGTATATTGCTGTGAGAAGGCCTCTCCCTTTCTTCTTCAATTGTTCAGAAGGGAGATCTTTACGAACAACTGAACACAATCAATGGACTAAAAGAAATCAGGGAACTGGCCAGAAACCTTCAATTTCAGTTCCTTTGCATTAACAAAAATGGATAGCATTTCATCTCCTTGTAGTTATCATCTTCATCAGCCCAACCTTGACTATCTCAAATGAGTATATTAGTCACTATGGCTTTGTAACCAATTGATTTGAATTTGTACAAGTTGTAGCAACAGAAACACACTGCTGCAAATCAGCCAAAGAAAACGATCTCCAGGGGGAAAAATCCTTCCCAGGAGAAGACAATAATAATGATCCAGCAGAATTGCATTCCCCTGCTTCCTTGTTACTGTCAGAGTTGCTCATGGCTACAGCCAAAGCCAACGTTGTTCGGGTTGAGCTGGTCACCCTCTTCGATATGCCACCCCCATTGCTTCTCAGGGAGGAACTTCGGTTCTTGTCCCAGGTGAGGCTGCAAGCGAGCAGGTTTCTGCGTCTCCTCGTATATGGATTGTCTGGCTTGACGAGATCTTTTATGGAGGGTGAAGAAGATGCCTCTGCTAAACTCGCAAAGGACTTGGATTTTCCATTGTAGAACCTTGAGATGCCCCTCCTGCATTTGCATTTCAGATTGTGAGGTATCAGAAAAAATGGTGATGCTCAAGAAATTAAAACTTTTGCCCCCTAAAGTATCAAGTCAAAGCCTTCTTTCGCCCTGTCGGGCATTGGCCCTACACCAAATTACACAAGGGAAATAGAGGAAGCAATCCAGGCATGCGTTGCAGCTCAAGCACAAATGAACACTACTGATAAATGAACACTACTGATCTGTGAGCACTTGTAATAAAATTATTTCCTTTGCCCAAGTGAAAATAAAAATGACAAGATCATGATCCTTCAGTTTTTATACAAATTGAAATAGGGGAGTAAATCCAAATTTCACAGCAAAGAAAGCCACAGGAAATCCAGAAAAATTACTATTGTACTTTCAATAACAAGAAACCAAAAGAAAATAAATTTCAGTAAAGTTTTCAAACAAAAAATCAAAAGACAAACCTTATTGGCAAAACTTCCTCTAAGGCTTCCATGGCATCCAAGGCCCCTTTATATGAGCTCTGAACCTCTTCACCATCACCTGACTTCTCCATTGAATTCTCAGAAAGATCACTGTTTTTCCCTATGGAAGATGATTCGTCCGAACAAGAAATGTTCTGATTGGATGAATTCTTCACCAACCCCTTTTCCTCCTTGTTCTCAACATCTTTAAAAACAACCCTTTTCCCCATCAAAAACCTCTGATCTCCTCTGTAAGTCTCATCAGCACATGCCATCCCATCCAAGCATCCACCAGCTTCAACCCCACCCTTGTTCATAACTCTTGTGGGCATTTTCCTTTGAACTAAAGAAAAAATAACCGAAAAAAAAGAAGAAGTCTTTGTAGGTATACAGGTATATTACTCTGTATATACTTTCAACCAAGCAAAAAACATGTAATTTTTTCAAGAAATAATGACAAGGGGTAGATGATCACGAAGAAAATAGCATTTCAAGAAAAGGGTTCTTGCTAATATGGAGATTATGGTCTTATTTTCTCCATAGATCTAAGCAGAAGAAGAACAGGAAGGAGAATATACTACAGAAGAAATCTTAAAACAATAAAACTTGATGTGGTGGTATTCTATTATATTTATATCTTTGTTAGATCACTTGGGAAACTGTTACAAGGTATACTAGAATTATTGTTTGTTTATGTTTGGATCTTAACGACAAAAGAGGGGCAAGTATTGACAGAAAGACTGAATTGAATATTCTCTGTGGATGGATATATAACAAATGATAAATGATCGGATAAAGGAGTTAGGTCTTATCCTGAAATCCTCATCCACTGGTTATTATTCTTAGAGAAAAAGTTTAATGTTAATTATGAAACTAAAAATAAAAATAGAAATTCAAGGTACTGTGTTTGTGTTTGTTTAAAGTTATTTTTGTACTAAAATTATTATTTAAAGTTAAGGTGAGTAGCTGTCTGTTGGTTCACGTTTCATCATAATTATCCCCACATTGTTTGCTATTTACTCGGTCAACATACTACTTTTACTGGTTTTTCATAGAAACCATTGGCACATTAACTAATTAAATACACAAATATATTAAAAAACATGTGATATTAAAAATATCACATTTATATATAAATATAACCTATTAATTGCCTTTTTTGCGGTCCATAATAGTTTTCTCATTTAATTAGTTCTAATATAGTTTAGTATAAAAAAATTACAAATAAGATTTTTTATGGTGAATCTTATTTCATCCTCGCATTAAATGTTCGTAAACTTCTATCTATAAAATGTACATATAATAGCAATAAATATGATTCAATAGAAAATATAATAAAATTTAGTTCTAATATAAATATGATTCAATAGAAAATATAATAAAATTTACAACAAAAAAAATTCTATCCAAAAATTTGCACTTAAAAAATTTCAACATTCACGAAAAAGAAATTGAGCAAATGCACTTGTTCCCTTTCTTGAGTTAAAATGCCAAGCTGCTGCAAGTTACATTACATGTTCATTGCAGGGAGACATGTAAACAAATTGACCAAAAAAGAAAAAATAAATGTTGTTGATGAAGATGTTCATAAATGATAATGAAATGAAATGAAGATGTGACAAGAAATAGATATGTGGGCTGGCTTTTGATTTGAAGTTAGTGCTTATCCAAACTCATCAATTAGCCAAGATTTTCAATCACAAAAGCAGTGATAATTTGGTTGGAAATTAGCTGTTGCATTGAGGTTGAAGTTGAACCCCCCAAAGGTACAAACATGTAATGCAATAATAATCCTTAAAGCAACAATGACTGAAGTTTCATTATCTATTGTAGGTCCCCACACTTACCCCTTGGATATGATCATAAGATCTTTGCCCTTCTTTTCCTCTCTCCTACATAATTCACCCTTTCTTCAAGAATAAGATTTCAAATCAATATATACAGAAACATCAGCTAACCCTAGTTGACTAAGACTGCACATGGTTTTGGTTAGCTTGGATTAGTTAAGACTTTAATCTAAATTAAGATGAAATGCAATTCGTAATTTATCAACCCAACGACAAAGCCTCAAAATTCTACAATTGTTCAAATCCCACTAAATATGTGGATGTGAGAATTACTAATCTTAAGGGGTCAAAGCAAATTCACAAGTAATTAATTGTTGGGCCCTCTTCAGGAAAATGAATAAAAGTTGGAAGGAACCCAATTTCCAGGCCCACATGTGATGACAAAACGTTGAAACTGGCCGTCTGAGATTTATAGCTGCCGAGATTTCATACGACCACGTTTCATTGAAGCAGTTGAAGTTTTCACCAGATATTTTATACATATATGCATGTTGCTGACCAAGTTGCAAAGAATCATGGAAACAAGTTAGAAAAACCTAGGAAATCTGTCATTTCTAGGAACCTCCTCTACAATACTGGGGTTGCTCTATTTTCAGCTACTGGACCTCTTAATATCTCTTACCACATCAAAACAAACATAACCAACTTACAAAGAGATTGAAGAGCAGCAGCAGCAGCACGGTGGTGGTTAATTTGAACCCGCAGCACGGTTACTGACAAACTGAGTTTGGCTGAGCACATCCTAATGATACTCCTATCTCGTTTGCTCACACACAGGAATATCACCAATGTACATGTCAAAAAAAGGCCCCTGGATACATACAAAAATATGTCAAAACTTTCCAATCCACTCTTGACATTATCTGTTCTTTTTTCATTTTTTTCTCTTATTCATATTATCTGACCAAAAACTGGTTCTTGTCCTCCATCTTGATATAGCAATAATAATATGTCAAATAATACTCTAGAAACAATTCACATACTGCACAACACTTTGCTTCGGACTGCTCCAATATGATTTCCTCCAACTGCACAAATAAACATTACCCTGTCAAATATGTGTATCAATTTCAAGAAGATTTTAAGTTTCAGTTCTTTGGCTAAACATATAAGATCCTGATAAAAATCTTGGCACTTGTTCAGTTCATAAATTTGGGCTCAAATTCTCACAGACACAGACATCAAATGGATGAACATCTGTTTTAAAAATCAAAATGAGCTAAGTATTTGGAAAACAATTCTTGAGGTCTTTTCTTGAAGCTTCCTTAGTCATTTCTTGTAAATGTCCAATTAAGAATGATATTAACAGCACAAAATAGCTTAACGCAAATGAAACCAAGGAAGCATACTGCTACATTGGCAATTAATTTGTTAATTAAACTAAAAAAACTGGCACATACACACAATGTCGAAAGTAACACAAAATCAAAGTCACCCCAACACAATAAGAACTAAAAAAATTCAGCTAAAACACAATCTTGGACGACATAAAAAACTTGCAAACAATGAATTACAAAAAGAAGCAAAGTAATTTCATTTGTGAAGCCCAAACAACCAAAGTACATGCAAAATATGAATTCACAGAGAAAAATAAAAAGAAAAACAAACCTGGGAAAATGGAATAAGAAACGCTCAAAGGGAAAGATCAAGAGCCAATTAAAATGGTTTTCAAAAGATACAAATTTTACCAAACGTTTCATCAGATTCTTTATTGTTTGTTGAGAGAAAAGAAGAAATAAATGAAAATAAATAAAACACTTTTTATGGTTTTTGCCAAGAAACTGACTAACTGAGACAGGAAAACAGCAGCCCATATTCATTTTCGTTAGTAATGGACAAAAAAAAAATAAAAAAAAAATTACTTTTTTGAAAAGTAGTTCTGACCCGGATGCTTTTTTGTTAACAATTTTTTTATTTTTTTATCATAGTAACATTAATAAAAAATCACGGAAAAGAGAAAAAAAAAAAAAAAAAAGGAAACAAACTCCATGTTTTGCTGGTCCCCTTGGCCCTGAGGATGGACGTATGTCTGATTCAGAATTTCAGGCTGGTTCCTTCTTCTCATTGTTTCTGCCCCTCTTTTACGTTCACATTCATTCTCCTGTCGAACAAATTTTATGATCACCATATCCTTCTATTTTTTAACTAAACTAAGGTTCCTCAAATTAAATATTATTCCTCAAGTTTGCCTTGTCCACAACTTAAGTGCAGGGGTAAAACTTATTCAGCTAGTTCAGTAATTTAAAATAATTTAAAAACAATGAAGACTAATGAATCTTGGTCCGCATATAAATATTGAATCAGAACGTAATTCATGAATTTTTAAGCACATATAATCAAAAATCAAATTAAAGCCTAACTAGGTTAAATGATATATAATAACTTCAAATTTATAATGACCTAAATTTTAATTTGTATTGAGGTACAAATAAGAGGGGTTGTGCAAGATTAAGTCTATAATCTTTCAAACCATACGTCAAATTTAGAAAATCATAAAATATAACCTTTGATATAACATATTAAAAAACGAACGTGGGTGAATTTAAAATAAGTTTGAGTTAAATCTTATCTTATACCTGATAATATTATAACATATTATTGGATGAGAATAAAAGCAAATGGTAATGCAAATATTATTGGAAATGGACTGACCACACTCAAAGCTCAGTCGTTTGATTGTTTTCTTTGCTCTTATTTGGGTCAATCGCTGCACATTCAAAGTCTAGGTCATTAGGTTTAGGCCCATTTTCAATGCAAGATGGAGCTTAGCAATCTTTATTACCTTGTTTAATATAATTAGAGTAAGTTTTAACTATATGATTACACTGTGCATCAATGACCTAAATAGGGCACATGGTTCTTGATTTGCACAAGGCCAACAAAAGTACACAGTTGAATTTTAGTTAATTGCTTGAAGCCTACCCCCTCAGTCCTATATTGTATCCACATTTTGAGCCTCGTTTCAAACCTCATGGGAAGTACTCATAAAAAAAAAAAAAAAAAAAAAAAAACGCACATGGGTGGTTATTTCAATTTCCCCAAATTTTAAAGTTTCGTTTGAGGGATTTGGATCTAAAAATTTCAAGTGAGTCAAATATTAGGTAAATATGAAAAAATATTTAAATATTAAGATTAAAGAATTTAAAATTTATTATAATTTAAAATTATTTAAAATAAACTTAATAAATTTATTATTATGAATTTGAAATCACAAACTTTCAAATTATTTGGGGATAAAACCTTTAATTAACACTATGTTTGTGTCAGAAAAAATAAAATATCAACAAATAAAGCATAAGGTACAAGTGAGTAATATATATTTCTTGGTGTTTTCCCAGATAGAATCCAAGTACCACCTAAGCCCAAAAGAATTGACTAGAAGTCATTAATAAGTTAAAGCATCTCCCACAAAGAACAATATTTACAGGTCATTACATTTTGATAATTCTTCCATTTGCTTGAGAAATCTTTATCATTACTGTGAAAAAAACTCTGCCCAACTCCCATTTACTTACTGAAATCAATATCCCAGTTCACTATAATTCATAAATTTTTCCACACAGATCCAATGCTATCAGTATTTTTAAGTTTCAAACAAATAGATGAAATCATGACAGCCCATGTAAGAAATTCTTGACAATGTTGTTGAACTGCCCTGCATCTTCAAGTTGGGGCACATGTGATGTCTTTTTCATGACTTGTAATCTGGCCTTCTCACCAAGCAATCTGCAATTACAAACCAATATTATCACGTCAATTAGCTGATGAACTAAATATATTGAATCTTGACCACAATATAAGAACCACTAATTTGAATATTTTCCATTGAAAAAATATTGCGTTATTCTTAAGTGAAGTTATGAATAACGACATGTACTAATATGATTTTTACTTATTTCCATATCAATCACAATACGATCAGGGTGCATTACCACATGCATTGTGCATTACTGGAGAATTCCATCAAATGTTTAAAGTGAATCTTTGACAAGTTGTAACTATGTAACAAGTTCATATTACTATTGTAAAAATAATTCATGTTAGTAAAAAGTGATGGAATACGTACTTCTTGAGTTCCATGGCTTTCTCTAGTAAAAATATTTTGTCATGCTCTCCCCACACGATCAACACTTCCTGCATTATGAACAAAAAAAAAAATTATATCTCACATAAGGGAAAAAAGAAGAAGAAGAAGAAGAAGAATATATATATATATAATAAATAGAAAATAAATGCAAATGATTTATATATATAAAAAAAAAAGTATATACCTGAGAAAGGGGAGATATGGTTGCAGTGTCATCCTGTCCGAGGGCCAATCCTTTCAAGAGTTCCAGTTTCTCCTTCCTATTTTCACAATACAATTTCTGGGCCCATTTGCAAACATTGCTTATTATTTCAAATATTGATCAATTTAAAGGAAAAAAAAACATCAAAAAATTAAAATCCCATTATTAAATCGCTTTTATATTATTCTGCTTCTTACAAATGCATATACTTTTAATATTTATATTTATTTGTTATAAATAAATTTTGTAACTGCTGAGGGATAGCTGTTTCTTGTTTATTTTTCTTAATTACATTGACTCCAAAGTTCAAATTGGGCCACCTAATTAGACTTCTAGGCAAGTAGTTGAGTAAGCAAGAAAATTATAAAAGTTGTTGCATTAATTGGAGCAAAGATCAGTGCCACGATTAACTGAGTTTCTTCCCACTTCACTTACTAAAGAACGTACAACCAAATGTATTGGTTAATGTCACCCTCAACTTTATATAATTTTAAATTTAATTATGTATAATTTTAAATTTATAATAAATTTTAAATATATATTTATTAAATTTTAAAACTTTACCCCTTATAAAAGATAAAATTACATTGACATGATTGAAAATATCTTTTTATCATTATTCTTAAAAAAAAAAAATCAATATCCCTCCCAACTCTAAAATTTCTGGCTCTGTCCCAGCATACAACAAACTGTACATATGTCTACCATCATATAATAATACATGCAGGTGTGACTGATAAAATAAAAAATGTTGAAATAATTAGCAGATTTCCCATGCATATATTTCTTGGCCATTTATTAGAAGATTCAAGAAAAGTTTAGAAAATTATTACTTGGGTGAGAGCTGCCAAAAAATATTTATAGTTTGTTGGGATTAATTGTTTCGTGATGCATGTTAGGTTTTATTTCGACCAAGTTTAGAAAATTTTCTCCTAAGTTTTCATTAAAAAAATAAAATAAAATTGATTTTAGCCAAAAAGCACAAAACTTTGTTGCTATGCTTGGATCAAGGAATTTAGTAAGGGGAAAGAAAACAAAAGGATAAAAAATAAAGCATAAAATTATATCATTTAAAAAGAGAAAAATATTTTTTTAATTGAAAACTACTATCCAAACATACCCCGTAAATTTTGTTGGAGAAGTCAAATGTAATTTTGTATATTTTCCAAATAAAGACACAAAAATCATTTAAATTGAGATGAGAAAAGAAATTCATAGAATGATATGATTATATGGGGGGAAAATAGTATTATTGAAAGTCACTCATTTATATATATACATTGAAAGTCACTCACGTTAATGAAATCATTGAGGAAGAAATCAGGCATGTAAGGACGGCGGAAAACGGACAAACCAATTAATGTCCGCAGTTGCCCGGCGGTGCTGGGCAGCATCAAATCATCAATCTTCTCCATTTTTGCTCTCTTCAGCAGATCCAAATTGTCACTCCGCCGCATGTTCACTCCGGAGCTGGCGATCACCACCTTCTCCACCCTCTCCGGCCACATCGCTGCCATACGATATGCGACAAATCCACCATAGCTCGTCCCAACAACCGAGTACCTGCAGAGATGAAACCAGGGTTTTATGATTAAAAATTATAATGTATAGTACTCTGAAGAAAACTGACAACTGACATGAAATTTGCACGTATTTTCTAGGGGTTACTTCATACCTGCGAATCCCGAGTTTTTCCAGGAGTTTCGCGATGGAAGCCGCCTGGAAAACCTCTGATCTGTCGGGGGACTTGGTGAAGGAGTCACCGAAGAATACTAGGTCGGGCACATAGACGTCGAATTCTCTAGCAAAGAAGGAGATTTGCCGCCGCCATTGCCAGACGCCGTGAGGCCCGAAGCCGTGAATCAGAACCAGCGGAGGTTTGGAAGTGGCGACGGGGGACCCCATAAGTGGATGGTGGTGTCGCCATCGATGTCTACGGTTTGAGAGGAGAGGCCGGCAGCGGCGAGAGAGCGGCGGAGGAAGCGGCCGTAGAGGGAGACGAAGCTCAGACAGGAGGCAACCATCCTGTTTTATTACGGACGAGAAAATCAGAAAATGGGTATTTCTAGGATGGCTGCTGATACTGCCAGAATAAAATCCCTAATTCCAGAGAAAAAAAATTCATCAAATGTCCTTTCTGCCCTTCATAGTCAATGAGCCAAACCACAATTTAATTCCTAAATTGTTGTGCATAATTCATGGATTTTAAACCTTAAACCTATGATCTCCATCTACTATCTTTTGAGGGATCCTAAAAGTTTGGCAAGTAATTTAGTAAACAAATTCTATTACACTTTATATATATATATATGTGTATATGTATCATCTTACAGGCATTTTGTTTTTATTTTGTTTTTATTTTGTTGTTTCTAGAAACTCTCAAACATTTGATAATGTAAGGAAATCAATAATAAAAACGAAATAGTCACTAGAAAATTCATGAACATCATTTGGCCATAAGAATTAGTTATATTATAAATGAATTCAATTAAAATAATAAAGATATAATTAGATCTAATAAGTTCAAAAAAGGGCAAAGAAGAGATTAGCTAAAATCTACTTTGGCATTAGCGATTGTGCTTTGGCATTATCAGCAGCCTCATAAGGGAAATTCCGCTTATTATTAATCATTTTCACTACCAACCAAAATGTGTAGTCGATCTGCCATGAATCTGTGAATTAATTAGAGAAGGCCACGTACTCTTTTTTTTTTCTTTTTTTTTTTTTTGCTGATTGATTGATTATAGAAGGAAATTCTAATTGCTTCCCAATTTGGGAAAAAAATAACAAAATTTATACGTATAAATTAAGCAAAACGGGTAGTTGATGCTGCATTTGTAGGTTAAATTATTTACTTCCTCTGTTTGAAAATGGACATTATTTTGACTGTCGTATAAATTCAGACTCTCTGTTTTTTTTTTTTTTTACTATCTTATTCTATAAGTTTCTTGATAGTTTTTTGAATTATAATATTTGATACTTATTATTCACAAACCTCTAACATAAATATTTTTTTTCAATTTGTATTAATAAAAGTATTCTCATAAAAAACTGGCATTCATCATCTATTCTTGACACATGTATTTTGTTAATATGTGCATAAAGTATGCATTAATGAAAAAAAAAAAAAAAGAGACACTATAAAAAAACTAAAATCTCTTCAGTTTATGTAATTTGGTTGGGAGAATGGCTATAATATATTAGGAAGAAGAAAAATTTTAATTTAAGTGGTGCAAATTTTATTTCATACATTAAATTGCCTATAATATAAAAGGGCAATAAAGTTGGGAGAATCAATCGTACTAGCGTCCCCTCTTACTAATGCCATCTTATGTATATATACGTGTGATTTTTGCATGCACGAATTAATAAATGACAAAGAATGGTAGTAGGTTTGGAAAGTTGATAAGCTTCTTTTCATGAACATAGTTGGCCGCGTTGATTTAGGTTGAAATTAGGGAGGTCGACATTGACCTGCTACACGAGTTGGAGGTCACTAATGATCTCCATAAATAACACCTAGCTTGAAAAAATTAGTAAACAATTAAGAGGTCACAATAATTAATTTGTATAGAAAAAGGTATCCCTTTATAATTGAAGGGTATTTATAATATGATATTATATGAGTAATATGTATTAAGATTTTTGAAAAGTATAATTTAAAAATAAGCTCGTTTCAAATCAAAATATAATTGAATATAACTCATATCAAAATATGTATTTTTGAAGTGTCCATTCACGTTCTAAGTAAGTAATTGTGGGTGAGGAATAAGAGCGTCTATTCATAATAATAGATGCAGGAACGTAATGTTTCATATCAAGTTTGAATTTATAACTTCTAACTATAATTAAATAATCGATTACTTCAAATAATTCTCAACTATTTAGGCAGCCTTCACCCAACTTTCAATATAAGTATAAGATTAAACTAGTCATTACACAAAAGAGGTGCAATGATTTCCTTATAAAAAATAAAAGCCCTAAATAAATTGAGCACAATTTTGTAGATCCAAAAACAGAGTGCTGAACAAAGTCATCCTCATTCCCCAAAACCTCATGCCTCAAATAATTTTTATTTACATTACTGTATTGAAAAGGAATAATGCCATAAAAAATCATAATTATTAATATATAAAAATAGCTTCAATTACAAATAAAAAAAGCAGTGCTAATTAAGACAAAGTAGCGTTATTTATTTTCGCCCATCCAGATTGGAATCGGATCAGAATCATACATTTTTAACTGTAATTTAATTGAATTAGAGTTCTAATTTTTAATCAGTCACAAAATTAAATTTTAGCATGGCTGAATTTCTTCCTTAAAAATCCCACGAGGAACAAAAAATATTCGTCGCCTGAGAGATTCGAACTCTCGCGGGGAAACCCCATGTACTTAGCAGGCACACGCCTTAACCACTCGGCCAAAGCGACTTTGTGCAACTTAAGGAATAGTAATCTTATTTGTTTATGCATTGGACCCACCAGAAATGAATTCCTCCATTTCTCTTTGCTTGCTTCTATGGAATGATGTAAAGGCAAATTGTCAGAAATACTGAGAATCTTTTCTGATTTGAGATTGGTGATTTTCTTTGGGGGGGAAAAGGGGGGAATTGATACAATGGCGACGGTGCTGGCAGTTGTGGGGAACTTAACGGCAACGGAACGGGGGATTTTGACGGCTATTAACACCGGCGCCTCCAGCTTCTCGCTCGTCGGTTCCGGCTTCATAGTCCTCTGCTACTTACTCTTCAAAGAGCTCCGCAAGTTTTCCTTCAAGCTTGTCTTCTTCCTCGCTCTCTCCGTAAGTATTCGCTCGCATTAATTTTTTTGTATCTTTCTATCTTTTTTCCCCCAAAATTTAGGTTAGGTTACGTAACTGATTTCTGTTTAGTCACTTGCTTATACAACGAATCTCTTATCAGCTGATAATTTCTTTTTATAAGAACCAAAATTATCGTGGTCTAGTGATTTTCTGTTGTTTGGAAATAGTGTCAACTTAATTGATTATGCAGTTGTAGAAGGACAGTGTGGCGAGTTGGCTAGTAGTTTGAAATGTTTGTCAATGGAATATGATTAGTTGCATTTGTGCAGCTTTCTAAGTACTTAGTGCATTAAATGAAAGTGATCTCAATCAGGCATTTATTCTACATATCAACTGGCTTATTTAACTAAATAAAGAAGCTTTATTAATTGCTCAAGAGTAAACTGTCTTTTAATTTGTTTGGTTGCATGTACTTGTGCAGCTGAAAATTGGAATTCGTTGAACAATCTTGCTGGGGCTGAATGTGCATTACTTATAATTGATTCCTCTCTATGCTATGACATGGCTTTGCTGATCCTCTAATATTAAAATGTTCTTATTTAATTTTCCTGATCAAAATATTTGACTTTTCAGTTAGGAAACCATTTTGTACTTTGACGTTTTTCCTCTAGCATTCTCATTTATCCTCTGCTACTGGAAGTTTTTATGAGTACTGCATTTTTGGATTTTCTGTTTTGTTCTAAATTTGTCTCCTTGACCGTCTCGTATGTAAGATGCAGAATGTGAAATAATTTTAGTTTCTGTTGCAGGACATGTTCTGCAGTTTCTTCAGCATCATTGGGTATGCACTTGTCTATCTGGCAGTCAGATGTATTCAACCGTCCTCTTTAGACAATGGAAAATTGCATATTCTGACTTTTTTCCCTCTAAAATGAATGTGTTATATGCAGGGATCCTTCTAAAGGATACTTTTGCTATGCTCAGGGCTACACAACACATTTTTTCTGTGTTGCTTCTTTTCTATGGACAACAACAATTGCTTTCACTCTACACCGAACAGTTGTTAGACATAAAACTGATGTGGAGGATTTAGAGCCAATGTTTCATTTGTATGTCTGGGGTATGCATTGTATGTTATTCAGTTTCGTCTTTTAAACCATTTCCTCTTTACTACTCTCTTTGGAGGAACTCTATGCTTTTCATTCTTGTCTTGGCCTAATTGAAGTCTAAACAACTTTTGCAGGAACTTCGGTCGTTATGACAGTAATTCGCTCTATTGGCAATGACCATGGTCATATAAGCCGTATAGGTGCATGGTGTTGGGCACAAACAGGACGTACAGGAAAGGCAAGTACATAAGAGGCTTTGCTGCTGACATTCTTATTAAACTAGAAGTTCTTCTTGTTGATATGCTACCTTGCTGTTGCTTATTGGTACCTTTGTTGTTATTCCATTTATATAATCTAGCATGTATCTGGTCCCTATATACTGAAACCATTAATGGAAAAACATGATACTAAGGTAGTACAAGTTATGTTCTAACTTGATGTTACTGAAACATTGTGCTGGCTGAAAGATGAGTAAATTTAGTTTTATTGATTCTAGATCATCCTCCATCCCTAATCTGCACTTGGTTTTCTCATTACCGGTGCCATGAAAGATTGCTTCCATGGTCAATAGGAACTTATGTTTAACATGTTTTTTTCTTAGTGGGACTGGTCGAAATTGGGTTCAAGGCTTTTGCCCTGGAATGACCTCTTATGTGCAATGATATTATACCTTGAGAGTGCTAAGTGATTATAGGTTTTGGCATTTCTCTGTTGACCCTATCTAAATCTACATTCAAACTACTTGATATATAATGAAAGATAGCATGCTGCTGTTCATTCATATATATGAACCATCATATCTTTTTGTGAAATTTGTCATCGTAAGTACATGAAAGTCTCATAGATAAGAATCCATTCTCTGATTTCATAGTAAATTCTCAGGTGTAAGAATTTGATCTATTTTATGGTTAATTGTGACTAGGCTTAAGATGATGGTGTCGTGGTATTTATTCCTCATAAATATTAACATTTCTGATTCTCATTTATTCCTGCAGGTGGTTCATTTTATAACATTTTATGCACCTCTGTGGGGTGCAATTCTTTTCAACGGAGTCACCTATTTTCAAGTGATACGCATGTTAAACAATGCCACTCGTGTATGTAATCATCTGGTTCTCTCTTTTTCCCATGCTTTATTTCTGAGCCTGTGGGATTAGGATTGAGGTATATGAAAGTATATGTCTATGTTTGGTGGATAGAATCCACATTGATGCAAAACCTGTTTTTCCAGATGGCAGTGGGAATGTCAGAGCGAGCATACCAATCAGATGCACGGCCAGATATGAAGGTAAGTTTTCTTCTCTTTCCATATTGAATGTGCAAAACATATGAAAAATTAGAACAGGTTGGTTAAAAAGCATCCTTCTTTTCCTAATTAGTCAGTCTACTTTCAGCCATTTGCCTCATCAGGGATATTGGTGACACAGGTTACATACCATTATTCTCTCCTGAAGAAAATCAGGATGCAGTATCATGTAGGAGTACTTGATATGGCATGATAGATAAGATACCAATAATTTTCAATTTCCCATAGCTTTGAGCGCCTTGAGTACTAGGAGACACGTTTTTAATGTCGCTTTGCTTATGAACTAATTTCTTTTCTGTTATTGATGCAACTTGGAATTGTCCTCTTTATAGAAAATATGGTGATTTATTATCTTCTATCATTAGCAGACACAATGGCCATTCCAAGTTACTTGTTTGTTTAGTCATAGTTATTCTAATACCATTGCTATTTCTAACTCTTGAAAACCAGCTATGAACTGGCTTATTTTAGCTGAACTGTCACATTCAGAAGAAGAAACTTAAACTAATTCTGGAGTGCACAGTGCCAGGATATTGAAGATATTTCTTGATTTTCTTCATTTCCCTTGTATTTCCTCGACAGGCCCTGAATCGATGGGGTTACTATCCACTTATTTTGATTGGATCATGGTTTTTTGGCACAATCAACCGCATTCATGACTTTATTGAACCCGGTCAAAAAATCTTTTGGCTTTCGGTTCTTGATGTTGGCATGGCTGCACTAATGGTAAGTCTGCTATACTTTTAAGAACTCTTTCTCTGAGTCTAATGTCTTCTTTCCAAATTTGAAACTTTTTTCATCTTGTGCTTGTTTAAGGGCCTCTTCAACTCGATAGCATATGGTCTCAACTCTTCAGTGCGAAGGGCCATTTACGAAAGATTGGATCTGTAAGTCGTAAGGATGTGTTTGCTAGATTTAAATAATGATTGCTGGAACCATCACTACCACTTTCTCTAGAGAAAGTGAAAGGAAAACCCTCTCCCCTTCCCCCAACCAAATGCCTGATTCACTTATGGAAGATATACTTGATTCCATTATCAGTTGAATTTATTATTTTCTTCTTCCACAAATCTGTACACCCTGTTTCTTACGTGGTCACATATTTTGCCCATGTTTAGATGCATTATCACTGTAATTTTGTTTCAGAGTTGTAGCTCTTTGCATTCTTCCAGGTTACCAGAAAGGTTTAGAAGATGGTTTCCTAAGAGTTTGAGGCCAAGAGGCCAGCAGCAGGAGAGTGAACTAGTTTCATTGAAAATTGAGGACCAGCGATAGCAGTTGAACTGTTGACCTTTATGTGCACATACTTGAAGTAAAGATTCTATTCTTTTGCTAAAGATAGTTGACCAGGAATTAGAGAGAAGTCACGTTTGCATTTCTGTCATCAGCGAGGATCATTGATTAGTGAACGGGATACTAGCCTTCGCACAGTTGAGCTCTTGTAGATGAACTAGTGCGATGCCCCAGACTACTTGATTATCCCGATACCCTAAAATTTTTTTGAATTGTTATCTGCGTAGCTCCGAGTCAATTGCCTGTAAAAATATCGATGATATTCATTGGTACCAGCTCATATTTTT
This sequence comes from Paulownia fortunei, assembly GCA_019321725.1. Classification (NCBI taxonomy): domain Eukaryota; kingdom Viridiplantae; phylum Streptophyta; class Magnoliopsida; order Lamiales; family Paulowniaceae; genus Paulownia; species Paulownia fortunei. The sequence continues at coordinate 24,323,926 of CM033111.1, forward strand.
GGAAATGGTTTCTGAAAGCCTTGCACGCTACTGAGTTCTAATGTGATCAAGAGTTGTTTTCTCAAAACATGAGATACTTGAGATGCCTAATTTTCTGCTTACTTTGTCAGACAATCAATATTCCCTTCTACTAGTTGTAGACAACATTGACAAGCACCAACGGTTGTGGTGGACAAAATGAAATTCCAGTTCATTGAGATAATTTGAGCTAAAACTCAGACAAGAAACCCACAATATGCAATACAAAACTTCCTAAAATACGCACTTAATTCTGAACCCTTGTGTGGTGCCTAAAACACCAAGAAAACAAGATTCAGGCACTGAGTAATGAAACAGGAGTAGCATTTGTTTAGCTTTAGAACCCAAAATAATTAACATCTGGGATATGGAGGGGCAGATATGTTTGTAAAATCCCTCCAAGATCAGGACTACACCTTTCATGGAAGGCTGAAGAACTGGTTCATCCTGAATACACCGAAGTGCGACCATCACCATTTTCTCCAAGGATTTCTTGTCAACCTCTTCCTTCCCCACAACTGTAAGCCCACGCGGAAACCTGAATCTCATCAGGCCTCAAATTATTGGCATCAATGTTCCTTGTGCAGCATATGATTCCAGCAACATGATCCCATTACTGTAAACGTCGACCTTAAGAGACATAGGCATGTTTTTGTGCCTTTCTGAGCTCACTGTACGAATACATTCGCAAGGTCAGTTCTCTGGCATGGCCTGAAGTTCCAGTTACAACAGCCTTTTGTACCGTACAACCTGGGTTTTGAAGATGGAAAGACCAGACTCTACAAGAGTGACACATAAATACGTAACGAACCCTACGGTCACCACAAGAATTAGAAGCCACGTCTTCTTACTTGTCACCACCGCTGGCACTGACTCTGGAACAATTGTTCTACTGCCAGTTTCAACTTTTTGGGCTCCAAGTTTGAAGACAAGAGTGGATGCCTGTTGAATCTCCTTCTTAACATATCTCAGGGGAAACTTTTGCTTCATGCCATTTTTCAAGTCATGCAGCAGCGTCACAATCACAGTCTTCCAAACAGGACTTTTTGAAGACTTCTTGCTATCTTCCTCCCGCATATTTGCTGTAAAGTATGGATCTTCATCCCACTTAAGTTTCTACATTGTGATGATATAATAAAATCCAATGTTTGCTTTCCCATCTTTGCACTTTTGCTTTGTGAAGTTCCTCTCACAGCCATCATAGCTCTGGCATAATTCATGAGATCAATACCTGGTAAACAATAGCATGAAGGCTGGTAGTCATTCAAGGTGCAGTAGCTATTGAAACCGCAGAAACTCTTCATGTCACATGAGCTACTTAGCGCTGTCCAAAACGGGACAGTGGAAGTGTTAGACTGTAGCCGAAACTCTCCATCTGGATCCATTGTCAAAAAGTCCCGTTAATATTGCCAGAATAGTTTCCATTCACTTCACCTTAGTCAGTGCAAGGATAAGTTTCCAATCAGTGGTGAAGTTAATTATAGCTGTAGAGATGGGCGGATCTTCCCGATTGGCAGTCCAAAGCACAGTGTTGTAGGTTTCACCACCACCACCAGCCAGCCACATGCCCACTGCAAAACCACTGCCCTTCCAATAGAAATCAAATGCAAAGAGCCCCAATGAAGAAAGCCATGAACTGTTGCGAGTTGTAGGGGAGAGGGAGGAATCCAAGCCTATCAATTTAGCGCGTTGCTTTTGAGCTGTAAGAGCACAAAGAAGTTAATAGAGCATTAACAAAAGCAACATTTTTAAGGAAGCCATGAGTAGTGTGTTATTTTTGTGTGAGCCAGCAGGGAAATGCAAACTGAGAACGAAAGATTACACTTTTACATTTCTAAGAAAATGTCGTGTCATCCATATCAAAAGTTGAATTCAAATTGAGAATCCAAGTGAAAATCAGTCTCTCTTCGCATTATTTTCAAAGATGCCATGAGTCGTATTATTCTAGTTGGAGCCAGCAGGGAACTACAAATTGTTAGCTAAATTTACACTATAGTATTACTGAGACGATGCCATATTGATGAATAGTAAAATTGACGTCATCTGTAGATCCAGTTAGCCCACATCAACTCCACTCTTTGTTGGAACCAACACAACCCCAAGCCTCATTCTGTCTGCTGCATATTTTTCACATGTGAGGATGGAAACAAGAACTCACCACTTCATTTATCGAGCTGCCAGCCCAATGGAGCCTCACAAAAATCAAATACAGCAAAAAAAAAATTTCTTTGATGGAGAAATGAAAGAAAAGTAGAGTGGAAATTAGCTCCTAAACCAAAAAAAGAACCCAATGTTTAGTCAATAATGAAGAAGATACTATAAAGAATCACACGGATATATAGAAGACAATATCATTGCTGCAAGAACTTAAAAAGAACATATGAAGTAGAACTTATTTTCAGTCACAAAGATACTAACTGGAAAATGGAAAATATAAATCCAGGAATTACGTAAAACTGTCTCCATTCCTCCCAAGTTTTACGATAGAGATAAGCTGATACATGAAGATTAGACTACAAATATTCAAGATCCAAGCGAGAAAAATGAAAAAGGGCGATCAAGATTCAAGCACAGGCACATGGATTATCCACCACCACCACATCCTCGTCGCTGCCCCTGAACAACAAATACCCGACACCTAAACCCAGCACCACCGCTATGAACACGCCAGCGTTGAAAGACATAATCGCCAGCATCAAAAGATATCCGATTGCCGAATTTATTCCAAACAAAATCGCCCCAGCAAATCGCGAAGGGGCCCACTTGCTGCCGCCCAGCTTGGAGAAGAGTAAAGGGGTGCCGAGTGCAACGGCGCCAGACTGAGGCGGCGGCAGTTTGTTGGAAACAGAGAGGAGCTTGAACCGGAGGCGTCGGTCTTCCATGTACTGGTAGAAGACGGAGAAGAGAAAGCAGGCTAGAAGGGAGAGGAAATAGCTAGCCCATGAATCGGTTTTCCAAGAATCGAATAGAATTGTAGCTTTTCTGCCCCAGTAAAAAGTCATGTGCATCATCTTAACAGGAAGGTGATGATTCTCCTTGTTTTCCTTTGTTGCAGAGAGGAATTACAGGGAGAGGAAGAAAGAGAGTAGGGATAAAAGTTTGATTTTTTCAGTTGTTGGTTGGTCATTGTTTTGTTTGGTAATTGGTAAGAAGAGGGCCCATTTACCTTCTTGTGGGGCTGGATTAGGATATTTACTATATTTAATATGTAAATTAAGTGTATGAATTTTAATTAAGTATTTAATTTTATAAAAAATAAAATATTTAAAGATTGATACAAAATTTAATATATGCACGATATAGTATCACAACATTAGGTTGATTTGATTTTGATATTAATATAATCATATTTTTTATATAATGGAATTTATATAGAGTTTATTATAAATAGATAATTATGATTGTTTAAAAACTTAAATCTCTTCCTAAGAATTACACCTAATGTTTTATAATTGTTGTACTACTAATCTTCATTCCAAAAAATTCTTTAAGAGATCCGAATTCCTAGACAACCTAAATTCCCCAAAAAAGTTTATTTGTGAGATTTGTGTGTGGTTCCCATGCAGACTCCACAAAATCAATGGATTCAGCACAAGAATTAGGGGCATCAGAAACACACTTTGTAGTAATTATTCTTAAAGTGGTGAATTGGTATCTAATGTGGAAAGAAATGTTCATAATCAAGTAATAAGTGATAAATTAAAATATAAATACACTTGTTTGGGTAAAATTCATTCAACTCCCTCAAGCTACTACCTAATCCTGTATAAGATAATAATTCAGTTGCACTCAAAAGTTTTAAACTCTATATAACACCTCCGCCCCCCCCCCCCCCCACCACACACACACACACACTTTTTTTTACATGCTTTGTAATAACAAAAATGGGACTAGTGATCACATAATCACACCATGCATAATCTTTCTTTTTTACCTTTTATTTTTGTTTTCTTACCCTTCCACTTTATGAAATATTAGGGAAATTCTATCTTATCTTTAGGAGATATGGAATTGTCTTGTCTATCGTAAAAAGTACCTTTATTTATTTATTTCTGTTAAGTTACTCAAAATATTAATATAATGTTTAAGTTAGTATAATATTAGTATAATGTTAAATTATTCAAAATAAAAAAAAATATATTATTTCATTATATTCCCTTTCATTGCCAGCTCAAGTAACCTGCTTTTGCTTGGAATATACTACAAATTATGCCAAAACGTCGCTATTTCCATTCTCCTCCTGTTGTATTTTTCTAATAATTTTCTACTGAAGCCATGTAAATCAGATGCAGACAGAAAGTAGCTGGTTTTGAGTTATCGTCTTTGCTTTTTCCTGTTACATTCTTTTAGTTGATGAACTTTATACATATCAGATGACAGCGCGTATACTATATTTATGGCAACATGAATTCTGAGAACATGATGTTTTACTAATGTATCAGAAGAACAGGATCAGGAAAAGTCCTGATATCTGCCCAAGTCATCCAAGAAAGCAAAAACAAATAGGCTAACTGAAATTTGATGCCAGAAAATATTAGCTTCGATTTGTTCCTTAGTATGACCGTGTCAATTTTGATTTTGTGTGGGCTAAATGACTAAGAAACTTGCACGACAGATATTTGTAAAATAGAATACTAATTCTTGTGCCTGTCGACTACAGAATTTTCAAAGTAATTTGAGTGTACCAGTTGAAAACCAAGTTATTTTTGCTTCTACTTTTCATGAACGCGTTCCACCTAACTGCCAAGATAAATGCTATCGTCCGAGCCCAGTACACTAGAATAATAACTAAAGAAAATAGCCCTTTAAGCATTTGAGATTGTTTGATGGAAGGGAGCATCAGGGTCACAGGTTGTCTCAATCTCAACCCCCACAAATGGGAACGGATTTTTTATGGAATCCTTTCCTCCAGCTTTTGCATCCAAAAAACAGTGGAAGCTGGCCCTGCACCTGTAAATTCTTTCCCAGTTCACTTCTAATCACAGATTGAATTTTTCTGGTGAATCAGGTTTCTGAACCGAAAAGGTCTCTTAACGGTTCGACCATTCCAAATGTCAATGAAGATCGATAGCTGGGATCTTAATGCACTTCATAGTCAAAATCAACTAGTTAGCAGTTCCAAAATACATAAGCTCTCTTGTATTTCCTTTTTACCTTAGCAAATGAAGCTAATATCCAATAGACAAAGAACCCAAATGGGAACATAATATCAAATGCATGTGACATTTAGATCTATTTTAGCACTATGGCCATTCCGAATCTGGAAGACCATCGTGAATACGTTGCTAGAGTTTCAAATCAGATCTAGAGCAATTTGAACTAAAACTTCAGTCTCTTCTTCCCTTTTTTCAGCACATTATGGTTCGTTTGTTTTTTACTTCTTCTTCTTTTTTGGTGTTGAGCTACTAAAGTTAAGCATAATAAAGAAGAAGAAAGTAGAGTTTCCAATTTTCGAAATAGCAATATTCCATTCAATCTTTCTGCATGGTACAAATTTGAGATGAAATAGTCATGTCAAAGACACAACTTTCTTGAAACCAATGGAACAGAACTTTCATCAATTACTACATACAACTAAAGCTGAACCCATAAGATCTTTCCAACATTGTTTCCATGCCACCCTAAAAGCAGCAATTATTCAACCAACCAAGACTCACTCAATACAAGAACAATTTAATTTTACCATCAAAACTAATAAATTCACATTTTTTTCAAGAATCCAGGGCAGGGAAACAGCTTTCGGAGCGAACCAAACAGGGCTTCCTCACCGGGCTGGACCGGGGCGAATCCAAGCTCCTCAAAAGCAACTGTTTGACAGCAGAAATCAATTCTTCGGTAGGATTTTTTGGTGGGCTTAAAGTCTTGAACTTTTTGCAAAAACTCATGTGCTGATTCAACGCCTCCTCATTTCCAATCCTTTCCTCTGATCTCAGCAGCTCATCCTTCACCGCCTCCGCACAAAGCCCGCATATCCAACGGCCCAAATAACGGTCACGAACGCGCTTTATGTATTCCTCTGTGCACTCCTCTGTCAGGCCGCAGCACTCGCATTTAGCAAAAGCGAGATCAGTTCCCTTCAAAATGGCGGCTGTTGCTGCCTGTGTTTGCTGTGCAAGCTCCATGGAGACTGGTAAAAAAAAAATATATCGAGTACAATCATTTGTATACAGAAATAATAACGGAAACTGAAATTTTTGAAATTCAAACCTAAAAATAAATAAAGGGTTTAATGGCAATAATATAGTAAAAGAATCTGCAGAGATCTGTAATCTTTACCAGGGCGTGTTAATGGTAACTGATGAATCTAGTTGAATCTTGAAAATCTACAGGATTTTCAGAATTCCCCTTTGTTTGAAACCTGGATTTCCTGCTCTTTTCTTGATGGCTTTTGTTCCTTTTTATCTCTCTTTTTCCCACTCACCTTCTTCTTCAACAATCTCTCCACCAATGATCAGGCGCTTGAATATCATATACATTTCAGAGAGCCCTTTTTGGCTCTTTTTTTCTTGATTTATTGTTTTGTATTTTTACACTATGGAGTTGACTGATCTCTGGCTAGGAATTCAACAGAAACAGCGCAGAAAAGAAGGTTCAGGAACTTCCCTTCAGCATTTCTTTCATTTGCTACTGCGCATGTAAAGTGTGTTCATCTATATCTATATTTGTGTCTGTAAAGATGCATGCATATATGTATATATATACAATGGAACTGTGAATTATATGTATATATATGAAAAGTTGGAAAGATTTTCTGAACTCTTTTTGCACCTGTGCAGTTTTAACGTGAGTAATATGGGCAGAAAATGCCATCAACAATGATTGGCGGAGCCACAGTAAATCTTATTGATGGTCACATATTTTACTGCTGTCTGGACGAGCTGGGATCTGCTGCTTGGTGGACGTAGGAATACGTTTTTGGCCATCTTCCACAAATTCTTGGATGGATCAGGCCAACAACCTAAACTAACCTTCCCTAAAATTCGCGATCATAAGTGGATCGCAACATCTCTCCAAGTTCAATAATAAAAAATAAATCGAATATATTGTATTTAATTCATTATATAATAATAAAAATATATAATATTAATATAAAAATTCAATCAAGTAAAGAGTTGCACATCATAGTTGAATTGTGTTCTAATTATAACATCAATATGTATAATGAGAAAATGGATATTGATTTTTACATGTAAATACAATTGAATCCGTAGTTGAATTTTTAAGCATTGAGTGGAGTTATTTTCTAATTTTCTTGGTCAGCTCCACTAATTATAAGCATATAGTTTTATTATTAAGTTTTCTTCTAAATTTATTGGTTATAGAGCATTTTTTTTTAAAATTTTAATCTTATTTTAGATAAAAATAATAAATATTGTGTGATGAAATAAGTTGTTGGAAGTGGAGATAAAATTTCATTTTCTTCACATCAAACAAAATGAAATTCATCCCGACTTTCTCAAAATATTGTGAAATGTAATTTGAGCACAAATCAATTTGGTCGTATAAAACAATTATAATTAATTTATGTTATTGTATCATATCCAAATTTAATAAAATACTGATCTCTAATTCAATTCACCAGCAGACTTGACTCAGACTATTACCTAAAGCTACCTTAGAGTTGAAGGCCATACAAATTACTTCTAATCTCTACTTAAATCATTCAATTAATGATTTTTTTATACAAATAAGAATGGAATTTTCCAATAATTAGGGTAATTTAAGTAATAACACAATTTTGATTGGACTTTTCTTTTCCTACAATTTTGATGCAGGATAGTAACATAGGCCGTGGTACAGATGATTAAAACAAGTTAGTGCCAGTGCCAGCTGTGATGGGGACACTTTGTGGGTGGAGGGAAAACAATACGCCAGAACCAAAAAGGACGCCCACGTGTTTTCACACGTGTGGGGTCACCACTTGTTCCTAATACTTCCACGGCGTGTCACTTTCTGCTAATAGGGTTGTACGCTTGTTATTTCCAAGTAAATTTTGTTCCTAATAGTTGATTTGTTAGTTCTTCTAATTAAGATAAATTGTGTTTTTCATGTTCAAGAAGAATTTTAACACAAATTTAAAGTATATTTGTTTTTATGAATCAAACTACTTCTACTTATAAATAAATAAATTTATTAAAGATAAGCTTATAGAGTTTATGGAAATAAATCTTATGAACTTACTTATTAAAGAAGACTTAAAGAATTTCCTACTATTTTAAAGAAACGTGTTTCATTATTTAGAATAGAAAATTGATTTATATATGATTCAAGATAATAAAAAATTATGATAGGAAAGTATTTGTAATAGATTAGAAATTATGAAATAATTTATGAATTAACTAATATAATGTATGTATTTAAAAACAGACTTATAATGTTTTTTACTGCTGATTTTTACGAGAACATCCAGAGATCAAGGGCAGCAGATCCCGTCTCGAGCGTTCAATTGAGATTAGTGGATAAATTCACAGTTATATTATTTCATATATATATATACACACACACATATAATTCACAGTTCCAGTATTCTATTGATTAAGCTCAAATTTGGTGTAGTTTTAGCTGATCTTGGGATGTATGAATCCTAGAACATTACAATGACACATCAAATATCTTGAGATTAGTGTGTCCCAAAATCTGAAACCTTACACCAATTCATGTCTCATTCCTTGTTCTATTCTTTCACATAATAGTTGACTAGAATAGGAGTTGACAGGACTTGGGTAGCCTATATCCCCTTAGCCCACTTTAATTCATTGAGAATATGATGGGAGTTGGACATTATAAATGACTATACTTTGTCATAATTTTGGTCCCTTCTTTATTTATGTGAGATGAGAATAAATTTATAAGTACAAAATACACATTTGTAACTCTTGTTGTTTGGTTTTCATCCCATAACCCAACAAATGGGAGCACAAACTTAATTGAATTCCAAACTCTCAATATATGGAAGCACAAGAAGGAAAAATTATTTGGTGCAACCAAGAGCTTTTTTATTTCATTTCCAAACAACATTTTCTCAATTTTTACTATTTAAAACTTTAAAAATATATTTATTTTACCTATTTTCATAAAAAATATAATTTATTTTCAATTTCAAATTTTTTTTATCAAAGTTAAAAATAAAAATACATCTATCAAATACCTTTTCAGACTTACTAACTATTGTGGTGGGGAGTTGGGCATCCATATTGATATTGGAATGAGGAGATGGTGAAGCTTAACTCAAACTTTTAAGCATACTATCTCTTAATTCCAACATTGATGTGGATGTTCAAGCCCCACCACAACATACTCCCGCTATGGGAAGACATGGTGTGTTCAAGGGGCGTCGGTATGGGATTCTCATACATGACGCTACTAGTGTGCTCTAGATCGATAGTGCCCTGTCAGATATTATTTGTTTTACTAGTCGAGACGTGTTCGTTTGGTTTTACAACTCACAGTTTTAAAAAGTTTCTGATAAGGCTTATCTCAAACTTATAAGCACATCATCTAATCATTCAAATATTAATGTGAGATATCCAACCCCCACTACAATACTAACATTTCAAGGTTTTTATATAAAAATATCATGAAATAAATATATTTTTATTTTCTAACTCATATAGTTAATATAAAAAAATAACTAATACAAATATATTTTTATATGAAAATCTATTGAAAATATTTTTAAACTGAAAATTTTGAAATCATAAAAAATGAGACTGAAAATGATACCAAACGGGCTCCAAATGTTTATACTTATCCATGCATGCAAATATTTTAAGTCTGTTATTTTCTCGTAACTTCCTACAAGTTGGTTTACAAATTCACTTTGTTGCCAAAAAAAAAAAAAAAACACTATAGAAATACAGAAACTCAAGGAAATGTTTATTAGATCAGACAAAATTTTAGATTTACTAAAGCATGCATTATCAAGTTTCTGAACTAAAGAAATAAAAAAAGAAATAAACTATTCTATAATTTTTGAACTAAAACCTCAATATAAAATGAAATAAGTTATTCTATAGAATACAATAAAAAATTATTCACGTAAAAACAATTTCACAGTGAAATAAACAATAAAGCACAAAATTATATAGCAAAATTCAGTGAGCATTGTCTTAAAAATTAATTGAAAAAACAACCATCTTACACATGGTTTTAATAGTCCGGAATAATGTTAGGTATACTATGCCCAAAATATATAATATAGAAAAAAAAATGAATAAAAAACAATCTAAATCCTACTAGAGTAACAAAACAAATCAAATTCTCTTTTATATCAATTCCAAGCCAACGTAACATAAATAGAGGAGCAATCATTTTTGGAAATGTCTTATTTAGACTGAATTTAGTCATATCAAACTATTCACATAACAATTATTTTTGCAAGGGTGGACGGTCCAGAACTTTCAACTTTATAAATTTTATATATAAAATTATTAAATTTTAAAATATTTTTTAAAAAATAAAAAATACTTATTTATTTAATATTTTTTTTTAAAAAAAATTTCTCCCTCCCGTCTCTATTTTTTTAACTCCATCCCTGTTACTAACTCTTGTTACATGACCATCAATCATTTACAAATATAATTCACTGTAATTAATTTGAATACAACCAAACTTAATCTGAACTAAAATTTGGCATCATAGTGATTTATTTCTTCGTTCTTCACAAACTTCTCATCGTGTAGAATTTTGTCTCCGGAAGTGCTATTCTTCAATTATTGATGGCTATCCTTAGTGTCACTAAAGTGACATAGCTGAAGATTCAAGATTTTAAGGTTTTGTATTTAAATCTATAAGATATGTGGGCATTTATTTATTTTTGTAATAGTTATTGTTGATAATTGATATTAAAATTTGTTTGTTTGATGATTGAAAACACACTATTAATTAATTATTCGTTGTCAATTGATTCTTATATGATATAATAATATATTTGATCACTTTACAAATATATATATATATATATATATATATATATATATAATGTAAAATATAGGAAAGGAGGTTCACAACTAATGGGGAAAAAGAATTTGGCACATATCATTTCAATAACTAACAATAAGATTTTTTTATTACTTAGGATCATAAGCAATAAGCAAGCAAGAGGATTTCATAATATGGATTGATGATGTCCTAATACCACATTATATGACCAGCTCAATGGCGTATTTGACACATATTATCATTATTATATTTAAAAAGCATAAATTTTGACAGCTTTACTAAACAATCTCATATAATTAATTATTTGATTTTAATTATCATATGATTTAATAATCTTAATCCACACAAACATGCCCATAAAAAAGAAAAGAAAAGTGAATATTAAAAATGAGAAAAAAAAAACAAAGGAAAGGAAAAAAGAAAAAAGAAAAGAATATGACAAAGAAAGAAAGAAAGAAAGAAAGAAAGAACAGAAATAGTGTGACGTTATATCGTGTGGTCTAAAACCTTAAAAAACTGTACAGAAAAAAAAATAAAAAATAATAGGGGCAAAACAGGAAAAAAGAAAAGGAAGGGAAGAGATAGCAGGAAGAGAGAGAATGAAAAGCCTGAAATAGAGATAGAAAGATTAGACAGAGAAGAAAAAGATACACCCCCCACCCCCCTGGCTCAGTTCACAACCCAAAGACCAAAAAATAGAAGGAAAAAGAATCAAGAATTTTTCTGTGTCTGGTTTTATATATACTGATATATACGGCAACTCACTCTCTTTTTAAAATTGTAGTCTTTTAGTTTTGAATCTTTTGAAAATCCCATCTCTTTTTCTTTCTTTATATATATATTTTTTTGTGTGTGTGCTTATGGATGCATTTGACATGGTTTCTTTCAGCACAGAGCTTCGCAAAGGTATATTCGCAGAACCTAGATCTCGTTTTATCCTTTTATTCTGTTTAAACGGTGCTTTTGTTTCTAAGCAATTTCTGGTTCAGATTTTAAGAGATCTATCGGGAAAAGTTTAGTGATTGAAGTTTAAAGTTGTGCTTTTTTGTTTCCTGTCGTTTTTCCTTAGTTGATCTTTGTTTTGTATCGGTTGCTGAATTTTTAGAATTTTAGTAGAATTTTAGAATAATTTTGTTTGTTTCAAGTTACAGTTCTTTCTTTAGCGAGTGAATGGATGGTTACTGCTGATGATGAATGTGTTTGTTGTTTACAGATAATAAGCATTTGAAAGTTTGTTTTTGTTGATCTTTTCATGATTTCATATTGTTGTAAGAAAGATTGTGGGTTTGTTTACTGTAATTATGGGTGCTTTTTGTATGGTCTTTTGTGTTGATGTAATATGGTGGTGTTTGATATTCTAAATATGGTAATTCAAGTAACCGTATTCTCCTCCTGTCAGAGAAAAAAATTGTAACTCTTCTTGTTTCACTTGAACTAGAAATTAGTGTTAAACTATGTTGGCTGTTGCAATTTATGGTGATATGATTGGGTAAGCTGTAGGTTTACCAGAATCTGAATTTCTTTTCATTCACTAATTGTCATTAAATGCCGTAATTTGATTACATGTCCCATTGCAACCTGAATCTGTGTAATGCATGTAATGTCTTTAAACCTATTATTTGAAGATCACTGTGTTCATGAATTATTGTTTTTTTTTTTTTTCTCAATTGTCTTCAATTATTTGTCATATGTTTTTTGTCAGTGTGTGCTAATGAGGGTTGAAAATGTTAACTTTGTACAGCATTTAGAATTCTAACTTGTAAGACTTCATTCATCTGCAGGGTTTGGCTGACGCATATTCAATATTACTACTTCAGCTATTCCATCAAAAGATTTTGTTTTTTAAGCGTAGACCCATTTTATTAACTATTTAAAAACGAAAATAAGAAAGAATGTACTTGTCGGGAAAGGGAGCTTCTTCTGGTGACAGAAAGCGTAGTGCTGCAAAAGCAACTTTGAATCCCAATGCCACAGAATTTGTTCCTTTTGCTCTCAGGTCACCTGCAGCAGGTATCAGCAGTGCAGGGGCATCCTCAAAATTTGCTACCTCCTCCGCAGCTTCCACACTGGGGAAAGGTATATTAGATAGATCAGAGTCATCAGTCTCAAATAATTCTGATGACGAAGCCCAGCAGTACTGGCGCCATCAGCTCCCGGATGACATTACTCCCGACTTTAAGGTCATGGGGATAGATGATACTCAAGGGATTAACAGCTTATCATTTTCAAGCTTATCCTTGACTGATATTAGTGAAGGTTCAAGATATTCTGCTTCAACAGGCAGTGGCTTTATGTTGAAGGAGCAGCAAGGATTATCTCCTCGCCCTGTTAATGGCAACAGTCATACTGAAAAGCTGAGATATCCTATCTCATCCTATGGAGAATATCCATCACCTACAGGTTTTCATCCTTCACTCGCTAAACCTTGGGACCAACAGATTGTCAGCAATGATCAGCTTCTTGCAAGAGAAGGACCTGATAGTGGAAATCCAAGACATGCTTTCCTGGCTGACATGTCAAATGACCAATTATTGGACAATCCAGATGTGAGCCCTCTTGAGTTTTTGGCTTCACAATTTCCTGGTTTTGCAGCTGAAAGTCTTGCAGAGGTGTATTTTGCCAACGCAGGCGATTTAAACCTAACAATTGAGATGCTTACTCAGCTTGAGGTAGGCTATTTCGTCAGCATTGATATTGAGGTCTATTGTGGATGTCAAGTTTGGTATGTGTTCTTAAATTCTGACATGCTATGAATCTTTAACTTAACGAACTGATGTAACCACAGCACTCAGTAAATCTATGTGACTGATACGTCTCGAAGAAAAAGCATTTTCCTGCTGCTTCTTTTCAGTTATACTGCAGCTTATGGATATGTCCAGCAGTTCTTACTGAAGGAGCCCCAATACTAATGCTGTTATAAATGGAACTTAATTGTGTGGGGAAGCAATTAAAAGGAAAATGTTATTCTTTATGCCACTTTCTAGATGTCTTGGACTAATTAGTTATTTGAGATAAGGATGAAAGATGTGTATGGTTGTGTTAAGAGCTAGTATTTATTGCATATGCTTGCTTTTTGTGCACTCAAGAGAATATCTATATGAAGCCTAGAAATTGTAATGCGCACCATTTTTAATCATCTCTTGGAAAAGATGCACATTTGTGTAAACTGTTGGTTTTGATATGATTTGTCTTCTTTTCAAACTTATCTTTAACCTTTGTGAACTTTTCAACTGTTGGATTGACTTGCAATATTTTTTATAGTTTTAATGTTTGGCGGACTCTCATCTACTTAAATTTCTTTATTGTTCTCTTCTACTGTTATATGTGCCTGACATATAGCTGTACAACATGTTGGTTGTATGAATAGCTTGAAAAGAAGAATATATCTTATTAATTTTCAGGGGGTATTCTTTTTTCTTCAGTATTGGTGTCAATTAATCAAGGTTGGCCAACTCTATGTTAGAACATGTATTGTTAGTGTATCATTAACTTTACGCTTGTGTTTGGCCTACCTACGTGTATGGGCATTGTTATAAACTATAGGGGATGAATGTTCTACTACATCCTGTACTGTCTTAAGATGAATGTTCCTCTGATCCCTGATTGGCAACAAGTGGATGTCTGTCTTCCCTGCAAGGTTTGAGATAACACAACCTGTTTGTATTTCAATGTTAGTTTCCTGTTATTAAATTGGATGACACATGAGGAAGTAAGTGAGAAGCTGCAATACTTGGATTGGATTGTATGGATTATTGTAGAAACAATGCTTAGTCCAAAACATTAGATAGGCAAGTTTGTTATATCAAAACTCAACTGGATATTGGACCAAAATGTCAACAAATGGCTTTTGAAGAGGCAAGATTTTCGTATGTGTCGCTTTTCCAGAAACTGTTTCGTGATTTCTGCGACTAATGCATAGATATACTGGTTTCGTAGTTCCCTATTTGGATTTCACAGTATGTTGCACTTGTGGTTGCAGCTTCAGGTTGATGGAGGCTTAAATCAAACTCTGAATTCAAAAGCCTTGTCTGCTCCAAATCTTAGTGCGATGGATTTTCCTGCTCTTTCTGTGAGAGATGATCAAAATGATTTGGTAAAATTTGCTGGTGATGGTCTCCATCAAAATGGTAGTCCTTATCGGTCTTCAGAAAAGCAAGGCACATTATTATTCAGATCTAATTCCTTTGTTCCATCAAGAGGTGCTACAGATTTTGCTTCAGCTGTAAGGAAAATGGCATCTCAAGATTCTAGCATCTGGAAGTATGACAGAAATGGTTCTTCAGACGCAAGCATTGGATCAAGTAGAAGTTCACAAGTCCTGGCAAGCTCATATAACAGTGGCCAGGGCAGGGGAATCTATGGTGATAGGTTGCAAAGTCGAGGATCAGCTCACGCATCTCCTATCTGGCTTGAAACTGGAGAAGCAGTCGGTAATAATTTTAGGCAATAGATTTACTTGCTCTCTAAAACTTTAATTGTGGGAAAATGCTTTATGCTAGTATATATGCTTTAACTTTGTTGAGCTGGCAGCAAATATGTACTCTGAAATGCGGGAGGAAGCTCGTGATCATGCACGTGCACGTAATGCATACTTTGAGCAGGTATGTTCTGTGTGTGGATGTCTAGAAGGTTGAAAATGAATAGAATGAAAAATTTTGATAAACAAAATTAAATTTTCATTTTGTACTTATCTACTTGGACAAGAATGCCAACCACTTTTCCTTCCCTTTGTCTGTGTGGATTAGGGGAGAGGGGAGCGAGCAGGGATGATTGTTTCCATTTCGACTAAGTGAACTCTAGATGACAAGCATCTGGGGAACTGAATGTCTCTATCAAATTCAATTTTCTGATGGCATCTTACTTTTCTAGATTAAAAACTTGAGTTGTGAAAGTTGTTGTCAACTTGTATACTTCTGTTTTTTACTAGAAAGTTGTTTCTACTTCCCTGTAGTGAATATCAAGTGAGATTATCAATCGGTGTTACGTGACATTTACAGGGTTGTGCTTTACCAGACACATTTTGAGAAATAATGATATTAAGCCTAGCTATTCATACTCTCTCTCTCTCTCTCTCTCTCTCTCTCTGTAGTTATAGAATCTAGATTTTCTTATTTCACAAGGATTCATTACATTTCTTTATTGGCTTCAACCATGCTGCTTTGCATGTATGAGTTGATTATCATCAGGTCTTTCATCCCCCTTTGGCACCCCTACATTAAACCAATTGTCAGAGAAAATGAAGATATTGTACTAATGTGACTTTAATTTTTTGCTCTAAATGTATATATGTATTGGTGAACCTCATTGTGCTTCCCTTGTTTGATCTTGTCTGAAATATTCCATGTGAGATTAGGCACGACAGGCATACCTCATTGGTAACAAGGCCTTAGCCAAGGAGTTGAGCATTAAAGGACAGTTGCACAACATGCAGATGAAAGCAGCTCATGGGAAGGCACAAGAAACAATTTATCGTCAGAGGTTTGTTGTTTGTGGACCCATGAAAGCACTCAAATTTTGTTCATGTTGAAAACGATAGATTGTTGGCATTCTTGATTTGGCAGTATTAAAATGTAAAGAAAGAAGAATACAAATAAAGAGAAGACACCCCTCAGAAATTAAGTTCATTAGTGGAGATGATCTCTTTCCCCTTGACCGGTTCTGTTCTACTGTGCACATCCCTGTTACGACTTTGTACAGATCCTTTTAAATCACTGTTATTGTTTGCCGTTTGTTGAGAGTCATTCTGCAGATTTTTCTAATTTTGCAGGAATTCAGACATTCAGGCAAATGGGAGAGAACGAATGATCGACCTGCATGGTCTACATGTGAGTGAAGCTATTCATGTGCTCAAGCGTGAGCTGGCAGTAATGAAGAATGCAGCCAGGTCAATGGACCAACGCTTACTCGTTTACATATGTGTGGGGACTGGTCACCACACTAGGGGTTCGCGTACTCCTGCTAGACTCCCCACTGCTGTCCAGCGCTACCTGCTAGAGGAGGAGGGTCTTGACTACTCTGAGCCACAGCCGGGGCTCCTTCGAGTTGTGATATACTGAATCAGGAAGGTATAGGAGATTTTTGACACACTGCATTACTCAGGAAATCAATCAACCCATCTGGAAAAAAAATGAAAAATGAAAAATCTGTTGTATCTGTAAATGGGAAAAAATTCTAGGATAATTCTGCAGAAGGGAAAACAAAAATAAAATGAAAGGATGTTAGAAGGGAAGACGAAGGCAGATGTCTGTACCATTACTGTGTAGTTGGCCGAAGTCTAGAATATGTTTTTGTAGCTGTCAGTGATCTGCATCGGCCTCTTTTTGTTATTTTTGTACGCTCTTGTTTTTGGTTACATTTTTTAAAAAAATATTTCAGATGTAACTGATAGAATTCTTTCACACGATAGCTCAAATTTCTCCAATCATTTGGAGTATTCTCACAGCTACAAGTTACTAGTCTTTATTTCAGTTTGGCAACAATCATTTAGGTTTTTGATCTTAGGTTTTGAGGGTGAAATTCTTGGATGGATGGGGTGCAACACTAATGCAAAACATCCATCATATAGTGGTCGCACTCGATGAAATGTAGAATGGCCTATCATCAGGTATCAAAGTATGAAAGGATTGACAGATTAATTTCACCGCTATCTGCTTTCCAAATATTGTAAAGGAAAAGGAAAAAAGAGAGAGGTAAGATCTAAAGGATAGTAGAATTGCTTCTTTTATTTTTAATTATTATTATTATTAAATTTTATTGCAACCTATAAAATATAATTTATTGTAAAATATTAATTATTAGTTCAATACAACTATCAATAATCAAATAATTCACAATGCGTCCGGTCTTTCATAGTGAAATTTCATACTGATCTGTAAGAGGCAATTATCAAAATATATGGCGTGCTAGTTAAAAATCTTACAATAAGTTCATTTTTTGAAGATTTTAGAATTTAGACATTTAATAATCAAATATAAGACGTTCATTTTAATGCTCTTATTGTAAGAGGAAAAAATCATCATGTAATGTCTTTCATAAGTAAAATATACTAAAGTACCATAAAAAACCATACTTCTAAGTTAAATCAATCAGAATATCAATCATTCAAGATAAGTTATTGTCCTTGTTGCACATAAATAATTATTGACAAAGTGAAATGTCAATTATGTGTGTCTGTCCACAAGTAGTGTTTGGCTTTTTTGGTGTCGGAATTTATATTAATGGTAACCATAACAGACTGTAGACTTTCCAGAATGAAGAGTTTTTCCAGGAGGATTTTGGTATTTTTCCTTTAATATACATTTCATTTCACGGTAGCCTACAAACTCTTTCCACAGCAAACCGCGACAACAGTAGAGTGATGCATCCCAGGCTATTGCATTATCATCATTGCACCGGTGAAGAATCCCATGAACAAGAAATGGTTCTCACTTCATGTTTCAAAGCTGAAGGGCTCTATCAGACAAGGGATGTTGTTTGATAGATAAGAATATCGGATACTAGGAGGATCGATGTTTGTTTTCACTACTGTTATGTAATATCTATATGGCAGTCTTATAGATCTTGAGATAGAAGTTGGTGGAGGGGGTGAATGCAGTTCGTGGTGGCAGTAAGTGTTGCTTGTATATGGGGAAGATTTTGATACTGGACGAGCAGAAGGTGGTTTTGAATGGGGTGAAGCAACTCGAAAGGGGTCGTGGGTTGTTCCAGTTTGTCTGGGAATAGGAACCCAGCCAAGCCAGGATTTCTCGTTTTGAAGGCGAAATATGTACTTATTACATGGGATTAATCTCTGATAAATTCTCTCCTAAATGATTCAGGTTTTTTGGGTGTGATACTTCACATATTCAAATTTCTTTTAGCCGTTCACCCTTCAAAAGATTTGCACTTCAGTTTCCATGTTTCTATCAAAGCAAGAGGCTGCAGATGAATTCTTCCCCCTTGTATCACACAATTTCCTTCCTCTTACAGCTGATTAGCCATAACTTGGCAAACATGATTTAAGTATTCTAAAATAAGTCACTGAACAAACAAAATTCAGCAGCTGATACACCATAGGTGAGAACCAATTGAAAGCAAGAAAATGTGAATGACATTGTATTCTGGTTAAAGTGTGGCATCGATAATCATTTCAGCTTAGATTTGGAAGAGCTCTTCAGAGGCTTCGCAACAGGTTGAGCCGGGGCACTTCTCACCACCTTCTTCATATCGTATTTTACTGATAAGAAGGCACAAAGCAAGGCTATCAACATTGTTGGGTAGACGAATACAGCTTTTGCTGGATCTGTGTTCACTGGCTTTCCTAGAATGCCCTCCTTGACAAGACCCCAGATAACTAGAAGAGTCCCAAACATGCTCATCCTCCCAGGTTTTATAATACCAATCAGGGAACCAGCCACACTGAAGTAACTTCCAGCAAGAACCTGGTCAAAAAATTAGAAGCACTTTCAGGACAAGCCAGAAGGGAAAAAAAAAAAACCAGAGGGTAATAACATGTAAACCATTCAATGAAAACTTAAGAGCTTATATATCTTTCAGTGGCAGTATAACCAAGCATGGGTATCTGCTTATTTTTAATTAACATAGTAGCAAAACAAACCATTGTTGGTCTCTCTTATTAACAGAGTTGAATACCTCCAAAATAAAGTCACCTTAGAGAGAATATGAAATGGGGACAATGTGAATGAGCGGTACAAAAATCATGGAGCTGCAAATCCTTGGCACATGGCCTACATGTGAAATGGAACTTTCTACCTGCTTCAGTTGAATTAAGGCAACTATGGGGATTGTCATATTGATTTTTTTAGCAAATTTGATTTTATTGCTTATGTTTCAAACAAATCAAATAAACTTGTTCAAATTGCACTAGAAAAATAGTCAATTTAATTGGTTAACAACACAAATAGAGCATTTATTTCTAGAGGGAGGTAGCAATTGAAACATATATATAACTAAGATATTAAGTCCTGAACAACCCAAGTCCCTATGGAGTGTTAAAATGCAAGTCCATTTGGGAGCAAATATGGTCTGCGATTAAAACAGGCCAGATCAGGGTACTGATTGGGCAATTAAAAATCCATAGAAAGTGATGCGACATGTATCATTTTAGTGGTTGTACCATTAAGCCAAAAAGTAACACAAACATTCCATCTTAAGAACACTGCCAACTATTACCATCAAGGGATGTGCAGTAGAATGATCAATGAATAAATATCTGTAATCTGATGAAATTAAGAGTGGAAAAGGGCAGCATAAGGAGGGTGGGGGCAGGGAAAATGGAGAGAAATGGGAAGCAAAAGATAAACCTCCAAGCGCTGTAGGTCAGTTACGGCAGAGGCCTCCTTTATGTCAGTCAAGTTGTAGATGCTTAGCAGATTATTCCAGCTTGGCACAGTCATGTTAGTGATGAGGCCATTTACAATGGCTCCAGGGTAGAGAAGGCCCTTCACCACTGGAAGAGGAAAGACCTCGCTAGCAATCAACTGTGAAGATGTGACCTGAATAGGTGTTGTGCACATGCCAGATCTACACTGAACCCTGAGAAAATACAGAAAATGGGCAGCAGAAACCAATGGACAAAACAAAAATGAACATGCTTGTTATGACAAAATGATATATCCTAGCTTTTCCTTGCTTCAAAATTAAAAAAAATACAAAATGATGTTTCTAACTGTATGCTCATACAGATCAAGTCACACAACAAACTTCAACTTCTTTTCTTAAAAATGCTGGTTTAAGAAATGCAAATACAGTAGCTTCAGGCTATGGCTAATCGCTAACAAATTTCATCCAGCAAAAACAAGTTTGTTTTTGTAGACTTGAACCTCCAATTAGCAACTAGGAATCAGATTAGAGTATATTAATTAGCTGCAGCAACTAATTTCAATCATCAAAAAGCATGCATTGGCTACAACTTCATTAAATATATCATCCTAACACATTGGATCACCTGATTGACCAACCAGGTAGCAAACTTCATGCCTAAAAACATAAACTTATTTTTTGCCATCATCAATATGTTTTCGACTTCATTAACAAATTTTATCATTACAAAGTCATTTTTGACCTTTAACCATCAACCTTTTTTTTCAACTTATAAAACAACAATACATCTTAATATGATCTCCGAAGCAAGTTACAAAGTCAGATCGTAGTTATTCCAACAGAAAAGTAGAAAAACTCAATACCACGTGAAGATGATTTTCACAGAGATTTACTTAATTTACCATACATTAGCATACATTCCCCTATCACAACCTTGAAGAAATAAAAAAGTAGAGAATTTCAACAAATTATGGTTGACCCAGATCTCGAAACAAAACTGAAAAGTAAACGCAATCATTTCTCCCCAATAAAAAATAAAAATAAAAATCAATCAAACCAAGCTTGAAATTCGGATTATTTTAAAAATCTCAGCACAAAGAAAGGCCAGCCCAGATGATTAAACATGGCAGATATTAGGTCAACAAAACCCACACAGAATTGCATACTGAAAACCAATACTTCATTTTTATAGTAGTACCGTTGTAAATGCTCGCTAAAATGAAAGTGAAAAGATGCAATTTTTGCTCTTAAAGGGTTACCTGAAAAGGGGCACCTGAAGAATGATAAGGATAAAATATATGCGACAAGCGTATTTTGATAGGTTGCTCCACTTCCCCTTTGACGAAGTTATTGTCGTCGAAGTATTCGCCATTGCAGATTGTGTGACAATGTGTGTTTTGTGTGTGTGAGAGAGAGGGTTGCTTAGCACTGTCCCAAATTAGAAAGTCAATCTTGATTCTTCAATAAGAATGTCGGGAAGCTGTTTTATGCGCTTTTAACGCATCTTAGCTGGAAATCGTGTGTTTGGGTACACAACTATGCCGGATGCGTCTTTAGCCAGGGAACTTCGATTATGGTACATTTACCTTCAAATTGTACTCAATTTTTTTACCTCAAATCCCAAAAACACTTAAAAAGACTGATAACGAAAAGCGTGTTGACACAGCAGATATTTAGATGAGAAAGAAACCTTGAGGAAAGCAATAAAAGAATCAGAAAAAAAATGGCGTCAACAACTCTTCGGTTATCCATTACACTCCAGTGTACTAATTCCAAGAAAGAACCCTTCTTTGTGGGCAATTCGAGAAGCACTTTAACCAATTTTTTCCTGCCACGTCAGCAGCCGTCACGCTTCCCCGGTCTCACCTTCTCCAGCCGCCGTCGAGAGAGCGCCACCCGTTCTGTCACTTCCAAGAAAATTAAAAAGGTATCAAGATATTTGTATATTTGTAATTTTGTTTTTTGGGGAGAAAAATGAAAATAGAGAATGAAAGGATAATCGGACAACTGATTTTCGTGGCAGCTAACTACTCTTCTTTTTTTATTGTTTATTATGAGCTGGAAATATGTGGAGGAAAAAAAAAATCAATTCTTTTGTGTTTTAAGATGCATTTGTGCTCAAATATATTTTATGTATTGTGTGGAATTGTAGTCTTTATGTATTGTGTGGGATTGTAGTCGGAAGAAATGGTTTTGTGATTGGAGTAATTTACTACTTTTAGGTTGAGTTCTTTGTTTGTGTGTGTGGTGGTGTATATGTGGAAGTGTTGTACCAAGATATGGTTTTATGATTGGATAATTAACTACTTTTGGTTTGAGTTCTACGTCTGTGTGCTTGTTTGTGTTGCGTGTTTATGTGAGCTTTTACTTGTGTGTTCATAGATGGTAGAACTGTGTTTTGGTGGTTTATAGGTAGATGAAAGTGTTATAAGTGAAGGAAATCTGGTTGGTCTAAATCAAAGATTTGTGCTTTGTTTTCTGTGCAGAAAAGAAACACTCACAAAAATGTGGGAGAAGAGGAAGATATAGACGAAGATGCTTTTGAGGCACTTTTCCATCAGCTTGAAGAAGATTTGAAAAATGACGAATTATATGGTAATGATGGTGGGGATGATGATATAAGTGAGGAAGAGCTTGCGAAACTTGAGCAAGAACTAGCCGAGGCTCTGCAGGATGATGAATTATTTGGGGCATTGGACTCTGCTGCCCGTGGAGAAACCAAGAATGAAGATGAAGAAGAAGATGATGATGTTGCTGATGAGGATGGATATGAAGTTGATGATGACAATGAAGAAGAGGAAAGGCCAATAAAGCTTAAGAATTGGCAACTCAGGAGGCTGGCCTATGCTTTGAAAAATGGTCGTCGCAAGACTAGTGTGAGTCCCTACTCTACTAATTCTGTATGAGTGGTTCTTGGTTTGTTGTAACGCATGACTTATTCATCAGGATTAAGCTTCAATACTGGAATGTTTTGAAATCAGGGTCCTTATTACTTGCTTTCTATAATATGTAATACTTTTTGAATACCAAACCATGGAGAGGAAACAATCTTGTTGATGATCTAATCTTTGATGTTAAGACTGTAGGAACCCTATTTTTCTTTCCTAATTGCTGGCTACATATGATGATCTTCACTTAGTCTTAAGAAATCATTGTTAAAACAAATTTCTGCTTTTGTTGTATAATATGCTCCATCAGACTTGTATATTCCTATTTCATAAGTTCTCCGTGATGAACTCTGGAAGGAGGAATCTCTAGTCTTTTACATTAACACACTTCCTGAACTGCTTGCCTGCCTTTATTGATCTCTAATAATTGCTCTGTTCTTTTCTTGCAGATCAAAAATCTTGCTGCTGAACTATGTCTTGATAGAGCTGTTGTTCTCAAATTACTTCGTGACCCTCCTCCAGATCTTGTCCTGATGAGTGCTACTTTACCAGATAAACCTGTTTCAGCAATCTTGAATCCTGTGGAGAAACTTGTGGAAACTGTTCCTTTGGAGACAATGACACATGCTGCAAAGCCTGAAGTTGAGGTGAAAGTGCCAGTTCATGTCATGCAAAGCAACTGGTCTGCTCGAAAGAGGCTGAAGAAAGTACAAGTTGAAACTCTTGAACAAGTTTATAAACGAACAAAGCGCCCAACTGTGAGTGAAACTACTTGCACATATATAATGCAATCTTACACCAAAACAAGAAACCAACAATGATAAGTTATTCATAATGACATTCAAGAAAATCTAATACAAGGAATAAGTTGACTTCAAATAGCATTTTTACCAAGTGATTGTGATGTAGAACATTTTTAATGGAGACAGTCATTAACAAGTTCATGAGCTAGGTTCAGATGGCACTAGCTTTAAGAAGCTTTAAGGGTAAATGAGGCCACAGGATTAGCTACCCTTATAGTTAGTTGTGAGCAGGAAAAAGGTTTTCTGGAACCTAGTATTAGTCACAAGCAAGCCAGTAAGGAATGTAGGAAAGAGAGTTGGAGGCGGCAGAACTAGAGAGAACTATGGGGCAGAACTGGAGAGAACTATGGGATTATGCTCTGAAATTAAAAAAGTGTAGGTCAGATCTCTATTCAATCAATTTCTACCAAAATTTGGTTGGTATAGAAGTGCTTGTAGTTCAAAAGATTTATGTTCATGTGCTGAGAAAATCAGTACTAGAATTAGAGATTCTATATTCCCAAGGATTTCTAGATACCTAAATAACATGCCTTGCAGCTTTAATGAAAATTGCAAGGTATAAAATGACACATGGATTTGCTAAAATGCTATGGAGGAAGAGTCTTGTAGACCAGTGGACCAGTGGATAGGAGAGGATAGTCTACGTCTAAACATCCTTCTGTACAATTGTTCTTGCGACTGTCGCTGAACTAAATCTGGTCTTAGGAGGGTTGGAGTCTAATGTGCCTGGGTAATTGTTGAGCCAGAAACTCCGTTGCCTCATGAGAAAGTCAAATGTGATAGTCCTGAACTACTCTTTTCATTGTTTTCTTGAAGCATTGCCAACGGGCAATATCTTGTTGAAGTTAAGATTTGTGATACAGTCCCCAGTCAACTGTGTTAAATTTTCAGATTTCGTAATTTGGTTCAGCGAAATCTGTTCTTGCCATTCATTCCATCCCAGATTCCAAGGTACTAATTGTATGTTATTTGTGCCTTAAAATCATTGCAGAATGCCATGATTAGCAGCATCGTGCATGTAACAAATCTGCCCAGGAAAAGAGTTGTGAAATGGTTTGAAGATAAACGAGCTGAAGAGGGGGTACCTGAACATCGGCTTCCATATCAGCGATCCGTCTTTACCAGCTAGAACACCCCCTGTTCTTTTCAGGCAATTTCCAGCCTGCAATGCTGTGCATAGAAAACCTATTTCCCAGTTTTTTGAGACAACTAAGGTTCTTCACCGTGTAGCTTTGCTGTATCGATCTGCTGAGTAAATTGCATGTTCTTCTTTTATTCAATGCTTGTAAGATGTGTTTAATTTCACAAAATACGAAAGCACAGCGTTTTAGCTAGCAAGGTGTATTGAGTATGACATTCATTCTTCCATATGCCTCCATCACTTGCAGCTTCGAATTGGAAAAATACGACCAACAACAGTTTACATCAGTTGTGTTGTTTCTGGGGTGTTCATTAACACTTTTTAAGCTTCCCTGTGAGTTAACATCTCATACTATGACCATTCTTTTTGCTGGCCAAGATATTGCTTTGGTTCGTGAGCAATTCAGTGGTCAATAACATTCTTATTCACAATTATTGCATGAACATTGGATTCGTTTAATATTTCTCAATGGGGACATAGGATCTTGAAAATAGTACAGTTTTTTTAAATTTTGACAACTCTGTGCTGATGGATGAGGACATTGAACCAATCATAGAAAATATAATGTAGGACCAAATTGGAGATTTGAAACGTGGGTCCAAATACCAAAGTATAACTAACTTTTACCAAGTACATGAATGTCATTTTTATGGTACAAAAAGATAGGTAAAATTAGTTGACAATGTCTAATTACAATTATAGAAAGCTTGTTAACACAAGGAATCAAGTTTAAGTCCAGGCCACCATGCCTTTGTTCTTACTTAGTTATTGTCCCTTTTATGAGTGAACCAATTACATATTTTATTATGTGAATATTAATTATTAACAGCTATAACAATTAAAAATTAATCTTTAGTAACTAGTAACTAGTAACAATTTATAATTAACTAATAATTATTATAAAAATAGACAAAAAATTCATATATTTTGATGAGATTCAAACCAGAAACCTTATAATCTTGAAGCCTCAATTTGGCCAATTGAGGTAGTTCTCATTGGCTACTTAGTTGTTGTTGTTAATTTGAGAAAAAGAAAAGAAAAATAAAAGTCGAATTATAAGAGTATGAGAACTATAATATTCAGATAGAAACTGAATTTATGATTTTACAACTAAAAATAAAATAAAGATTTTACTTGCTTTTTTCAAATTATTTACCAAGTGCCTCGAGTAAAATACATTGCAGATGTCAAGAAAAACCAATGAAGGTACATTATAATGCTTTTTAGGGACTAAGGGAGGATAGAAGATGCACATGTGGCGGTGGAGGTGGCAAAATATATTTCTATAGTGGATGTAATACGGAGTGGGTCCATAATGAATCCAACACAAAAACATTTAAAATTTAATAATTTAAAAAAAAAAATCAATCATTTATTTCCTCTACTTTACAAAATTCTAATACATCCCCTCGTATCTCTAATTATATCAAATAAGCAAAATGACTAAAATAAACTTAAAAGATAAAAAAATACGAATAAGCACGAAAAATTCTTAAAAAATGTTCCTAAATGAAAATAATAAATATAAGAATGTAAAATAACTAAAATATTCAATCAAGGGTCATAAAATATACAAAATAACAATTATGCCCTTAAAGTACTAAAGACAATATGTATAGTATTAGTATTATCTTTTGAATTAAATGTTTTAGTTATGTAAAATGGATCATTGACCTGCCGGAGCTCAAATCCGATCCAACTTGGATACAATCAATTGAACCCGACCCTACCCGACCCACCAATTTGCCAGATTACGGCTCAATTTTTTTAAAAATTCTTATCAATATTTAATTATTTCAAATGTAAAACTAAGAGAATTCTATTTTTTTATTATATCAAATAAATGGATATACACATATACAATTGACTGTTTTTATGAGTTCCGTGTACCCATACTAAGATTAGTGAAGTCTGACTAATACAAAAATCTTATTCAAATGAAAAACACTAAATAAAACTAGATTAGGTCCTATTATTGGAGTTCACTATCAAACCACATAATGTTGGCTGAAAAGAAATGAAGAATCATAAATTTCTCAAGACTTTAGTGGCTAAAATAATATTTTTCATATTTAGAGGGTGAAATATAAGAATTTGCCCCGGAAGAAAATAAAGTACACTAGCATAGCACTTTCCCTAGCCAGCACATACTGACCCTGATTATGGTCCCGATTCACCGCACCTACTCTAACTCCTCCTAACAGTCTGATCACATTCCAATCCAAGGGATAGTATTCCTCCACGCTCCCAACCCATCAACCTTTGATTAATCCAACACGTTATGGCTCAAAACACTGCCACGCTCATCACTCGTACCACGTCCGATCAAACTCAATCCAACGGATACTGTAGCATCAGAGCTTCTCCCTTTCTTTCTGTCTCTGCTTACTGTTAACATTTACGTCCCGCTGTTTTTCTCTCTGACAGCTAGAATATCTCATCCTAAATTCTCACTCTAAACCATTTTTATATTTTTCCTCATTCTTTTTTTCTTGGCTGTTTTTTTATTTGAAGGGAAATGCAAGAGCAAGCTACAAGTTCTATTGCTGCCAGCTCTTTGCCTTCTAGTAGTGAGAGATCTTCTAGCTCTGCCCTTCACGTCGAAGTCAAAGAAGGTCTCTTTCTAATATTTGTTTCTTTACTTTTTTCTGTGGTGGGATCTTTTAGAAATTGAATTTTACTATGTAATGTTGCCGAAAAGTTCAGTTTTTGTTTCAAGAACTGTTTTTTTCTGCATTATTCAGGTGGGTTCAATCATGCCCCGTGATTTTTTGAATATAGTCAAAGAAGGTTGCTTCATAATTTTTCTCTTAATGGCTGTGTTTTTCCATTCGAAAATTGATTTTTTGCTTTGTAACATTGGGAAAAGGTTAAGATTTTCTTTTTTTCTTTTTTTTCAAGTGCTGTTCTTTTGGTCAATTATTCAGCTGGCTGTAAATCAAGATTCATGCCCTTCTTTTAATAAGATCATAGTTCTTTGGATGAATCAGCTGGGAAAATTGAACTACTTCAATTTTATTTCAGAGGTTTATGTATTTATGAGTGTGTCCAATTTTATGAGTTTAGGCCAGTGGATTTTGGTGAAATTTAAATAATATCTCCTGTAGATTTTGAAGAATGTGAGATTCTTTGCTTGGATTCACGTGCATTTTCTTTAAATCTGAAAAGCTGGCGTTACAGAGAGATCCTGTTACGGATCATCACTACTGTATTATATATTTTAAAATTTTTCTCTTGAAGGCATGGAGAGTGATGATGAGATAAGAAGAGTGCCGGAGATTGGAGGTGAGGCCGCCGGTCTGACAACTTCTAGTCGTGACGGTGGTTCGATTGCGGGTCCGGCCCAGCCATCAGCCGGCAGTTCAAAGAGGAGAGGTAGAAGCCCGGCTGACAAAGAAAACAAGAGGTTAAAAAGGTGAGTTGAGTTAGGCCTATCCGTATCCAATGATATCCAGCCATGTCATCACTGGTCCGCTAATGTACTTTGGGTCCCCTTAAAAATTGCATCAATGCATGGTGATGGGTATTGGAAATGGACTTGTCATGCACTTGGGCTGTTTGTTAGGAGCTGAGGACAATTTTGTCTCGGCGCTTATCTGTCATGGACGTTTTTATAATTATGTGCATTTGTTATTTTTGGGTGGGAAAGGTTGTTGAGGAACAGAGTTTCAGCACAGCAAGCAAGGGAGAGGAAGAAGGCATATTTGATTGATTTGGAGGCAAGGGTTAAAGAGTTGGAAACTAAGAATGCTGAGCTTGAAGAAAGGCTTTCCACTTTGCAAAATGAGAACCAAATGCTCAGACAGGTAGAAATTTCTGGCTGGTACTCCATTATACTATTTTATCCATGTCACCATCATTTCAAGAATGTAATAATTCATAAGTGGGTAATTATCTTAAGCTCTGAGTTCATTATCTCAAAATGAGAACCTAGTGCTTAGACAGGTAAAATTTGATTTTTTTACTCTACCCCTCCGAGTAACTCATGCGGATGAACATCATTTTCAAATATTATGTTATTAATTCATTTGGTGATAGTAATCTTAGTGGAATGGTGTTTGACCCTTTTGGCAATAGTGAACTGTTCATTTTATGTTTTCTTTTATTGTTTGTCTTCTGGGAACTTAGGAAAGACCACAGTGAAAGTTCCTGATAAAGCCTTGATTGATAAGATTTTGTACTCTCACAATTCATTACTGTACTTATTTTCTACAATGATCGAATATTTGCTAACTCGCATAGTTTGTCTCTGGTAGTAATTACATTTATTCTTTTTGACTTCTTTTTTACAACCAAATTAGCTTAAGATGAATGACAATTTTCATGTCTTTTTAAGTTGAAAGGAATGAGTCAAGCAAACAATCGCTTTTCCCTCCTAGTACCTCTTTGCCTATATTATATGTTTGTGATGTCATCTTATTCTCTACATGTTAGTCTAATAATTATTGTTGCAACAAATATGTAATTTTTCAGCGTTTTCTGAGTGAAGTTCTTCTTGTTCTCAGTACCTGCTTGTTTGACAGATATCCGTGAACTCTTTTTAGATTGTTGGCAGCATTTAGAACTGCTGATCCTCCACTAAATTAATGACCACAAATTAAACATCCTTGTATAAGGCTAGGGTACAAGTATCCTACAAAAATCAACATCAAGTTCTTCACTGTGTTCCTTGTTTTGCAGTAGAGCTGATAGGTGTTAGATTTTGTCAGTCTAATCCTGAATTTTATCTAGCCAATACTTATTGTCCTTGATAATTGTATGGGATGAAAGTTCATAAAAGTTGACTGTCTGGGGGCATGTTTTGAGGAAAGTTGATTTCTTAGTTCCTTTAAACTTTGACTAAACCACTGGCCAACAACTTGATTACAAATAACAGATCCTAGGTAAGGTACATAGGGTGCTTTTATTAATTCTGTGATTGATCTTGGCGTGGCAAATTATTGGCGTAAAGACTGTTGGGCAGAGTTTCATTCCATTGGATCTGAAATTGAACGCCGTGATTTGACTGGTTGATCTATGAGAGTTGCATCGGTTGCAAATGCGTACATGCATGCATATCTTTCTAAGCAAAGCCCAGAATTCATATTTACTTATCAATCAGAATCAAGATGTTGCCATAACCTGTTTCTTTATGATTTGCAGATACTGAAGAACACAACTGCAGGCTCACAAGAGGGGAGAAAGTAGCTATATTTGTTATTCAGGTTCTTCTTGCATGGGAGATGCAATTACAGGGAGAGCAAACAGTTCATTGTGGTTTTCTAGATCTTCACGAGTACACTCGAGGCATAGAAGAGAGGCTTTCCAACGAGTTATTCGAGTATACTGTCTTCTTTCCTCTTTCACTGGTTGTGTGCTATGCAGTAGCTTTATGTATTAGGATGAATCAAGCTGCTGATATGGTACCGGAGAAGTGGTTTCTATGCAATGATATAGAGAGAAGTTTGTCATAGTCATAGTGAAGATGATGATGTTTCATCTTCCCATTGCTAAGTTCAAGAACAAAGAGTTCTTGATGTTTGAGGCACTTATTATAAGCCTGTCAATGGAAGTTTTAGGGTGAGTGAAAATCATATCATATTTGTAAAAATTTCAAAATTTCTCACCTCAGGGGAGTGACTCATGGCAATGCAATAAAGTTTGTTTAAGTTGGAAAGTAGCTGTTATTAATTAGTTAATTAAGCAGCAGTGGTTGGGTAATTAAAATCAGCAATTTGACTGGTGAATGGGATTTTCAAAATGATGGAGAATTTTCTCATTTGTGGACATTATCAGTAGTTGGAACTATTCTGTTTTCCAATTGAGTGAAGGTAGTGGTTGATGGGATGTTCTATCTGTCTATAAATAATTGGTCAACACCATTAATATTGATGATAGTAAATTGGCATAAAATGAAATGGGAAGAGGAAACAATATTAATTAAAAAAAATATTTAGACATTTTTGTGAAGCAAATTGACAGTCAACTAATCCATTCTACACGAGAAGAATTCTTTGCATCATCTGATCAAGGAGGTAATGAAGAAGGTATGAACTCTATTGAAGAATAATGTAATTCAAAGGTTTGTTTATGAAATGAAAATAGAGAACGTGGGAGAAATTATAGTTTGATTGAAGAATATAAATTCTCTACGTCGAAATAATTGTTCCTTTTGTTGTATTACGCAACAAGTTTTTCAAAATTTTCAATTAATTTATCATATTATCTTTTGATAACTTTGATACTTAAATTCCTTTTGCTTTTTAAAACATTGATTATATTATTTATTATTATATTAAGAAAATAGTCAAACTGACTAGTTAGGGAGTTATTATTTTTGGGGACGAAGAGGTTGTAGTTTATTTTTAATTTTTTATAAGAAAAATGAAAAAAAATGTTTTTCATATTTTTTTAACTTTTTTCTCATAAAGATTGAAGGTAGAAACATAGGCACAAATAATAAATCTGGAGGGTGGGGGGGGGGGGGGTGCGGTAGGAATTTGGATAAAATCGAGGTACATTTTAGCAACCAAGAATTGAGTCCCACCGACAGCTACTTAAATTTTGTCGGAGGAGAGAAACCGGCAACTAGCGGTAAATGCAAAACTACAGCCTGTTCACAGCAACAGGAGCCTCTTATGACAACATGGTACAACTTACAAGCAACTGTACACAGTGTGTCTTCTACTCCCCACTTTAAGTACCAGCTCTGATGTAGGAAGTGCAATACCACGTGTCTCCATTGGATTTTTTTTATTTATTAAAATAGCAATACTATATAACAAATGATTTAAATTTCTTTATTTATATTATATACGAGTAGTCTCAAATTTGCCATGAATATGTTGTAATAATTGTACAACCATATTATGCCACAAAATATTTGATACTACTCATTTGAATTATCTAAATAGATTTTGAATTAGAAAATAGCTAAAATTTAAATTTGTTCTCCTTAAATTGAGTTTTGAGGTAAGTCATTTGGACAAAAGATTTGTAAAAATTTATAAAACATGTGTTTTCTCACATACATTAAATCGCATTGTCGAATTAAAATTGAATGTTGGATGATAAGATATAAACAAGGATTCAAACAACACTTTTGCAGTTGTTATAATTTACATTATCAAGTGTATTACTATCAATGTATTAACTAAAAAATAGTTAATTGTCAATAAAAATATTCAAAACAACTTTACTCATATTGTTCGAAAAAAAAAAGTAGTAAAAAAGTTAATAAAATTATGCGCACAATTATCAAGGTTTCTTGAACTTATATAGCACATACCAAATTAGAAGGTGGTATGATGAAATATTTTTATTGATCCTTAAATATCCTTGATTATTAACAAAATATACTATATTTACACAATATTATAGGATTTTTATAATATGAAGTGATGCACACATATATTATAAAGTTTATTAAATTTTATTTTAACTTATTAAATATAAATTAAAGTTAAATCAATATTTCAATCAGAAGAACTATGATCAATTCATACACAATAAAAGTTTTAGTCCATTCTCACATTAAAAATACAAATTCTTGTCCCTTCAACCACATTGAAATACTAATAGAAATGAGTTACTTATATCTACCTCAGATTAATTTTCCTTTATACTATAGACTAAATAGCTCACTTATTAAGGAAAAATAAAAAATAGAACCTTTTTAGAAGTGAGAGTTGTAGAAAGTAATTATCATTCCATTTTGAGTAAAACGGCTGGGCAAATTCCAACGATCGGAGTTATTGTAACAAAGGCAACCTTAAGCCGACAGTCGAACACTGTCTACCGGTTCAGCTGGTAAAATCCCATACGTTATTAATTGAAAAACAAATATTTATTTAAATTATTTGTTTGAAGAAAGTGATAAAAAAGACAAAGCATATATGCAAGTGAAGGAGAAGTAGAGAGAGAGAGAGAGAGAGATGGCCGATTGATTGAGGCTAAGAATCATAATATCAATGCCTCTCTCCTTCGCACATTCATATTTCACTTGGTGTTGAGGTTTTTATTCTGCAAAAAAAAATCCCTATCATTTAACAGAAATTTCTTGTTATACTAGTGATAATCAAGATAAATGGAGGCAAATGCAGGAATGGTGGCTGGATCGCACAAGAGGAATGAGCTTGTTAGAATTCGCCATGATTCTGATAGTGGGGTATGCCGTTTTCTTCATGTGAATATGCATTTGGGTTTTAGTTCTTGAATTTAGTGATTTGTTTTTCCTTTTTTTTTATTTAAATTGGTATTTTGGGCTTGGATCTGATTGCTGATAGTGTTGAAGTGATTTTTGAGCAAAAGTTTGGATCTTGATGTGGATTGAGAAATGGGTTGTGGTCAGTTTTGTTGAAGTTGTTTTTCAGCATTTTATGTGTGTTTGTTTGCGTGTAATTTGTATATAATGCTCTGTGTAGATCTTTGTGTTTGTTGAAATACAGTGATTGTTGAAGTAAAAACTTGTGCTTTTTTGTTGAAATTAGGAAGTGGACACTTGCTATTATCGATTTTCACTCTCTAATTTGTTTTCTGTGGCTTTTATCTTTCATCTTTTTTTTCCCTTTCATCTTATTTTGTGTTTTCATGGAGCCAATGTTCACTTGATTACTTTAAGAGGATTCTTATTTTCTTTTTTTTTTCTTTTTTTCTTTTTTTGAGATTGGTGATGATCAGCTGAAAAATGTAAATCTTCAGCTGAGTTTGCTATCAATTTTGGGTCTTGATGTGAAAGAACTGACAGACTAATATGAGATCAGAGAAAATAGACTACTTATTGACTAATTCTACTGAAAATCTAAAATCTTAAAGGTTTATTTGAGTGATGTTTTGACTGAAATTTGCAATCTCTTCATGTGATCTATTTCTACATGACTTGGCAAGAACACGTAATTCTTTTGCCTCTTCTCCAATCTTATGCTGATTGCCCCTGCGGCTTAGTGTAAATTCTTCATGTACTGTCTTTTGGAGATTCTGTAGTGACTTCTCTTTTGGATTAGATATATTGAATTTAAGTGGCACTTGGATGCATTTCTTCATCTCCTTTCATTTGCACATCTCATCAATGATTTTCATGCAGTGGATTACACTAGGTAAGATATATGTTTAACTTTCTTTGCTTTAGTTTAGTTTAATTTTTTGAAATTTTCTCTGGATTAAATTAATGCACTGGAGCATGATGTGGGAACAATCTGGGAATCTATCAATTGGTTTGATTGGTATTCTACATTATGCAGCCAAAGCCCCTGAAGAACTTGAATGGCCAGATATGCCAGATATGTGGAGATACTGTTGGAGTGACTTCCACTGGTGACTTCTTTGTTGCTTGCAATGAATGTGCCTTTCCAGTTTGCCGAGCTTGTTATGAATACGAGCGGAAAGATGGAAATCAGTCATGCCCCAGTGTAAGACTAGGTACAAGAGACACAAAGGTTAGTCTGCTTGTCATAATTTGCTTTAGATTCTTGTATAATTTTTTATTCTTTGTTGTACGGAGGAGGAGCTTATTTTTCCTGCATCTCTTAGGGAGTCCAAGAGTTGAAGGTGATGATGAAGAGGATGATATTGATGATTTGGAGAATGAGTTCAGTTATTCTCAGGGAAAAAGTAAGGCTAGATCTCAATGGCATGGAGATGATGTAGAGCTATCTGCATCTTCTAGACGTGAATCTCAGCAACCAATCCCTCTTCTTACCAATGGGCAGCCAGTAAGTCAGCATAGCTCATTCTCGATGCAATGTTTATTCACCAAATATACATAAGATATTCTAAAGCTGCAACTGGTGATATCCCATTTCACAACGACAAATTATATTAGTTGAATTGTGCCTTTAGCATATGCGGCTCTGGCAGCTTTGCTATTGTTAGGTCGTATCACCTTGAAATGGATGTTTACTATTCCTTGTTCTGTGGTGTTAATTTTGTTGGGCTATATTGGACCCCTAGCCTATGTGGCTCTAGAAGTATCCTAATTCTTCCATCATCGTAATTTGTATGTTTAAGTACTATTCATGCATGTGAGTAAATTCTGGATATCCATGTTGGTCTGAGGAAAGATCAAAATACTTCTCTACTCTCTAATAACAATTCTGTTGAGCATGCCTGGTGCTCTCTGCCTTTTCTTGGACTGATCCATTAGATTACCACCTTATGTGAGCAAGTGGCAGATGTGGCTCTTGTCATCTACATCATCAATTCTTTGAAATAACATAAAAATGTCTCTGCAACATTATTTAGTGTTGCAATCTATCAGCTAGTTGCATGCCAATTATATGCACTATCTGTTGTCCTATGATGCATGTGTTTTTGCATTTTTTACTTGATGTGTAGCAATTACATATGTTTTTCTCTCATCTTCTTGCACATAATTGATAGGTCTCTGGCGAGATTCCTCCTTCTATGCAAGACACTCATTCGGTCAGAAGTACTTCAGGACCTTTGGGTCCTGGGGACCGTGTTCATTCCCTTCCTTATGTTGATCCACGGCAGCCAGGTAGCTACTTACGAATATGAGTTCATTAGTTAATATGTCATACATCATTCATGTGTACAAACAACTGATAGCATCATTAATTTCTGCAGTTCCTGTAAGAATTGTTGACCCTTCCAAAGACTTGAACTCTTATGGACTTGGAAATGTTGACTGGAAAGAGAGGGTGGAAGGTTGGAAACTAAAACAGGAGAAGAATATGGTGCAGATGACCAACAGATACAGTGAAGGGAAAGGAGATATTGAAGGCACAGGGTCAAATGGAGAAGAACTTCAAATGTAATCATATTGACTTTTGTTACTTGCTTAGAATATGATAAAGATAAATATGAATGATAAATACAATTTATTTTTCTTTGGCATGTGTTCTAGAATTGTTGAAGAGTACAGAACTCTTTGTATGACCGGGCTATTATTTCTGTTGGAACAATCAGATAATCATATTCAGCTAACACTATCTTGCTGATGAAATTTCAGATCATGCCATTACTTTCATGAGTGTTGGTTGGACGTGCATTTGATCTTGACATATTAGGGGATGCTAATAGTTTGTATTGCTGACAGGGCTGATGATGCTCGCCAACCTTTGAGCCGTGTTGTGCCCATTTCTTCTTCTCATGTTACCCCTTATCGTGTCGTAATCATTCTTCGATTGATCATCTTGGGATTTTTCTTGCAATACCGTTGTACTCATCCGGTGAACGATGCTTATCCTTTGTGGCTGACATCAGTTATCTGTGAGATTTGGTTTGCCTTATCCTGGCTTCTGGATCAGTTTCCAAAGTGGTACCCCATTAACCGTGAGACCTATCTTGAAAGACTTGCATTGAGGTTAGTGGATTTTATTCGAATCCTGAAGTTAAACCCTCTAGTATAGAAGCTTGGATAATTTGGATGAGTTCCGAACCTAGTGATTCTTTTTGTTTCCAAACTAACTTATGTCTCTTGTTTGTTGTCAGATATGATAGAGAGGGTGAGCCTTCCCAGTTAGCACCTGTTGATGTGTTTGTGAGTACAGTGGATCCCATGAAAGAGCCTCCTCTTGTAACTGCCAACACTGTGTTGTCCATCCTTGCTGTGGATTATCCTGTCGACAAAGTCTCCTGTTATGTTTCAGATGATGGTTCAGCAATGCTGACATTTGAAGCCCTATCTGAAACTGCAGAATTTGCTAGGAAGTGGGTGCCTTTCTGCAAGAAGCACAATATTGAGCCTAGGGCCCCTGAATTCTATTTTGCTCAGAAGATAGATTACCTGAAGGACAAGATTCAGCCTTCCTTTGTGAAAGAGCGCAGAGCAATGAAGGTGAACGACAAATTGCTGATTCTTAATCTTTAAACTATTCCCTATCTTTCTTAACCTACTCAATTGAATTTTTCGTGACGTCACCCCATTGTAATGATAACACATCAAACCCAGTGGAAGATTTGAGTGATGTACAAAGCTTAAGTATTATAATAAACCATTAATAGTAGAGAATAAGATGTGGATGGGTTATAATGGATGAGAACCTTTCTAGGTATTCATACCATTAGTCTAGAAATATGTCTGAAGCAGCATTAAGCTGCGCTTCTGAATGATTTATCTATACTGCCGTAAAATTACCATCATGCTTTGAGATTTACAGAAGGCTATGCTAAATTGTATTTAAGAAAAAACTTGTAAGAAGAATTTCTGGTCGTTCACAT
The DNA here is from genome assembly GCA_019321725.1 of Paulownia fortunei. Taxonomy (NCBI): domain Eukaryota; kingdom Viridiplantae; phylum Streptophyta; class Magnoliopsida; order Lamiales; family Paulowniaceae; genus Paulownia; species Paulownia fortunei. The sequence continues at coordinate 24,361,197 of CM033111.1, forward strand.
AGGACAAGTATGTGACAGTCATTACTAATACCTTGAGTTGGAGTTTTACTAGAAACAAGTGAGTTGGATCTAATGTTGAAGTGCTGGAGCTTTTAACTATACATGCATTTTTTTAGATTAAAAACAAGAACAAACATTTTTATGTCAGATTTAGTAAATGTAAAGTGCTATAGTGTTAGGTTTTATATTCAGTACGAGCAAGTATGATTATCTTAATGGTGCCAAAGCTTTTTCAAAAGGGAATGTTAACAAAGTTTTGTATGGAAACATACACCTTAATGTTGTTTAGATCAATTTTCTTAGGTGATTCATTCATATTCCAAGGAAGATTGTGCATTGCCATTTTCGAATTTTCTAACAATCTCTGGTAAGTTTATCTAGTAAGGCTGGAAACAAGTGAAAAATGTGGTGTAATTTTATTTGCGCACTTTTTTTCTGCAGAGAGAATATGAAGAATTTAAGGTACGAATCAATGCTCTTGTTGCAAAGGCTCAAAAGATGCCTGAAGAAGGATGGACAATGCAAGATGGAACTTCTTGGCCTGGAAATAACACTCGTGATCATCCAGGAATGATCCAGGTATTTTTGTTGTCTTTAAATGTTCAGTATTATTCCTTCTCTATTTATCCTGTTCTAATTCTTTCATCCCGCCGTTTAATAAACAGGTCTTTCTGGGGCACAGTGGTGGCCTTGATACAGATGGAAATGAGCTACCTCGACTGGTTTATGTTTCTCGTGAGAAGCGCCCAGGATTCCAACATCACAAGAAAGCCGGAGCTATGAATGCTTTGGTAGGTGATTGATGATCCCCATGGCAATTATTGTATCTGATTTCTGTGCTAACATATTTGATAGCAATGATTTGCTGGAGCATTGGTGGATTAACTTCTAACTAGTGAAGAAATTGGTAAACAACTAATCATATGCTCTCTGATTAATGCACTAGGATGTGAATTGAATTCATTGCACATATACTGTTCTAGAGGGTTAGCACCTGTTCTTTTGGACATAAGCTAAGTTGCTTTACTCTGTTATACCTGAGAATTCTGGTACACTATACTTGACTCTTAGTGGGCATAAGCTTAATATCCCAATGCTGATTTGCTCAGGAGTCGAGAGTTGGTCCCTGTGAGTAGTCGAGGGGCCTGGCCCCAAACATACAGCTATTCTGCAAGCCAGTTTTGCTGTTTGCCCTTGATCCATCTTAATTAAAATTGATCATCATCAGAAAGTATTTCAAAATATGAGTAATGACTTAAAGCATACTGAGGGTCTTGAGCAAAAGAGTTTCTGAATTCACCATTCTTTCATCTCTTTGTTTTCTTTTTTTCTCTTGTTTTTTTGGGGTTTTCTTTTTTTGGTTTCTTGTAATTGTTGAATTTCTTCATGATAAAGTGCACTCTTATGTGCTTCAGATTCGAGTCTCTGCTGTTCTCACAAATGGAGCATATCTTTTGAATGTTGATTGTGACCACTACTTCAACAACAGCAAAGCTCTTAAAGAAGCCATGTGTTTTATGATGGATCCTGTTCTTGGAAAGAAGACTTGCTACGTGCAGTTCCCACAGCGTTTTGATGGCATTGATTTACACGATAGATATGCTAACCGCAATATTGTCTTTTTTGATGTAGGTGTCACTTGACGTTTTACAGCTCTAAAATATTGGTGTAAGTGTTATCTCTGTGGTATGTGTGTTATTAATACCGAGTGTTCCTCACTGCAGATCAACTTGAAAGGGTTGGATGGCCTTCAGGGCCCTGTTTATGTGGGAACTGGGTGTTGCTTTAATAGGCAAGCTCTGTATGGGTATGATCCAGTCCTAACGGAAGAAGATCTGCAACCAAACATTATTGTCAAAAGTTGTTGTGGTTCAAGGAAGAAGGGAAGAAATGCCAATAAGAAGTACATTGATAAGAAGCGAGCAGTGAAAAGAACTGAATCAACCATTCCTATCTTTAACGTGGAGGATATTGAAGAGGGTGTGGAAGGTAGGATTTAGTGATAGGCTCATGTATTTCTTTGATTTGCATAATACTTGAGTCAATGAGGAGTTGGAGCTAGCTGTTTTTATTCACCATCCAACATAACATAGAGTGACTTTTACAGAGTTATTTCGCCCCTTGGATAAATTTATTTCAAAGATATGCATCCAAATATAAATGGATCGCTTGATCTACTTTACACATCACTTTAGCAAAAAGTAACCTAGCTTGGCATCTTGCAAACTTTTTGAAATGTTGCGACTGATTGTAATTCGGCAAAAAACTTATTTCTTTCTTAAAGTTCTCCATGGATGCTCTTTTTTCCTCTGCTCTAATTTGGGTCATCTATGATGTTGAATGATTCACCGGACCTTTTGTTTTACCAAAACAAAACTTTTAACTTCCGTTGTTTATAAAATTTAACTCTTACTGATTTGGTAGTGATTCTCATATAAGCAATGATTTAATATTGTGGTGATTGATACCCATGGCCTTCCACATCTTTGACAGGATATGATGATGAGAAGTCACTTCTTATGTCTCAGAAGAGCTTGGAGAAGCGTTTTGGTCAATCTCCAGTCTTCATTGCTGCCACTTTCATGGAAATGGGAGGCATTCCACCATCAACAAATCCTGCTACTCTTTTGAAAGAAGCTATCCATGTCATTAGCTGTGGATACGAGGATAAGACTGAGTGGGGCAAAGAGGTGCTATTTTAGTTCTACTTTACTGCAGTTTTTGTACAATAATAGCTCTATGGCATCTAGAATGAACATTTATCTTTTACTGAAAAATTAGCATTTCTTATATTGAGTCATTTGAGCTTAGTTTGTTTTTTTTTTTTTTTTTCAGATTGGGTGGATCTACGGTTCTGTCACAGAAGATATTTTAACTGGGTTCAAGATGCATGCACGAGGATGGATTTCAATCTATTGTATGCCTCCTCGCCCAGCATTCAAGGGGTCTGCTCCCATCAATCTGTCAGATCGTTTGAACCAGGTCCTTAGGTGGGCTCTGGGATCCATTGAAATTCTTCTAAGCAGGCATTGCCCTATATGGTATGGCTACAGCGGGAAACTGCAGCTCCTGGAGAGGCTTGCATATATCAACACCATTGTTTATCCGCTCACCTCTATTCCATTGCTTGCCTATTGTGTTCTTCCTGCTGTCTGTCTTCTCACCAACAAATTTATCATTCCTGAGGTAAGCAACAAATCTCACTGTGATTACTTGAGTGTCATATGGTTTTTCTGTGTCCTTTATTTTATTCTTTTTGTTTTCATTCTCCCAACAATTATTTTGAGGGGTGATTTGGGGTGGGGGGAAGTGGAGGCAGATGATTGAAAAATGAGTTCCTTAATCAATTGTCTTTGAAATTATAAATTTTGGTCCCCACCACATACTGCTGATGCCCGTTGAATATGTATTCAGCATGACAAGGACTTTTTTCTAAACCCCATTTCCTATTCTTCCGCAGATAAGCAATTTTGCTAGCATGTGGTTCATTCTTCTCTTCGTCTCCATTTTTGCCACTGGTATACTGGAAATGAGGTGGAGTGGTGTTAGTGTTGAGGACTGGTGGAGAAACGAACAATTCTGGGTCATTGGTGGAACATCTGCTCATCTCTTTGCTGTCTTCCAAGGTCTCTTGAAAGTACTGGCCGGGATTGATACCAATTTCACTGTCACTTCAAAGGCATCTGACGACGATGGAGACTTTGCAGAGCTTTACGTGTTCAAATGGACAGCCCTCCTCATTCCTCCCACAACTGTCCTTATTGTGAACTTGGTAGGAATTGTAGCCGGTGTTTCTTATGCTATTAACAGTGGATATCAGTCATGGGGTCCTCTTTTTGGAAAATTGTTTTTCGCCATTTGGGTTATTGTCCACCTGTATCCTTTCCTCAAAGGTTTATTGGGCCGGCAAAATCGCACACCTACAATCGTCATCGTCTGGTCCATTCTCCTCGCATCCATTTTCTCTCTGCTTTGGGTGCGGATTGACCCCTTCACATCAGAGGCCACAAGGAGAGCTGCACAGGGGCAATGTGGCGTCAACTGCTAGGGTAATTTGAAGCTCATTATGTTAGACCAAGCTCCATGTCATGCTTGCCTTCATGTATATAAGACAGACAAGAAAGTAAGGAGGAAACTTATGTTTGGGGTCCCTAAATTATGTTGTAACGTTCTTCATTGTCCAAATGAGCGTGATGGATAAATTCATCAAACACTTAAAAGTTTTGGAATTCAGCCATTTCAACTACTTGGTCTTTCGTATGGGACCCTTACCAGTATAGGTGCGTCACAAACTCATTGTGTCATTTGTGTATTGAAATTGATATGACTTCAAGGAAAAAAGTGAATAATTTTATTTTTCGAAGTCGTAACCTTGTTATATTTAAGAATTTGATTTTCAAGAATTGATTCTGTGAAATTATGTTTGGTTAAACGTTAGTAGCTTCTGCAAAACACTTATTATCGTGCAATTTATAGAGGTAATGGACAAACACAAAACACTTTTTCGCAAAACCTGCAATAATGTATTTTTTTGACATTCAAAATTCCAAAATCTCTGCCAATTTAGTCTATTTGCACATCCATTTTCTGACCTTAAAAACAGAAAAAATAAAGTAATACTCATTCACCTGCAAAGAGAAGTTTCACACTAAAGTCGCATTCCAGAACATAGCGACTTCCATCTAGAACCATCAGAAAGTAAAATTGAACCCCCATTCTCCATGAATTCGGGAGATTTCAATTTCAAGAACTAGGGAGAGATGGAGAACGGGATGGCAGAGGGAGTGAAGAAAAACAGAATTCAAGTTTCCAACTCCAAGAAATCCCTTTTCTTCTATGTTAATCTCTCCAAGGTTTTCTTTTCTCTTCCACTTTTTTTATGTTATTTTTCTCTCTGTGTACACATATTTTGTTCGTCTTAGCTGGTTTTATATTTTTTAACTATGCGTTGCGTGTATTTATTGTGTACTTTACTGTTTTATGTCTTTCTCTTGTTCTTTAGACATGTATGTGTGCGTATACATGTATTTTGCAGGTGTGTTTATGTGGGCTGAATATAGTTTATCGTTTCTCCTAGGGGAGTTCTTGTTCCATGCTTTGGCTAAAGACTGAAAATTTTGTTATTGTTATTTTTCTCTGGGCTGATGGAAAAATTAAAAATTGTTGCGGGAACTTTCCCTGCTGTTACATATTTTTAAGTGTTTGTAAGTAGTCTTTGTTTGGTTGCTGATGCCTTGTCAGACTAAAGGGGAAGTGGTGAATTTGTTTTGTTGTGATTTATTCTTTCAGACTGAAATAAAAATGAAATTATTTGAATGTTAATGAATGTTGCTTGGGAATTGAATGACTAAATTGTTACCCTGTAATTTCATTGGAAGTGACCCGAACGAAAGCTATACATTATTATTTCTCGCTGTCGATGAAATTGGGGATCAAATGCATCTTAAACCTCATCCTCTTTTGGCCTAAATATTGGGGGTTGCTCAAAAGAATTTGCCAAAACTCTATTTAGAATGAGCTCAATAGAATTTTCTTCAAGATACTCCCACTTGATGAAATGACCCTAGGTACATTCAAGGACTCTTTGATTAAAAGAATGTGCCCGTCACACTCTCATTGTTAGTGAAATTGATGCTCTTCTAGGATTAGTAAACAAGATGGCCTTGAATAATTTTGAAGAGGTTATATTAAGAAAAGCTTGAATAGTGAATCCTTTGGCTCAAGCTTAATCTTCTGCTTGTTTCGACTATTTGTACTGGTTCAAATATATAGTTTTTAGTTTATGCTTAATTTATAAAGATAAAGAAGATATTAACTCTTAGTTGCATTAATGACTTTTGTATGGCTTGCTAGGGATTTAATTTAGAAACTCCCATTAATGCCATCATTTATGAAAGATGAATATGATGTTTACCTTATGCCAGGGTGCAGGAGTAACTATGACAGGTTAAAAAAGAAGTGCATGTTGTGTGGGTTCATTTTAGGTTCTCATTAGGGGTCTTTGTATAATCACCTAACAAGTCTCATGTATCCAGAGGTACTTGCAGCAGTATGACGAGGTGGAACTTTCTGGTCTTGGAATGGGTATTACTTTTATCTCCAATTTTAACTAAACCATGTGGATTTGTCAGTTGTTTAATACTAAAGATTTTTTTAGTGTCCTTATAAGTTGGACCAATTGCTATTATCTAGTTTCACAACTTGTATTTTGTGTTGCCTACAGCTATTTCCACTGTGGTGAGTATTGCCGAAATCTTAAAGAACAATGGATTTGTCGTTGAGAAAAGTGAGACATTTTTTCCTTTCTTTTACTGTTTTATCTTTTATTGAGTACATATCCTTATCTTTTTCTGCCTTTCTATCCATTCTTCCTTCCTTCCCTCCCTTGTAAGAGCATTGTGGTGATCTCATTTTACATTTTGTGGTGCCTAATATGCACACAGAAATCAGGACATTGACAGTAGACATGAGGGATGATCCAGGAGCACGACCGTTTCCCAAGGCAAAGGTAACTGTTATAACTCTTTATCTGATGGAAGAAAGAGCTCCATGTGGTGTAGATAGATACATTTCCCATTAGGTTTAGTCATGTTTTGCTATCATTCGGCTTTCTTGCAATTTACTTGATATATATTTCAACTATGATGCCATGAAAGTACATTTTTTCTGTAACTGGAGGCTATTTTTATTATGTTGATAAAGATATCTGACTTTTATGATGATATATTTGCTTTAGAATACTATGTTCATATACTTGGCCCTTTTTCATTTTCTTTTATTTGTATTTTGTAGATTGAGATATCACTGGGCAAATCGGCAAAGTTTTATGAATTAATGGCTGCTGAGAAAGAGGAAAAGGAAATTGGGGAAGGTGAAGAACAGAATTGACCTTAGATACATGTGAAGTCTTGTCCAATGGCCCGCCGTCTTATCTGTCTCAATGAATTTTATGTAGTAAACGAGACTTTTTCTGGCTCGGGTGATATGACGTCTTTCATGAGAGATGACAGCCAGTAACTTCCATAGAAAACATGTTAGGTTGGATTGTGCTTTCTGATATAACCATTAGATCTGTTTGTGGAGCTATAACTTCTGATTGAAACTTGAAATGAGGATTCAAGGTTTGAAGCATTAGATTGTTTATTTGCTAATTTTGTGATTTTTGGTTGCATATATGATCACAAGACAGTTTCTGCCTCTGTGTGTGTTCTTCCTTCTTTGGGTTGAAAAGGGTTTGGCATATAATTTCTCTGAAACTGCGCGCATACAAAACTTATGTGCTATTTTATTGTTGATTGCAAATTTGGCGCTTGCACAACAAATAAGTTTTTTAGAAATATATTTGAATTGAGGATTTACAAAGCTAAGAATTCTCAATCATAACAAAACCATTGCATTGTTCAAGATTTTGAGGAGCTATTATGAAATTCAAATTCTTTACTAATCATTTTGAGCAATTTTTTTCAGATGTTATCATAATATTCTAAGTCATTTTCAATAGGTTGCATTGTGATGGCTGCTTGGAGAAGCTAAGAGTTTACATAGTTATGGAAAATGCATGCACTCTCTGCTGGATGCAAAGCTTTACCAGTATAAAACAAAGAAGTGCATAGAGAAAATCCTGCTGGATGTCAGCCTTTAACAGTATAAAATAAAGCAACACATATATAAGTTCTCATCTCAAAATCCATTTTTCTTGGAGAAAATCCAAACAGAAGTTTCTAATCTTCAAGAAAATGATCAAATATCCATGAAATCAATGTAAAAAAAACCTGCGTTTGTCTTTGATCTACGTCTATAGCTATGGTAAAACCATGTTGAGATTTATTCCCCGAATAGTTCTTCCTATTCATCTTCTTCTTTCTCTACCAAAATCCTCTTGCATGCTTCATAACACATAAAAGATATCCCTGCAGCAGGCACCAACTTCAAACAACTTGGGCCAAGCCCTTTGTACAAACCCTGGATTCCTTCTTGTTCAAGTATGCTAGCAAGAGCGTGAAGCACATTCTTGTACACCTGCCTCCCACTGACAGCCCCAACCTGCATATGCTTACGAGCCACTTCAAGAGGGAATGTAGCAGTGCTAGAAATAGCACCAGCTGTGGATCCAATGAAGAGGGTTTCTATATTGCCAATCTTCTCTTGTTGGAAAATTTTCCTGTAGGCTTTCCGCAAAGTGTCATATGCACAATAGTTTGCGGCAGCATATGGAATCACTCCAATAAGACTAGGAGTTAGACCTCTGTAGAGCTCTCCTAGCCCACCCTCTTGCAATATTTTCACAAAAGCATCTAGCAAACCATTGTAAACTCCTCTCTGTATTATGCAAATAGGCCAATAAGCATAAGTTGTACAAGAATTGAAAAGAACTGTTAGATACACCATGCACTTACCTGTATGGTCAATCGAGTCTTGAGTAACTCAAGGGGGTATGTCACCAAAGTTGAGCTGACTCCAGCACAGGCTCCTGCGACCAAGGAAGGAGGAATAGGCAATTTGGGCTGTTCACCAGGTTTTGGTGACAAATTTTTGTTGACAGTATCATAAACAAATAACTGCAAAAAATGTGCAGTTTTCAGGAATGAGTAAAAACATAATTCAAAATATTGTAACTATTTGAAAAATCTACAAAAGTGCAGTAGTTTGTGATGCTCATTGTTTATCAGGAAGTAGAGTATGAAACCTTAAAGTGATGAGAAAGAAACTAAATTAGACATCTCATGGATAGCGTATGAGCAAATATTTTGCTGAGAGATTGAATAACCTAGTTATACTTTCTTTACGTAAAATACTGACAATGATGAAGAAGTACACATTTAAATATAGATTTATAGTAACAAGTCAACTGAATGCAAAAATAATGTACAACGGCCATACATCATGAAAAAGAATTTGGTGGAGAAAAGGGAGGTAGAGAAAAAGAGCAAAAACTAATTACATTTAATCAGAAAAATTATTCTTCTTAGTTAACATTGGATCACCAACCATTCCAATAATTTTTAATTACATAAAACCACCAAGTTGTCTGAAGCCGCCAATCCCCAAGGTTAGATGCAGAAATATTCAAAACCAACACTGACAAGACTAATAGGTGGCTGGGAATGTTAGCATTGGGAGTAATGTCTATGAGGGCTGAGATGGGTGGTGAAGTAAAGTTGGGATAGTGGCTTGGTGGATGATAACAGGAGAGGAGGACAGGTAGCAGGAACTTTCAAGATATTCTCAAACTTTAGAGAGGAAATATCAAGGCACTTACAGTATATATGATCCATGGACAGGTAAGCTGGGTAACTCAACTGATCTCTACAGGGAAACAGATCACAGCAAACAAATATATTCCACTTCTGAGAAGTGCTGCCTTTTTACTATGAGAAATATTTCTCAAAAAACAGCCAACCAACTAATTGCCAGGTTCATTCTCCATTTTAGCATTTCAGACCTTAGAAAATTAATTAAGAAACAGCCATAAAAAGGGTATACGGAAATAGGACTTACTCCCTTGAAAAACTACCAACTACTTTAATAATTCGAACACGACCTTGATGGAAAAGATTTAGGGAAAATGAAGTGCCCTGGGGCAGGGAACTACCGACAGACCTTAACAGAAAAGGTGATCTAATATTGGCCATTATTATTCATCCAGCAAGGACAAGCGGAAAAGGAAACTTAAGAACGGATATAATATAGAGCACTGAAATCAGAATTTACATCCAGATGGGTAACCGACATACCAAGCGTCAAGGCGAAACGTGAAGAGAAAGTAGAATAAGGGAAGAATTTTATTTTTCCGGGGTGTGGATGGGCATTAAATTTGGCTGCATACTATGTCGTCATTACCCACTTCTTTAACCTGTCACAAAAATTCGATAATTCCAGTAAATACAGTGGTAAAAGTATAAAAAAGAGTAGGTTATACAAATGATTCGATATTTTCTATCTCTGCTACTTCACCCTCCACTTTCCCTTCCTTTTCTCATACCCTTGTAGCAGACAAGATAGAGTTCAAAATATATATCAGAGTGGGATTTTACCTATCCATATCCCTTCCTGTTTCCACGCTCAAGGCACCACTAGAAAAGGTGAATTATGTAGGAGTTCCAATTAACACTGACCATTAAACAGAATGAAGATATAGAAGCTAAAAAACCAATTGGGATTTGCTGATGAGCAATATCCTCAAGCTCATGATAAACTCAAGAAGTAAAAATATCTTCAAGTTATCAACTAATACACATTATGTGATGCAATAGGTGAGTCTCAAACTACGTTCCCTAATACACAACAAAAATGATAATGTTTACAGCATTACAAGGAAAGACCAGTTAACAATAAACCACTTAAAGCTAATATCATTAATAGATACAAGCAACCAAGCCAAAACAGAATAAAGAATGACAGTAAAGAATTATCTTACAGGCAAACAAAATTAACAACACAGCAAATAGATGAGAACTGTAACAAATAGACATAACTCGCTCATTTCTTTGATCTTCCTTTTACCTCTATGGCTTTGCTCGGTGCAACTCGAATCACATTAACAAAATTCCCTCTAAACAATCCTGTCCATCCATCTGTTTTCATAATATTGTGGAACACCTCAGTAGTGGAATGCCCACTGCTCCCCACCATCAAATGAGTCCTAATTGTCTCCAATGGAGCCACTGCAGTCCTCGAAACGGCCCCAGCAATTCCACCGCTAATTAACCTTCTCAACGAAGGATTCGAGATCTTAATCTTAAGCCTTAGCTCACTTTTTTTCTTCTTATCCATCAACCCCTTTTCCTCCTCCGACATAACAAAATTCTTAAACCCCTCAGGCAATGAAACATACTTCACTAGCAAATCTGCATATGGTAATTTGAGACCCCCATTTTCATTATTTCCCATTTGTCCCACAGAGGCAAACAAGCCACCACCCGGGTAAAAGTTGCAACCTTGAAGGCTCCAATGAAGCCCCAAATGAGAATCTGATAAACATCTATTGTTCTTAAACTCCAAAGATTGCATTTCTCCTCTCCTATCCATCATTCAGATTTTCAGAATCCCCAAGAAACAATCCCTTGTATCACTCTCTGCTAGCTTGTGCACTTATCTCTCTCTCTCTCTCTCTCTCTGTGGTAAACTTCAAAAGATTTCATGCTTCCAGGAAATATGATAAGGATGAAGGAGCAAAAGATTCGATTTTGGGCAAATGGGTAGGCAAAAACTCCATTCTTGACAACTGGGTAGGTGAGAATATGAACCGAAAGATTCTATTTTTTTTTTCTTAAATAAAGCCACCAGGCCTGAGAAATAGATAATTTCAGAGTATAAAGAGAATAACAATGATGTATATCAATCTTATGATGGCAGAATCTGAGAAATGAGGGGCTGAGATTATGGAGGCGGAGGAATCAATAAAGGGTTCTTTTCTTTGAGGAAGAGAAACTGTTCTGCCCCTCTTCAAGCCTCAGACGGAACATGAAAGAGAATATATAATACTCGTACCCTATAAAAATAGTTTGTTTCCCTATACATATGTATAATGGTACGAAGAAGAATAGTAATCGCACGCTATAACAACAGTTCTGTATATTAGTTATATAATAAAAATAGCACGCTATATAAAAGTACTGCCGGATATTTTGGGATCTTATATGGAGATTTTCCTTCTAAGTTTCTGAAACAGAACTGCGAAGATATTTTTTTACAACTAAAGTTTGAAACAAGAACATAATACAGACATGAAGACAGAGAAAGGTACAAAATACAACATCTAAACAAGCCTCTGCCTCTGCCCAACAATGGCGGTGTTTTGTATCCAAAGCTGTCAATGCTTCCTGAGAAGAGAGGGATTTTATGCAATGGTATGAAATTCTTGAGAACCTGTGTTGTTTAGTTGACACTTTTGATTTCTTATTTATAGTACTAATTTCAGAGATTGTTTTAAATTTAAGATTAGGATGGACGGTTCTTCCTATGCTACACACCCGACGATGCTCACCATTGTTGGCATCTATGCACATCGTTGACATTGTTATTTGTGTGTTGGCCAAAAATCAGATAAATATGGATGCTCATACAGTAAAATACATTTATGCTAACAATTCAGTTTATCATCATCATTTTTGGTGTCTACCGAACTATTTTATTCAGACCAGTCACTGATGACTTCGAAATTGACATACTTTAGCTTCATAAATGGCCCATGTTAAGCATCATTGGTTTGGTTCTAAGCAACGAAATGGCCCACTATGACTTCCCAGCAATATTTTAGTATGAGGAGTGTCGATTAAGAAAGAAGCCCTGTTTGATGATTGGGCTAAACTTATGATTTATGTCAAGTTCCTGTACACTGGCCATGCTTGTAGCGTACAAGAAGCTTTTGTAAATGAAATTTCTTTTTTTGACATGAAATATGGGCATTCTGTGTTTCTTGCAAGAATAATTCCACTCAGCTATTAGAATATATATATGATGTAGCATCCATATAGATACAAACAGAGTAAATCATTGTGATGATACAAGAAATTAACTTTACAGCAGCATGTTTTTCTTGTTATTCTCAAGTGATTCAGAAATTCCACACACACACACACACACACACACACACACAATTGGCATATAGTGGGAAACTTCAATTCAACCATACATAATAAGAAATAAATTCAAGAACACTCTGGTTCAATCAAGGAGTTGCTTATCTTCAACATACACCAAATAATCTTTGAGTGGTGAAGGTGACTAATAGATGAGAAATTGGTTAACACAAAATGGCTACAATAGACAAATGTCTGCCTTGGTTTTTCCTTTATGTAGCGTATATCAAATTATCATTTCTCTAATCTACCAATTAACTGAAACAGTCAGAAATAATTTAACAAATGAGAATGAAGTTAAGGACTAGTAGCATGGACGCAGTGCACTAAATACAACACTCGGCATGATGACCTCTTAAGAAGGAATGGTGTTAGTCATGTTTATCTCGGGACCTCTTTGCTTTTCCAGGAAGCAAGGGTGAATGTAACGAACCCCTTCAAGGTAAAACGGTGTTTGCATTTCAATCAAACGAGAAACCTGCACACATCCACTTCTTTAATTGGAAGCTATAAAGTAATTGATTGTAATATTCTAACCAACCAGAAAAGTGCAATTGCATATTGCATGCAATAAGTAAAGAATTGACGAAAATAAAGTGTATTTCAGGAAGTACAGAATCAGCTGGTGTCCATATATCAAATAGAATATAGTAAATCAAATAAGAAGGTTTTCATCTGGTAGCTGTGCAGAAACAAGAAAAACATTTTGGTTACATTTGTCACAGAGACAGATTAGCATGCATTTTCATTTCACTGTATATTATGTATGCATAGAAACTCTAGCATATGCTGGAGCCTGAAGTTAAATGAATCCATGTCTCCACTCTGGAACCTCCTAATATTTCGTGTACCATATACCAGTAATCTCTTCATCTAAAAAAGATATACCAGTGATGTATAGTTTCAAAGCATATATTACTTCCTCTTAACAAGTACGTACAAATTTTCACGTCTCATAGTTGAACTATTAAATAACATCAATGTAAGTACTTCCTCACCATCGCTTAATAGGATCTCTTGATTGAGTAATAGTGCTTTTATATGACTCTAGCTTGGTCAAGATCATTTGACATAAAACTATGTTAAACCCAATACCTAATTTTACAATTTTTTTACGAGACCAAACAAATGCATTTCCCATGCTCATACCAATTTCTTGAAATTTGAACTCATGAGTTTCTGATTGGCTTCCTCATTAAGAACAGAGAAAGGCAGACATAATACATACAGTATGCGAATGTGTGTGTGCCTAAATCTATATATACGTGTATATATACATGTATATATTCACCACTAATTACTTGCTCGCAAAAGGGGACTTTCCAGCTTAACTATTTTAGTATATAAACATCCGTATGGCCATAATGTAATCCATCTGAAAAGAGAACTAGTCTCATCACGAATGTGAGAAAGAGAACTATGCTGAGTGAAAAAAAAAAAACTCACAGCTCGTTGAAATGCAAACATCTCCTCTTGACCAGATAGAAGGGAAATAATTCCTGTGGGTGTTCCTCCTGAACTCACATTGCCTTCTGCCAAAACATCTCGTCGGAGCTTAGAGTTTTCTGTTTCTGTTTCAAATTGAAAGCTGGAAAAGGAGAATTCCCCCAGAAAAACAAAGATTCATTAAGTCATATTCTTGCATTCTGATCACAGATTTCAAACCTCTTAGGGTATCTGTGGAGGCTAAATGAAAGATCGCAGGCAAATCATTTAAAGATTAAACTGAACTCTGAACTCAATGCCAGTATAGGACTTACGAACTTAGTCTTAATGTACTCTTATCGCTTTCTTATTATGAGGCAATGTTCTTCAATCCACTTTAAAGTTGCAGCTACTCCATGTATGCTACTCTTACTTTGTGTTATTTTTAAGGGTAATGGATGGTGATGGAAGGGAAGAAAACAATAAGTTATGACAGGAATGAAGCCAAATGAAGTATTACACAACATAGGTTGCCAAACTCGCAAGCCATTTCCTTCTGTTTCCATCCAATCACTCAAACACATATTATATAGAAAGCATTTCTGGGGATTTTTGAATTATAACACACAAACTACTGTGAAAATTGAAAACTAATTCTGTCAAAAAGTAATTGAACTCCATGTAGCCATAAAAATTAGTAGTGCTTTCTGTATTATAAGTTGAGGCATGATTTTGTTGACAATTAAGCTCTGATGTTAGAATACTGAATATATGTGGATATCTCCACTGTTTTGCAAGGGGATATCAACTGACTACATCATCCTTAATTGACATATCCAGGTTATTTGGCAAGCAAACCCCAGTTGTAAGTACTCAAATGCAATTGTGAAGTAAAGTGAACAAGACATTCAGTAAATAAAATATACAGCAGACTACACAGTTGAATGTGACAGCTAATACCATGTTATCAATGCTGCAATAAGCTACTTAATATACTTGCCTCTCTAAATCAAACAATGTTCCCTCTTCAGTTCCTTGAAATAGATCATCAATAGAAGCAGCAGCAGAACAATATAGGCGGCAGTGATGATTGTACAATTCATCGATGAGGGTAATAAATCTCCTAGCCTGACAAAGAAAAAATCTATCGCTCATCACAACATACTATGTAATGGGAAACTAAAAATATGCTGGAAGAATAATTGAAAGATGCAACGAAACTGATAAATCTTCAGAGGCAAAGTTCTAACTCAAACCAACCGCGGTTTATATCAAGCAAGACAATGAGATAATAAAACTTAAGGGATAATTACAGAGAGACCTCCCCTCAGGTTTGGTGTAAATACAACAGGTTTGAATAATTACATCTAGCACCCTGGACGTTTGTTGCCGTGTGTAACAAATAGACCCAGCCGTCAGGGTTTTTATGGAAAATGACGACATTAGCACAAAAAGAAAATCCAATTTTGCCCTGACATTGACTGATTCAGGGTTTGACAATGTTTTCAAACCAAATTACCCTTAGAGATAATTACATTACCTCCACAGGTAAACATCCTCAGGTTTCTGAAATTACATCCACCTCCCCTAACGTGACATCTTACATATAAACCCAACCATTTCTTATACCCTCAGCATCATTATTTTGTAAAAATAGCATAGACCCCAGTGTTCGTCTAAATTTATACAAACATCTCCTCAAGTTTGTTAATAATTATATAAACCCCTCTGTGATTTATTCAATTTCACTAACTTTCCTTGAGATTCAATATTTCTAACTTATCATAAAATTAAATTAATTCTATATTATTAATAAGTGCATTCTACATTATTTTAATTAAAATTATCAGTATTTAAAAAATTAATTACACATCTCTCACATTTTATTTTTTCTCTCACATTATCTTCTACTTTTTAAAATTAATGACCACCACATTCTGTCACCACCATCATAAGACTATCAAACAACTACTTATGTCCAAAAAACCCACTTTTAGAAGTCCACTTGAGGTTTGGCAGCGAGCATAATATTTACGAGTAAAAAGAAGAAAAGATAATACAGCTAATCTATATCTAGATTTAAGTGTAGTGTCATGTACCTCAATTTGGATTTGGATATTTAAAGTGTCTCTTTAGGATATTTTATTGTTCTATTAGGATAAACAGGGGTCCATCTGTAAAATGAAAATTTCCAGTGATATAATTGTAATGTGACAAACTTTAGGGGAGGTCATTATAATTTGGACAAACCTCCGGGAGGTTTACGTGATTTTTGACAAAAGGGCAAAAGAGTAATTTCCTGAAAAATGTAAGAGGTTTTTACCGGCTATTAGTATCAGGAGAGGTAAATTCGAAAGCTGATCGGATCTACCTGTCTTTGGACCAAACCTTAGAGTAGGGTTTTGTAATTTATCCCTAAAACTTAATGGATACCAAATGCAGAACTGCTCAAGCCTAAAGTTTCACATGTCAAGAACAAGGAAAGCGTAATATTGGTTTACACACACTTAAACACTATTTTGGGGCAATCATTTAAATAGGCATTCAGAGATTATTTATTTTCTAAACCTGAGTCAAGTATTACTCCTAGTGATGCAATAAAGTGTTGCTCCACAAGTCATGAATAAAGATTAGTATGTTGAATATTTAAAGAAATTAGATTTCACCATCATTGGTGATTTATGGATTACTTTTCTAGACATTGCACTTTTCCAGGAAAGTCAGAAAACATAAATACTAGAAATTTGAGTATAAGATCTCAAGTCATGTGCAATTTATATAGGTTTGAGTGACAGGTTGTGCAAAACTGTCATAATCTGAGAAAATATTTAATCAGAAAATTGGCCAGTGTAAATAAATTGTATAAATCAGTTAAAACACATGTAAAATTTTATTATCTGAGAAGATTTAAAGCAGAAAATGGGAAAATGTAAATGAATCATATAATTCAGATAAAAATAACATTGGACAAAGAACTAGAAGAAAAATAAAAAGGAATTTTTTTAAAGAGGTCCCGCTGTAGCTGTAGGTCCATTGAGTGGATTGGGTTGCTGATACATACTATGGTTAGAATCAAAAGTAAATTCAAGATGTCTGAGTAAGGGGATCAGGCAAATGAGCCTATGACTACATGTAGCATGGAAATAAATTGCTGATTTTGAATCCGGAAAAGTATCAATAGTATGGTGAGAATAAAAAAGAGCAGTAGCATTGCATGGTTAGTTGAGTTTTATCCAAAAAGTAGAATGATATATTTCACTCACACACACACACACATATTATTATGTATTATATTCAAAGAATCTCAGCACATATATATATACATACATACATACATGTACGTATGTATATAATTCTCCATAAATCTGAGCTCCCAAGTTTGTGAAGGTGATAAGATGAGCAAAAACAATGATACCTTGTCTCGGATACGCATACTCATTACAGGAATATCTGCTATGAAGACAGTGTGGTAGGTTTTAGCAATGGCGATATAATCAGCTGCTCCAATCTGCATGCTTAATATGAGACTCCAAAAGAATATACTACTGTAACATGGATGAAAATGTCAATCAACAATCACGTACTTAGAAAAAAATATCATAAAAAAAACAACGAACTGTGTGATAGTAAACTTACTAAGGAATTCCAGATTTAAAATTTCCTTTCACACTTTAATTATAAGGGTAATCCTGGAGACTTAAAATATTTTTTTAATTTTCATGGTAAAGCTAACCAATTAGGGACATACATATATATTTTCTTCCTTCCACTGTAGGATTAAGCTTTTAAATATACTATGCTTATATTTTTTGCATGGTCCTTACTTGAGCTTCTTTTATTCATTGAATGTGATTATTGATGGTTCTCTTAGATTGCTCTAGCTCAAACTTCAATTCACAGTCGAAGAGTCCTTTCACCACAAAATGTGGAATAAATATCTTTATAAAAACCATACTCCTATATCATACCTGAATGGACTTCAAGAACAGGAATTTTGTAAAAGCGAATAAGTAATAAAAGAATCCAGCCTTGATGTAGAAAACGATAAAACATTTAAGATAAATCTTCATCCAAAGGGCAGAACATACCGGCCGACCACATAGATATTCAAATGTGAACCGTGCCACCCCATTGCAGCTCTCAGAGACTTCCAATGTTCTGATCATAAGTGAGAACACATATCAAAATCTGAAGTTCAAATCTACATCTGAGTTAGTTAGTTCTTATGGTTGAAGTACCTTCCAAACATCACTGGAAGAGTTTGAGAAGTGACCCTCCCTCCTGACTGTCCCACAATCTTGTTCCACATATTTTCATATTCATTTATTTTGGTGCTATCTAGAGGCCAAAAGTAGTGAGACTGAAGATACACCAAGAAATTACATATCAAGGAGAAGCACATCTTAAACAATTTGTACGCCTTGCATCCAACTTTCAAATGCCAAAGCAACACAGTGTGAAAATGTAAAAAAGGAGGATATGAACATCAACAAGACTGTCTGCAGGATACTGAGGTAATGTAGAAACTACAGTAATTACATACAAATAATACAGACAATTATTATTATATTGATGCAGAAATTCTAGAAGAAGCAAATAAGACATATCAAGTAAAGGGTGCGGTGCTGATAGAGTAATTTTGTTGATTGATGAGCTTCCAGCAAAAAGGAAACAGTGAAAGAAGTAATGAGAAGAAGAAAATGGTAATAAATTTACCAACACTGGTTTCATTCAAACATAAACTACGAGTTCAAGTTTCACTGCCTCACTTGATCTGGTTATGTTCATGTTCAAAGAATATCTGCTTAATACTTATCAACTGTATATACCTGTACATACCCATCAAATTTTGGACAAAAGACAAGTGTTATAACCAAACTTCCTAGGTTCTTGCCTGATCAATTGAACTTTGTGCTATATGACGACGGTAATCAATTTCACTCCCAATCAGAACATTTTCACAATGCTCCTCCAGTCTGGCCAAAAACTCTTGAAATATCTCTTTCTGCATGCCATCCTGGAAAAAAAGGAGATTTGTGGTTGAGTCCATATAAAACCATTAAAATGAGACGAAATCATGAGCAGTTGCTGGAAGAAATGAGTTTCTCATCTGGAAGATTTTATTTGAGGCACACCTGATTTAAATCCCTTGGTGCGCGATTACTGGTAGCCACAAGAACGGTTCCTGTACTCAGCAATCTGCTTACAATTCCAGATAAGGCCACAATAGCAAATACATCAACTGTCTGTAACACAAAACCAAGATTTTGAGCCATTCATCTCAAAAGCAATACCTTTGATCTGGCAGTATAAACACAAAGAAACAAGAATATGTGCGAGAACAGACAAGCCAATCATACATGATGCACTAACATTCATTTTTCTAATCACATGGATACGCAATAAGAGCACATGTATCAATAAAATAAACCCAGTAACTAGATTAGAAATTGATAGTTCAATGAAACAACAGATACTTATGAAATCATATAGACCATATCCAAGGTTTAAACTGGTTCTTTCCTTACTTGCTTCACCAAGATAAAGTCAGAGCTGGGAAGCTCAGAAAACATAAATAGTCGAACCTGTATCTCATCAAAGCAAAGAATACTAGCTCCTCTTTGATGTCCTTGTCCATTAACAAGAAACTTGTCAGCGACAGCTGGAAGAATATTTTTCATCTTCATCTCTTGCTTATATCTTTCTTCTTCAACTAGCCATTCCTTAATTTTTGTATCAAATGGAAGATTCATAACCCAGTTGGAAATGCTAGATTGAAGAGACTTTTCCATCTCTCGACTCTTCCATACTTTATGCATAAGATCATGTATTTGAAGCATAGCCTGCTGATTATAATAACACAATTATAGATTACTAAAAGTAGTAGATAATGAAATGATGATGACTTCTGATGAAATAGACTAAATTGATGCCTCTTAAGCAGCTGACATTTAGCTCACCACAATTCTTTACATTTATCACATAAGTGCTTGCGATAAGCCGTGATCCTTATTCTGTTTTAGCATTCACTCAATTCAACTTCCGTGATGTCCATATGCATACTAGAAGACTACTTGAGTAGGATCTCAGAGTCAGACAAGGAATAACTCAAAATTAAGTCACACATCAGTATCATACGCTTTGCTCACCTACTTGTACTCGGTGAAGGAGTGATTCACCAGGCTCGAATATATTCGCCCATCTATTAATGAGATTTATGGTGCTGTTAATAATGAACAAAAATTCAAAGGTGTATCCTTCTTTTTTTTGAAAAATAAGAGGGGATATCAAGTTGGATGAGTGTATTTATCTTCTGAGTTTCCTATAGGCTGTTTATGGACAGACAATTGCCGAAGAACTAAGAAAAGCTTATTATAATTTAAAAAACCACTTCACAGTTGATGAATGAATGTGAGGAGATTTTTGGTGAGGCAAAGATCCTGCTGGAAGATTGAGATTGACCAAAGAGCTAAATATTCTGGTAAACTCAAAAAAGTATTAATCTAAGACTATTTGGCATGAAAGATGATAAAATTTTGTTGAAAAATCATGATATTCCAGACAAGTTGAGGTTCACTGATTATGCCTTCATAAGTGATGCATCCTGCTCTCAAAGCTTGATGCTCTTCAGTTTATAAGATAGAAAACAAATATTATGAAATCTTTCCTTCATATATCGCAAAATATAGATCATACATATACACCATTTCAAATGATAAGATAGTACGAGTAGATCACAGAAAGTGGAAGCAAGCACTTGCCTCATGAAAGTGAAGCCTTCTCCGACGTTGAACAATTCCTTCCGTGGCACTATAAAAAATATCCATGAGCATTGTCTTCCCTAGATAAGGCATACTGGTTTTAGTTTCCCATTGGCATGAGTGAACTATGAAAACTCAACTTGCAAGAATCTACAGGAAAATGCAAGAATAACTCCAGCATGAAACTTCTTGAATATTGTAGATAGCAAGAAGGTTGTGACAACATGAAGTAAATTAAATTTAGACAAAATCATGTGACATAATTGAGGCAACGAAAAAGATTGAGTCAGATGCAGCAGCAAACCACTTCCAATATTTCCATAAATGTATAGTCCTTTTGGGGCTGGAGGAGCAGTGGGGCGCTTGCCAACCAGTGAATCTAGTTTCTTTTCTCTGTTAAGATATGACACCCATTTCCCCACACCTGGTTCAATATTATCAGATTTTCTGCTGAATCAAGACAAATTCCAGTATTAGAGGAAGGAAATGAAATGGCAGATGAAGAAAGAAATATGCCATTAATCGTGAACCGCAGTGATGAAATGTACAGGTACAGAATTATTATTTTACAAATATGTGACCTAACTACTAAATCTTAACACTGTCTGGAACTGAATTTCTACTTTATTTTTCACCTTGGATGCATAATGATAATTGGAATATCCCAACATGCAGTCTTCTGAATTTGTTCCATTTTGATCTTTATCAAAAGCATACCGCAATCCACAACATTAAGCACATAGACCAACCATGTTTTTTATCATGTTTATTTCTTTACTGACAGCCTTTACTTATGAAATAAATGTTAGCACAGACCTCTAGCACCAAAATCCTTTTACTTTCTTACATAAAAGTGAGATATCCTTTTGAGGTTTATTTTCAGCTACATTTCAGGGTTTATTCTTAGGCAGCCTACCAAGTCTAATGCCTAATTATGGTCACCAAGTCTCACGTCTATGGAAAATGAGAGTACGGACAGACACATTTCTGTGTTTCCAATGTTTATCTTCCAAGACAAATTCACCAGAAGTAGCTAGTCCAAGAAAGCAAGTCAAGATTATGTGCATGTTTGGGAACACTTCTAGAATGAAATAAACTTTTTATTAAGAGCCTTTTTGAAAAGTCCTTTGACATTACCATAGATTTTTGGTGAAAACTCATTTCAAAAAATGTTTTAGAACTAGAAATCCATTCATCATGTGTGGCAAATGGATTTTGAGAAGCCTCTAATTCTCACTTCTCTAAAATGGACTTTTACGGATGTGAATCACCCCAAAAGTCCATTCAATATTGACCACCAAATACCTAACAATTTCGCAAATGGACTTCTATATCTAAAAGTCAATTGGAATGTGTTTCCAAACAAGATCTATCTCTCCTGAAAATTAGAAATCCAATGAAAAGAATCAAGAACCTTCATAAATGGAGGCTACTTCCAGTTCTTTGCCATTCATGTACGGGAAGGTGACTGAATATTACAGTAATCATAAAAAGAATTATTTTCCATGAAAATCTGTAAGTCCCCGGTGACGATGCTCTCCCGATACTCATTAAAGCACAAAAAATAGCAAAATCAAAACGCTGAAAAGAAGAGTGGAGGCACTCATATTGAAAGCAATAAAGGGGTCTCAAGTAAAACTAATACCTTCCTTGAGATCCCACATCACAAGTATGCAGGAGAGAGCATTACTCAGGAGGCCCCTTGTGGTGACAAACCATGGGTCCTGTTTAACCAATTTCTTACCAAAAAAGCTATAGCAACAAGATCCTACTCAGATGTTTTCATCTGCATAGAGCCATGTGTCAACTATGATTAGGTCTCATGCTCGAGCCTATGCCACGAAGGGAAATTAATAATTGTACCCAAGCCAACACACTCTCCTCTTTTTGCCCAGTAATTGCCCCCAGTGGAAGCAAACCTGTAGCCTGGGCTTTCCTTGAAACTGTCTCACTCATCACCTGCTTTGGTGCTTTAAACTATTAACATTAGCAAAGATACTAACTAAATGTTTTAATCTCCAGAAACTCAAGCACTATGTTTTGACTGTGATTTGGCTCACAAACTCAACATTCCTCTGCGAGGATTGCTGTTGCATATACCTACCCAACAAGTCCCACCTCAAGTACATAGATTTGTTGTTGTTGACTTAGACACACACTGCGACATTGGCAGCATTACCATGGTGATTAAACTTGTCTGCAACTAGAATCCAAATGAATAATGGGAATTACCAGGCATGCAAGAGGAATGAAGAGGGGCGATCTCATTTCCTGGAGATCCAAGAATAAATAAACTGTAACTTAAATTGGCATCCTAAAATTATGATATAACCTTTGGCCAGAGCAGTCAGTAATTCGTATTAAGGTACCATTTTTACATATATTTTTTTTCATCTTCTTAATTGATTAGATTCTGTAGCGCACACTAGTTCAAAGGGAAAAAAAATTAAGAGGCATGAGACTTTTGATGACTCTTACAACATAAGAATGCTTATATGTAAAATTTTTGAATCAATATAAAAGCTCAAAATTTCTCGTTACAATAATAAGCTACAGCTGTATGACATGCATGGATGCAAGTAGCAAGCACTCAGAACAGGATCACAATATAACAAGACCGACAAAATAATATGGAATTTGTTTGCCTCACCGTGACATCCAATTTTGGAAAAAATTCCGATGTTTGTTTACAGATGCTAATGCACCTCCCTGCTGTTTCTCCTTGGCTTCCTCCATCAAAAGCCTCCGCCGCTCGTTTTCCCGGTTCTCTTCCCATTTTGCAAGGTTTGCCTATGAAATGACAACAAATACACATATAAGAAAGCATGGGCATGGGTAATAGAGAAAAAGAAAAGCATCATCTTAAACATAAGTCCCACATGGTATATCTCCATATCTTTCTCATATTGGTCCAGCCTCCCAAGCAAATTATCCAGTTCAAAAGCAACCTTTTCCTGGTAAGCATCACGTTTCAACTTCCCTTGATTAACTAAACTCTTATAATAAGCAAGCGGCCCTGGAAGGGAATGAGAATGAGAATCCAAAACAAAACCTAAGGAGGGTTCTTGAGAAACTAACCAGAGAAAAACTGCATAAGTAGACTAATGTCATAATTGGATGCTTAAAATTCGACCCTAGAATAGGATTTGGGGAAAATTTCATTTGTGTTTGGATGGGAACAATTTTAGCTCTAATTCTTGGCCTCAATTCCTTGTTAACAAACACCATGAAAGGCACCATAGCAGGAAATTATGATTGGTATCAGAAAAATCTTCAAGAGAGTGAAATATACGATATATAATGCATGCTTTCCACTCATTATAATGTTTACAAGGGAGAGGGATAGAAACTTGTTTAAAACACTGGTGACATATGAAGTAATTTGCATAAAATGGGTATTAGGATTCCAAAATTGCTGCAGAAAACAACACCAATTGTGAAACTTTATAACATTATTCAACTGTAATACCTACACTACTTGGGAAAGTAACATATTGTTCATCACTCAGAAAGAACATGGAAAAGAGCAAATTGAGAAGCTTAATGTTAGGCTGTTATCAAAATAAATTTCAACCAATTTTCCAGTAAAATAATCAGAACTTTTAGCATTTTCCTATTTCATACCTAAGGAAAGGGGTGGAGAACCGATAAAACCATATGAATACACCTCTGGAGTCATAAATTAAGTCAATATGGAATCATCAAAGTCTACTCCGCCCTTGGATGACTTCCAACCCCTTTAGAGTGACCAGATCGCATGCTCTAAACAAATTTGAGTACGGTTCATATGTAGCCTTATGAAAAGTTTATGTTATCCAAGGATTTAAAAGGTTTGATTGCATAGCAAATATGCATGTATTTTAGTTGGTATTGAATGAAACAATCATTTCCTTGAGTTTTTTTTGGGTTTAACTAATTACCTAATTAGGCAGTTCAACAAATATGCAAAGTCATAGTTTTGATATCAGTTCAAATCAACAATTAACCAAAGAATTGATAGTTGTAGAGAAGGTAAATGCACTCCAAGTAAGTTTATCATCTTTTGGGTGACAAAATCAACAGAGTGTCGAGTACAAAAAATGGCACAATGACAAGGAATGTTAACTAAGCAACTATAATCTTGACAATAAACTATTATTACTGCATGAATTTTTTTTTTTACCATTCTTCATTTGGGCAATATTTTTTGTTTTTTTTTCATCCAGGCTATTTCATTCCGCAGAAACAGAAGTGGAGATTCACAAATTCTCAGAAACTATGATAAGATACAAATTCTTGCACCAATCAGAACATCCGAAACTGAAGCTGGCCATATATAAAGCAGAACACATAGTCGATCAATTAATCAAGAATCCATTTCACTGAAACGAAAAAAAAAATCACCAAACACAATGACAAATATAAATCAAGAAAGCAAACACTCCAAGAACCACCAAAAAACAGAAACTTAAACAATTCCAAAGAAAACCACATCCAAGAATCAAGACATGAACACGCACACACACGCGCGCGTGGGTGTGTTTTCTTTTACAGACATACACTAACCAGGACGCCTGGAGAAAGAAGAATGTGGGCGATCACAATAAAGCCGAAAATGGGTAACGCGAAATTTAGAGGGTCGGTCAGAGAATCTAGAGGACAGAAAAAACAAGAGTTTTTTCATATCTCTTTGTTGGATTTTCTTTTTTCTTCTTTATCTGCTTGGTTTTCTTTCTCTTTCTGTGTTGAGAGCAATGGAATTCTTTCCGGTTGGTATACAGGGAGAAGAAATATTGTTTGATTGAGGTTAGTTATTAAGCGCCGACATTAGTTGCTATTCTTTGTGAAAAGGCCCCCAGAAGCAACGGGACTGACTGACGTGGCCAGGGCTTCAGCCAACCACTTAAGAACCTATTTATTTATTGATTTATTTTTTCAATAAGCAATTCACAACTTTTTAGAAGTTTGGTATACATCCTATGAGTACTCATTCTATTGAATTAGATTGGTGTACATGAATTGTATGTCTAACGTTTATTCATTATAGCAATTTAGTTAAAAAATCGAACTTTTTTCACCAACTTGGGGTGCCCTTTGATTACATCTCAACTCTTTGCAGCTTAGGTAGTGGAGGACAATATAACCTCCAAGCATGGTAACAATGGTGCATACAGTGGATTTTTTTTAAAAAACAAAAATGAAAAATAAAAATCAGGGCTCAGTCAGCCACTGCAATAGTTTATGCTCTGGGAACCTATTCTTGCCTTCTAAAGTTACCAGAATCAATGCATTCCATGTATGATAATCAGGTGCAATACCCCTCTCCACCATTTGCATAAACAACATTAAAACTTGTTGCAAGTCCCCTTGAATGCAACAGGCATTGATTATGTATCCATAGCTTTCAGAATCAGGCAAGCAACCTCTCATCTTCAGGTCCTCCATGAGCCTCAGTGCAGTTCTAACTTTTCCCTGCCCGCAGAACCCACTTATTAAAGCATTAAAAGTTGATGCAACGGGAAAATAACCATGGCCAATCATCTCATTCATGAGCTCAACTGCTTCCTTCATGCATCCATTTTTGCAGAATTCTTTAATCAAACTAGCATAAACAGGAGCACTTGGAAAGCCTCCCTCTTCACTCATCTTATCAAGAATTTGCTTTGCTTCCTCTACACTACCCTCTTGACATAATTGTAGAATCCTCGAACTCTGATCCACAGCACGAGGAAACAAATTTCTCATGTAGCTTAGAAACTCAAGTGCTTCATCCAGACAATTATCCTTGTATAAGCCGTACAGAATGCTATTATAAGGACCAATACGGCCACCACAACCCCCTTTAACCTCGCTCATTAAGTCAAAAATCTTAAATCCGCCCTGAGTCTGTCCAGCCGAGCACAATCCATATATTAGTGTCTCAAATGTGACGAGATTCCAATGTACACCGACCCTTTTCATTTCATGAAACATATCAAGAGCTGAATCCAACATCCCAGACTCACAGAAACCTGCAATCACAACATTGTATGTTTCGGTATTTGGTAGGCATCCCTTCATCTCCATTTGCTTAAGAAAGCCACATCCTGCTCTTACTTTTCTTGCTTTAACAAAACCCTTGAGCAAAGTGTTATAAGCCACAACATCAAGAGTCCCTCCCTTCGCCTCCACTCTCTCTAATACCTCAACTGCATCTGAGATACGCCCTGCATTGCATAGAATTTCTACCACCTTAGTCAAGGCAACAACATCTGGCACAAACCCATTACTAAAGCATTTTTCCATCATCACCAGAGCCTGCACTAGATTGTTGTCATTACAATACGCGGATATCAGAATATTAAAAGTCACATCACTAAATTCCTCCATTTCATTCATTAGGCTCCTAGCTCTACCAACCTTTCCATTCTTACAAAGAGCATAAATCAATGTATTGTACACAATAACATTCACCTTGACACCGTGACCCTTCATTACTTGCAGAAGCTTAAACCCATCACCAATTCTATTTGTTAAGCAGAAACCTTTCATCAAAATCCCATAAGTGTAATCATCACCCTTCACACCACTCCCCATCATTTTCTTCCTATAAAACTCCCTAGCAATATCAATATCTTCCTTCACCAGAACATCAAGAATCGTATTCAACAGCTTCAAAGAAGGGGCAGCTTTCCCAAACTTGGGCACCAAATCAAGCACTCTGATCACTTCCCTCGTCATTCTAGCCCGCCCGAAACCACGGACCACGGTGATGAAAATGTCGTCATCCGGGGACGAACCAATTGTCTTGGGCATTTCGTCAAGTAGCTGTTCAACAATCTTAAATTGTCGAAAAGTACAGAGCTTGTGGATCAAAGCTCGGTAGGTGGACAGAGTGTGGGTGAAGTTGGGAATCTTCGATGCCCATTCGAAGGTTTGGAGAGCTTCGTTTGCTGATTTTTGCTCTAAAATGAGATGACCTATTTGCTGGTGGCTTGGTACTAAAACAGAGGTAGCTGAGATAAATCTTGATTGAATGTGTGAGAAAAGCAGGACCGTTTTATTAGTTCTTCTAGTTAGGAGTTTTGAAAGGTTAAAGATATTAGACATGGATTTTACAAATACTGCAAATACACATCAACCCCCCCCCCCCCCCCCCAACCCAAAAAAAAAAAAAAAAAAAAAATCACCCTATTCTGCACAAAAGAACCTTGCCCCCTAAAAAAATATTAGTTACAGCAATCTGCCCCATATTCTATTTTCCGGCAAAAAAGTCCACCGGAAACTTGCCATGCACCGGTCACCAGCCTCTTAACGACACTTCCGCCAGCTTACTCTTTTCTTGCCCAATTACATGCGAGTTACAATATACATGTGGGCTGGGAATTATTTTAAGCACTTTCTCTACTCCCAAATGAAAACACAAAGGTTCGAACAATCTGTCCAAATCAAAATTCTTTATGTGAAATTGCTTTCATTTAAGTGTAAGAAAGCAAAATCCAAGTGAGCAGCGAGACATGAAAGTCCGGTTGCGGCTGGTGGAGCAGATGACCAAGGTGAGGTAGCGGCGTCGTTTAGCGACGAGGAGGAGCGTTCACGGTCATTTAGCTTTTCTTTCAAACACATAGAAGCCACCTAAAATCAGTTATAGATGTTCAATTAGAAAAGGTGATAATACGAGAGCCTGCTCTTGTCAAAAGCTACAAGCTTGAAGCTTAATGTGCGAGCAAAGCATTAGAGGACTCAAATTTAGTTCTCATTTCCTTCGTTTCAGATTACTACATCCTCTTCTGTCTATTTGTTTATATTATAAATGTTCTTGCTCCGTTTTATTATGTTTGACCTCTCTCTCTCTCTCTCTCTCTCTCTCTCCCATTTTTTATATTTTTTTTCTTTTTATCGTTTCCTTTTCTGCATTCTGGGGTTGCCGCCTTGCCGGGTGAAGGGGTCGACAGATAGAACAAATATGAACACTTCTTGTAGTAATGCAAAGTAGTGATTTTAAAATGTATAAAAGAGCAGCAGAGCAGAACTGCCTCGCTCTCCTTCAGCTCTGCAACTCTTTCTTCAAACTCACTCAGATCCACGCGAAAATTCTCAAGCTTGGTCACCAAACCAACCCTTTAATCCTCACAAAATTCACCTCCATTTCTTCAGACCTTAATGCTATCCACTATGCTTGTTCTTTCATTTTCTCCCCAGAATCAGAGCCCCATTACTATGATACATTTCTTTTCAACACTGTTATTGAAGCTTATGCAGAGACTACTCATTTTAAGCGCACTGCTATACGTTACTATAACGAAATGCTTAATCATAGGGTTGAACCTAATAACTACACCTACCCTTTTGTTTTCAAGGCTTGTGCTGGCATTCGGGATTTGAGTTTAGGCAAAATGGTTCATGGGTCGGTTTTGAAACTTGGGTTTTGTGGTGATACGCATGTTCTGAACGCCATGATTCATATGTATTGCAGTTGTGAAAATGGAATTGAGTTCGGAGAAAAGCTGTTTGATGAAATGTCTAAGATCAATTCGGTTTCTTGGAGTACGATGATGGGTGGGTTTGTGAGGTGGGGAATGTCAAGTGAAGCCGTCAGATTGTTCAGAAGAATGCAGATTGTCGGGGTGAGGCCAGATGAGATTACTATGGTGAAGGTGCTATCCGCATGTGCTGATTTGGGTGCCCTTGAGCTCGGGAGGTGGGTGGAATCTTACATCGAGAAGGAGAAGTTTGAGATGAGAGCGGAGTTATGCAATGCGCTAATAGACATGTTTGCCAAGTGTGGTGATGTTGATAAGGCATTGAGGTTGTTTAGGACCATGTCTGAGAGAAAGAGGACTGTTGTTTCTTGGACTTCTGTTATTTTTGGTATGGCATTGCATGGCCGTGGTTTGGAGGCCGATTCACTGTTTGAGGAGATGAGGGGAGCTGGGGTGGTCCCCGATGATGTTGCATTCATTGGTTTGCTCTCTGCTTGCAGCCATTCTGGTTTAGTTGAGGAGGGAAAACAATATTTTGTTTCGATGGTGAATGATTATGGAATTGCACCTAGGATAGAGCACTATGGATGTATGGTGGATTTGTTAAGCAGGGCTGGATTAGTCAAGGAGGCTATGGAATTCATAGATAAAATGCCCGTGGCACCAAATCCTGTTATCTGGCGAACTTTGATAGCTGCCTGTCATGCTCAAGGTCAGCTGAATCTTGGTGAAAGAATAACTAAGGATCTCATCATGAGCGAGCCAATGCAGGAGTCCAACTATGTTCTACTTTCTAGCATTTATGCCAAAAAATTGGATTGGGAAAAGAAAACCACAGTTAGGGAAGCAATGGGGAAGAAAGGGATTAGAAAGGTTCCTGGAAGCACTATGATTGAGCTTGGTGATGGAATTTATGAGTTTGTTGCAGGAGATAAATCTCATAGCGAATACCCAAAGATTTATAAAATGGTGGATGAGATGGAGAAAAAAATAAGAACAGCTGGATACGTTGCCACAATATCAAATGTGTTGCTTGATATTGAAGAAGAAGATAAAGAGGGCGCTCTTAACAGGCATAGTGAAAAGCTGGCTATTGCATTTGCACTCCTGAAAACACCTCCTGGATCTCCCATTCGAATCGTAAAAAATTTACGAGTATGTGATGATTGCCACTCTGCGACTAAGCTCATATCCATGATATATAATCGAGATATAGTTGTAAGAGATAGAAACCGCTTTCACCACTTTAAAGATGGATTATGCTCATGTAAAGATTTCTGGTAGTATAGTCACCTTTCTGGTATTGAAGAAAAGGCTTTCCTCATTCCTCCTGCCTAACATTCTGGTTATATCCCTCTACATGGCAGTGTCAGGCTCATCAATCACTCACTCCAACACTTCTTTACATTCCAAAAAAGAAAAAAGGTGTTTGTGATTGACTCACATATATGAAGCGTATTCATCAGGTTTCACCAATTCACCAAGAATGGGCATTGGAATATTTCCATCCACATTAGGCTTGGCGGCATCAGCAATTGAAGAGAAGAAGCATCTTGCCACGGCAAAGAAAGCATGCCAAAACACTGCAAAGCTACCTCTAACTGTCTCCTATTGATCCCCCAATTTTTCTTGGTGGTCTCTGGAGACGCATAAAGTTGGATTTCTTCATCACATGATCCCCAAAAGGGATGAAAACTATGAGCATCGCTGCACTGGCCTATTCCTCAATAATCTCTGACTTGGGTTTTTTTATGGCGCTTGTTAGATGTTACCAAAGTGACCACAAGGGGTGGTGGACAAGGAGGATAAGGGCGAATGGGGGATAGAATCAGTCACGGCAAACTTGGTTGCTTTCATGGTATCTTGGCTATATCAGCTTCATTAATTTTTGGCTATTTTTTCTGTGCTGCTTGATACAGTTACAAACAACTATGGAAGATTTGCAAATTGAAAGTATAGGGAAGTGTGAGGAGAAATGTAAGTGCAAACCAATGGAATTGCCTTCATCTAATTCCAATCTTAGCACAGTTAAGCGCAATTCTTGCCAAGAATCTTAATCGTATGTCGTATATTATTACACTTAGATAGGTGACAGATTTCTTTTGATTTTAAGATTTCAAGATTCAGAAAACTATCATGAGCATCACAGGAAAATTGTATCTGTGCTTCTGTAGATCTCATGAGTCTTGATGCTGCTCTTTCCTGGTTTCCAATTCAAAATAAATGAATTTCTGCTAGATAGCACTACAGCAGGTCGAGCAAATATGCTAGTGCTTACAAGAGTGAATTAAACTTGCTAGATTCTGATTTGTGAGAAAAAAATGGGCTTTGAACATCTGACAACCATCTCTTTTTTAGTCAATTAACACTTTCAAATGCAACAATCTGATAGCATCTGTAGAAGCAAGAAGAACTTGAGTTTACATACATTATTTATACATAACTAAACATACAACCAAAATAACAATAGTCGGTCAAGTTAACATCTAAAATCAGGCAGGAAGTAACACATCAGCTCTCATAGAGGCAAATTTTCATTTGTTTTTTTTTTTTTTTAAATAAAGTAAATGCCTTTACAAATTTCATTAATGAAAAGCAAAAAACTTGCACAAATTACTTGTGTTGGACATTATTATCATCATTGTACACGCCTTCACTGTCAGTTTGTTTTTACCCTGCAATAAAGGAAACTTTATGAGACCCAATTTGACAGGTGGTCAAGATCCTAATTATTAGTCTTTGACATAATTAATGCAGCTTAAAAACAAAAACCTGGATCCAAATGAACCCATCAGAAAAGTAGGAACAATTTTTAAGGTTATCACTTAGTTTTGGGCACTAAAGTAGGTTGTGGAGATAATTAACATGTTCAAATCCTAGGATTGGTTGTCAGACGATGAGTTATTTAGTTTATTAATTCAGTTTATGCTATTAATCGACTGGTGTCTTGTTGATATCAGACTAACATGAATAAATTAAGAAAGATATATTTGAATACAAACTATTGGACTTGTGGGCTGGTGACTGACTGATAGAAGAAAGTTATAATTCAACCAACTCCTAAATAATTAATCAAACTATAAATTAAATAAACTTGTAAGTGAGACAAAAGACTAAATTATAAAAATATGTTAATTTTATAGTAGATTGTTTAAAACCTTTAGTTTAAGATCTCATCGCCTTGGTCATGGAATAGAGGTTTCAATTATTCAGTTTTGAGGCCCAACTGAGCCCAAAGTCAACCTCTATTGTAGGTGCCTTCTTAAAGAAACCATCTTAGATGAGCCTTCAGAAAAGGAAAAGGAAAGATATTCTTTGAAAAAAGGGTGGATTGATATATTTATATGTTATGGTTGTAACTGGTGAAGAAAGATTATAGAAATTATTATTAAAAAAATCATTTTATAAAACAAAAAAAAACAAAAAACAAAAAAGATACCCCAACTATTCTCATGGCAATTATTTTATGCCATGTTTCATTTTGGATCCCTAATTTAGCACTTCCTTACATGTATCATTAAAATCCAAATATTACAACATAGTACGGAGAACTCCTATAGTTAGGCGATGCATTTTATTCAACAAAAAAAGGAAAAAAGGAAAAAAGAAAAAGTAAAGTAGAAGACTTAACACAAGATCTCCAACTTAGGGGTTAGAACCCTTGCCATAGATCAACTTCTTCAAATATTAATCTCACCTCAATTCTATGCGCTACATAACAACTTTGCTGTCCAAAATTAAGTGGGATTTTGTTTTATGCCTTGTCTCCACCAAGATCCATATTCTTTTCAGAATTATTCCACTACCCTTGCTATACCAAAAAAGATCTGACACTGTTGCCAATATCACTAATAATCACCAGTCACCACAGTCATTATCTAGGTTAGGTGTGGTGGAACAGCCATTATAAATAAAACTAAAAATGTTGGCCATTCACAAACTTCAGTCACTCACATGTTCTCACTTCTAAGTAGAGTTGAAAAGTTCAGGGAGAAGCCCTTTAAGGGCAGGTACAAGTTTCCAAAAATTACAGGTGAAGCAAATGCACTGACAATCATTTTTTAAAAAAAATGTTCTTGCTCCACAAAGTTCCCAGCCAGGAGACAGTACTAGTTAATTAAAGTTATTTAACCACATTTATTATACCTTCGAATTACAATTAAGCCACTTTTCAATCCCTACAAGGAAGCCTTTTCTTGCTAATGCATGTGCCTAAGCCTAATCTCATGCAACCCACATAGAGTTCTTGAAATGTACAAATACCCTTCTGCAAAGTCAACTATTAGGCAGAACTAGTGGTACTTAACTGTAAACAATACCAGAGAAGCTATGCATAACATGTAATGAAAAAGGAGCAAGTCTTGAGCATCATATTTTACATAGGCAAAGTGAAAAAAAACTACTCTATTATATCAATTAATTCATAGAGAAGGACAAACATAGAAGAAAAGAATGCAAGCAATTCAAGATTCTTTATTCTTAAATACTTAATCTATTATGGTAGGAAGAATACTGTAAGCGCGAGAATTGTGGATCTTAGATCTCCCTCAGCTAAAACCACAAAACTGACAAGTAAATACAGATCATCCAGCCAACATGCCTCAACTTGGATTCAGTCAAGGTCTAAAATCCTCCCTCTATAATTTTTTTTCTGCATTTTCACGTGTCCAGACCCATACCATTTACACATCTATTCAATGCCAAAGCAAGAAAGAATGCCCCATACTAGTAGCAGGTTGCCATAGAACTGAAAAAAGACAAAACCTTGCAAAAAAATTTCCAACATAAGGTAATTTGTATCAATTGATATAAGCCTCAAATGTCCAAAAGAAATAGACCAAAAGGGTCAAAACCGTTACAGAAGGGAGAAAAAACTGGAAATTCAACTAAAAAACTGAAATTAAGTACAACTGAAAAAACCGGCATTATGAAGAAGAAATGTGGATCTCTAAGACCACCACCAATAACAACCAAACAATGAACATTAACAGATCAACCTTCAGTAAACATACCTAAATCCCAGATCCACTGAAAAAACACCAAAGTCAACCTGCAATACCCCAAATATCTTCCTCACGTTTATTCCAATTAACACTATTTTCTTTTTCGCTTTTTGTAAGTAATTTTTCCAATTAAGCTTGTGCATCACCCTTTTTCCCCTTTCCATCTCCATCCCTCTCGTCCAACAGCTTCCCTGCCTCCTCATCCGCCACTTGCGCCTTCTTCTGTGCTTCCTTTGCCTTCAATGCCTGCAATTTTAAATGATTATAATACCCGACACCCAGAAACGCCAACCCGTATCCGAACAAATTCAATGGCGTCACCGTATCCTTAATCACAGACCAAGAGAAAGCAATCAATAACCAATCTTTCACCACTCCAGCTACATTCATGGTCAAAGCTGAAGTCTTTCCCACCAACAAGAACACAGCCAAATTTAACGCGAAGGCACACAGGGAATTAGTCCCAAAAATCACAAAATCAAAATGAAACCCTGAACTCTGCTGCTTCAAGACAGGATACTCCAAAAACAGCCATGGAATTGCAAGAAACGCCAAACAGCTCGGTGCAACATAGTAAAGCGAAGTAATGGGGTTTAAATTAATCCCCTTTGAAGTTAACAAAATCTGAATCATCACCAACCTTGTAGCCTCAAAAGCAACCGCACCCAGCTGCAAAAATACCCCCCAAGAATCGTACTTTGCTTCACCATAAGCAGCAATCGCCACTCCAAAAGAAATGGCGAGCATATTGGACATGGTACTATTCTTGTAACTGTCTTTCTTGAACAGAATTCCAATAGAATAAACAGCAACAGGCATAAGGGCTTTCAACATTTGGATGAAGGAAACTGAGAGGTAGATGTAGGCGGAGTTTGATAGCCAGAGGGAGAGAGAGTAAAGAGCACCAATGGGGACGACGGAAGAGAGATAGACGCGGCGGCTGAGGGAGGCGGGTTCGACGATTTTGAAGAGGCGGACGGCGGCAAAGGCAAGGGAAGAGCAGAAGGCCATGTGAATCATGGTGAGGGAGATGGGGAAAGGCCAGTTGTAGAGTTTTTTGTCGAGGATGTATTTGTTGTAGACGATGACGGTGAAGGAGAGGAAGATCCATATGGCGACGTAGGTGTAAGAGAGGATGATATTTTTCACCACCCCATCTGAGAGTGCTCCACCTTTGCCCATTGATGGTGGTGGAAAAGCGACGACGGTGCTGCTGGTGGAAGTGGACGAGAGGGGTGGAAACTGGAAAGGAGGATCTTGTTTCTAGAGAAGATGGGGCTTTACTTCTTTAACTAGGGAGAGAGTTGGGAAGTAGTTATGTGGTTCTATTTTTAATAAAATATAAATCAATACTTATTTCACATTTATCAATAATTAATAAATTATAATAAATAATGAGATATTAAGCCCAAATAAGAGAGTCGGATACTTAATACATGTGATGGAAATCGAAAAACTCATACTTGTAAAGTTTTAAAATGTTTTAACCATACTTAATACAAGTGATGAGACTTGAATAGAAAAACTCGTGCTTGTAGAGTTTTACAATGTTTTAACCACTGGGCCACGACTTTGTCAATTATTGTTATGTGGGTGGTTTATGAGAATAGAAAATTGAGATTTTGTGGTTAATTTGGGTTTTGGGAAAATTTTAATTCAATTTCCATCTAAGATTTGGAATTAATCATAAGCGTACTTATTATAAAATTTGTTATGTGATTAACTCATACTTAAAAAAAATAAAAAAAAATTGTATGATAAATATTTTTACAATTATTATATGACTGATTAAATTAGACTGAAGTTTTTTGAATTTTAATGAGGAAGAGGGGGGCGAAATTGGGAATGAATGGGAGGTGAAGTGGTGAGGGTTTGGATTTTGCATTTAGCAAAATAAGGGAGAAATTTCGTGTAATTTTGTTGATCTATTTTATGGCATTGATTAATGCTTTTTGTACTGAAAAAGGAGAATGCTTTTGTCCTTCATATAGAAATTTCTTTTTTTTTTTTTTTTTTGACGTAATGTGAGATAATTGACTTTGTGAAAAAACAATAGATGCTAATAAATATAGATCCAATCCCAAACGCGACATTGTCCCAACTTTCTTCCAACAAGAAGAAATTGAAAAGAACAGCTAAACTAAACAAAGACAAATGCCCTTTTTTCTTTTTCCCAAACAAAGAAAACAGAAGCAAAATAAACGAAATGACAAAAAAAATCCATTGATTAGTCTAATTCTCATGTTTGCTTCCCAAATAATGACGATTATTATTATATACGATATGAGCTTCACATAAATCCAACTAAACACTACACGGATCATGACGATTGTCCCAAAATCCAAAATACAAGTGTAAATTCCTTAATTATAGCAAAGTCACGAAGCATGGGAGCCCTAGAATATTGGGAGGCTTTGTCAAACGTAAAGCAAGCAATGATGAGAAATGTAAAGACAAAAGGAACATCATCTAATTTGTAGTCATTGTTTCTAGAGTTGTTTCCTCCTTTGCTTCCCAATCACCAATCCCCAGAGTAAGCCAGCTTTCCGCGTGTTTCCTTTGTCTATTCCCAGTCCGTTCCTTCACTTTTTCAAAAGTTGCGCTTGTTAACGTTGTAGATTAGAGGATTTAATTAAATATAAGAAAACAAACTTATTTTTAATATTTGCAGAAAGAGTAAATTAAAGTGCAATAAACATGCACAGAACTGCTATAGTTTTAAGTGGACATCATGATGACTGAGACTGGCCCAAGAAAAGATAATTTTAACACACGCCCGTGCCATTCATTTTGGATTAAATAGTTCACAGCCCAAAACTTGTGATAGTTCAGCTATCATGCGCATTCAAAAGCATAGTTCAGATGTTCCTCCTACAATTTATTGTAAAAATACAATATTATTTTTATTGTATGTGAAAAAAATTATACTATACGAATATTTTAGAAAATTACTTTTCGGCAATACATACAAAGGTGAAAATTTCACATCAGGAACCAGTTGGACCTCTGAAAAATGACCACATAAACTATATGGCCAGGCGTCCCACCACACTCAATCTTGACCATGATTAGATAAATCACAATGTCTCTTGCCACACCTAGATATTCTACACAATTTGTAATATTCCAAATTCGAACAGAACCGCGATCACCGCTCCAATAGAGTGCATAGGCCAAACTCCACGAATCAACCATGGCAAATGAACATCCCAATTTATAAAACAAATACCATATCATTAGATCAAAATGTTACAAGATTCAATCCATCATTATGTGCCAAGACTCCGCACAAGCAGCCCATACACCCCACAATTTTCAGTTTAGTTTAAAAAAAAAAAAACCTGTCAGAAGGAAACAAACTGATGGTTGTATTCAAATCAAGATTTAAAACAGGAAACGGGTGCTACAGTTAGGATCACTTCCGTCTACATTATGCCTCGTAATCATTTTTATTTTCATTTATTTTAACTATCATTTAAATTTAAGCCCTCGGAAGAAGAATATATTAAGGTATTTCCCAGAGGGTATTTAATTTCCTCTACTTTTGGAAACCAACTTGCCACCTAAAAAAAGCTTTCAATATACAAGCTTCATTACGAAACACTGCAATTTAAAAGCATGCTAGCAAATCTGACCGACTACGAGCAGCTGACAACTTAAAGTGCTACCTGATATCATCGAGCAATCCTCCAAAAAACTGGGTGCAAATAAAATACAGAGCAGATATTGCATCATAACCATCAGAAATAAATGTGCTTAAATGTTCATATAAACTATCTATTCTGAGCTGGCCCAAAGTAATGAAGGGGTACAACATATAGCACTGGAAGCAAACCATCATCTTCTGGATAACTGGATCCCATACTACACAGAATTCAAGAAAATAAAGCTCAATAGCCCGGAGCAATTCCCTCCTCTCTAGCGTGCAGACATGTTTGTCTTGCTATGTCTGCTATAAGACAGGAACAACTCTAGGACGGCACTGCATAACACCAAAGGATATAGTGTAAACTAACAATTAGAAAAAAATAATATATATATATATGTACAAAGGTTCAGATCATGTGTCAGATAAGCTTTCCTAGTTATAAGAAAAACAAGCACTAAAGATTGCATAAAGCACCCACTAATAGCAAAAGCAATTCACAAGCTTAGATTTAAGAAACAAAAACATGCAATACACTAATTAATGCAAAAATAAATAAATAAATAAATTTACGGAAAACAGAATAGCAGCTATACTTTGTCAATATGTTACCAATGATACAATATTAGGCAATGTCATATTTGACATTATTGGCAAAGAAAAAGTGTTCACCTTGAACAAGCGAATCAAAGATATTTGAAAAGGTCCATCCAAAAAAATTAACAGCATTCAAACAGCTAGGACCAAAGCAATCTAGAAATATAGCTTTGATTTTAAACAAGCCAATTGAACAAAAATTATGTTCGATTATCTAAATGGCAGGAAAGTTGGACAGCAATTGAACATCAAAAAAAAGTGTAAACATGTCCAATAACAGAACAATAGATGCAAACATTAAATAATGTGTGACGAACTCATATACCCTACACATGGAGAGAAACCACAAGTGTTGCAAGAAGAAGATGAGCCAGAGTATTTGTAATGCTAAACAAGAAAGCAAAAACACACAATGCCCTGATGAAAAGCAGACAGATGACTTACTGTATGTAGATGTATCAATCTGCTCAGGTAGTTCCTTAATATCAACTTCAAACCTCTCTTGAACCTGCAACACATCGAAGGAGACAATCTCATGGAATGAGAGCAATCAAAAACCACATTCACAAATGAAACAAATATCAAAAATCAAACCTGATTAAGAACATCTGAATCAGAAGCAGAAGAAACAAATGTTATGGCAAGCCCTTTGGTGCCAAACCTCCCAGCTCTACCCACCTAGCACATAGACAAGAAAATCAGGACTAACTGTTCAAATCCCCCAAAACCTAGCCATTAAGGCATTGAGACGGAAAGTAACAAACAAAATATACCCTGTGTAGGTAAGTGTCTGCAGAATCAGGCATATCATAGTTAATCACAATGTTCACTCGTTCTATGTCAATTCCTCTTCCAACCAAATCTGTTGCTACGAGAATCCTCTTATGCCCCTCCTTGAATCCCTTGTACCGAGTCAATCTGCATATCCCAACCATTCAGAATAACTATAATTAAGACAGTTCATACGAGGGAAAAACCAATACATCATTTATCTCACAATCACTGGTAAATAATCCAACATTAACATAATTATCATAACCATGCATGTTAAGAAACTTTCATGTCTTCAGTTCACTACCCAAAAAAAAAAATATTATTACTCATTATAATCTCAAATAGAACAATATCCAAACCTTTGATAAGCCAACATGCATAAATATTTTTAACACGGCTTGAAAGAATACATTGAACTCATGTGACTTCATTAAAACTTACACCACTCATGCAACTAGATAGTTCATTTGGAATAGAGCAAATAAAAGAACCAACTCGAAAAGGTCGAGTGAATTTTCAAATACAAAAGCTCAAATAAGTCAGACAAACCTTTCTTCTTGGGACATGCCAGAGTGAATGCAAATAGATGGAAAATTACACTCCACAAGCAATTTGTTCAGCTCAGCAGCTCTAGTGACGCTTTTGACAAAGATGACAACTTGATTGAAGTCCAATGCATCCAGCAGGTCATTCAGCTTCCGGTTTTTCTCCAGCTCACTCAATTTGATGTAGTGCTGCCATAAGGGGATACACTTATTAAGGAAAAACTATAACTTAAAAAACTAAAGAGAAGAATTCAAGTGTCAAAATCAAACCTGCACAAGACCATGAAGGGTCAGCTTTGCCTCGTCGTCCACGTAAATCTCCATAGGCTGAAAGGAAGAAATGTCACAGTAAAGCATATTAGGGGCCCATGAGAAGCTAATGGTATCCAGTATGAAATGAATTGACGGACGAACATGGCCCGAATTGAGGTTCTGGTCCATCTGAATCAACTCCTTGCAGAGACTTTACCACTCAGACGACCTAGTGTCACCACCGCTGCTCAAAGTAACTAACTTATCCAACGACCTACACAACCTAAGTTTCCCTCCCAGCCCTCTCCCTCTGAATTTTCTCCATTAGAGAAAAAAAAAGAAAAAGAAATAAAAAAAACAATGGCTAAGGAATAGTGAAAAACAATGCCAAGTGCAAAAGGCACTATTGGAGCACCAACTATAGAACTAGCAGACTCCCTACGCCCCTTCTACCAGACCTTTTGAAATGAACCATCAGATGTCAGAAGGATAGATAAACACATGACATGGCAAGCATACAGTGCTTCAACCACTGCATTCTTGACAAAAATGTCGCTTGCAGAAAGCTGGAATAATGGAAACATGGTAGACTTCAAAATTCAAGTAGGACTGCAACAGGATATTACATCTTGCATGAATTTCTTGCAAACAGGTCGAATTTCCTTGCTGAGTGTAGCCGAAAACATCATAACTTGCTTGTCATGGGGTGTCATTTTGAAAATCTCCTGCACATCTCTCCTCATATCTGGGGATACAAAAAAATTACCGAGTAAATAAAATCATTTTTCCAGCTGCTTTGATGAGAGAGAGAACAAGAGGCTGTCATGACAAAGCTCAATAGT
Source organism: Paulownia fortunei (assembly GCA_019321725.1). Lineage (NCBI taxonomy): Eukaryota > Viridiplantae > Streptophyta > Magnoliopsida > Lamiales > Paulowniaceae > Paulownia > Paulownia fortunei. Next base: position 24,402,064 of record CM033111.1, read on the forward strand.
TTATATGGGGCAGGCATACCAAGAGACTCAAGCATTTTGTCGCATTCATCCAGAATGAAATGCCTCACATTTCTCAAAGAAAGGTCCTTGTCTCTTGCTAGAGCAAGTATCCTCCCTGGTGTTCCAACAACAATATGAGGACATTCATTCTTCAGAAGATCTTTGTGGATTTTGATGTTGACACCACCATAGAAAACAGCAACTTTGATATCTGGCAAATACGTGCTGAATCGCTCAAATTCATGACAGATCTGCAAATCAGGGAACAGAGAAGACAATAAGTGAAATGCCAATCAACCATTGGTCAAAGCAGTAGAAATAAAGAGATTATCATACTCACACATAACAACACACTTTAGTCAATAATCTTTTAACATATTCACAGAGAGAAACCATATCCAAACTTTGAAAAACCCACAAGCAAAAATGTTAACAAGTAGGATACATGCCTGATAAGCCAGTTCCCTTGTATGACATAGAACAAGAGCAGCAACTTGACCTGCAATGGGTTCAATCTGCTGCATTGTTGAAAGAACAAACACAGCAGTTTTCCCCATACCAGACTTGGCTTGGCAAATAACATCCATTCCCAAAATTGCTTGAGGTATGCACTCATGTTGAACTGATGAAGAACCAAAGAAATTTGATCCAAGGAAGCCTCAGTTTCAATTAAAAAAGGTTTACCATTCAACTTCTCCAAGGTAGAGTGATATTAGTGATTTACCTGAGAAACAAAATACTGTATTGTGAGTAACAGACCACCTATGCTAATTCATTACAAGGAACCAAGAACAAAACTAATAAAAGACCAATACTATCAAGTACTCAACAAGGAAAGGACCAATCACACAACATAAAATAGCAAAACCGAATGAACAAGCTTCTTTAAGCAGGTAATCTTCTTTAAGAATGTAACATGAATTGCATGCATTACTTTCTCTTGAAAAAAAAAGCAACAGATACAGCAACAAAAACATATGTAATAGTACCTTCAATTTGATATAGTACCCACAATCAACAGGAAAATAATGAACTTGTAGCAATCAGAAAGACCTATGTAATAACTAAAGCCATGAGAAAAGCAGATACAAGAATAACGTGGTTGCCACAAAAATTGAGTGCAAGGATGCAGAAACAAATTATCATAATTGGTGAAATGCTAATTTGGTCATATAAAAATTACAGGCGAATAACTTCCGATGCATCATTCTCCCTACAGTCCAAGAATCTAGTGACACACCAAGACATTGGTGCTAAGAATGAGTTAAAATCAATTTCGAAAGCTAACTGCCACAGAGTATGATAAACATAATTCAGTGATGCAACTTAACAACCAGAATGAGTATCTTGCCTTCTGATGGATGTTCAAATCCTGAATCCACAATAGCCCGCAAAAGCTCTGGCTTCAAGAGGAAGTCTCTGAATCCTGAACTGTGAATCCCTACATAACCCCTGTAATATAAAAGATACAAATTACCTCAAATAGTGCCTAACACAGATAGCAGGCAAAGCAATTCACTACATAGAACATGAAATCACTCAACTACATCACACTGGAAAAAATTTCTTCCTTCTAGAAAATCAAAAGTTTAGAAATCACTTGTAAAATTAATTATACTTCAAGAAAACCAAAAGGAGGGCAGCAGATCTTGTCCACTTAAACGCACAAATCGGTAAAAAAAAAAACATACTTTTGGTGGGGGGAGAGAGACTATTTCACCAATCGAGTCACAGATATCTAACATATTCATACCTAACAATTTTCCACAAAAGTGGTGACGAGACGTATAACTTGTACAAATCTTTCCATTCTCTTACGGAAACTATAGCTTTCTATTACAAAACTAACTTTAAACATATTCAATTAATAAATAAAACCAAAAAAAGCAACACAAAAAGGGTTATAAACTAACAAAAAGCCGGATTCAGGGAAAGACTGCAACGTATTAAAATAAAAAATCTATTTAAGTAAGAAGACTTTCAAGATCCATTGGGAACTCACTTCTTGACGGACTCTCCGTTGACTTTGGCGTTAACCGAGTCAGGGGCTTTTTCGTCTTCTTCCTCGTAGTCGAGAAGTTCCTCTTCGTATGCATCGTTCTCCTTCGTGTCTCCCATTTACCTGTCTGCTACACGAAACAACAGATCTATAAACAAAATTCCATCTTCCACAAAGTTGAATCTCAAAAAAGTGACGCACAAAGAAAGATAACAGAACGAATCCCCACTTAGATGCAAAAAAACACGAGGTATGAGCATAGCTAGGTTTTCTTTGGTTTACCTGTTGAATCTGATTGAGAGGATAGGGGTTCTAGGGACGTTAGGATTAGGGTTTCGAAAATACTGCAGAGAAAAACGTTAGGACTAAAAAATATAAGGGCAAAGGTTTTTATTTATAAAGGAAGAGTAGAGAGAGAAATTGCAGATTAGAGAGAGAGAGAGCGATAGGGTTCGGCAACGGAGGTTGCGGCTTTATTATGGAAGAGGAAGGGCATGCGAGTTGGCTGTTATGCCCTCGGAAGAACCTGATAATTACAGGAGCGTGTTTCTTTAGGTCGGTTTGGAGATTTCATTTTTATTTTTTTTTTGTGGCAGAAATAGATGCCATAAAAGCCATCTGAAATTTTTCAAATCCAGACTGATTTTTAAAAGTGGAATTTAAAGGAAAAGCTGAAATTGATGCCTCCCAGAGGATGGAAGTTGATCATATTTTTTGTATTTAAAGTTGATTTTATTCTTAAACTTTTTATCTAAACTACATGTATTGCCACTAATAAAATATATTTAAAATTATCATATAAATCGTCGTCAGTTTAAATTATAAAATAAAGCTTTAATCGCACCTACTTGTGGAAGTATATTATTTATATTTAAATTCAATTACATTCTTAAAATTTTGATCTAAAATATTTTACTAGTAATAAAATATGTTTAAAACTGACGTGTAAGTCGTCACAATCTCAAGTCTTGGATTGAAGTTTTAGTCGCATTTGTTTTTTATGTCTCTGGATTAAGTGTTTCGTTTGTTTTGTTTTATTGTTGGAAATGAATTTTTATTTGCATGAAATTGGTGTTCTTGAAAATGAGGTTAAGAATGAGAGTATGTGGAAGAATTTTATTTTTCTAGTCTTTTAAAGAAAAAAAAAAACAAAACATGTCTCTTTATAATAATTACATAAAAAGAAAAAAACACTATCCATTGAACTAATGCTTTTTTTTATATTTCGTAACCAATAAAACAAAAATATATCTATGCGATGCAACTTTTCTTGCTTAAATTCATGTACTTTACCATTATACCAATTCATGCTTGCTAAATTCCACAAGGACATACACGGATGTAGTCATAATGGAAATGATTCACTTGGTGAAGTTGGATGGCGGCCAAGAATAAATCCAAAATTCAAAAAAAGCACAAAAAAAAAAAAAAAAAAAAAAATCTAAATCCTTCCAGTTTCAGAACCAAAGTCACTTTAAAAAAACAAATTACTATTTCAAAAGAAGCATAACCTATGACAATCTAAAGCTGCTGCAAAATCATCTGAAGAGATGTGCTGTTCTCCCACCAATTTACAAATTGTGAAGAAAGAAAGAAGAAAGAGGGGGCTAGAAGAACCGCTATGATTGAGCTCTACATTATATCATTCAAGTACAAAGCTACAAGCTAACCAAAACTTTCTTGCTTTCACAACATTTGCTTCATATATAGTTCTGTGGCACATCTGTTAAACGTGTCCCCCAAATTCTAAAAAGACCAATGCGCTTTGCAGCCAGCGTTAACACAATTACTGAGCTTCTTGCTTTACAACCAGATTTTACTTCCCATGTTCATCGAACTCACTGCCTTGCATTGGTGGCAAAGAGAACATGTTTTTAGTGGAACTTCCACTTCTGATTTCCTTCAGGGTCCGTAAGGCTGATATAGTAAGCCTCAAGTACATGTTCTCCATGCATTTAATTTCTGCAAGTTCTTCTGGAACTCTGAGTTTTTCCGTCTCTTCCTCGGCCACTGGCTGATCACTGCAACCTTCTTTCTGATCAGTATCTTCTGGTGGGGCCAATTGCTCATGTCGTGAGAAGATGCGATAAATCATTATCTCACACTCCTTCACCAGTTTGTTTATTACTTCAGTCCTAAAGAATGGCTCGTGTAGAACCTTTTGGATGAAAGGCAATCGAATCAGATCACCACTTCTCTTATCATACTTCTTCAAAATCTTCAGCAGTCCTGCTCCAAGCAACATATGGTTAAGAACCATTACTTCTGGCTTGCAAACACATAAAGGGGCCAGATGACAACAAATATAAGGACAGTGATTTATATCCACTCCAAAACTTAATTCCTGAGTGAGAGCATGTAGAGTAAAATACAGGGTTTTTAGTTGAATTTTTCTAGTAAACATAGCCTTTCTACAAATAATTATTCGGCAGTAATCCCACTTAGACTCATACACAACATAACTAGTAAGACTACTGCTAACAAAACAGTAAAAGAACAAAATTTCCAGCCATCCCTTTATTTTTAATTTCTTTCCACAATCCCAATCAAATACTTTCTGTCCTTATTTCCAATAATGTTGGACAAAATCGCACTGCTGAGTCACCATTTTAATTCTTTCTAAACTCTCTTTTTGATGATAGATCATATGAGCCCTCACATATATTAGCATGAGATTAATATTCTCCCAACATCAGCCTCACTGATAACTGTTGACACATTGCATGACAGCGGATCTTTTAGCTTCCTGCAACTTTATATGGGAAAAATAGTGTATTGAGATTCATATAGATGAAGAAAAATTAGATTTCAAAATCGATGAATCAGTTAAAATTATAATTTCACCCAGTTACGTTAAATTTTTTCCCTGTTCTGGACAAACTGTAAGCACAAACTAATCCACTGCAGGGTTACAACCAAGTAGTCCAAGTCAACTGATCTTCCCAAGATGAAAACTAGCAGCCACCAATATGGAAATTCCTTAAGAGTATAGAGTTTGTTCTGTTTGACTGTGGATAAACCATAACTTCAACTTGCATCCCTTCAAGTCAAACATTGTTAATGACAGTCAGCTTGTGAAATTTAGTTGTTACATTTCTTGCTACATGTGCCGACTAGTTATTAACTATAAGTATTCCAAAGGAGAACTAATAAGGAAACAAGTGAACATAAATTCTCATGCATTTGAACTGCAAAAATTGCAACTTATGGCAGTAAAAATGAAGCTGCTGTTATGGTGTGACAAGTCAAATATGCCAAAGAAAGCTATTTTATAGTTCTAGTGTAAAGAACCTGTGTAGTTAAGAGCACTGTAGTTTTCCAACAAAATCATCTCTCCGTGAAAATCTACAAGCTTTCTTCCTACTTTCATAAGCTCTTCCTTTGAATCCTTAGCCTCAGCAACATCATCTTTCAGCAGCTATGTTCAACCAAAAACCACGATAAAATAAAGATACAAAGAAACAAGAGAGAGACAAATTCATTAAGACATAATTTCAAAAAATATTTTCTATTGCCATTTTTCAACTTTGGACTAAACATTCAAATCCGTATGATGCCACTATGATGCTATAGACAGTGTCATCCCAAGTTATAGCCCCAGTACAGAGATCTACACGATGACTAAGCTAATACTCATGATAACAATGAAATTTTCAAACAAACAGCATGTAACAATTAAAGGCTCCACAAAAAATGATATACAAAAATGTTGCACTTGGACTTTAAATTATTCCTTTCCATTCGAAAGCAATCCATATCTAGCCCCAGACTCCATCCACTGATTTTCTTTTTGTAAAGCTTCCTTTTATCTACCTTCTCTTTTTACAAGTTGCAGATTCCCTAAACTTCCAACTTAATAAGCACAGGGTTATAAGGCTCCACTTGGACCTTCGACTCCAAAATGTTACAGGAGAGCTTTGCCAACTTAATTTATTTCATTTCTTTATTCAATTATATCCACCTACATTTGAAATATTTCTGGAAATGGAAACTTATTCTGCTAGAAAGGAAAATTCACCAGTTTCCATTACTTTAATCAATTATATCCAGCTTTTCAACTTCCTTTTCACTTTCATCTACTAAATACTGCGTCCAAACGGAGCCTAAATAAAGTAGATACCCACATAACTTAAACCGTGAAAAAGGAAATTGCACGAACAGAAAATTCATTTTGAACATCCCCAAAATAAAATAGCTCAAAAAGAGAAGAAATTCATACCTTAAATCTGATAATGTACTCTTCCTCTTTATCCATGAAGAACCCATTAAACTTCTTGATCTCCCCTTCCAAAAGCTTCACAAAATCTTTCATCTCCTTAGTCACCTCCTTCCCCTCATCCCCTTCGTCCATTTGATCATCTCCCAATCTGGGCCGTTTGTTCGACCTCTCATTATCGTCATCCACAAGATTTTTCGTTGATTCCACCATCGGAGAGATCAATTTCAGCTGCTGTTTCAAATCTTTGTAAGATATAAACTTGTCCTGCCAATCCGGAAATATCTCATCAAGCAGTTTTCTCAGAATCTTCCAGAACTTCATCTCTCGATGTCAGCAAAATGGATAATCGGAATAGGAGAATAGAAGGAGAAATGAATGGAAGTGTGTGTGTGTATATATATTAATATATATCTTTACATATACATAATACTTGTGTATGTATACATCGAATCAAAAAAATGGGAGAATAGAATATTCGATGGTTTGATGAAGGCGGGAATATGCGAATATCCAAGAGAATATATTTCGCGAGGGTTAAATATTCCCATTGGTTTGACCGGCAGAGGTCGTTTGCGGTTGTTGGTTTCTGCTTATTTGCCTTCAGGCCCCTCGTCGTGTTGCAAATTGTCAATTTCCCCCTTGATCTAGGGGTTGTAAATTAAAGGAGTTGAGTGGACCAGTACATTTTTAAAGTTTGGATTGAATTTCTTCTCAAATTTAAAATCTTGATTTATTTATTTAATAAACTAATATCAAATTATTGTACTTATCCAATTACAAAATATGCAAATTCAATAATATCATCCTTGAAAATTAAGCTATGAAAATAAATTGAAAAAGAGTTTCGTCCATTTAAAACTTGGTATATGTTAGAGTTTATCCTATAAATCACATAGTCGATGAATTATGTAAATATCCAAATATTTATCCAAACTTTGTCAATCTTAAATTACATTTAATTAATTGAAATCCACATTCAAAAAGCACGTACCACTCATTGTAAATACATTTTATCATTTACATCAAACGGAATGCTTCTTTATTCTCATGTATATTTGATTTTGGTAATTTTTATCGTAAGATCTAGTGAATTGGTCGAGTGTAATATTTTGCAATAACGGATAGATTTATTGGATAGATTCGTATAAAAATTCATAAATTCTAACTTACTTAGACAATATTTTTTAAGACTAAAGCACTTTGATCCAATGATTGAGTTCCTAATCAAAACCAAATTAAGATCTCCTATCTAAATTATGTTTTCAGTGTATTGAATCGTAAATTGTTGTCCCAAATGAGAATGTATTCTTTAGTATATTTATTCCATTTTTGAAAACAAAATACTAGTCTTTCTTTTTCTTTTTCTTTTTTTTTTGTCACTTATATTCGGCAGGATCTTTATCTTTAATAAACCTTTGCATATGTTCCAAAAGCACAGGTATATTTTTTTTGCTAGGCAAAGTCAAGGATATCATTGTCTTTGTGTGAAGACAGCTTCCGAGGGTTGAGCATAAGCCATAACAATACCTTGAGCCATTAACGAATTGACAAAATCTCATCCACCGTGCACATGAAAAACAATAGCCATGTCAGAAAAAAAATAAAAAAAATAAGGTTTCAATTTATGTTTCCAAGAGAGGAAACAACTTTTGTTGTCTATCTCGTCTTCAACATCTAATAAAACTATGACCTTAAACAATAAAGTAACTATCAAAAAACGAAAAAAGAAAAGAAAACCGTCAAAGAAGAAAACAAAAAAGAGAAATTTTAGTTACTAAAATTGGAAAAATGTGGAGTACATCTAATTTTTAGTAGGCTTAAAAGGGTTGCAGGCTGTCATTTGTCATGACCTTAAGTAGTAAGCCCAATATTCGAATGTTTGAACATATCAATTACAAGTACATGGTGACACTATTCTTGGACCGACGTCTACTTAGGATTTGTCCTCCAAGCAGGACACTTTAATATCTTGAAATTGGACATTGCACTTTGATGATTTACAATGATTATTGACAATATAATTTCAAATTAAAAACAAAGAATGCTACAAAGTCATGTGAAGATTTTATTATTCATTTTTGTTCATTTTCCCTCTCCTACTTAATTTCGATCCTAATCTAGTGTCCCGATGCTGCGTTTCATATAAAGCAGAGATACACAAGGAAAAATGAGAAAATGAGGTCACATTTTCTTCATTCTCACAATTAGCTGGATAGTAAAACTCACACATTCACACACAGAAAAGAGAGATCTAGAGATCCAAAATGTCATTGTTTGGGTTAAGGGATTAAAATTTAGAGAAATTTAACCTTATACCACTAGGAAATCAAAAGTATTATCGAATTTACAAATTTGATGAAGTTTAGAAACTACTTTCAAAATTTTAAAGAGGGAATTTGTTTTACGTCAATCAATGTTATGGAGTGAATTTAAGATATATCAGTCCATTAAAATCTTACGAAAAAAATCATCGTTAATGCAACCATTCTCTTATACAAGATATCACTGAACTCACCTTGATGCTTCCTTCAAAAGAATTCACTCTTGTTGGCTAACAAGGGCTTCCTCGTCCACTTGTAAAAGCCAATTGATTTACTCTTCAGCCATCGAATTAATATCAAACAAAGAGAGGAGAAAGAGAGAGATGCAAGATTTAATTTTAAAGTTAGTAGTATTAAAAAAATGTTATAAGTAAATCATGTGGGACATATCCCAGATTTTCAAATCTCACAATAACATTTATGTGTGTTGAAAGATTCTATGACCAAACCCTCGAAGGTCAAAATCCACATCCCAAGCTATCATCTTTGCTTGTCAAATGAACCCATTGGACTCAGATTTCTTCTGCAACTTGCAAGTTATCCCATTTTAACAATTCTCCATTACTTTCATTCTCGTTCAGTCTCCTGGAGTTCTTGCAATATGCAATTCATTTCCTAAGTAACAAGGCACAAAATTTATTTGCAGTTTGTATTTTCAACAAAGGAATATCAAATTAAATACTAGTATATATATATATTTCTGCAGCGTTGCCAACATGCATCAAAAAGTTTCAGAACTCAAAGTAAAAGATATTTCTTTCATCAAATAAAGGTCAATCTTTAGATTCTTCTACAGAGCTATATCAATTCTTGGCCCAACAGGTTTTCTCTATCAAAGGTTTCTCCATAAATCATCATCTGGTAAGAACTCTTGATCTTCTGCAAAGTTGTTGCCATATCCATGTTCATATTCAATTCTCTTATGCTTTCAACTTCAGAGTACTCTGTAAAAGTGAAAAACCATTACTACCTCTTGCAGGGTGTGTGTGTTTAGTGTTATTAACATAGTACTGTACCTTAATATTTGTTTCAAGTGTTTTTAGGTAAAACATGGCTCCACATTTGCTTCATGGGACGCTTCTTGCAACGATATATGAAGCTGACAGATTACATGGTGGATTCAGCTTTGATTTATGCGGCAAGGTATAATATTTTCTTATTTTAAGATAGCAAATACATAATTATTTTTTTATGTTGAACTCGAATTCATGACATTGTCTAAAGATTAATATGATCCTAATATGTATTCTGAGCACCATGTATGCAATTTTACTTAACAGTACTATCTATAGAAGATGCTTGTGCTCTTGTTTGTTAACTTATATGTAATTTATCCCCCTTCATTTGAATGCTTAACAGTACTAAGAAGAGATGGTAATATTGATGTCAGGATTGTGTTATTAAAAACATATTCCTGCAGTTCTTCTAATGCTCTTTTTATGTTATCCTTTAATGGCCATTGCTGTTTGAAGACTGGCAATCCACAAAATAGGACAAAAAGATTCTTATCACAGTTCAAGAGATTTGTGCTTTGCCGTCCTGAGGTACATTTTTTGGACATAATATTTTCTGAAATGAAATTTCAATCCACATGCTGATAAAAATGTTGGAAATTTGAGCAGGTTGTTGGTTCCAAACTCTATGCCACCATCGATTTAGAAAGGGCGAGGGTCGGGAGGACTAGAGTGATTGAAAACGAGCCTTCTAATCCGCGTTGGTATGAATATTTTCACATTTACTGCGCCCATCCTGTTTCTAACGTAGTTTTCACTGTCAAAGATGGTAATGCTATAGGAGCAACATTGATTGGTAGAGCATATTTACCTGTCGAGGAACTCATGAGTGGGCATGTGGTGGATAGATGGATTGAGATATTGGATGAAGATAGATATCCCATACATGGAGGTGGCAAAATCCATGTAAAACTGCAATATTTCCCTGTTATTCAAGAAAGTAACTGGTCTCAAGGCATCAAAACTCCAGCATTTGGAGGGGTGCCTTACACATTCTTCAGGCAGAGACAGGGCTGTAAAGTTTCACTCTATCCTGATGCCCACGTGTCGGATGAGAACATCACGCAGTTTCTGAAGTCTGAGGGGTATTATGAGCCACAAAGATGCTGGGAAGACATATTTGATGCAATTAACAATGCTAAACACTTGATATACATAACAGGGTGGTCTGTTTACACTAAAATCACATTGATAAGGGACCCGAAAAGGCAAAAGCCTGGAGGAGAAATAATTCTTGGAGAACTGCTGAAGAAAAAGGCAGATGAAGGTGTCAGTGTTCTCATGCTCGTGTGGGATGACAGGACTTCGGTTCCGGAATTGAAGAAGGATGGCCTAATGGCAACTCATGATCAAGAAACGAAAGCTTATTTTCAGAACACGAGGGTACGTTGTATGTTGTGCCCTCGTAACCCTGATGATGGCACTAGCATTTTCCAGGGATTTCAGGTCTCAACTATGTTTACACACCATCAAAAGACAGTTGTGGTAGACAGTGAATCCCCTGGAGGGACGTCCCAAAAGAGAAGGATAGTTAGTTTTGTTGGTGGAATCGATCTTTGTGATGGACGATATGACACAAGAAATCACTCCCTTTTTAGGACATTGGACACAGTTCATCACGAGGATTTCTACCAGCCGAACTTTCCAGGCTCTTCAATCAAGAAAGGAGGTCCAAGGGAGCCCTGGCACGACATTCACTGTCGGCTTGAAGGGCCAGTAGCTTGGGACGTGCTGTACAATTTCGAGCAGAGGTGGAGGAAACAGGTTGGGAATCAGTATATTTATTCAATCAATGAACTGGACAAATTCATTGTTCACCCAACAGAAGTCACATCATCAGAAGACCCTGAAACCTGGAATGTCCAAATATTCAGATCAATTGATGGTGGAGCTGCTTTTGGCTTTCCAGAAAAACCAGAGGAAGCAACAGATGTAGGCCTTGTCAGTGGAAAGGATAATGTAATAGATCGGAGCATACAAGATGCCTATATCCACGCCATTCGCAGAGCAAAAAACTTTATATACATTGAAAATCAATATTTTATTGGGAGCTCATTTGACTGGAAAAAAACAAGGGATATCACGGTTGAGGATATAAATGCATTGCATCTCATACCGAAAGAGCTTTCTTTGAAGATAGTCAGTAAGATTCAGTCTGGGGAAAGATTTACAGTCTATATTGTGATTCCCATGTGGCCAGAAGGCATACCCGAAAGTGTTTCAGTTCAGGCAATCTTGGATTGGCAGAGGAGGACAATGGAGGTGATGTATACCGATCTTTCTAACGCCTTAAGAGCCAAGGGACTTAGTGACGTGGACCTTAGGGAGTACTTAACTTTCTTCTGCCTTGGCAATAGGGAAATCAAGACGGCTGGAGAATACATACCTCCAGAGAAACCTGATCCTGATACTGATTACAGTCGAGCTCAGCAGTCGAGACGATTCATGATTTATGTTCATTCAAAACTGATGATAGGTGAGCAAATAACTTCTCCAGATTTTGAATATATTTATTTATTTCTTTGTGCCAAGGTTCCATTAATTATTTCTTCCTTATATAGAAAGTTCAGTTCTAATGAGCCCTTAATCATTTTAACTTTCTATTCTCTGGGCATGACTCAATTTTCTTCAGCACAAAAAAAAAAAAAGAAAAAAAAAGCCAAAATGGGCTTGTAGAATTGTGTTAATTATTAGGATCTTGTAGTCTAAATGTGACTACTTATCTAGCAGGAAGGATCCCTTGTCATACTCTGAATTCTATAGCATTTCATATTCTTAAAGATGATCATCAATGTTACAATGCTTAAATCTTTGATTAATTTCTTGAGTTTGTTTCTAAATCAACAGTGGATGATGAATACATAATCATTGGATCGGCCAACATCAACCAAAGATCAATGGACGGGGCACGAGACTCTGAGATTGCGATGGGGGGATTCCAGCCCCATCACCTGGCTAACATGCAGCCAGCCAGGGGTCAGATATTTGGCTTCCGAATGGCCTTATGGTGTGAGCACCTTCTACGTGAGGACGACATATTTCTTCACCCGGAAAGCCTTGAATGCGTGCGAAATGTTAATGCAATTGCTGATCAAAACTGGAACACGTACTCAAGTGAAACGTTTCAAGAAGACCTTCCAGGCCATCTTCTTAGTTACCCCGTTCGTATATCAAGTAATGGAGAGATCACTGCACTTCCGGGGTTTGAATTCTTCCCTGACACCAAAGCTCGTGTTCTTGGCACCAAATCAGACTATCTTCCCCCTATCCTCACTACTTGAAGGGAATGTGGTACACAATCACTTGATCCCTCCGTCAAATTTAAACTGTTTGTTTTTGTAAGAAGTGAAACAAAATAATGTAAGATAAATTTCTTTATATTGGATAGTACATGGAATGATGTGTAGAGTTATATAAATAGGCTTTATTTCCATCAGTAAAAGATAGTCTTTGCTCAGTTAGTTTTAATCAATATTGCTCCTTCCATTGCCATCGGTGGTTTTAGACTTCTAGCAGCTGAACTTGGAAAGGACTGTGAAGTTGTGCTGTATCAATGACAATGCCTAAGAACCAGTGTATGTGGAGGAAATGTAAATGAACTTTGTCATACATAATGACACTGCAAGAGAGTTCAAAATGTCTTTGAAAATCTACAATTAATAAAGAGGAAGGAAAAGGAAAAGGAACATGGTGTGTATATAGGAAAAACAGAAGGAGAGGGAACTCCTTGCATATGCAGAATAAATGATTGATTTCTTTTAGAGTTTGTGAATGATTTCTTCTAAACCATTACTGCAAATGATGATGATGATGATGAGATGATAATAATAATTATAACCATAACAAGAATAACAATAATAACAAACAAATGTACGTCTAAACGAAATTTTAATATGGAGAATCTTAATTAAGTTAATTGACAAAAAATATTATCGCGATCATCAGTTTTAATGATAAACTAATTGGGCAATTTTTGAAGAGAAATGTTATTTATCAATCCTAAGTGTTAAATCAATTTTAGTTACCTATCATAATAATAATAATATAAATTCATATTTAATATCAAAATAAAGATCGAGTCCAAATATATATTTAGTTTTTCTTAAATGCAATGCCAAACGTTATATCAGATTATCCTCTCTCAATTGCAATTGATATATGTATAAATTCATTACTTGTAGAAGATAAAATTTTCTATAAGCTTTCATAGTTCATCCAATCCAAGTTTAGAATTTCTTTTACTCAAAATAACATGAAAATTGGAAATAATTCAAAACTTGGTTAGAGTACAATAGCGTTGCATCCAATCAATCCAATAGTTTGCAAGTCAACTGATAAGGGCAGTTACGTACTTACACACTGGGAACCAAGTGGCATACAATCCCATACTGTCCACTACCCACTTAGCCCAAGGCCCTCTCCCTCTCTCTCGCTCGCTTTGCTTTGCTTTGAACACTTTTTGTGCTATAAATTCAAGAATTAACCAACCCATCGTAAACTTGTTGATTGATTAGGTCAAAAGGGTAATCATTTTCTTAATTAGAGTGTTTAATTCCTTTGGGTTTTTTTTTTAATTCTATTATTCAGTTGGTTAATTCTTGTTTTGGTTTGCAGATCAGTTGGCTCTCTCTCTTTGTGGAAATTGAGATCTGGGCTTCAAAAAGAAATGATTTTTCTGAGTGAACTATCATTCAGTAGTATCATCTTTTAATGCAGTGCTGGTGTAGATCAGTTCCCTCTTGGATTTCTCATTTACTTGCATGCATGGGGTAAGTTCTAATGCCTCCCTCTATGTGTTTGTACATTCACATACCCGAGCTATAAAATTAGATAAGGGAATAATGAGAGGGAAATATGAAAAGGATATGAACCTTTCTGAAACACTAGCTAACATGAGGAATGCAAGTTGCTATTTTTAATAATATAGGGGGTCTTTTTCTTGAGATTTTGGGTAAGTTATTTTTAATGTTAAAATTTCATTTGCTTTAATTTGGTTCTTCTTAATGTGGTTTGGAATCTTGGTTTTGCTTCTGTTTTAAGCAAGCAAAAATAGTGTGTGTAAGCAGAATGTTTTGATTTTTCTCTTTCTTTTACATCATGCTTTGCTGGGTGTTGTAAAGAGTTTGTTGGAGTTGTATTCTATACCTGCTTAATTGTATGGAATTAGCTATATCATCATAAATGAATATTAGAAAATACCACCAGCTATGTATCATAAATGCTGTTTAATTATACAGATGGAGGCTTGTGTTGGAAGAATGCCTATGTTTTTTCTTGGGGTGTTGTAGGAAGTATTTTCAAGCTCTTATTGCTCTGATTATGGAAAGATTGAAGGATAAGTGCCGAAATATTTTTAGTGTAAGAGGTCATAATGAGTCTCGAACATTTTATTTGCTGACATTTGCTTTGATTATTTAAATTCAAATGCTTACATTGCTATTTCTGGATATTGAAGTTTTCATTTGCTTCCAATTATTATGAAATTTTGCCTTAAAACTTTCATTTATCATTTCTTTAATTCTGTTGCAGAATTGGAATGCTTTTTGTTTTCTATTTCTGGATATTGTTTCTTATTTTCTCAGATCCCAAATTAGAGTGCTTTATTTCATATTTTCTGGATGTTGAACTTTAATTCTCTTGAATAAGTGACCAATTGGCACACACATAGTGTGCTTGAGTTTTTGGGTTGACAATAATTCTGGCAATATTCTTCTTACTTCAGTCTCTCGTACTTAGCATCACCAAAGGTGTACAAACTCTCAGATTTCTTCGTGGTTCTTGGATATGATATCTTGAGCCTGATGTCCCTTCCTTTGACCCTAACCCCACCCCCCGCACAGTCACATGGTATTTTCTTTAAGATATGTCAAATGTTTGAACCTTTGGTTGTTTTCTGGTGTTTCTTGAATGTCCTCAAGATTAAAGCATAGTTGCTGTGTGAACTGGTTTACAATCTATGTACTAGATTCTCGTAAATATTAGGAAATATTGCTTGGAAATGGTTTGTGATACTACTACATTTTGAAATGAATTTTTCCTGTTTTAGTTGAAACCTCTATTAATGTCATCAAAGAATTGTAGATGTGGGTCTGAAATCATTAGTGAACTTTGTTATTGAGTTAGTGAAAATGGACTTGATCTTCAGATGAAATATGTTTGTGGCAAATCCTTCATTGTCATAGTAAAGCTGGGTTTACTCAAGACTCGTGACATAAACAGATTTCACAGTGGACAATTATAAGGATCTATTATATTTTATTTTTAAATTGCTTCTCTTGATGCAATTTGTAGGAATAGTATTCCTGGTAGCTGAAGGCCAAATTCTCATCCCTTTACGTTTTGATATGAATTATATATTTTTGAAATATTTCTTTGGTATGATGTACTGAAAATATCTTAATATTTCTGCCGATACACTAATCATTTATACGGTAATAAACCTAACTTGTAACAGAGCAGAGGTTGTCTTGGATTTTGTACCAAGTCACCACCTGTAATTTCTGTGGATGAGCCGTCCAAGGGACTGAAAATTCAAGGGCAACGTGTGAGGAAACATAGTTTACCAGAGGACCTTTGGAGCACTAGCTCAGATGACATGGATAATAGTGCCTTTCAATCCCATAGAAGTATCTCATCAATCAGCACTTCAAACCAGACCCTTGATTCTCACAGCAGTGCTGGTGGCACAAGCAACTCCACTGAATTTGTAAATCATGGCAAGTGATTCTATACTATCCTCTTGTCTATGCACAGCTCTTGTGGATCATTGAACTCGAAGAATATATGCTGTAAGCCTTGGGTTCTGACACCATTACAGCTGCACCATCTGTTTTGTATTAGTTACTAGAGGACCCTAGGACAAATGCAACAGGATTTGTAACTATTATTAGCCTTTAGACATTCTCGAAATTTAAAACCTCCTCTGGTCCAAACAGCTTTGTTCCTGCCGTTTAGTTTTTCCCTTAGATGCTTAATGTGGTATGTTCTACTGAATTATGCAAACTTGCTATCATTGTTATTATCTCAGATGGCCATTCTCAGTCGCAGTGAGTATTCACTGTATTCCGAGCCCACTTCCTATCCCTTAGTATGTTAAATAATCTCTTGCTGTCATCCATTCTGGTACACACTGGACTAACAACCTGCTTATAGATTTTGGTCTTATTTTAATACGCCTTAATATACTGACTGCCTGAATATAGCTGTCACAAGTACACTTGAGAAGAAAGATAAAACTATCATTCTTCTATGCATTTTTCTTTTGTTTTTATTATACGAGAGAAATCTTAGCCTATCTGCCTTTTATCATTCTTCAACTTTTATTTATTTATTTCTCTGAAGGACTTCTTCTTTGGAATCAAACAAGGCAGCAGTGGATTGGAAATAAGGGATCTCAAAAGCGTGTACAACCACAAGAACCCAAATTGAGGTAACATCTTTCATTTTCCTTACGTCTAAAATAGCAAGAGTTCATTGATGAGCAGAGTAAGGATATTAGTGCAAACAAAACATCACATTTCCAGTCCTTGATTTCTGCTATTGGTGGGAGGTTTTTCCCTCAAGAGATATGGTTGGAGTGTTGAATGAATTCAATGTTGTTGCTATTTATTTTGCAGTTTGAATGCAACTTATGAGAGTTTGCTTGGGACCAGCAAACCTTTCCCCCAGCCCATCCCGGTGGCGGTGAGTGTGCTACATTAATCATTATATTCTGGTTTCTCTTTGTTCTTTTTCTTAACTTTGAAGTGTTCAACCAACAGGAAATGGTTGATTTTCTGGTGGATGTCTGGGAACAGGAGGGGCTTTATTATTGAGTTAGTAAGAGGATGCAAAATTTTCAACTGTGGCATTGCTAATCAAGCAGCTTCTATGCAAGGGTTCATATAAACATAAGCGATGACCCTGTTTTACTTTTGTTATTTTGAGGTTCAAGCTTCCAAGGAATTTATAATTAGCTTGTTATATGCGCTCCTCCTCCCCCCCCCCCCCCCCCCCCAATATATATATATATATATATATATATATATATATATATATATATATTACATAGATCGCAATAATTTTTCCTAATATTAGAACAGATTTATCTGCTAACCTAATATTTTTCAATATAAACTTCTTTTTAATGAGCTTATGCTAATAATAATTTATTAAATAATGGAATTGATTGTCAATTTTAAAAAAAAAATGAAAGAAAAGAAAAGAAAATCTCTGGTCGTGGAGATGATTAGTGTGAATTATAACCTTAATAATGAAATTAATTCATGATGGATATGACCCCCTTTCATCCAAGAATAATGTCAGAAGCCAATGTAGTCAATGTCTCTTAGCCGCCATGCATGCCGTCACTTCTACTTGCACAATTGACTAAACCATTAGGTTTCACATCTGGGGGTGCATTAATCTTGGTTCATTTTTCATAAAACGTATTGTTTTCTTGATTTTATTTATTTATTTATTTGTTTTTGCAAATGTGAAAACGTGTCTTGGTTAATTTTTATTTCCTTATTTTACAATAATCCAAGTTATTCCATATCCAATGTAGAACTCTTCAGAAGTGGACATGCATGGACCTTGATGCTCCAATTTGTCAAAGGAAAACCACTCCTCTTTGTTAGCCCGTCAAATTCTTGAGGTGAATTGTCGGCCAATTTGATATAAAAGGACCATGATAGGTTTGTAGTGCATGCACACAAAACATGGGACATGATTACCAACCCCCACCGTCCTAGTAAGTTCATGCTGATTTTCAATTGTTAATCTGAAAATTTTAGTACAAACTCGATTTAATTGAATCAAATTAATTACATTGCAAAAGTAATTTTTTTTTATTATTTATATTCTTTAAACTAATCACATTATACATATAAATTCATTTATCTTGTGATGAGTTTGCGTCTTTTTTCTTAACTAGATATGATGCCCTTAGAAAAAGGAAAAAATAAAAATATATCGCTGAAAGATAACTACGATATATCAAATAGAGTTGAGAGGTCGAGAGTAAATTATACTATGGATAACATAGTAAATAAAAATACAAATTTTATTTTGTCTTTTGGGTTTTATACTTCCATTTTTCCACTCAACTTGGACGAAACAAAATTAGGTTCCAAAGGAGTTTTGTATATAATATATTTTTTATTTTACTTTCTCTCCAATCTCTTTCAAACCAAACAAGTAAATTTTTTTTATACACCTATTTTATTTTATACATTCACTATTCATGCCAATCAAATGAGCTCTTAACATTACATCAATATATCAAAAACTAATTAAATAAATCCAAGGTTTCAAATTTAGATACCCACATTAATATTACTCGAACCTAAGTTTTGAAGGAATACTCAGAATAAAATTGATACACATTGGCCGGTGACACTTAATAAACATGTCAGCATATACTGAAAGTTAATATTCAATGAAATGACAATAATATTTATTATGTGTAGCAGGCAGCTGCTCCCAGTCAACTTGCACCAAAAATGTGTTTTGTGAAAGCTGAAAGGCAAAAAGGAACCTTCATCATTCAACTTGCAATATGGGATGAGTTGGAACTAACTTGGAAAATACAGAAATATGTTTTTGTTGACAAAATCTACATCAATATAGTGCCCCCCCCCCCCCCCACATATATATATATATATATATATATATATATATATATATATATATATATTTAGAGGAGGTTAAGTATAAATTACCATATTCAAATGTCAAGGCACAGCAACTTTCTAACATCATCAAAGTAGTCCTCAATTCTTGATTATGTGGAGTTGAGCAGTCCTCAATTCTTGATTATGTGCAGTTATGACTCAATAAGGCAAAACTACTATCAAATTATCAGCCATTAGAATTTTTCATTAGAATCAATTGAGACGGATATTGATACAATTTAAACAATTATTGCATTATTAAGCTTGCCCATTTGTGGTATACTATAATTAAATAATGACATGTCACACATTTTTTAAAATCAAGATTCCATTATTAAAGGTTGCCCACTTGACCTTACCTTTGTTGAATTATGGTTCATCATCTTAAACATTGTGTGGAGTGGAAAGTTATAGGATTAAGAGGTACAATTGGGTAAATTAACTTTGCATTAGAGTAAATGCAAGTTGAGATTTTCCAATTTTGTTTAGAAAATTGTGTACTGCAATAATAAGTACTTAATTAGGTGTAGTGGGGGTGATGTATTAGTTCAGTGTCTAATAATAGAAATAATCCTCACACAATTAAGTGTCCTGCAGTGCATGAGTTGTCAAGATGGGTGGAATTGAATGCTGTCCTTAAAATATAATCCAGTCGGATTTCGAGACCTATTTTGCAAAATTAAAACCTTGTTTGCAAATCGAGAGAAATAAAAAACTTAATCATGTCTTGTGAAAAATCGACGTTGAGATGCATTTGAGAGAGTAAAAAAACATGTTTAAAATGCACAAATTATTTTTGTTCATTTAAAATAATAAGATGTTTGAAATAAATTAGCATTAAATTACTGAACATTCAATGTATATCTTAAAATGTCGAAATATTATGATAAAAAAAGAGAGTATGTTAAAAACTTAACAGAGAAAATGATATACAAAAAGGAAATAGAAAGGATATAAAAATTAACTTGGAACTATGTCCCAAATGTGGAGTTGTTATTTCACACACTAAAGCTATCAAAGTAGTTACTCTATAGATTTCTTCACGTATAATATATCAAGACTAAGACATATCTTTTGCGTGCATGCATGTGTGTGTGTGTGGGGGGGGGGGGTTGGGGGTTGGGAGGGAGGGAGAGAGGCTTATTCATTGAATGCAATAATATGAGATATTCTTGGACAATTGCTCACCACCAACAAGATTTCTATAACCAATACAAATAACATTTCTTAATAAAACTATACAAAATAATTTATACATCCACTTGGATTCTGAATCATCTGTCGTCCACCTTTTCCAGCAATTTATATAAATTTTCTTCCTGATCCGAGGCGGATCCACTTGCGCAATGTGTGGAGAAACTAAATATTACGTGCAGCAGTAATATGTAAATTAAATTCAGCTAAAGCATCTGCATCTCTATCACACTTCAATGTATATTGACCTGCACCATAAATGAATTACTAGTATAATCTTTATATGGTAACTTTTTGTGATTCATTACATTATGGCATATGTTCTTAAATGATGACTTTTTCTTATTCATGACGTAGAGATGTTTCTTTCTTGAGCTCTATGGTTATCTTTTGACTCAAAAATACTAGAATAGAATATGTTCTCATATTTACAAATGTTAATTCTATATTTTTTGAAAATGATAAGAGTGTCTCTTCAATTTTATAGTATCTCTTCAATTGTATTATAGTATAGATGTTCTTCACTTGAAATCAAAGGCCCAAACATAACCTTAAAGATTAAAAAGTGTTTGTGTGAATATTAAATATCTAAATAGCATGTTCTAGTTTCTTTTTCTTTCATTTTCTAATTTTGTCTAATTCTTGATTATGATTAGAAAAACTAAAATGGGCACAACCACCATGGTAAAAGAACTAAATATATACATACATATTAAATAAATAAACAACAGGTAAAGTTTTTCCATCCTGTTGGATTTGGTATCTCTTGAAAGATGGGTTTTTGGGATGGAACAATTCTGATTTTCTTAACAATGAATGCAAGAAACATTGAACATAACAAAGAGTTTGATTCATTGCATGTAACCCTTTCTCTCTCTCTCTCTCTCTCTCGAAAAAAAAAAAAGAAGGGAAAAGCTAAAATTAAATAAAGTGAGTGAAAAATAGACCCCACCACTTGACAACAAAAGATATGCATAGGATATAACACCACACCCTGTACTGCACATTTTGTAACCTACACCCACCACACTTTTTTCTCTACTTCCTCTTTTTGCCCTATTCAACAGGGTTTCTTCAATGATCTCTTGCCTTTGATTCTTTTCCTCTGATGCATTCAGTTATTCTTGTGGCCCTGTTGATAGTCTATTTCTTGCTTGATCTGATAGTTTTTGCTCTCGCCAGAGGGTTTTCTGGGCTTACACGGTCCGGATTTGAATTTCCAGGGGTTTTCACACAGTTCCCATGTCTAAAGTCTTGGATTTCAGTGGTATGACCTCAGTTTTGAGCTTTATATGTTTTTGATGAGTTTGTTTAAGTCTTGTGGTTTTCTTGGTATATGCGTTTCTATACTGTTTTGTTTGTGGCATGCTTTAAGTCTTCTATTGAAGTGAAATATTATGTGGGTTTTGGTTAAAGTTCATTTCTTTAGCTTTATGTGCCTTCTTTTCTACCAGATCTTGTTATTTTCTTGAAACATATTAGAATACTCGTACACAGACATTGCAGTTTACTGATTTGAAGTTTTAGTTATAGCTTTTGCTGGGAGTTTGTATCTTTGGTCTTATATGACCCAATCTTTGTTTTATCTTGTTATTTTCCAGCAATATCTTGTTATACGTCTATATCCATTCTTTAATTGACACTGGCGGTAGTTCCTCACATCTTTGTTCCGTTTTGGGTGAATTTGTTGACCGTTGTTTAAAAGCTAGACAGAAAGCTGATGATCAATGGAAGGAGGTGTGCATAACTGATGTTCTGAATTAATATGTTAGTTACAACTGCTCAATTTTTTTTTGTAAGGCATGCGTATTGTAGTTGGAAAATTGCTTATGTGATAATTTTTAGACGCTAATCGTACCTTCACGCTTTATTCACTGCTGAATCTTGGTATGAACACATTTTTATGATGTGACACTATCTGATTTGTGGACTTGTACACGAGCCATTAATTTTGTTATTCAACAAAAAATAATTATAATTATAATTATTATTTTTGTTAAAATATCTGATGAGTTTCCACATCTTTGCTTACAGATGTTGACACTTTTTGCCCTGGGGAGTTTCTCCCAAATCCAAAGGACTCGAGTCTGTTTTTGTCTCTTGGTAGCCATATGGATGTGTTTTTTTTGCCTCGCAAAAGATCTCGCATCAGTGCTCCATTTGTTGTTAGTGGAGAACCAAAGCAGCAGCCATCAATTGAAGTTCTTCCTGATGAATGCCTCTTTGAGGTTTTCAGACGTCTTCCTGGGAGCCAAGAAAGGAGTGCTTGTGCCTGTGTATCAAAGCGCTGGCTCATGCTTTTGAGTAGCATTCGGAGGGATGAGATATGCACCTCTGAAATCACTCAATTCGTGGAGCCTGAGATCCGATCAAATCCTCAGAAAGCAGATGATTCTGCCAAGCCTAAAGAGAAGCGTGAATTTCATGATTCCAATGGAATTAAGTCTGAAGATGAAGAATGCGAAGAGACTGACTCTCATGGTTCTCTCTCTAGATGCTTGGAAGGGAAGAAAGCTACAGATGTGAGACTTGCTGCCATTGCTGTTGGAACTGCAAGCCGTGGAGGTTTGGGCAAGCTTTCCATCCGAGGAAGTACTTCTACTCGTGGGCTGACTAACCTTGGCCTCAAGGCCATATCCCGTGGTTGCCCTTCTTTGCGAGTTCTTTCTCTGTGGAACTTACCTTCAATTGGTGATGAAGGGCTATGCGAAATTGCTAGTGGGAGTCATTTTCTTGAGAAGATTGACCTCTGCCATTGCCCGGCTATCACAGATAAAGGTTTAATTGCTATTGCAATGAACTGTCCCAATTTGATGTCAGTTACAGTAGAATCTTGCTCAAACATTGGTAATGAGAGTTTGCAAGCTTTGGGCCGCTACTGCTCCAACCTGAAGTACATTACTGTTAAAAATTGCCCACTTGTTGGTGACCAGGGAATTGCGAGTCTATTTTCATCAGCTGGTCACATCCTGACTAAAGCAAAACTTCAGGCACTCAACATCAGTGATGTGTCTCTTGCTGTCATTGGACACTATGGGAGTGCAATGACTGATCTAGCACTTGTTGGCCTCCAAAATGTGAACGAGAGGGGCTTTTGGGTCATGGGTAAGGGTCAAGGTTTGCAGAATCTGAAATCTTTATTAATAACTGCTTGCCAGGGAGTTTCTGATTTAGGGCTTGAAGCTGTGGGTAAAGGTTGCCCAAATCTGAAGTTGTTTGCCCTCCGAAAATGTCCACATGTATCCGACCATGGAGTGGTGTCTTTTGCCATAGCTGCTGGTTCACTTGAAAGTCTTCAATTAGAGGAGTGCCACAGGATCACACAATGTGGGGTTTTTGGTATCCTTGCAAATTGTGGTGGGAAATTGAAGGCTCTTGCATTGGCAAACTGCTTGGGGATTCAGGACTTGGACTTTGGATTTCCATTAACATCTCTTTGCCACTCACTCCGATCATTGACCATCCGCTACTGTCCTGGATTTGGTGATACTGGCTTGGGCATGTTGGGTAGACTCTGCCCCAAACTGACTCAAGTGGATCTTAGTGGCCTTCAGGGTATAACTGATGCTGGCATTCTACCTCTTGTTCAGAGCTCGGAAGCTGGTTTGGTAAAGGTAAATCTGAGTGAATGTGTAAACCTGACGGACAATGCGGTTACAGCCATTGCGAAGCTTCATGGGGAAACTCTCGAGCTTCTGAACCTGGATGGTTGCAGATACATCACTGATGTGAGCTTGATGGCAATTGCAAGGAATTGCTCGCTGCTGAGTGAACTGGATGTTTCCCGGTGTGGAATAACAGATTCTGGGATTGCAGTCTTGGCTGCGGCTGAGCGGATCAGTTTGCAGATATTTTCCCTCGGAGGTTGCTCTTTGGTATCTGACAAAAGCTTACCTTTCCTGGTTGTGTTGGGTATGACTTTGGTGGGGTTGAACATCCAGCACTGCCGTGGAATCAGCTGTGGCACCGTTGATCTGCTTCTAGATCAACTTTGGAGGTGCGATGTACTTTCTTAAGCAGGAAACACGTTGAAGAACCCCGTTCAAGAATTGAATTGAAAGCCACAGATGACCGGGGTGATAAGGAATTTCCACTACTTAGTAAAGCTTTTACATGTAGCAGTTAGTGGTCGCAGTTTTTGGGTCCATCACAATGGGTCTTTGATCGTCGAGCCCGCAAGTCTACTTTTTTTCCAGCTAATTTGGCCGGATGCTGGTTTTTGCAGCTCTCTTTTTGTCAGGAAAGCTGTTGCAAGAATGTTGGTCTCTAATGATGGGAGCCAACCTTCTTTACACCACACTTAGCTGAGAACTCTGGCAGTGGGCTCTGGATCTTTAGATCTTTCAAGTGGTCCTATCATAATGTTTTTAGCTTCTGACCTAGCAGTGGTTTGCCTTCTTGTTCTGGTGGAAGCTTGTTATGGTGTTAAGTTGGATTGTTTTAGTTTTACTGCGTTGTCCATATTGGTGAATGGCTGTCTGCTGTTTGCGTCTACTGAGTCTGTTAGGGTTGTTTCAGGGTTGCTTTTGGCAGTTTCACGTTTGTTGCCTTGCTTTCTTGGGCTTTGGCCGTGGCAGTGAGTTCTTTTGGTCTGCCATGACAACCTCTCTGCTCTGGAAGGGTTGTTTTTTGTTTTCCCAAGCCCTAGTTTTGCAGGTTTCTCTTGTTGTGAACTGTCCCGTGCAACCTTCTTGTTAATGTAATGCTCAAAAATCGCACTTTGCTTTTCTACCCCTGTTTTCCAATTTGTCCATGAATAAAAGCCACTGTATTGTAGCTGTGTGTGTAAATGTCATAGCAAGAGTTGATCATCTATATTCATCTTGGATGCGTGCATCTATGACTAGTATTATGCTTTCCTTGGCATTTTGTCTTGGTCAGAGAGCAGCCATGCCAGCAGATGACTGTAACTTTCACTAATACGTGTGGAACTTTATGACCATTTTTAACAGGCAAGATTACACGTTTATGACTTTTTTGAGCAGGCAAGATTAGGCTTTTTTGACTATTTGCAACAGGCAAGAGTAGAGGTGAAAGCGAGTGCTGTTTCAAAAGTTGAATGGCTTTAATATTCTTCTAATTAAAGCTTTCTCAGCTTGCCTAATGTTCTTGGTTAAAACTGCACAATGTTGTATTCGGACGGTTTACTGCGTGATAAATTCAGTTTTGGTTAATGATATGAAATACCCATTTTAAGTTAAGCTCCTGATGGTGATTACATGTAAAAGATATTATTTTAATGATAATGATAAATGTGAACTTTAAGCTTTGAGATGCAATTTGAAGGAACCAAGATTACATGCGGTTCATTAAATGTATGAATAGTTAAAGTTGTACTGAAATTAGGTGGCTAAAGCTTCATCTCATTGACCAAAGATGCTGGCAGCAGACATTTCTCTATTCAAGTTGTGACCTGTCTCTATTATGGTTTGAGATGTGCCAGAAAAACTTGTAGTTGTTGGGTAGTATCAGGAAATTAGAGAACATGCACATGACAAATATAGCTTCATTCCGGTGATAGCTGTTTTATGATTATAATTGTCCAAAGAGATGACTTTGGTATCATGGCATTCCATTTAATGACCTGTTTTTTTATGAAGTCATTTTTGCCTCTGTATAGAATGGAGGGAAAATGCTAAGTGGGAGGGCTACGCAACCCACAAACCGTATGAAAACTATCAGTGCAAGAATTGACATCACAAAAACTAGAGAGGATTGGATAAGGCAACTCATCGATCAGATTTTGGGTCCTGCTAAATATAGTTCAGCTCAGCTCATAAGTGCACAAATCTACGCTCGTGTAAACGAGTACAATTGTGAATAATCAGCTCTGATCGTCATATAAGCTTAAGTAATGAACAAATGGTGAATAACGATAAAACATAAGAACAACACAAACAAATAGACTACACCTTAATAAGGATTGATACTTCAGTTTATCCGAACAATTAAAAGCAATACCAGCCCAAAGTATTTGCCAAACTAAAATCTAAAACAGCCTTTGATCTTGAACCATTTCAAGGCAAAATTTCGCAAAAATTCTCACTTTTGACTCGGGTGACAATAATACCTAAACATAAATTAGGATAATAAATTCACCACACTCAGCAAACTTAAAAAAGCATATTAAACAACCAAACTTTGTCGCTGACTATGGGTAAAATGACAAGCCAACCCTTACTAATGTGATCCATGCCTTCATTGTTGGTTGAATTGTGACTTATTCAAACATCTTCGATATTTTATGTGATGATGGTATTGAAGGCCAACTTAAGAGATATACAACCTGTGCCAGGCTATTGATTGATTTAACACTCACACTGCAATGGGTCCCTGCACCAAAGTGGTTTGTTCTTGAGCTTCCAGAACAGGTTGGTTATCCATGCTTGTCTGACTCTCAATTGGCACAGCAGTAGTCCCAGCCTCTAGGCTTCGTGTATCAGATGCAGCTTCACTCGCTTGCTTGGATAAGTCGTTCAGGTGAATCGCAGATTCTCCTGGTTCCGTGGAAGTGGTGATCTTACGAGAGGTAGCTTTTTCCTTTTCATTGGATAAGCTGGTGTTCTCAGAGGGCAACTTAGGAAGAGACTTCCTTAGCGGCTTCTTAACATGGGCAACAGGTGGTGCTTTGGCAAGGCTATTTTGTGACTCCTTCTCATCCAAACTCAACCTACCTGGACGAGAACTGAGGGCATCATTTTCTTCGGAGTTTGCAGTAGGTGAACTCTTTTTACGACCAAGCTTAGGAGATTTGGCTCTTGTAGTAGGTATCTACATCAAAGAATGATTTTAATTAAGGCATTAGGTGTCATATAAAGCACATACAAATTTACAGAAATATCATCACCCTAAGGACTAGAGGACAAGGCATCAGGCACCACATATAAAGCACATTTTACAGAAATATCATCACATAGAGAATTCCTAGTGAAAGCCCTTTAAGGAAGGATCTTAGAAGAACAATCACAAACCAGGAAATAATATGCATGAACTAGAAAAATTGACATTACTGGCTAGAGAAACCAACAACTAGTGTATCCTGTTGGATTTTAAGAGGACACCACCAAGGATAGCAATGATAGTGTTTTGCTGGCCGAAAAACTAGGTTTCATTTGGTTTTGTTTTGGGTTGTTACACGGAAATATTTTGGAGAAAGGTATTTTCGGGAAATGCAGTGGGGCATTTGGAGTATGTTAGGTTTTATTTTGGCAATGGTTCGTGTGATGTATTTCGGAAGAAATTGGTGTTTGGTTTTATTTTGGAGGAGATATTTTCTACTGTAAATTTGTAAAATCATCACCTTCCAGATTCCCACTTCTTAATTATTGGTTGTGCACAAGCCTGATACATTGATCAGATTGAAATCAGTTTGTGACCTCAGCCATAATTTTCATAGTATGTTTAAATTGCCAGCAATGTAATTCTGTTAGATGTAAAGCTTTTTGCAGTACAACCAAAAAGTATACACACATAGACAACGAAAGAATGAGAACACTCCTCAATACAAGGGTGTACCTCTACTCTAAGCAACAACTGACAATTTAAATGACCAATTAGACCAAGGTATCTAAAACCAAGCAAATTCAGAAGTTAAGAGGCTCAACTATAAAAGAGTCAAAATTTTCACCACAGAATTTGTTTCATTTCTGACAAAACAAATGAGATTACATACCGTAAATAAAGATATGCAACTTCACATGTGTAATAGGTATCAAGTTACCTTCTTTAATTCCACCTTTGGAGGTGGAGGTTCCTGATAGAAGCTTGGCATCGGCGTTGCTTTGAATGCCAAACTCTTTCTCAACATTTTGATCTCGGCTTCCTGTGTTTCCTGCATAAAAATAGAATAAGAACAAAAGTAAATATCAAATTCCACCACCTAAAAATTTAACGCCATAGTATAATTAAAAAACCACACCTTAGTCTTGGCTTGCAAATTACACTTCTCTACTTCCTTCGCATGAATCTTTTCCTCAAGTTTTGAATAGAACTGCCAAACAAGATGCAGGAAAATCTCTCAGGTCCGGATCATGCATGAAAGACTGAAAAGTCAGTACCGCAGATATAACACAATACTAACCTCTCTTCTTTTCTCAGCCCTTTCATTACATTTAAAATTAAAACTATAGGTCGGAAGAATACCCAATCTGTGGGGCTTGGCATCTCCAGCATGACTTCTACAAAGTACTTAAGGATAAAACAAACACAACCTTTACAACAAAAAGTTGCTGAAAAAAATATGTATATGCCTCCACCTTCAGTATTCAAAGGAAGTCATAAACTCAAAAAGGATACACAGAAGACTGTGAGATCTCTTCAGCTTTACTGGCAGGGCCTTTTTTAAGGGCCTTCAGTTTTGTCTCCTCCCTGTAGTCAGGAAATCACAGTTCACAACCCACTGTTGGAGGAAAATATCAGGAGAACATGTAACCTTCATGAATAGTTTATAACAAAGACAAAGGAGATCAAAGTTCTGATATTTCATCTGAAGATGCCAGCTGAGGACCTTGCATTTTCTCACAAGGAAATATCAGTTACCCAGTTTTAGGTGTCATGGAGTTCAAATTAGACAAGGGAATTTAACCATTAGTGAAAAACAACATACGGGAATTCTCCAGGTGGTGCTCCACTCGTGGAAGACGATGTTGCATCAGGATGTCCATGCTGCTGCTTGAGATTATAGAAGAATTATGTTCCACAAAAAGAAGATAATACCCAATAATAATGTAGAAAAAATACATCCATGGGTAACTCATACAGATATATCACCTTTACTTTAGAAATATTTTGATTATTTTGAATAGATGTTACTTTTGAGTTGTCAGCAGCTTGCTTCTCATTGAATGATTTACTTTTTGTTCTGAGAGCAAAAGTCTTTCCGGGGAGTGATTCTGAAGCAATGGTACCATTTGAAGCAACAGAAGATTTCAGCACCTCTTTCCCATCTTTGCTCTTGCTCAACCCTGTTGATGCAGATTGTCTGGGGCTTAAAGGTTTCCCATTCTTGGCCTTCCCTGTACCCTTTTGTGGTTTCAAATTCTTAGAATCGCTAGAATCTTTAACTCCAAGTGCCTACACGTATATGAATATTACATAGTGCAGTTTCAAAAGAATTAGTTAAGCTATGCAGGTGAATAAAAGATCTGGAATCTCCTACCTCGGGTATTGTGGTTGAATGGCTTTCTGGTGGCAAGGCAGGTTCTTCTGTGATTTCTTTGGCAGAGCCTAAAGAATGATCGCTCAGCTTCACAGCATCTTCAAGATTAGAGCTTAAATCTTCAACGCTTGAGCTGCCATTGGAAGTTCCATTTACCTTCTCAGAGATAGGGAGTGGCTCATGAAGACCATTTTCAAACTCCACCCCATATCCAGACACGGGAATGATACTATCAGCAGCCATCAAGCTTATTTCACCTAACAAAATCATAGCCTACATCACAAGTCCTTCAAATAATGCAGCAAGCCCACATCAAAATGTTTCCTTAAAAACACTAGAGCAGAATAAGTCATCCATCTATTAAAATCCAAATAGCATACCTATATACATTTGATACTTCTATCAAAATAGCAGCGCTGAGCAGAATATATAGCAAAAGCCAATCTTCAAATATAAAGCGCACAGTTTCTGCAGCATACTCAGCACCAAAAGGAACTTAAAAACGCTAGGCGCAATCTTAATAAAAAATACATCTCCACCAACAAGAATGCAACATAAAATCTTTATAGACACTACAGAATCTAAACTCAAAAGCTCAACATTCCCTTCACCCCAGACACCCCCCCCCCCACCCCTTAATTTGTTTTCCTATCAAACCAAACAAAACAAGCTTCAACAAAAATTACCAAGAAAGAACAACAAATCTTGTGCCAATAGTAATACAGAAATCAACTAGTAATAATACTAAATGTATAAACTAATCACTTAATAAAACCTCACAAAAAGAAGAACTTAGCAACAAACCCAGAGAAAATAGACAAAAATCAGAAAAAAAAGAACAAAATCGCAAAATAACAAATTCCACACTAGATCTCCAAAACCCTCCAAAGATCCCATCTTTACCCATTCCAAGATTCAGATTCAAAACTCATTTCAACTTTGCAAACAACATATTATCACATCCAAGAAAATGCACACATTTACACCAATATAATTTCATCTCAACGACGAACAATGATATACAATGCTTTAAAAAAAACTTACCGTTTAGAGCATTTGCAGAAGAAAATCAAAAGGCCATTAAATCAGCAAAAGATTGTAAAGATCTCAAAGATTGTTAAATGGGTCTGGCCTGGTCCGGTCTGGTCAGATTTCTTCTCCGAACTCTGAAATGATTTTGAAGTTTTGAAGTGCTCTCTCTCTCTTCGGGTTTTGGAAAATATTTTTTATTTTCTTTTATGGGTGCTTCTTGAAATTTAAAATTGAATTGGAAGGCTCCTCTCTCTCTCTCTCTCTCTCCAAGTTAAAATAGAAAAACAGAGAGGCAAAGGTCTGTTTGTTTCTGGTGGTTTTAGGTTTGTGCCAGCTCTACACTTTCTGCTAAGGAACAAAAAAAAAAAAAAGCCATGGACGAAAAAAATATGAAAAAATAATGTAAAAAATATATCTGCTAACGGACACTCCACATTCTATACGTGTGCACAATTATTTTTGAAATATTTAATTTAATTAATCATAATGTTATAAAATAATTATATTTCAAATAATAAAAAGTAATAATGTGATTGAAAATTGAAAAAAAAATATTAGAGAAAAAAACAAACACATCAAAATAAATATTAGGGAGAGAGAAAGGAGAAAAAAGTTTAAGAGAAGAGGGAAGAAAGAAAGAGAGAAGTTTTTGAAAATACACTTGTTAGTAAGGAGGAACGAAAAAAATAGTAGATAAGTTTGAAAATAGTATTATCCTTTCAACACTTGTTAACTATTTATAGTAATCAAATGACGGATTAAAAAAATTATCACTCCGATATTTAGCCCTCTTCAAGTCTATGTGATATAGAAATATATAGAGACAGAACAAGTTTGGTACATCCAATATATGTGGTAAATATTTTTAATATAAAATAAATAAAATACTCATTTAGTAGCCTATGTGATACAACAATTTTTTTTTTTTACAATTTCAATCTATTTATTTTAATTTTTAGGAAAAAAGTTGAGTGAAGTAAAATAATTCAAGAAAAGGAGAAAAGGGAAAAAATGGTGAGAGAAAGACAAAAAAACATTAATTCTTTAACAATATTATTGTTATAAAATTTTCATAAACGTAATACTATTAATTGTGTAATTTTTATACTAATTAACTACTATAAACTAACTTACTCGTTACTCATAATTACATTTCAAAGAATACTGAATTTGATTGGCCACCATTACAATTTTTGAAATTATAATATTAGTTACACACTTTGATATTAATTAAAAATAATTAAACTCATTATCACATTTTAAATAATACAGTATTCAATTTGATTGGTGCCACATCATCAATGCAAATAAGTCATCAATGTATGACAAGATTAGATTCTTCCATGATTTAAACTCATACTAGCCAATTCAATTTTGCAATATCTCGTACTATATTTAATTCTTTACCGAGGTTATATGGTCCAAAGATTAGAGTTAATAACTTTTTATTGTCATTTCACTTTATGTATAATATTGCAATAAAGTGTGACAAGTGAAAAAAATATATCAAATTAATGAATGGCTACAATACAATGACACTTCAAATAATTACTAGTATGGTGTTGAACATATATCAAGTATTGTGTGCGTATCCGATATGTCAATTTAACATGTTTATAAATTAAATAAAAATAAAAAAAATTCAACATGTCAGATGGCGTATCGGACAGTGTGTCCAATACGTTTAGCACATATAAATTTTTTTTCATTTATTTTAGAAAGTATATGAATAATAAAAAAAATTAATTAATAATTAAATTTTCTCAAAACTACTAGAAAAAAGAGTGTTGCCTCATCTTAAACCACTTTCTCTCTTCACATTTATTTATGGAAGTCAAAACTCTTTTTTTCCCCTTTCCAAAATACATGGTATACAAATCATACTATTAAGTTCCGTTACTGATATGATTTTTTTTTTTTTTTTTTGTACTCGCACCGATATATCTTTATAAATCTATTATCAATTATATATATGCATGTGTATCTGTATGTAATATTGATATATTTACATTAACACTTATGTAAAACTAAAACAAAAATATTTATATATATTACTGAAATCGCATTGTGTCCTAAATTTTTTAAAAAATGTTCTGTTGCGGTATTCGTATGGTATTGTGTTGGTGTCCGTACATCAGAGGTGTACAAACATTAGAAAAGATTTAAAATTATGTTTAAAAAATAAATATACAAAGCATCACTAGAAACACTATTAGCATCCTCAGGACCTCCGTTATCAAACTTAAATTTCGAAATATATTTCATTATAGGTCGTTATTAGAGTCGAAAATATTTTAGTTTAAAACCTTCCGACGTTTAGAGAAATCTCGCTCCTTAAGATAAAAAGTAGATGCAGTGAAGATAATTGCGAACATATATTTTATCGTAAAATGAAGAAAATATCTATTACCATAAAAAAATGTAGGAAAGTTATACCACACCCTTTGAGCCGAATGGTTTATATATATATATATATGTATGTAATAAAAAGCCTAGCTTTGCTTCTCAATTTGATCTTTCTGCATTTATTTTAATTTATTAAATGAATTGCTAATCACTAATTTGCCCTTGCTACTAAGATTGGTCCATCAAGACCTATTTAAATAGATCTAGTTTGGGATTCAATACTTAAGTCCGGGATAATTTTTTTTTTTTTTTTTAATCTCACATACACCACTGGGGCTGATGATAAGTCCGGTTAGACTAATACTGTACATGTTCACAATGCAATAGGGTTTGTCGATCATATCGGTTTCATACTAAATCGATTTATTTATATCCCTAGTTAAATCTTTAGTGGTGTAATATGTCGAGTGCATTTTCTATTCATGTCTAAAATATAATGAGCAGCTTGAATCTATGTAACAATTAATTTGCAAGTATTTGTCAATTGTTTGTGCTGGTAGATGATGGACCAAATGAGCTAGCCCTTTTTCTGTCTTGTCATTTTTCTTATGATTTTCTATTTGCCTTCTTTTATTACACACAATACTTTCAATATAAAAATATAAGTACTGGTTTAGTAAAAATCAAGATTCAATGGAATGATGTTTTTCAAGAAGGGGTGGGGAGAATGGTTAATATTCAAAGACACAATGCTTTTGTGGTGTTAATTTCAAAAAGTTATGGAATTCTACATAAGATAATCTAAACAATGCTTTCATACATTTTAAGTAGTGGCCTTGAGAATCATAAAATTGTCAAGTTGTCTGAGGGAATAATCTTATCTGGAATAAGATTAAAAGAGACGTTTCACTTGAATACTAAGTGATTGTCATGAGAAAATTGGAAATAAAATAAAAAACCCTTGGTCTATAACAAAAGGAATTAAATTTAAATATATGATCAAGGGGGGTTGTGGGGTTAGGTCCCCACTGTGTGGTGGTTTCATTTTTCTTATCATTAAGATGATTTTTAACATTATATTTGTTCTTCAATTTTGAGTGGAGGATTGAAGAAACAAGCTTTGTGCTTATAGTCAACATAAATTATGTGATTGAATTCTTCTGGTAAATTATTAACGATAAAATATTGAAAGATTTTGTTCAAACTTGACTTAATTTTATCAAGATAAAATCAAGTGTGATATAACAAGTGCAATTACAGTGATTTTATATAAATGTAGATTAATCATATAATAAGTATTTATATAATTAAGTTTCAAGTGGACCGGATATGATACTCGTGTTTCCCCTTTTATCCAATAATTAATGGATATACATAAGATTTATGTTTGTTTATAAGAGCCTTTTAGACCTAAGTTGCAAATCGAATCCACGGTCGCCACTTCGGCACTAATAAGATGGCTATAGTCCGTCCCCAAATCAATGATCCATTGAATAAGTCCTGAAGTAGATAGCTCAAGTTGACAAGAAGGAAATGAATTGGGGAAAATTACAGTAACCTCCCCTTATCTAAGTAAATATAGATCTTTTCAGTTTTATAAATTACATTTATCTCTCTTAAGATTAACTTCCGTAACAATATCAAATATTTCTACTGGAGTAACATATTTGTCCTTCATACTAGTTTCTCAACTCGAACAAATAACCAATAAAATCGTAAGTGTAAGATGTTTACAAACAAGTTATCTTAACTCGTTAGGTGGGTTTGTAATTGTTTCCATATTAGAATTTAGATTTAGGATTCATACAAGATTATATTTACTACAACTTATGCATCGCATCATTTATTACAAATACATATTAACCACTTAGATTTTTTTTTTTAAAAATGAAATATAGGGATTAGTGCAGCATCAATGAGTTTGTCACCGTGCCCTTGCTATACAAAAGAAAGTTGATGAATGTGTATACAGTAACAAAGTCAATTGTTAACATCATCAAAATATAAAAAATTGCAAACAGATATAGGCCACTTGCATGCAACAGTCCACTAAAGTAGTTTGGGCAAACAATAAGTTCCTAATAATGCAATATTCTTCAACTATAACGTGATTAAGTTGATAGAGATAAGAAACCCTATTGCTTATAACTAGTTGATGAAGATACTACTGTGTGTGTATATATATATATGAGCAAAGCTGTAAAGGTATGCCTAGATGGTCTCTTGGGAGTTTGGAGCTATGGACTTTATGTTTGCATGAGATACTTGCTCTATTTTTGAGACATTTCCTCGTAAAAACCAAATTAAAAGACGAACATATACATGAGAAATCCTATATGTCACTCACGTGATGTATCATTATGTAATTCAGAAGTATGTATTACTTCACTGCAATAAATGATTGTGCATTTTACTGTTAGTAATTATTGTAGCACTCTCAAAAGGCAAAATGGCCCATTACTAAAAGAAAGAAAATCGTGAAGTTCAGTCAGAAAAAACCAAACAAGCGAGGTCACTCAAGCAAGCCATGCCACTAAAAAGGTTTCCATCGCTTGCTTTTTTGTCTTAACCTGCCCTGTCCAAACCAATCTTTTCCACCCAAATAGTAAAACGAGGATTTAGGAATATAAACTCTTTTCTTTTTTAAAAATTTTTAATCATGGAAAAAAATTGAAAGAAGTGTAACATCTTACCTTCATTTTTTTCATCTAAAAAATCTGGCACCAAATTTCAGCTGTGTGGTCCTCAAGAATATGTCTGTCGGCGGCCCACGGGGTTTCAGACATTCAAAAAAAGAGTCAGAAATTATACACGATATACTACTATATGGTGCCCAGAAAGGAGGGGAAATAGGGCCCATGGATTACATCCTACTTAAAGTGAAAGGTTAAGAGGGCCCTTACAGTGATGTGCCAACTGCCAAATTACAGGACCTTTTAGAGGGGGCTGCTAGCCAAACTACACTTCTCTGTAAACATAGGACAAACTCAAGGGTAGATAAAACTTTCTTTTATTTGCTTTATCTTGTGTTTTGGATAATATATGTAATACATTCATCTTATCTTTATTCCTTTCATATCATCAATAGAAGATGCAATACAAATATACATACATATACACATATATATGTATGTATACGTGTCGTGTGTGTGGGTGGGTGGGTTGGGGGGGGGGTGTTGGCGAGGATGAACAATCATAGAGTTATTCAGTTATCTGAATGGTACAAAATGAGCTAGCTATGTAAAATGTAATAGTTGCCACAGACAACTTAAGGAACAATGAGTAAAACGTTTTGTTTCTAGAGGCCAATAAATTTAACAGAAATGTATACCACAAAAACACACACAACTGATCATTTCTTTTACTACATAGTTTCCCATTATCAATCGAATTGAACATATTATATAACTTTTAAGGTGCGCCAAATGGGCAGCAGGTGAAGTGATCTCCTGTATATATACTGCAAGAGCATAATTATTACTCAAGACAGTTACAATTACCGTGGCAGTGATGATTATTTCTGAAATATGCCAAAGTAGCTGCCACAACATACCATTACTTTCTCATAACTCAGAGAGATCTTTTCCACTTTGCACCAGTACTCACAAGTTTAATATAGACATTCTTAAAATCTTTGAAAAACAGATTTTGATCATCGGCATACTTTGAGATCCACCTGTTCATAAAAATAAGGGAGAAAAATTTACTGGATATGTTAAGTCAGAAGGAAATGATCAATTACATTGGTGCTGAAAATCTGTGGGCATTTGAACCATTGACACAAATGCCAAACTCTTCCTATATGAGAGATAAGAGGGAACCACCACAGTGACATACCACAATCAACAACCGCCATGTTTGAAAAATGTTCGTGCTTTCTCAGCATGCCAACCTCATGCAATACTTCTATCTTGAGACACTGATCCATATTCTAAATCATAAAAAGAAGCAGACCAGTTTTCTAAAATACCAATTTAGTATTACGTCCCTAATTCTATTGACGCAACAGGACTAGACCATAATAAACAACAAATGTATTGGCCAGTAACAATGGTTGTAAAAAGGCACACCTGATATATTCATCATCCTCAGCAAGAGCACGGTCTGAAGGAAGGCCAATCATACCAGACATTCCACCTGCACAAATAGAAAAATTATTAGGTAAACCAAGCAACCTCCAAGAAATTAATAATTAAATACCTAAAGAGCTGGGGGAATCTGGAATTCTTCAGTAAAAACCAGTGGCTTATTCCCAGAGAATGAAATTCTGCTTGAACTATGAGCCACTTAGGGTGCCTGAAAAACCAACTAAAACAAGATGGCATGGGACGAAAAAAACTTGCTGTATAACCTGAAGACGACCATGGCTTCTCTAGAAGAATCTTGTAGTACGAATTATCAAAGACAGTTGGATTTCCAAAACCTTTGCTTCCTAGAGTATGAGCTCCAGACAATGCAACAAGTTCCTGCGCTCTGTAGACAAATTCCCTCAAATAATTACTCCATCAATTTACGTAATAAAACACATCTGGTATAAACTGTAAAAGTAGTAAAAGTAAAACCATTGAAAGGCAGTAAAAAATAAAAGAAAAAATGGAAGTAGATGAAAATTTTCAAATATTAGTTGCATCAACAAAGCAGAAAATTCTGTTGAAAAGGAAGTAGTAAATGCATGTCTGAGTATGAAAAAGTACAAGAAAGAAGAGAAGTATGAACAGGTAAAGAGAAACTGTAAGTCAGATATTAATACTCACGAGAAGCCTTTTCTTTGAAAACACTGCTTCATGGCAGCAGCATCCAGTGATTCTTCTGGAAGTTGCTCTTCAGGATCATGCATCCTATGAGGCAAAAGATAAAGAAATAACTCCTCATTTTATACATGTTAAACAGCAAGTCCACGAACCCTCCGAATAACATAAAGAGATCTCAAGACCACTTATTGAAATCCAACTGTATGTCCCGAGTTCATGTTAAAATTACTAAAATGAATTAACAAATATACAAACCATAACAAAGTGGAATATAGAGTTCATGTTTTAGACAGGTAATATGGAAACATTGCCATTTGAGATTCATTTCTTAAAGCTAGATGTTTGTGTAACATCCTACTTAAATACCATCTTCTCCTGGCATGGAATTCAAGAAGAAGCCCAGTGAAAGTCATTGTCGCAAAATATTTTCAAGAATCAATAACAGGGTAAGCAGCATTGAAGATTGGCATAAGTTAAGGAAAATGATTATGTACAAATGTCATTGCAGTGGTCAACCTAGTGATCGTGATGGCTGTTGCATTTATCTAATGGCAGTGATGACACCAGTGGCACTACTACTCCAGAAGCATGACCAATGAATTTGTTCATGGCCATGATCGCCCGCTCCAGTTTTGGTGAACAGGGGCATGGCTCAAGTAAATGCTACTGATATGTGAAAAAGAGTAGCAGCGGCAGTTCTGGTGGTTGTGTTGCTAACATTTAGTGATGGCTATTCGTGTTATGCCACAACTGGTGCAGATGCACCCTGTCCCCTTGTTTTTTTATGTTTCTAGCAGTTCAAATATATACTTGGCCCTATTCATCTAAATTCAGTCCAATTTGTACCGAGAGATGAGAAAACAACACAACAACATGCAATAGGTGATAGGAGATAGGACTTTACGTTGCATCTACTCTTCCCAATTGAACAGGGATCTTCGGACCTCCGCATACCAAAACAGCCTCTGCTCCAGCCACAGCTATCAAATCCGCCCAGGATACTTGCATGTACACAAATAACAAAGTTGTCAGATGGTATATAATCACCACAGAAGCAAATAAACTCTCACGGTTTGCTCAGCCAAAAATACCCGGATGTATTGCATCCACTTGACCTTTTGCTTTCTCCAGAATCTAGACAACAATGCATCCATTCAGGAGTTAGCTGATTGGAGGTTGTGCAAGGGTTGACCATGCTGGATGCATATTGAAGCCAACAAGAATCTCAAATTTGATAAGAAAATACAGCAAATTGTAAATATTATGTCAACTTACACGAGCCCACATAAATGTGCCGAAAGGTTCACAAAACTGAAAGGATAGAAATAAAGAAGCTAAGAGGGAAAGCTTGCCTTCACTGACTTCTTAAGATCCTTGTTTTCAGGTCTGTCAAGTTCATAAACTATTGATCCATTCATACCACCTAAATTAATAAAATTGGAGTACTATAGAAAGTCAAAAAGCTTATATATGAAAACCAAAACGAGGGGAATAAACCGCTATATCACCAGAATTTTCTATGAAGGGCAAATAACAAACAAGATCCGAGTTGTGATGTAATTTGCTCAAGCCTAAATTATGAATAGGCCTGATTTATGTTTCGTACAGTCCTTAAATGGGAAAACAGGATATGAGGCAGCACTCCCATGCCAACACGTCTTGTGGTGCAATTTTGACCCAACTTAGTAAGCATGGTCTATATAAGAAATTTTCTCAGTATAAACCAGGGGTGGGTGGGTGGGTGGGTGTGTTTGTGTTTAGGTGTAGAATCATTGGATCAAATTGGTCATAAAAGCATGAGAAACATTTGTACTTTGTAATTTCAAGTTGATTCATTGTGTTCAAGGTGGAAGCAGGCTTCACCACACTGAACCATGTAAAAATTTGTGGTTAATTTATTATGAGTTTTTTCTTATTTTTCTTTTTCTTTTTCAAATTTGTGGTGTTTTATAACAATTGGTCCTCATGAATGCCTTTTCAGGTGTTCTTTCTAACATAGTGATAAAACACTACTTTTTCGACTGCAAGTCATAATATTTTGGAGAATTAATGATCCTAAAAGTAGATTTTTTTTCCTTTCTCAGTTCTTGTAAACAAAAAATAAAAGAAATTTCTCAACACAAAGACCTCTTTTGTCACCCTTGTCAAAAGTTCCAGCGTCGTGAAAAACTAAACGAAGTAAACCAGCAGCCTTGCCCTTGGATAATACCTTCCTGATCTCTTCCTGTAAGAAAGACTTTTCACTGGAGCCCAAAACTTCGAGTTCAACAAGCAATACAAACAATAAATAACTGGGGTGCATTTTTTAACATTCATAATGGTAACATGCTGCTACTCGTTAGTAGATTTCTGAATGTGACAGAGATAAAAAATTTCAAAGATATAGAGATGTAGATGAGATAAAATAAATATACTTTTGCTTACTCATTAAGTACTCTAAATGTTTTCCAATATTTTCTGTATTGTTTCCCCTGAATATCTCCATAAACTCAGTTTACTATGATGGTAAAGGTTCTGGTCATTGAAAAACTTATCAAAATCACATATGACATAACAACATGGAGAGACAATGCATATGCAAATTTAAGCATGGTTTGCATCTTACCATGGCATTCTCCAATGTTATTTTACAAAATTCTGAAATGTGTTTACTTAGCTTCAATTATGGTATGTTTTAAAGTCATAGGCCAAATTGAAGTTGAGTGGAGGGAAAAGGGCCTGATTAGTTACACTCTTTATGTTTACCTATTTGATTTAGGTTTGCCAGGGGTTGCAAGGGCAAAGCCTTATGCAGTATGGTATGATATTTAAGAGCTATATTTGGGAATAGGGTTATGTGAATTTTGACTGTCTGTTATGTACTATCCTTTGTACCTCTTTATATATATTGAAATTCTTTCCTCCCCGCTAGTGGACGATTTGGATGAACCACGTATATTGTTGTATCGATTTTTGTTTTCATGTTCTTAAATCGTGTTTAAATGGTGACAACTTCTAAGTCCAATCTTTTTACAAATTACAACTCCTTATGTTATCTGTATTTTTCAAATTATAAATATACACTTTGTCTTTCCATTACATAATAAATGTCTGGCAGTCGCCCGATCATCCTAAAAAATCAAGCTTTATTACAGTAGAAAATGGACACGGTCGGTGAAACCATAAGTGTCTCTATAGCTACCTGACATGCATACTTCCAACCAAATTGCAAGCCTTTCTTAAACTACTTAATTAAACATCACTAAATATGACATTCTTAAATTACAGCTGAGTTTTTCCTAAATGGGCCAGTTCCCGAGTCAATTTAGCTGAAGAGAAATATAATCATCATAAGAACTAACATTAGTGAATCATAATTACCTATTAACATTAGTAAATCCTCAATACTCAAAACATCAGTGTATTCTTTCCTAATTCAGTACTCCTTGCATCAGCAAAATAAATTCTACTAATTAAAGTTAAAAAAATCTTGATAAACTCATATTTAAGTTCACAACTTAACGGCAATTTTGGTAAATGTTAACAAGCTGACTAAAAAGCATAATTCAAGTAATATATATAACCAAAAGTACTCAATTTCAATTCCACGTACATGAATAAACTAATAAATGTACTTCAGACTTACTCAGTCGCAGCGGCAAAGTTGGGAGAAGGCATGAGAAACGACGTCGTCGCCATGTACATAAGCGCTCGCCTCCCAAATGGAGAAGCAGAAGAAGCAGCACAAGCTACGGTGAGTCTTTTCCCGCCGAATTTGACCGCCGGCGAGTTTTTTGCTGGAAATCTGAGAAGCACGCTGCCTGAGGTAAAGGTGGCGGCAAAACCGAGCAACGACGGATCGACGGCGACGGGGGCAGCGGTGCTCCTCATCTTCAATAGACGGCTGAGAACGCTTCGCGGTTGGTTTTTCCTAACCGTTAATAATATAGTCACTATGCCTCCTGCACTATATAATAAGTGTAACTCATTAACTTTGGCAAAATTTTAATGTATTGCAAAAAGCAGAATAATTACTGAAGATTTTAATAAATTAAAAAACTTGTATTATTTCAAGCCTGATATATGCTTGCAACTAAGTCGACTTGGTTAATAACTCTAATATTTGATTTACTAGTGTCATAATAAGAATTAATTGACGAGTATATCCATTGTTAAAAGTGATTATTTAATTTTTTCTTAAAAAAAAAAAAACAAAATTACTCAAGTATACCCTAATTTTATTAAAAACCTAGCAAATTACTTAATATCCATCGTAATACGTCACACTTAGTTAGTATGAATATGCACTGCGATTAATTGTCATTAATTAAGTTTGATCAGATTAAATTTAAATAATTCTTTTTTGCAAAGTATTTTAAATCCCATATCATATCTCAGTTCTCATACAAGCGTAAATACTATAAATCAAAATCGCAGCTTTCTAGAATGTTTTGACAAACTACTCTCCTATGTTTCTAATGCAAACAACGTTGTCCCCAATTCAAAGAAATTGTCATTATGTTAGTAATACTTCCCTCAAGCCATATAGCAAACAAAAGGAAAGATTAGCAACTTTAGGTATAGCTTTAATCCTCCCATAAGAAGCAAAAAATAGTAATAATAATAATAATAACAATAATAATAATGAGTCACGATGACTATTGTTAACCAATTAATTATGTTAATTATTTCTTGTAAGGGAAACCAAATATGCGTTTGGTGGATTTTACCGGCTAAAATGTACAATCACCTACCCCTAAGTTTAAGAGAGTAATCAAAAAAGGAAAATAAGAAACTTTTAGGTGTACCCTTTCAAGAAAAAGTCTGTCTAATCGACTTAATAATCAACTTGTTCAGATATAATATTAAAAGAAATACTTACCATGTTTATTTGAGTTTTTTTAAGAATAATTGTTTCTTGCAAGGATCATCAAACTATATAGCTAGTTCTTTAGTTACTGGTGTGAAGAAGACATCCATAGCATTAGCTGGGCAGCACAAACCTTTGTCCCAACTACATTTCTTTTTGGAGTTTTTCCAATTGATGTAGCAGCCATGGTTAATTATTCACAGGATTAAATCTGCTGTCTGCAAATAAGTTTCATGAAGGTATGCTTATAGAGATTAATTGGTGGGCATATAAAAAGAAAATCTGCCTGGATCTATCATCACTTAGTTTCACAATCAAATTTGCAATGAAAT
Organism: Paulownia fortunei; assembly: GCA_019321725.1. Lineage (NCBI taxonomy): Eukaryota > Viridiplantae > Streptophyta > Magnoliopsida > Lamiales > Paulowniaceae > Paulownia > Paulownia fortunei. The sequence goes on from CM033111.1 coordinate 24,444,930, forward strand.
GTATGCGTAAAGTGCATATCCTGTTAAAAAAGTTGGAACTTCTTTATGATTCAAACCATTAATTTACAGATCAAGAATTTACTAGTGCAGACATGATATTTAGCTTCATGATAACTTGTGTTACAAAATTTGTGCTATCAATCTAAGAAATTTACAGAAAGAACCCACAAAAATATATGACACCGTTGTACACGCGAACCACTCATCTGCAAAGGTCTAGGATCTGGTTAGAATCCTTCATCACCAGCAACTGTTATCTTGGACCAGAAAGGCGAACTGCAGAGAGATATGTATCGCTGTTACAATCTGACGGCCCTGAGGATGTTCCTTCCTCACTGATTGACTTAAAGAAACTCGAGTAAAGCCGGGAGCCGAGTTGAGAAGCGGTTGGAGGTGGAGGGACAGGACTGAGCCCTTCAAGCATTTGCACTACTTTAGTCATTGGCGGTCGGAGGTACATATCATCCTGTATGCACCACAAAGCAACTTTGATTGCTATTGCAACCCTCTCATCCTGTTCATCTATCTTCAGTTTAGCATCAATTATGTCCTTCAGCTTCCCTTCTTCCAACATTTTGAAAGCATAGGATGGGAAGTGGGATTTCTCTGAACTTTCTGCAGGATCGTAATTTTTTCGGCCACCAATTAATTCTAGCAATACCATTCCGTAGCTATAAACATCACTCTTCTCCGATATGGCGTAGTTTGTGATCCATTCTGGTGCAAGGTATCCTCTGGTGCCCCTTAATGTTGTAAAAACATGGCTTTGTTCTCTAGTCATAAGCTTAGCCAGGCCAAAATCTGAGACTTTGGCCATAAAGTGATCATCAAGAAGCACATTTTCAGGTTTTATGTCACAATGAACTATCTTTACATCACAGTCCTCATGGAGATAAGCTAGGCCTTTGGCTGTACCCACAGCAATATTATATCTTGTGTTCCAATCCAACATGAATTCTCCTTTGTCTTTCTTGAAAAGCCATTTATCTAAGGATCCGTTCGCCATGTACTCATATGCAAGAAGCCGGTGGCTTCCTTCAGCACAAAAGCCTTTGAGCCTCACCAGGTGAAGATGATGGATGCTGCCTATGATGCTAACTTCAGCACGAAATTCTTTCTTACCCTGACCAATACCTTCCAATTTTTTCACAGCCAGTCGAGTGCCATCAGGAAGAGTTCCCTCATAAACTGAACCAAACCCTCCTTGGCCAAGTTTCACGGTGAAGTTACTTGTTGCAGTGTGAAGATCTTTGTAACTGAAGCGTATTGGCATCCCAGATATGCCTTCCAAGAAATTATCCTCTTCTGAACTCTCTTTAGGAGTCTCAGGCACTTTCTTGTTCTTTCGATAGAAATAAAATCCAGCAAAAAGCAGACCCAATATAACAATAAATGTCACAATCACAATGATAATGACTATTGGGAAACGTTTATTGCCACCGCCTCCATTGTTACCCCCACTGCCACCATTAGTGGAGATTTTGATGTAGGAAGTATAGTCAGCCCCATTAATGGATCCTTCCATGCTTCCTATCTCATTAAACAGAAAGCAATTCCCTGAACTGCTCTCGAAGAACATAGCACCACATGAACAATTCCCAAGGCAAGAAGCTTTGCAGCCATCTAAAGTGGTTTTAGAGAATGGTTGAACAAATCCCAGCGCGAAATAAGTGAGACCATCACCACCACTTACAAGCTCCACAGAATCTGTTGAGTTATCGCATGAAGGGAAAGTCACCGACTTGCAAGAGGGGAGGGCTGACGGACACTGGCACTTGTTACCAGGATAACAGACATAGTAGGGGTCGCAAGCTGCAGGTCTGCTACACTGATCTTCAGGTATTCTTGTTGAGGAGGGATTAGGGGAACCTCCTTGAAGCATGGTGAAAGTTATGAAACCATCATCCCCCAACACTGCCACCCAAGTTGCATTTGCATTGGCGCCTTCCGAAAAAATGAACTGCCAAAGCAACACCTTGTTTGGATTGTAAAATTTCCAAGAATTAGCACTGAGAATTGCGGAAGTAACTCCACCGCCACCTTTGTTGATGGTTATTCGGCTGTCCCTTCCCATGGACCAGTATGGCTGCGGGGGCTGGAAACCTGCAGAAAGAATCATATCCCCAGATTTAATCTCAAGGGAATAGCTCACGTTATTGGAGCCAGGATCACTGATAAGTATCATCCCTTCAGAGAATTCCTGGTTTGACAGAAGGGTATCTGTGGGATGGCTAAAACTTTGCCAAATTATGCTGCCATCATTTGCAACCAAAACCAGATTTCCAGAATCCAGCAATTCCATCGCAGAAACTGCTTTATTAGCAGTACCCGTGGACCAAATTGTGGATCCCCCAATCTCTAAGTAAGCATTTCCAGTATCATCAAATTGAAAGTTATCTGAATTCTGAACTGGGGAGCCTCTATTGGCAGCCCAAACTATAGTTGAGCTGCTCTTGTGAATCACAACAAGCAGAAACAAAGTTACATCTTTGGTGGTGGTGAAACCAAAAGCAAAATTCGAGTTATTGGATAATAGAAACAATCCATCATTGTCTATCCAGTACATTTGAGATCCTTTGAATCCCGGATTCAATTTTCCAATATTTTGCACACTCGCAGTGCACGTTTCCAGCAAAACCAGAACAATAATGTACAGGAAACCCCAATTTCCCATGACCACATAAAGAATATATTCAGCCGAAATCAAGATGACCAGAATCCAAACCAGGAAGAATCAACTCGTAAAAGTTACTATCAAAATTTGGATTCCTAAAAGCCAGTGCAACGGAAGAATGAAAACCAAATTTGGCCTGTCCAAATGTTCACATGTGAACCAGAAAATTTCAAACTCTCTACTGAATTTTGAGCAATAGCATCTTGAAAGAATCTCAAGAAATCCCACGATTCTGAAACTGCAAACCACATAAGCAAAACATGAAAAACCAGATAAGCTCCTGGATTCAGAATATCCAAGTCAGAATTTTGACACCCAAATGAAGCACTGAATATGGCAGACGGCTAAATTTTTTAGAGGAATGAAAGTGATCACATATTGACAATGTAAGGGTACCTGTCATATAACCAAGAAAGTTTCACCAATGAATTCAAACAGGAAATTGCCCAAAAAAAGAAGACCCACTAGAAAACAGACCATGAGAAAAGTAGACCACCTACATAAATTGGCAGGCTGCTGCTAGTCTATATCCATCAAATGAGACTGCAATTGGCTAATAAAGAAAGCCAATATCTTTAAGAGCAAAATTCTTATGCAAAAAAGCCATTAAATGAAGCAAAGAAGAGAGTTTGGGCAGTAGTAGACATGCATACATACCAGTCACAGAGTGGTAGCTATCAAGAATTGAAGTCTTCGGCTAAGACTGAAGGGAGAAGAAATACAAGTGGGTTTTGAAGACATGGGCATGTTCCTGAATTGAAGGTGGAAAATATAAAAGAGAATTAGATGAATCTGTTTTTGCTTATGTCAAAGTCTTGGAGAGATCTGAGGTGGGCATTAACTTTTATTGTTTCTGTCACAGAGATTGTCCAAAATACAGGTGGGCTATTAATATATTATCTGGTCATGACCAAAATTTGAAAAACCGATTAAATTAAGCGGTAGGGCTGGTGGAATAGATCCATACTTAACTTCATCTAATTATCAAAATTGCTTATTTATCCCGTATATGTTGGATATTATGTGCATATATGTAAACTTTAGATGATGGGAAGAAAAATTAGTCAACAAATTGAAACATCAACCCACCTAAAATGTTATTAAAGACTCGTGCTTGATGTAAAGAATTTCAAAACAATAATGGACATATTATATTTCATGTGCACATAGCTTTTCATGGATGGATAGAACCCCAACTAGCATAGGCAATTCTTGTGCATTAGGTCCCATTGGATCAATCACTTCTAACATAAAGAATTCGAGATTTGACTATCCATGACATACAAAATACATACATACATACATCATGTATTATTACATGTATAATGGAGTGTTTGCGCTTATGCCATGTTGCATCAGTTGATTTGATTAATAGTAGATGTGGGCGTCCAGTTAAGGGGGAAATAAATGCTTGTTGGGATAATAATTAAATTAGTGGGTTGGATGATTGTTAGGAAAAGGACTTAAAAAAATAGTCCAAGGTCCAAGCATACCAAAGCACAATGGTGTCCCTTTTCATTATGTGTATTTTAGGCTGGCCACCTTTTTCCTCATCCTCTCCTTAAGAAACTTCTCCTAATTTTGTTTACTTAATGATAATAAATTTTAGGATTTCATTTAGTTTTCAGACTCAATATAATAATGTAGGTGCCATAAGGATATTTTTGTGAGTGAATAGTGAATTGAGGGTAATGTTTTTATTTTTCCAACCAAAAAAGAATAGAGTTTATTAAAACACAGTAAAAAGTAAAAACTATGATTGAGCTTTATCTCTCGATTATATTCCTTAAATCCTTTCTATTCATTCTAAGTGATATATTAAAGATATGTCCGATTATCAACCACCAATTTTTTACCTAGTACTTCAGAAGACGCGGACAAAGGAACATCCTGCGACGGTTTTTTTTTTTTTTTTATCCTAGTGAATTTCGAGATTCTAGATCCCGGTTCAAATTACCACTGTGCATACTATGGGTCTATACGGGCCGCAGGCATAGGACAGGATCCATTGGAGGCTTTTGTTGACTCCAAGTATTTACCTCCTACGACTGACACAACGTGGGGTGGTGGACCCACCAGTTTAATTCATTTTAATTTTCAACCTCTGACACTGGAATTTTACTTTTATAATTGTTATTATTATTTTGAAATTATAGGAGAGAGAATTTATTTGATTGGCCGATGCTGTCGTCTGAGGATGCATGCATCTCATTCGATTTCGGGATTTGCATCCCATTAACCACTCACTATCCCACGTTCTAAATCAGCTCTTCTTCTGTGAGAGGAAATTATTTTCTTTTTTTGCAACCTATGGAAATGAAATAAATTTTCGAGGTGAGGCTAATTAATCCACTCACAGCTCGAGAAGTGGTGGGTGTGATTGTTTGTTATTCCATTCTGTTAATTTTTGTTTTGAGAGAAAATAAAAAAAAAAAAATATTTTGGAAAATAAAAATAAAAATTTAAGAGTGTGATTGAATATGAGATAAAATAATAATGATCATAATTGATATGATATTTTTTATTTTTTATTTTGAAATGATAAATAGATGTGAGAATTTTTATAAGAAAAAATTATGAATGTTGTTTGGATGTGAAATTTTTTTTTGAAGAAAATTTATAAAATGTTGTTTGGAAGTAGGATTTGTAAGATTTTTTTTATGGTAAGCACTTAATTTGTTTTTATGAAAAAAATTATTTATGGTCTTATATTTTTGGAATTAATTTAATAATAGTGTATTTATGTACCAATTTAAGTCCATTACTTGAGGAGACATATAAATATTACATACCAATATATATATATATATATAGATTGACATGTATTGATAGGTCTGAACATCATATATGTGTATATGTGTATATATATATATATATATATATATATGTATATATATATATATATCTGAATAAGTTATAAATCATCCCTTATGTTTTAGTGAAAGCACAACAAATATTTTTAATGCTAATTAAAAAATAATTAGTTTAATTTGAAGTTTGTAAATTAAATTCAAATATTTTTAATTACATTTTAATAAGTACTATTTTATATGTAATTTTTTCTTCATTAAAGTTTAAAATAAAAAGTAATTATTTATTACACCATCTATTTATAAATTTATTTAATAACTAATATTTTAACCATAAAATTTTTATTTATTTGTAAAAATTGGAAGTATTACATAATATTTTTTATTTTATTTTGGTAAATAATATTCATAATTAATTTTCATTTACAAAAAAAAAAAACTACATTACATCTTTTTAGTATTCTTTTAATTTATTTACACTCTTTATAATTTCCATTTGCTTTTTTGTTTTCTGTCTTTTGTCCTTCTTCTTCCTTCCTCAACAACAACAACACTACTAGTCCACCACCACCACCGCCACCCTCCTTCTCCCCTCCCATTCTTCTTCTTTCATTTGCCATTTTTTTTATCTTTCTATTTTGTCTTTTTTTTTTTTTTCTTCTTCTTCTTCCTTAGCCGCCGCCACCACCACCACCACACCCTCCCCTCCTCATTCGACTCCCATTATTCTTCTTCTTTAGTTTGCCTTTTTTTTTTCTTTATCTTTTGTCTTTCTTCTTCTTCTTCAATCACTGTTAGAGTAAAATAAATTTATAATGACTTTGAGGTGCAAAGAACAATTTTTCTAAAGATAATATTGTTTCTACTACGTGGAGTAAGATATAACTGAGACAATTTACTTTTTAAGATATAAGAAAGCCTTTGAATCTTTTGAAATAAAGGGTTAGAAGTAAGTTGAAAATATTTAGGAGATAATTTGTATTTATAAAAAATAAAAAGTTGTGCAACAAGAGACACATTATTTTTTAATTACTATCATAACTTTTCATAAAATATAAATTGAAGAAACACAACTCATTGAGTAATTTCAAAAATTTAAAAATAAATATTCTCAAATTCAAAAAATAATAGAGCAAAAATATAGACTCATTTTAATATATATATTAATATATAATTATATATATTAAAAGTCCACTTGAACTAAGCTATCATTTCATTTTAAAGACCTACTTGCTTTTCTACTTAAGAATACAAACTCTCAAATTATTATCGTGGGACAAAAAACACTACAAACTATACATTCTACCAACTACCACTTTCACCACCACACCGTCCCCTCCTCATCCGATTCCCATTCTTTTTCTTCTTCTTTCATTTGCCATTTTTTTTCTCTCGTCTTTTGTCTTTCTTCTTCTTCTTCTTCTTCTTCCTCTTCCTCTTCCCTCAACAACCACCACCACCACCCCCATCTCTGCCCACACTGACGGTCACCACCACCTCACCGCCCCTTCCTCCTCCCCTCTTATTTGCCGAGCCCACTTGTCTCCCAATCTCCTCTCCCCTCCCCCCCCGCCCCCAACACTTCTGTTCCCTGCCCATATTTGCTTCTTCTTCAAAACACACACAATCTTAAAAAACCCATGTGTAATGTTTATATAATACATATATGTAATTAGTCAAAAATTAATTTTTTATGATTCAAACGTTCTGTTATAAAATATTTGATTATAATACATATTTAACTGAAACTGATTAATTCGTTTAGAAAAGACGTACAAAGATTACTTTTGTAACATGCTTTACAAAAATCTTTTTATGGAATTAGGTGATGCTATAGTCCAAATCTCAAAGTCTTCTTTGGTGTTATCTCAAAAACTCTAAAATTGCACTATGTTTTCTGTATGCGTGTGGGCACAACGATGAAATATTGTATATCAAAAAATTCAGAAATTCTGGAAAAAAAAAATTCTTATCTAATAAGAATTCACGAATCTTTTATGATAAGATATTTTCTTATCCCAAATATTTATGCAGTTTTAATAAATTACAACTCATATAATTTATTCTAGTCCTTATATCGAAGTCACCAAAGGGACCTGGTCGGACCCTATTACATTAAGCTCCAATAAATTATTTTTGACCCAATCGACTTATGATCGGTCAAAATAATTTATTAATATCGTTTCATTCCACTAAAAAAACGAGACTGCACTCTTAATTCAATTAGAATTACTAAAGCCAATAATCAATAATTATATATCATCGAATTTATCGATTTTAAATGTCACCCTCGTCGATCAATTGGAATATTTGGAATAGGGTAATATTGATCCTTTTTTCAATATTCATAAATGCTCAACTCTTAATTTCTACCTGACAGTCCCATGTGATCACATCACACTATTAATTCAACAATCAATGTTGAATTACTAAACTCATATTTTACTATCTATTAGAAGAACCCGTGAGATCATGATCATGTCTATTAAATAGGTGAGATATTCCATATTGCGAATATATATTCTCTGTTATTTCACTTTAATTCCCAAAATATCAAAATATTGACCATCAATTTGATCACACCCATTGATGTTTCAAAGAACTTCGAGTTAGTAATTAAAGTCCATTACCTACTCAAGATTAAGGTGTCAAGTACGACAATCCAGTGAAATTAAATTTATATGGTCAAATCACAATTTCAATTTTACGTGGTTCAATCCAATGTATTAAAAATGTATTTTCAATTTTATTACTAAGTTAATAATAAACTTCAATAAAATTGAAAAGATTTTATCAAAATAAATTGTTCGAATTTATTTACATATCGTAAACAATAATTCTTTAGATTGAATTATAAATCGAATCTTTATGTACTTAACGACTTAAACACTCGATTTATAATATCAAAATAATTCATAGATAAATACAAGCTCAAAATAATTTATCAAAATAAATATTTTATTTTAAAATATCATATTATACAATAATTTACTGGAGGGCACAATCCTATCCAACAATATATATTTAAAGAGTTGGATTACTATACAAGTGAGAAGAAAAGGATCATTTGACAAAGAAAATCTCCACAAGGGATTTCTTTCAGAAAAATTTATAGGGATAGTTGGACATAACGAGAGAGGAGAAACATAAATTCGAAATCAACTTTTGGAATTTTTTACAGCCAATCACCTTGACAACAAAAAATATTTCTGCCAGCAGAATTTTGGAATTTTTTTTTTACAAGCAAACACAACCTGCATTTTCCTCTATTTTAATGGGAAATTATAGGTAATAGTTAATTAAGGTAAATATATAATTCCATTTAGTAATAATTATAAAAAGATATAAACTTATATTTCTATAATAATAATCTGCTTTACTTTTATTATATTTTTATTCGCCATAAAGTCGTAATTCAACTCATTCTTTTTCATTAACTTTTCATTTCTATAATAAATAAATTTTAATTTAACTGATATGCGAGTGGAACTGTGGTGATCTTTGACTGATAATCATGTCTTATCAAACTGCAAATTGTGAGCAAATAAAGTAAAATAACGAACATATATATTCTATCTTGAAATCTCCTTCATTACATGTTATAGATACTTGGAGACAATATTAATTCAGTTTTCTCCAAATCAATAAAAGAAACAATAATTGCAAGAAATATATACTATTTAACTTCCATAATCTTACCTAACTTTATTTCATTCCTTTTAAAAAATAAAATAAAATTATGAAGCCTAAAATCTTGTTCCCTTCACGTTGTTTTCATTTAACAATGAATTTAAGTTTTTGATAAAAGTATAGAAATTCTCGATATTATCTTATTATAGCACAAACTAAGATACATTTAAATAATCATACACATATTAATTGGTGGGCAAATTTTGTCATAAAAATAAATTAATAAATGTGATTAATTATTAGCTAAGCATCTGCTTAGCATGATTACACCTTCTAGAGACCTGATTAATAAATGTTTTAGTCAATTGTATTCTCGTATCTTGGGAGGTGCAAGGATTTGTCTTCGTGGTCAGAAAATGACAAGGATAATATTTATTTAGTATTATTATTTTAGATATAAAATAGTACATCCAACTTGCTGAGTTGTGAAGATCAAAGTAATTAACTATTTTTTCTTATATATTTTCAATCACTAATAACAAGGAGCATAAGCTAGCAACATTGATTTTTTTTTTTTTAAATGAAACAAGGACAAAATTTTGCGTGCATCTTTAATCCAATTGTCTATTTTTTTGCTAATTATTATTTTAGTCTTTATATTGTAAATCACTTGCAAATTGTTCATGTTATTTTGTTGATTAAAAATATTAAAAAAACATTTTTGAAAAAAATTGAGTATTATAAATTGAATGCCTAATTAATAGCACAGGATGAGCCTATGACTTAAAAATGAATTAACATACCCAAAGATGGAAACGTGATTGATCATTGAAAAATTTTAAATGAGTTGAATTTATTATTGCGACAACCTAAATATGAACATATTTTATAAGTGTAATTTTTTTTTTTAATGTTCTATGTGAATTTGAATTGATCGTATAAGAAAGGATAAAATATATTTAAATATATTAAATTATTCAGATCGATTGTATAACAATCAAACTAATAGATTAAAATACAATTAAAAATTCAACAAAAAAAATTAAATCAAGTGTAAATGCTACTGTATCCTGTTACGAAGCCAATACAAAGAAGAATGAGTCAAAAACAAATACATCAAGAGTCAAGAGATTCAGGAGGTACAGCAGTTGTAAAGCAAGAGTTGAAAAGAGTGTCATTTGTGGAGTTAACAATGCATATATATATATATATATTGAACCATTATCGTGTTCATGTTCCTATAAAAGCGCATTGAGAAAGGATAAGGGGCAAAGTACCTTGGGTTAGGCATTGAAAAATGCACTGAAATGTATAATTAAAAGTGGAAAGCTACTTTTTTTGCTTAATTGGCACTCTTTTTCCTTGAAGTGCACAATTAAACTGTGATTAAATTAAGCATTAGGTTAGAAACTCTATTTTTATTTTTTTATTTTTATCAATTTCAACTGTAAAAGCTTTCAATTTCTATTGGACAGAGAGATTGGTAAGTGGGGTTTTGGATACTGATTTTGAAGTTGCTTTTGCAGATATTATAAGTGAAAGTCGTTTGTCTGGTTAAGTATAGTGGGATTAAGTAGAATAGTTGGATTGAAATGTGATTATTATTATTGAGAGTTGACAATTAAATATAAGCTATTTGAATAGAACCAATTTGATTAATTTATAATTAATTGGTTGCTAATATATATTATCTGAATGAGCTATCAACATAAAATGTAATGGGGCTACCTTTCTTCTGTTTTAATTTGTTTGTTTGTAGTGGCTATACAAGCAGTACGACCCAGTAACAAAAAGAGGTATTTTTGGGCCACAATTAATTCCAGATGGGCGATGGTGACTTAGACTTTGTTTTGGTGGGTTTTTGGCTAAGTTTATCAAACGATTCTATAAAGTCTTAATTGGAAATGACATATTTGACATATCATTGAATATGAAATTTTTATATTACGATGATAAAAAAAATTAGTTCTTGAATTTGACGCACTACTATAATTTTGTGCATAATTGAGTTTGCTTTAGTTTGTTCTTTAATTATTACAAGGAGAATATTTTAGGTGGAATTTAATTATGTATGAAAATTAATAAATGGCCAACAAAAGAACCATCACTCATCTAGATGAATAGAGGAATCTCTTATATTTTCCATAGTTCTTGATTCGAACCCGTGGTCAAGGTTGGATAAAAGTTAGAAAATAATTTTATAATTTTATCATTAAGTTAAGTAACTAGGAATTGACACATAATTATTGGATTGTTAGAGTTTCAACTGATAATCTATGCCCTAGGCTCGGGAGATTAGCTATGGAAGGAACTTTTTTTGTATGGTACTCGTAATTTATAAGATTCGCTACTTTACCTATATCTAGATTTTCATATCGTATTGGTACAAATTTGGACAAATCCATATTTTTCTAAGAGAATTAAGTGATAATTTTATTGGGCTTATAATTAATTTAAGTATTGGGTTAGTTAATTAATTGCTATGATGAATGAAGTGGACCTAATGAAATTAAGAAAAGGTCAGTTGGAGCAATTAATTGATTGGATTAATTCATTAACCACAATAGGAATAGGTTGGATAAAATTCTTAATAAATTTATAGCTTGGTAGAATGTGCTGTGAACATTATATCTGTACAAATAGAGAAGCGACAAACCACTTTATATAAATTGCCTCCCATAAGATACTACGAGTACTTGCTAAAACCAAAATTTAACACAAGGTACAATTAAATGTGTTGTGAGCGAGAATATGTGTCCTTGCTTTAGAAATGCAGCAAGAGTTGAGATAATTGAAAATTATATAAACTCAAAAGGGTAAAAGAAGAAGATGAGGAGAACGAACAATTAGACAGAATGGGCTGATTATAATGATATTAGCCTAAGCCCAAATGTGAATTGACGGTCCAAAGTAAATGTAAGTATCCCGAGCCCATGCGCCTTCATTTATACTCTTGCACTACTGTCTTAGACAAGGGGTTGGGTTCATCCAAATACCAGCGACCCTTTTAATTATTTCTCATTTTCCTAATATTATCACTTACTTTTCCTATGTCATGTTATGCACCAGAAAATATTGCTGTTTGCTTGGAAAATTTGAAAAAATTGCAGTCCGTTCATATGATCCATCCAAGAACTTCAAGTAAAGGTGGGACAGAGAGATAACCTGCCTTCCACAGTCCACCCCACCCACACTGACAGTAAGTTGACATTTCATTATTAATTAGGTAATGATAATATTTTTAAGTAGTGAATTAGGTGAAGAACAACTTTTAAGGTGGTGGGAGGGATGAACTTTCAGGCTTCAGTTACACCACTCACTTCAGTGGTATGATATGATAATGACACTTATTACTAGGGCAAATTCCATCAAAATAAGTCAGCGGCTAAATATTTTTGAAACTGTCTTAACATATCACATTTCATAATTCAAGGAAAAGACACATTCTAGCTAGACTGTAAAAGCCTACCTAAGCCTAAATACATTATTCAACTGCAAAGGTTCAAGAAATTTACTTCCCAACTCTTTCGCAATGATTTGTGGGTATAAGATGGAAGCAACTGGCAGTGTAGTTGAACACCCCACCCCCAACCAACCACCAGACCACACACACACACACACACACAAAAAAAAAAAAAAAAAAAGGTAAAAAAGAAACCTAACCCTCCATTGTCTCGAAAAATAGTAGTAAATCTTAATCCAAGAATGATTGGCGTTAATATCTTGACGTGCCCTCAACTTGGACATAGACAAATCATCTACTTTTTTGGAGGGGAAAAAGGAGACAGGTTTCATACTTTGTTGAGAAGTAAATAGGTGGTCTGATTCCTGGGGAAAAAAACTAACCAAATTGCAACAAAAATTAGGACTGTGAAAACAAAACAAGCAAGCAAGCAAGCACACAAATTTACGACAATATCTTACAAGATCGGATACAGTCGTGCCTAGTTACGAGCTCAACAGAAAAAGAAAAAGAAAAAGAAAAAGCAATAGCCCTAATTTGATTTACTTAACGACAAAAGTGTAGCACTATGCGACAAATTTAGAAAAGTAAATAACTTTATAAAATGTGTGGGATCCACATCCAACAATGGCGACAAAGGTGAAAAAAGCGGCAAAAAATGCTTATTCCACTAAAAACCAACCAGGAAGCTTCTGCATCTTTACATGTGGAATACTATGAAAAAGAAGGGTTTCGGTTCCTCCCTTTAAAGGGTCATTGGATTCTTGGATTTCAAAAGAAATGAGGATAGAAGGCAGATGAAAAATCATCAAGAAAAGGTTAGGTTGATTGTCAAGGAAAATTATGTGGAATAGAATATTAATATTGTTATTCACAAATTAAATCCCTAAATCAAGATTTTTTTTTAATTGGATAATAATTATGTTTTGAAATCGTATATAAAAAAAGATATTGGATTCGCTTTGACTATGCCGGCCACCAATTATAACCAGCTAAGGTAAATTGGCAAGGTCTTCTAATCAACCAGAAAGGATAATCTTCCAAGTCATTGCAGATAATTTTATGAATATTAATTCCATCAATCTTTTTGGCAGCAGCTATTAAGTTGGACTAAAGACAGATTTTTGGATAACACTAAGGTCAAGTTGGCAAAATACTCCAATTAAAAGCTTAGTACTTAATCCTTTGAGCAAGACAACATCACTTTCAGTGCTACCATCGAATTCTTCTTCAATATTGCATTGGATTATCCCATTATAATCTAGTGACTCGCGATCGAGAAAAAAATAAATAAATCACTCGCGCACATAATACAGACAGCTGAACAGTGATACTATCAAGCCATCTATTTTCCTGTTTTTTCCACCTTCGATGATATCAGTGGCTTCTTCCCCATGAAGCATTGTTCATGCCAAAAGAATATTTCAAAACCTTGGAAATATACTTTAGCAAAGAATAAAATTTCGTACTCAACAATTATATTATGACCTCCCGCATTGTAACTCAAGTATCCTCCGCTATAGCCAGAAAAGATGTTTGATTGCATAAACACTTGGATACAGCACAAAATATGGAATTTGAAGGGGAATACATAAAAATGCTACAATTGAACAATCTATCATATACTAGTAAGCGAACATGAACAATCTATCATATACTAGTAAGTAACCATGAACAATCGATCATATACTAGTTCACCATCCTGAACGAGATCATTATAATGCTCGAAAACGAACACCATATATTAGCATTAATGTCACCAAACAAGATCACAAAGACACAAAGAGACAAGTGGATTACAGAATACCCGGCATCAGAATCCCCCACAATCAATAATCTCTTCAGCTCAGTTTCTCTCTTCCTCAACCCCTCTCTGTCCCCAAAGTCATGCAAAATTGCAAGTGAAACCACATAAAATACAGTGGACATAAAACAACCAAAACAAAAGTAATCTAATGTATAGAAATTTACCGAAAAATCAGTAAGGAGCATAGGAATACCCGGCAGGAGGTATTCCCGCTCCATTTACAGGTGGCATTCCATAAGGCATCATGGGCTGTACTCCCGGAGCATAATTTCCACCTGTGCCAATCTTGGCCAAACTAGCTTGGCCTTGCATGCCGTCTCTGGAATACTGTTGCCATACCACCTGCTCCTGCACAAGCAAATGCTGCTTCTTCTCCATATCAGCCATCTGCACATATGCAGGTGGGGGAATGCTCAAAGACGCAGCAAATGGATCTTGTCCAACTGTCTGGACTGTTCCGTCGGGTGCAGGGAGCGCTAACACAGGAGTTTTACTCACTCCAGGACCCGGCAGTGCCACACTGCTGGCACTGCCACCACTCAATTGGGCAGTGCTCACATGCTGCCTAACCATTCCTTGATCATACATGCCATTCAACAATAATGGATCTAATCCACCACCCATAGCAGCCTGTTGCTTAGACAAGTGACTCGCAGACTCAACCAGAGCCAACTCCCAATCAGCCTTGCCAGTCTCAGCAGCCGGATTCTGCCAAGCAGAAGTCACACCTGGCTCTCCATTCGACGGGAAAGCCTCCCATGAGCCATTCCCATTGTTTGCCACTGGTCCGGCAAACAATGCCAAAGCCAACTTATTACCTTGATCATCAGCAGTCACTCCCTCGTCCCTCAAATCCACCAAATACCCAGCCTCCTGAACGGCAGGCTTAGGAGGCTCCGGCTCAGGCGGTGGTGCGGGAGTATAGTTTTCAGGAGGTGGCAGTGCTTTAATCTCATTCATGTCCTGCACCTGCTCCTCCTCCTGAGGGGCTGGCTGGCTCTCTACCTTCCTCTCAGGACTCTTGATTGCCTTTGACCTATCCCTCACAAACTCCTCCAAAGTCTCCAATAACTTGCTAGTAATCTTCTGCACTTCTGGATACTCTGAAGACCTTGCCACACCAATATCCTTGCACCAATTATAGAATCCGACCAGCTCGTCGATCTGCTTTGCAGCGCTAGCATATGCATCAAAAGCCTTTACACAATCTTGATACTCCATATCAAAGAATTTGTCTAGAAGTACTGCCAAAACCTCACACACATCAGCATACAACTTGAAACTCTCCTTCACAATAGCATATAGAGCCACCAAAATCATCCGCTCATTCTTCGCCAAACCTGTGGGCCGACATGACAAAAACCGATCCAACAGCCTCTGCAAATGGCCCATCTTCCCAAAAATCCTCTCCGGCTTCATTTCCCTCAATGGAGTAACATCTTTCCTCTCATGCGTAGACTCTCTTACATCACCAGACGACCTTGATCTGCGCATTCCATAATTCGGATCATCACGAAACTCATTGTAATCATAATCATACCCCCGGTTCGATCCTGGGGGCGATCTATAATTATCTCTATCATCCCTACCCCCAAATCTCTCAATTTCACCTCCATTTCCACTCAGCTTCCGCTCATAAACCATCAACTCAAGCCTCTGATCCAAGTACAGTGCATATGTCCTGACAAAAGCCGAATGATCCCACGAATTTGAATGAGCCTCATCACGAAAATCCGACAAATTCAACAACCTAGTTCCCCTCCTAGTAGCATACATAATTTCCTGCTGAAAAACAGCATCTCCCTCATTGAGTAAGCGGTGGATGAGCATCAAGCACTTGAGGGCAACAATCCAATCACGGGTTTTCCCCAATCTTTTAGACACCGCAACAACACAAGCGCTGACATATCCATGAGAATACGAGGTCAATTGAAGAATTTCCCTTATATACTTCTCGGAGGCGGGGTCATCATCGTGGCTGGTTGCTTTGACTATGGCAACTTCCAGCTCCGGCGCCATGTTGCTGGCAACTTTCGCTATCCCGATGCTCGTTTGATCCTTCACCGCCCCGATCGCCTTGCGTATCGTGCTCGGAGCCATGGCTTGAATTCGCTCACCCTAATACCCTACACCAAGAATTCCAAAAACCCAATTACTTGTTGTGTATCATTAATTACCACTTCACTTTCTGTATCACCTCCACTAACTTTAGAAAGAAATTATTGTAAATAAACGAACTCCAATGGATTCGATGAATAGCTAGTTTTCAAATCAAGTGAAAAACACGGTGAAGTAGTAGCATTTCTGTCAAACGAAAATTGCACAAAGTTTATTTCAAATTCTTTTGGTGCAAAAAAAACGATGAACCATAAATGGGTTTTGCAATTTATTTACCTCCAAGTAATCAACCACTGAGATCCGGCACTGGTAATCGTATATCAATGCTTGACACCAGAAATGAAAATATACCTTCAGATCTAGGCTCAAACAAGACAACTATGCAGAAAGTTATGAACTTGAACTGAGTTTTGTGCGTTAAAATTGGGTGATGGGGGTGGAGGGATCGGAATGGATGCCGGTTTTTTCTCTCTCACTAGATTCGCTGCAAATTTGGGGTGAGAAAGGAAAACTTCAACTGAGAACGGAAATAATGGAAAACAAAAAATTAAGAGGTGGATGTGGGATCCCGGAGTATATGGGCCGTCGGATTTGATGTGAGGCGAATTTCGAAAGTGTCGGGACCAGAGTGTTAAAACTTGGAACACAGTTGTTTTAGGACAATGGTTTGGCAACCCGGGGGGGGGGGGGGGGTGCGGTCTGTTACTGTGTGGGATGGGGGATGTGTGGTTTTTATTACAACTGCCACGCGTAAGGTTTACGGTCCGTTGATCTGAAATATTTGGGGGTGTACAGTGTAGGCCTATGACCCTTTTGGTGGGTTGGCATGCACTCTCTTATTTTAATTGATTATTTATTTAAAAATAGCGAGCGGAAGTTAATAATAATTATATTATTAACTTAATGAGATTGGTAAAATAATATTAAGAAAAACGTTCAAAAACATAAATTCGCGGCTGATGAAGTTCAAATTTGTATGGTATCTGATTCTAACTTGAGTCTATTTAAATCTAGCCTTAATAGATTTACAGGATGAATCTACTAGGTAAATGATCTTGGCCCTTCGGCAAGTTCAATCATAAATTTGTGTAATAATTTTTTTTTTTCATTTATTCATGCAAATGATTTAAATATCTTTTAAATTAAATTTATATGTATATATTTTATTGACATTCATTGCAAATAAATTGTGAATAACAGCTTGGAACTTCGCAACTGATTTATTACAAACTGCAGCCCATAAAAAATTTGTTGCCAAGCCCAAGTTTATTCAATGAAATTCCTGCTAAGAGCTGGACCCTTTTTTGTAGTCCATAATTGGGCCATTTAATAGCCCACAAACCAGCTAACTTTTTATACCATTTCCATTTTAATCAGCTAGGTGGTCTTTATACCACAGTGGAACAAGATCCTCTTCTTTTCTTTCAAATTTATTTATTTATTTATTTTTTTTTATTTTTTTTTGTTTGCCCACAACATTAAGGGTGAACAAAAACCACAATATTTTATGCATTCTGCAAGTAAATAAAAGGCATGTTCGGACCATCTAATTCTCCAGGATTGAAACCCTCTAATGAGCAGTATCAAGAGTGAAGACTAGTGAAACAAATAATAATAAAGATACAAAAGATTACAAGGATAAATTGCAGGAACAAATCCTTGTTTTCCTTTTCTTTCTTTCCCCTACTAAACTTGTTCTGTTTTCCAAGTAACCTAATTTCTTTCTCCTGTCCACACCACTGATTTCATTACGTACAATTTATCTGCTCAACCTCAACAACACCACCTAAATGGCAAACCAAAAACTCTAGGACAATAATCGATAACTCCATTCAGTTGTCATTCCTTAGTATCTCCATACGTTGCACTGATTCAACAAATGTTCTGCAGAATCATTGCAAACAGTCAAACATTAGATATACAAGATAACACAAAAAGATTCAAATCCAGATTTATAGACAATTCAGGCTCCTTTACTTGGTTACAGCCTAAGGTAAAATTTTCAAAGTTTGGACCATCTTTATGAGCTAGCTAGGCTGTTAGTGAATAATGACAGGGTGGATTAATCTTATCAGCTAATGAAATCCATCCAGCCAGATGTTGGGATACACACAAGGATTATAATCACTGCCAACTTGATCAAACATATAATCTTTAGTAGTTATTTTATATCCCCAAGAAATAAATATCTAACATGTCAGTTAATCAATCCCATTAAAAAAAGTCACCAAAAGAAGTCTTGAAACAAGTATACTTACTCCCAAGGAACATCTCCTGCTAGCATCCAATCTCCTTCTCTGTCTTGGTACAAGATTGCATAGTCCCCATCTCTACTGTCATTTTTAGTGTCTGCACTCACAACATAGCCAAGAATCTATAGTTATCTGTGTCTCAAGATTACATAAATTAAAGAAAATTCTTGGTAAAAAGTTCTTCAGTTAATCAAGGGGGAAATCTGATAGTGCATACATTTAGCGAACATGTTGATCAAGGTGTCTGTTAAAGCTTGATAAGAATTATAAAGCCTGAGATCAATTTTCCTTCCGATGGGAACACCCGCCATCTTCACCTTCACATACATGGAGCTCCTCACTGGGATAACACGGTCCGCCCTGTGGTTAGCCATCCAACCACCCTGATGGTGGTGGAGCAAGTACTCTTTCCTCAAAGAATTGATTGGTGGCCACCCCACTATTTCCTGATTTTCTTCATCATTGTTCCTGTCAAAACATAGATAGATTCTAATATGTGAAACAGAAAAACAAACTTAGTATTCTGATGATCATATTCCCCATCTTAGATGTTTTTGGCATTTGTCCTTTTCATCCCTCATCTAGTTTTAACTATTAACAGCTCGTGGAATCTAACCCATCAATAATCATTTAATCAAGATACTTGTTCTACCAAAAATATCTAACTATTGCTTAAAGCCAATGGAAAGATCTTATATGCAAAGAGATATCCATCATGGAATGTCAGGCAGTGATGCTGAACAAATGAACTTAGCTATCTTTCTAAATGAAAACCAAACAGTTGATTGATTCTCTTAATTTATTTAAAAAGTATTCTACATATATTATAGCTCCGATACTAGCAAAATTGTCAAAAAAAAAAAAAAAAAAAGTTTAGGTTTACAAATGATAAACTGGACATTCAAATATGCATATCACGGGAGGATATGATGTTATACATATTGCTAAGTTTAGTGGCAATGCATTCATCAAAGATTCAAAAAAGTAGCAAGATTTAACAAGCAATTCTGAGTCTTACTCGTCGTTTACGCAAAGCTTTTTCCATTTCTCTTGGCCTCCACCATCTTCCTCGTTTGGCTGGCCACTCCATAACAGCAAAGACAAACCCTTGCTTTCAACTTCATCATCACCATGCTCATGATCAACAAAACCCGGATTCTGATAATTATCTTTATAGCCCTTGTCTTTTTCCATTTCCAGTCCATTATAACCACAATTCAAGTCCAGCCCTTTCACCATCATGGGAGTCTGGTTTGGAAGAGCCAGGCCTAGTTCAAGCTCCATCAATCTTCTACTCATATAGTTATGTGTGTGTGTGTGTATATATATATGATCGATTATAAAAGAAACCAAGCAGAAGAAATTATATAATAAAACACTTTCAAGTACGTACTCTGTATATTAATATATAGGTGGGGGTGCAATTTGTGAAACTAAAAGCAAGAAATGGTGCTTTAAAGTTAAACTGTGTGTAGCTTTAGTTTGAAGTATGTCCAATGTTATTTATGTGTATATTGAAACTGATAGGAAGGGAGAATTTAATAAAGAGTGGAAGAAAAGTAAAAGCAGGAAAAAAATTGTCGGGTTGGAAGGAGAAAAATGGGAGGGGCAGCATTGAAGTTGGGTCGGGCAAAAGAGGGGCAGTGATACGGACAGCTGAGAAAAGTGTGTGGTAGCGTTTTGAGGACCACTTTGCCTCTTTAGTCTTCGGAGTGTTTATATAGCCCCCCCGCCCACCATGTCCTTCTGTCCCATGTTTACCAAACCTAGTTAAAATATCACAAACACAAACATACTAAATTTACTGTGTGGCCTTTTTGACTGCAACAGTGATTAAGATGGACGAGTGACGTGTTAATGAGATGTTAAAGTTCAATTTGAAAAACTATTAATACATAATAGGGTTGTTAATTGAGCTGAATAAGTGTGAAGCTCGGCATGTTTAAGGATTTGTGTTTGAGATAAGCGACTTACTTTCGAACAGGGGTGAAATGTTTAAAATTTGAGCAATTTGTGAGTTGGATTTAAGTATAATTAACGAGTCTCAGCCATCATGGGTTTGATTAATTGTTTTAAAATATAAGTTATTGTAATTAGTTTTAATATCTGAGTTGAGGAATACATGCACTTAGAAAAAATATTTTTATCACTCTCCAAACGATATTATTTTATGTTTTATTTTTCAATGTTTCTCATTTTTATTTTTATTTT
This sequence comes from Paulownia fortunei, assembly GCA_019321725.1. NCBI lineage: Eukaryota > Viridiplantae > Streptophyta > Magnoliopsida > Lamiales > Paulowniaceae > Paulownia > Paulownia fortunei. The sequence goes on from CM033111.1 coordinate 24,465,895, forward strand.
ACTCATTAAAATTCAAGATTAAAACATAGACTCGAGTATTTTACTTTGATTTTGGAACAAATAATCTAAACATGAAATATAAATTTGAAATAAATGATCTGATTTGCAATTTCCTTAATAAACAACTCAACTTTTTGCTAATGATTTCATAGGATATACACTAAAAGACTGCTAATTCTGAATTATTTGATTTCACATTATAGCCAACATCTGCAATCAAGGGCAAATAGGGTATGGAAAGAAGATCCATTAAATTTCCAAAAATTCAAGATTAGTGTGTGAACGTGAATCCTAATATGTCTCATCAGACACGGCCAACTTTCATAATCAACGAGCTTGAATTCAGGTGGATGACTTGGTCATTTCCATGTCCATGTTTGACAAAGTGAGGTAAAGCTTTAATCCTTTATAATCCATGCCAAGATCCTTATAATGCTTTCTAGATTAATTACAATTAAGTCTTAACACGTTTCCATTAGCAACACAAAATCTTGATTGTAATCATGAGTATTAATATTCTTCTTGAACACCCTTTTTCTTACGTAATAATTTCGTGAAAATTAACAGTCATTATATGTGTTGTTGTCTAGGAATATAATAAATTAATTTCTTGGTAAACATTAATTTTCAACGTGTCGACTACTCATGGGCCAAGCTCGTACATCATGATACTTGGAACATTCTTAATTTGTGGATAATGATAGGATCGAAACTAAAGCATGCTCTTGATTTTTCTTAATTAGATTAACACGATTCTTTTTGTCGGATTGATCTTAGTTTCAAGAATATTACATCAATGATATGGAGGAGAATGAGAAGATGTGAGGTGGGGGGAATGAAGCTAGACAAAGCAACCAACAACGTACACATATACGTTTGGTATATGTTAAGAGAAAACCATGATTGAAATTGTAGGGTCACCCAACCCAATTATAAAAATATACACTTTGCTCCTTCTAACTATGACTTTCACAATTTAAGAATTTTTTTTCGTAGCTTGAGGGAGTAAAGTGTGTAGTTTCATAGTTTAAGGGGTAAAAGTGACACCGCATATATATTTGAGGGGGACAAAGTAAAATTAATCCTAACAATATTAATACCCTTAAGTTAGGTAAGTTCAATGTACACAAACTACTATATATATAATGACAATTTTTATGCAATACTTGGCCTAAATAATGGTTATTCTATCTGTATATTTATCATATATTGATCTATGCATCATACGTGAGTAACACATGAAGTGTACAAAAAATAAACAAAGTCATTGGATGGCCACCTAAATAATTTTTCTTATGATTTCTTTGTTCTTTTAATGAAAATGGTTGAATAAATATTAATCTTTACATCTAAATTTTAAATTTATTAACTACAACCAGTTGCATCATTCATAAAATCAAATATCAAACATTAATAGAAAAAATATAATATAAATAAACTAACCATCATATTAGCGCGATTTGAACTCAAATTTTTTTGGTCATAGAGCCTCTGCCTCGTTATATATGTGGATTTCACATACATGTAAGTTATATAGAGATGCAAAATACATATATACTCGAAGTATTTGTCGTGTTAAACTTTGACGGCATATGGCGGGGGCTTGTTTAGGTAATTAATCTTGGGATAAATTTTATAAATACACTTCTAAAAATATGCCAAATTCTTTTATAGTTAAGAAACGAAAAGGGGAGAAAATAGAACATACTATATTACTCATAACATATGTTTGTGTGTGTGTCTTTCTTTCTCTCCTAAGAAGTGCAATTCCACGAATTATCCTATGCAAGGATCATTAATTTCAAGAACTCTTACAGAAATTTTTCTATGACGTGCATGTGTGTAAATAAAATATGTATTTATAATTAAATACAAAGTATTTACCTATGTCGGTCGTCTAAGGGACCGATCCAAACTGGACTCTCATGAAACCATGTTTTTCATGGGTACATATTGATTGGACATGTTTAGGTCCTTAATCTTGAATTGAATTCATTGACTACTCTAAATTCAAAAAACTCAAGACCTATATATTCATTTCCAGTACTAAAGAAAAAGAAATGGAAAGAAAATTCACAGTAGTGAGAGATATAATTATATTCTTCCAAGAACAGTGACTGTTGAAGAAATTCAAAGGTTGCCCACTTGCCCTTGTGAAGTTCACGTGGTGGCGTTGCATGGTGGCACGACAAGCGAGTCCCAGGGTTTCCACCATTGTTGGTTGCTGAATATATATACACACACACACACACACATATATATATATATATACATATATATATACATACAAAGACAAGTACAGACAATTCTTGCAAAGTACCCTTAACAGAAACGAGTCGTCGAATCAATACCCTGTGGCGTTGCACGTGTGGTGGAACCCAAAAAAAGGACACATACAATGTCCCCTCTTTCTGAAATTTCACCTTGCAATTCAAGCCATCATATATAATTAACTAATGCCCCAAACACATGTCGTCCAGCTAGCTACCTCTAGTTTGAGTCTTTCCAATATATATGTGACTGAAATTAAGTATAACAGCTCAATATATGCTCACCCGTAAAGGTCAGTTTGTTCATTTCGACTCGATTTAAAATTATAAAAATTTAATCGACTAAATCTCTTTTTTCGACATTCTTGAAGCCAAAAGAGACAAACTAATCTTGAAGTTGATCATTCGAATATGTATCTAATTCCACCTGTTACTAGCTGGAACAGGGCAAAACTTTTATTGTGATGGGGACAATTAATCTAAGTTCTTACCAGACTTGAAGTGGTTGGAATTCATTCTCGCGGTCGGATGATAATAAAAGAGGAAGCTTCCCTACTTATCCCTCTCCCATGCTGCCAATTCTGAGTTGTTATTTTCACAAGGAGTCAAAAAGTGGTTCAAAATAATTCATGTGGGAGAAAAAAGTCTAGATAATATCCATACTTCATTGACGCTAACTTATTAAACATATACAACGAACGAATTTTTGGGTGATTCATTTATAGAATGATAACATTTTATGTAAAATTTGACACATTCTAATTATAAGAGAGATAACATCTAAAGCAACAAAATTTACATGTTTAATTAATTAATTAATTAAGTTTGTTTTGGATGATGCTAACAGAAGAGAGCCAAGCTCCTTTTGCCACCTTCATCATTGACCATTTTTTGGTACATTAAGTATATTGATAATTGTCAAGTGTTTTATAAATTATTTTATAAAAAAAAAAGACATTTAGAAGATAAATATTGCACAATATGCATATGTATTGAGTGTAACATTTAATAGACCTTATTTTGTATATATCTATTTTATCATAACTTTATCTACTACTAAAATCAAGATCAAACTCATGTTGCCAAGTGATCAGCTTAGATGGGCTCCTAAGTTTCAACCATGGTAAGTACTTACAATAGATAATAGTCATTTTCTCTTTTTCAAATTTTTTGTACATTCTTCTGCCCAAAACCCCTTTGCTAAAAAGGTAAGAGGCCCCATGGGCTCTGAAGTTGAGTAGGATGCCCTAAAGTAAAGCATCTAACTTCTTATCTATATGTATATAGAGATGTCCCCATCCTCTAAATCCAAAGTGTTACATATGAAAGATGCATCCATTAAAAGAACCACCCTACCCATGCTGGCTTTCAAGATAAGAACCTACTTGACATGTTGAATGTGGCCATACCGCTTTTTCAAACTATATAGTTAATCTTTTCATGTCTCATTCATTCTAACTTGTCACTGACTGGACAATGCATGCGATTTTTGCATTATTAACGAGTTTGTGTTGAAGTTTTTTAGGATTTTAATTGTTTTGGACACTTGTACTAGTGATGTTGATGGAGGTAGGGAACACGGTAAATCAGTAATATGCCTTCTATCTAACACAGGGGATAGAACAAATCAGTGGCGGGCACGGACAGTCATCCAACGAAGAAAATTAACTATGTTGCAAATAACATGTATAGTAGTAGAAGTATTATTATTGTTAATATTTTTTAAGAAAATCGAAAAATTAAGCCTCTCCCCTATTCCCTTTTCATTTTCTATTTTGTTTCACAAGTTTAATAACACAGGTTTCTGGATTCGTCTGACTAATTTTGAGAGATGACGGTCTTACCTCTAATTTGTCATTTGGATAAATACGGTGATACAACCTATACACATTTGGATTGAAAATTCGCGTATGTTTTTTCCCCTTCTGGACCTACCTATAACGCGACAAAGCACCCTCGAAGTGATGTATTCATGTATACTATGTTTCTTACACCAAAAAGATTCAAACCCACGATTCTCATATTTTTTTTCTTTATGTCTTATCGCTGCACCATGCTTTTTGTTTCTATTGTGGCATGTATTAGTGCATGATCATGGACGCTAGCGCTAAAGTCCTTTTGCACTCGTCTTCGCTTCGAGCCACTCGTGGGGGGCTCGAAGATAATGAAGAAAAGGACATTTTTCTGATCAATTCCCTCATTCAATAAGGTGGTGACCACTGCATTTTCTCTTATTAGGACATGCCATTCATTCAATTTTGGAGCTACATTGGTGAGCTTTCATAATAATTCCATAAAAGGACAAACCACCATAGTCTACCAGAAACTCAAAGAGAAAACAGCTAAACACACAATGCCTCCTCAAAATGTCGATCTTGAAAACTTATTGAGCACACTACATGTCTAGATTTTGAACATGGCGATGTTGTCACTCACATCATGAATCCGGTCGTCGTAATATCTGATATCCCTTAATTGATTTGATCTTTCATTAGCCTGCTTTCCAAATTAAGAAAGAAAAAAAAAAAAAAAGAGGGAGATTCATGAACCAAGTAAAGCTTTTCAGATTTTTTGGATCCTTTTTTATTTTTTTTTCATAATTTTTAGATCTTTTCTTATGTTGTATGAGAGCCAAGAATGTCGTTTCTTTAATAATCATACTTCGAATGTTGTCTTTAAGCAGGCACCAAGTCATCGTTCAACTAACTATACATCTATTAATTAACATTAGACTGAAGGTTCATGCACCAAAGGTGGCTGATTTGTTTGAATTATTGCATGCTTGTTTAGTTATTTTCATATAAACCAACCAAAGATGTTGTTGACTTAATCAACGATGGAGATATGATTGAGGATGCCCACCAATGCTACGTGTAGATCTTTGAATCAACTTTTTTGCATTATTTCATTAGCTTATACGTAGGGTTTGGTAAAGAAATTAAAGGATATCAAGTGTAATTTTGATCCTACTAGTATAGCAATGAATGAGTTGTTAACCCCATGACGTTCAACTTAAATTAACATTCGAAAAAGAGAATAATAGTTTAAGAGCAAAATATTTAATTTGTAAGAACTATAAAATGATTTAGGTACCTTGGAAAAGTAATAAAATTAGGTATTTATATATTTTTTAAGGAAAATTATTATTTGGTGTTGTGTGGTACATGAACCTATATATATCTTATAGGCTCATTAAAACAAATTATTTTACTGGACATCATTGAGTTATATTTGTTGGGCTATGTATTATTGCATCAAAATTTAACTTAAAATTGCTCAAAATTATGACTTTGAAATACTTAGATTTATTTTACTATGATGTTATTTGCAAAAGTGACTGAACTTTAGTCTAGGCCGCTGGACGCTGGAGACTAAGTCGCAAGATTTTTCAATTAGAGTGGGTTCGTTTTCTTGGTCCAAGTTTTCTTGGTCCAAATTCAACCCAATAGCTCTGAAAACCAGTTGAACTGGTCTATTTCTCATCTGAGTTGAAAAAACCAAGTTTGATTATTAGAAAAAGGTTTATATAATCATCTAGGCTTGCAACGACTGGTCTTTCTTTCTTTCTTTCTTCCTTAAATTTATTATAGATGCTTTTTAGCAACTAACAATGCACTGAAACGAAAGAGGAAAACTTGTGAATACCAAATGGAAAATTCAGATTCTCATACTTTTCAAAGTTTAAGATTCAACTTTACATTTTAAGTCTAACCTCAATTACTAAAATAGATGTAGATTAAATTAAATTCAAACAAAAACTTGTATATACATCGCTTATTTATAAATCAATATTGGTACTATTAACAACTCAAATAGCTACTAACATATATCTCAGTAGTCTCCAATAGAAATATATGTAGTTAATCAATCAATTTGATTATTTTTTCAGTACCATAATAAATAACATATCAAATCTTAAGGTTTTTAATGTTTAATTAGCTTCAAAATTATCAAAAAAATCAATACGAAAAGACTGAAAAAACTGACTTTATACTAAAACAAAATAAGCAATTATTCTGGATAGATATATTCGTGTACCCATATTCCTTTACTCATTTATTGTTAAGTGAGAGGAGTTTAGAGCAATTGATATATTTTTTTAATGAAATTTCTGAGTCAGCTTTCTACTTTCTCACTCCTCTCTTCTCACATTTTCCCCCTCCCTCTATCTCCAATTTCTTCTTCTTCTTCTTCTTTTTTGTTTTACAATCACATTGTTTTAATCAAATTTTTGGAACGTAGTTATTTGGGTTATCATACATTTTAATAGATACATGAAATAATTATAAATATCTTTTGCATACAAAAAATAAATATATACATTAATTTTATAATTCTGAAAGAATAGTTCTGGCCCTGTTGAAAAAATTCAGAAACGGGAAAAACAAAGTCAAGTCTGTCATCCCAGTAAAAACTAGAATCTAATCACTCAATCGAAATTAACCAAACAACAAAATCGATGGCTACGAATTCGAAGAGCAGTTCGATTCTACCAATGGCGTCGACCGATCCTCCGGCGAGAGTGGAAGAGAAGCTCTTCAAAGGATCCGCCATGACCAAACGCGGTGCACATGCTGCCATCTCTTATATGACTTGCGCTGGTACTTTTTTCTTTCTAAATTTCTTTGATCAGAATTGTTACGTGTGGTGTGATTTAGTTGGTGAAGAGTACGACCCATGATTTAATTTCGTCTAATTTTCTTGAAAGTTACTTCTTTTGTGGATTTTTTGGTTTGAGTTCTTTAAGGGATGTTATTCGAGATGCCTTTCTTTTGTTCAGTGTAATCTCTTCCTTTTTGGCTGTTTTCTTTTTTCTTTCGCGGACCTTTCTTGAAAAGATTAGATGGTGAAGTTCAACATAATGTTTCGCTATGTTCTGGGGAATGTTGATGTGGGTTTCCATAAATATTAAATTTAGTAAAGTTGAATATTTTGAATTGTGCGTTGTCCAATTAAATTTAAGTTCTGGAAATTGAGTCTTGCAACAGCAAGCATGAGCATATTGAATTGTGGAAGCTTAGGATTGACTGTGATAGTCTTGAATTTATTTGGACAACCAATATTTTGCTTCTTCTGTCCTCATCTCGCTGGTTATCAATGGAGTAAACCCCTTGCAAAAGAATATGACTTCTGAAATTCTTCAAAATTTGCTTACCATGGTAATTGTTATCACTGTAATCCGTAAAGTATAATTAGAATTTAGAACTTAGTAAATAACTCATTTCTGGATAAATATGAGATTACTTTAGTTGGCTTAGCTTACAAGGTTAGGGTATTTAGTCCGACGTGCTAATCGCCCTTCATTCAGTTTTTTTCTTGCCAAATTGATTAAAAACTCTTCAATCTTCTCACCTACATTTACTGAAAAATGAGTTGACTATGATTTTGCAGTGCTCTTGGTAATATTCAATAAAGCAGCTCTTTCTTCATACAGCTTCCCATGTGCCAATGTCATCACACTTTGTCAGGTATAATGCATAACTTGGGTTTGAGTGATGCTGTTTTAAAATTGATTTGTTCTTGGTTCCTTATGAAGATGAAAAATCAGTTTCACTCCCAAGTTAAGGTGTTTGCCCAATATTGCTGGATAACAGGCAAACCTCATGGAAACAAAAATATGGAATGAAAGGACATGATGTGTTTGTTGTCTTATCTCCAGTGTATCTTGGATGCCAAGTTTGCACAGGTGGATTATGACTGTTTTTCATCAAATGTTGAACAAGTCTGTAAAATATGTTGTTCCTACCAATGACAATCAATGGTCTTTAATTTTTATCCGAACCCTTATTGCAGATGCTGGATGACTCTTTACTATTTGTCATACATTCACATTATCATATTTTTTCGTTAATTACACATTATTTAACCACCAAGGCAGTAACCCATTTGGAGAGTCCATGACTGCCGACGTGGAGGTTATGTGCATGAACATGCTTATGGTAGTAGTTCATAAACCAAACACATTTATGGTATAACTATTATTTAAACCAAATATTCTACAATGGCAAGAGTTTCCTATGGCTACAAGTCACACCGGATAAGGGTTTACTGTGTTGATCGGACCCCGGTTGTCTCTTAATGATTAAAAAATAAATAAATAAAAAATAAAAAGAAAGAAAGAAAGAAAAAAGAGAGAAAGGAATTACACCATATCTAGTCGTTAATGTGCTTCAAGTTTGGTTACATAGTTTCATGTCATGGGTCTCACATATTTCATCATTTTCATTGATCGTATCTGCTGCAGATGATATGTTCATGCTGTTTTCTTTATGCGCTACGACGCTCAAAGCTCATTACTTTTAATGCTAACGAATCCATAGCCGCCACTGATAGTTCCAAAACATTGGTGCCAATAAAGACATTGATCGATACTTCACCTCTTGCTTTAACCTATTTGCTTTACATGGTAATAATTTTTTCCACTCATTTATTTAGCTTTGTCCTGTTGTAACTAGTAATCTTTTTCCCAATAAAAAAGTATTCACAAACTCTCTTGGTTACCTTGAAAGCTAGCTACTATGGAGTCTGTTCGAGGTGTTAATGTTCCTATGTATACAACGTTGCGGAGAACTACAGTTGTATTTACAATGATTGTCGAGTACGTCCTCGCGAGGCAGAGGTATACACGACCTATTCTTGGAAGGTAAGCAGCCCTCTTATTCTACCGATGCTTTTCATAGATGACCATATTGCTTTCACTACAGAGAGTGACATGTTAGAATGAAAGGATCGCTCTGTTGGAAATATTAAAAGTATTTCACAATAATACCAATTAATTGAGATATTAAATCGAATAGGAACAATATGTTAAATAAGTGAGGTTAAGAGAGCTTATTGGATTTGGACTAAGGTGTGCGAAGACTGCCACCCACTAGGTCATTGACGGTCTATCCCCATGATTCAATGCGTGCACTCACAACATGGGGATAACAATGAGTACCCTTGCTTTTGAGTGTAGGAATAATATAATTGGTTGGAATATTGAATCATTGCACACGCATTACAATTGGTAGGCTAGAAAGATGAGTGAATCAAACATATGTAATGAAAGCTTTGTTTTTGACAAGTACTTGGATGGTGAAATGAAACAGATTGTAATATGTGTATTGCAATAAAAATTGCATTTAACATTTTATTGCACAAATAGGCCATTGAGCTAAATGGAGTATTAGCTTTAATTATTAAAAATGAAGGAACAAGTTGTGGAAAAATGAATAGAGGATTGCTAAATTTTATATGGGGTCATGAGTCTCATGATTAAGGAAGCATATAATTAGGCTGATGGCTGGAAAATGTTGATTTGTAGCTTTATTATACTCACTTTCCTTTTTCAGTTGCGCATTCTTATTTGGAACTCTTTACCTGAAGATTTCTGTCGAATATAGCAGTGCTTGAAGTTACACATTTGCCTTTCCTTTATTTAACAACTGAATAATTATGGTTTTCCCAGTGTGGCATTGATTGTTCTGGGTGCTTTTATTGCTGGGGCCCGGGACTTGTCATTTGACTCCTACGGCTATCTAGTTGTTTTTCTGTCCAACATCACCACTGCGATATACCTTGCAACCATAGCTCGCATTGGTACCACTTCTTCAGCCTCTGTTCACCGTGTTTTCTTTGCAGCTTTGTTCTTTCTTTTTCCCATCTGATATCGTATTTGTCCAGGAAAATCGAGTGGGCTCAATAGCTTTGGCCTCATGTGGTGCAACGGTGAGTAACCAGACCTTTGCACTTTAGCTCCCCTAAATATTTGTATTCCACTTCTTTATTTTAAATTTTGTGACTATTTTTTTGTAGGAATTTTGTGCGGGCCTGTGTTATTTCTCTGGACCCTTTTCCGAGGTGACTTGGAGATGACAATGAATTTTCCATATTTGCTTTCTCCTGGTTTCCTGGTAATAATTGGTTACTAACTGAAGCTTGATGCATGTTTATCATAATTTTTTTCTGTCCCTCTTTTTATCCAGATTTGATGTTATAAAACATAAAAAAATATTTAACTTGGTCCCTTTCTGCCTTTAATGACTCTTTCATGATCTTTTTCTTGCCACTCTTATTTGATTCTCCTTGGTGGTTCACCTCATTCCCATCTAATACCCAGATCATCTGATAAATGTCATGAATAATCTATCTAAGCTTCGAGTGTTGTTGGTAACTTGTGGCCTTTTTATTTTTATTTTGGAAAGCTGCTTTTTCAGCGGACATTTTTTCTTGGTGAAGCTACATTGCATCTACCTGCCCTGGTGTTAAATTTGACTAGAGAATGCTCATGGGCAAGGCATTCAAATTGGCCATCTAACTTTTATATTGTATAGAAAGGTGGATGGATTATTAGGCTATCTTTTCTTCTCCAGTTTCTAAATTGATAAAACTTCTTTTTACTGAAGGACAATATCTGTATTTGCTCATGCTTAGACGTGTCTTACACACTTATGAATTGTTCGCTACTTTTCTGATGTCAGGTGGTGTTGCTTTTGTCCTGTATACTAGCTTTCTTCCTGAATTATAGTATATTCCTCAACACGACTCTGAATTCTGCACTCACACAGACAATCTGTGGTAATTTGAAGGTATGTTCAGAAGTACCAGTTTTATCTTTCTTCCACGTTTTTTTGTTTCATGCTTGATGCTACCAAAACTTTGTAATTTCTCATAGTTGCAATGATGACCTTTGGAGAGCTAAAAAGTTTGGTCTGAGATTGACAGCTGAGAATAAATGAACTTTACAAATGGGCTCTTTTTAGAATGAAATAGTTAAATGAATGTCCAATCAATGCTCTGTAGTCTGCATCTGTTCTCTAGTACACCATCTATCCCACAGATTTACTGATAATTGGATCATTTTTGTGGGGTGATCTGTAGTTATATTGCATTGCCTTATTGTGATACATGCTAAATTCGTTGTATAGGAAGTGAAACATAGTTTCTGGGTTTTCAATTCATTTGACAAGGATAGAAAATTCATTTCATTGCTTGTAAATTTTGACGTCAACTCTGAAATTACCAACAATACCAGTGATGCCCATCCAAAATGTTGCTTACCTTTTTTTCATTGCCCCCAGATCTGTGGTTGAGGTCCACTATGCGTATGATTGTGGCATTTTACTATTGTGCTTACATTTCGTATGCATTGTACTCATTTATACTTTGCCTGTTTTCCTGTTTGTGTAGGATCTTTTCACGATTACACTGGGCTGGGTAATTTTTGGTGGGCTGCCATTTGATTTAGTAAGTGCGGTCTCCATTCTGTTATCTATTTTCGCAGTATAAATGAATTTGTATCTGTTTTCTTACACCCTTGAGCCGTACATCTGTTATACAATAATACTAACATGTATTTTGCTTGCAGTTGAATGTCATTGGACAACTTCTTGGCTTCATTGGCTCGGGCATGTATGCCTATTATAAGCTTATTGGGAAATGACTGCTTTCAAGTTTCAACTAATCTGTCAGTCATCAATTTTGATATATCCCATCTTTGAAAGATTATGATGGGGGAAGGAGATTCTAATTTTCTGCGGAGAGCTAGTACCTTATCTGACTTCCTCAGAAAGCTGAGCTGTCTGTCTACCCGGATGAGGACTCCATTAAGGTATTGGCTTTCAGAATCAGAACACACATTGTAGATTATTGTGGCGAATGCTCGATGATGCATTTTTCTTCCATTTAGTGGAGACTACAATGATATTCATTACCTCTATAGACACTGCAGATCATGTTTATTTGACTGCGGATAATATGGGGTGCATGTAATGAAGATTTTGTGCAGGGAAAAGCTCTGAACGTTATCGACTTCTTTAAGGCTTTATTTCATAGTCATTGATGTGTTTACAATGACAGGAAAAGCTAATTGTTCGTTTCTCTTGTATCTTCTTTTGCTGCTTCTGCTTATAGTTAGAGTTTGAAAACTAACTGATGAAGCTAGGAATATGGTCTTTGATGCAAGTTCCAATTTTGGAACTGGAATTTTAACTTCATTTCTCAAGTATTTGTATGTCGTTCAGTATTCTGTACTCGAAAAGAAGTTTCAGAGAAGAATATGCAGTGGATTTTGAAGTACCAGCTGAAATTCTTCTCAAGGATTCCATAGGGAGCATTCCATTCGCATCTGAGGATATCACAGGGCAAAATGCAAGCCTTGGGCCTACCAGATCAATTTGAGTTGCATGTACACAAAACTAGTCCAAAAGTCAAAGAAGCAGATTTCGTGTATCTCAAGTTGGATGTACTTGTCTAGTTCATTAGAATTGGATTTCTCCATCAATGAGTACGCACCCATATTTGGGTTAGCAAACTGGGTCAATTTTTTAGGCTAATAGGCAAGCCATCAGATCCAAACTGGATTCTATTATGTTTTTCTTATAGGCCAGTTTTATAGGTCTTTTGGACGTTTTATTCTGTTTTCTAATTGGCCCACTATGCATTGAGGCCCACATAGATCAATCGCCACCCTTTTCTCTAGTGAATTCAGATAACTAAAATACTACAGTATGATTTAACAACTATAAATGATCTAGAAAATCATGCATAATCTTTAAATAATTATATGATTATTTAAGAATAGTGAATAATCATTATATGAACAAGAGCACAAGTTCCTGAACATCAACCAAAATTGATGTTAGAAAACCTTAGAAAATAAAAGAAGAATAAAGCTGATAATTACAGCAGCACGCCCGAGCACAAACACTGAACATTTCTCAGTTCAATCACAACCAAACCATATTGTGTGGCAGAGAAAGAGATAGCCTTTGTAAGATTTTTCTTCTTTCCCACCCCCACGTTCCCCACCCAACCTGGACAAACAAAAATACTGAAAAAACAGAAATAACACCCAAACAGCAGTCAGCAAAATCAAGAATCATCAAGCAGCCATGGCAAGCATGATCATGGCCTCTCCCAAAGCTTTAATCACCTCCTCCATTCCCCCATCCACCCCAAAAATCAAACCCCAGACCCACTCACAGACCCAACTCTCTCTCCCCAAAATATGCCTGCCCAAATTCCCAAAACCCCACCAACTCCCCTCCCTCCTCGCCGTCGCGGCCACCTTCTCACTCGCCCAGGCTCCGCCGTCACTCGCTGAAGAAATCGAAAAGGCAGCCCTTTTCGATTTCAACCTCACCCTCCCCATCATAGCATTGGAATTCTTGTTCCTCATGTTTGCCTTGGACAAGATTTACTACACCCCACTTGGGAAATTCATGGATGAGAGAGACGCCGCAATTAGAGAGAAGCTTGGCAGCGTGAAGGACACTTCGGAGGAAGTAAAACAGCTGGAAGACCAGGCGGCGGCGGTGATGAAAGCGGCGAGGGCTGAGATATCGGCTGCGCTGAACAAGATGAAGAAGGAGACGCAGATTGAGGTGGAGGAGAAGCTTGCGGAGGGGAGGAAGAAGGTGGAGGCTGAGCTGCAGGAGGCATTGGCTAGTTTGGAGAAGCAGAAGGAGGAGACTGTGAAAGCACTTGATTCGCAGATTGCCGCCATTAGTGAGGAGATTGTGAGGAAGGTGCTTCCTGTTTCTTGAGGGGAGAAAAAAATTGCAATCTTGGTTGTGGGGTTATAAGTTATGTCTCCGTTTGGATTTGTGGTTAATTGAGCCCCCATTTACAGTTTCTCTCTTTTTGATGAAATTGTAGTTAATTGAACCCTTATTTACAGTCTCTCTCTTTTGATATTTCATCAATGCGAAATGATGTTGAAGACTCAACAGTGTAATTACTGAATGACCAAACATGGAATACTCTTAAACTTTGTGTTTGAAAAACTCTTGGGAGTCATTTGATAGTTGTTCTAATTAGATTTCAGTTGTCTTTTGCACACACGAGAAGAAACCGCCCATTATTTGGGTGTTTGCGGAGTGGACTATGCAATCTGTTTATTTGTAATTACAAGAAATAAATGTTGGTTTTAGGGGGAATTTAACAACACAGAGTCAGTATCTCTGTGTCTAACGACCAATTAGTTGGATAGATATGTCGTTGGGGCTACCGATTATCTGGCAGCAAGTCATGAAGATTCACACAGCAATTGAATTTTCATGGAGGAAACATCCTCAAATGCAGCACCAATGTGATTGCAACCAACAAAAGCATCAACAGATGTTACAGAAACCGCATATTGCTCCCAAGTACATTCCACAAGTGATAATTTTCTTTGGTAAATAAAGTGCATATAAAAATGAAACAGGAAGACGTGTGCCTAATTTACATGCAAGCTTGTAGTCAAATTCAGGTTTTTAAAGAAAAGGCGGTGGTAGCAAACTGCGATCGGTGTGGCTAATGATATGCTCCATTTGCAATTCAGTCCATTCTCAGCTCATGTAAACTCACAGCCCCTGCTCATGCTAACTTCTGTAGAAATCATATTAGTGAAATGTTTCAGATCCCCACAAGCAGAGCGTGAAAGTCTAACCCTACCCCGCCCCAAAAGAGAGAAAGGAGAAAGAAAAGTAAATCTCTTACTCAAATTCCTTATATCGAACAAACAGCAGAGAGACAAACAATTATAAGAGTAAATGATACAACCCTGGAATCTAATTCACAACAATAATGTAATACAGGAGGTAATATATCCAACATACCATCAACTACTGTAAACAATTGGTTAGACATCTACCCTTCTATCAAGTTAGGATCAAAATTGGCTTGTCTGACCAGCAATACCGGCCTCTCTGACAAGCTTCTCAGTGAAAGCTAGAAGCCGAGAAACTTCTGATTTAAGTTCCCCAGAACACTCAGTGTCTTTGGTCATATTTATTCTAGTCTCTGAGCCATTCTGCTCATAAAGGTTAGTATTATGATCAGCCTCAATGCTTAAACCCGATTTATTCAAAAGCTCTAGACTCATTTCAGTGATTTTATGGAGCGCACTTGTTGCAGCTTCGAATTCCAGTTGAGCTGCCTCCAACAGGAGTTTCTCAATTGCAAAATCGCCAGCACTCTTTTCACCAATCCTTTCCTGTGCCAAAGCATAAACTTGTTTTAGATCCTCTCCATCTCGCATCATTTCACCCTTCAAGTTTGTCATTTCCTTTTCTCTAGCATCCAATTTTCCGAGGACCATCTTTATCTCCTCATCTTTAATAGTGAGAGCCCTCTGTGCTGCAAGAACTTCCATTTCCTTTGTTCTCAGGCTTTCTCGGGTAATCTCAAGTTCAGCTTCAAGCTGTTTTTTCTGCCATCTAAATCTATCAGCTGGTCTGTCTAGCAACAAAGGTGACAACTTGTCATTTGTCTGCTCAACAGGGCTCAGAGCATAATAGCCTTCATCACTAAATGACAGAACCACTTCCTTAGTGAGATCTACAATCCGTTCCACTACTGTCTCAGCCTCAGATAATTTTACTCGTGCATCATTTAGTTCACATTGCAACGTTTGCACATGTTCATCCTTCTTCTCTAGTATGGACAATGCTTGAATAAGCTCATTTTCTCTACTGAACAAAATTTCCTTTATTTTAGCAATCTCTTGGTTTACTTCCTCTAACATCTTGTTTGCACCGGAGAGTTCTAAGTCATTCTCTTCAAGTATAAGCTGAAGTAAAGCCTGCTCAGACTTTAAATGCTGGATCTCTAATCTAGCTTCAGCCAATTCTGACTCTTTAGCCTGGAGAAGTGCCTGCATTTCTTCAAATTCAGCACTCTTGTGCTCTAGCTCATCCTGGAGAGCTGACATTTCCCCAATTGCTTGTTTCAAGGATGATCTCTCTTTATCTAATTCCTTTTGTAACTCACCAACAAGCTCTTCCTCAATGGATAAATGCCTTTCAAGCTCCTTGTTTTGAGCTTCAGCAACCCTTAGTTTCACTCTCTCACTCTCCACTTCTAATTTGTCATCTCTCAGACTCATCATGCAAGACATAACGCTATACCTTTGATCTTCAAGTTCTGTAACCTGCTTTTCCAACAGCTTCTCTTGGCCTTCCATCCTCTGTCTAGATCACATCCCAAAGAAGCTTCCTCACTCTTCCAAGCTCCGCCACAGTTTCATTTGCTTCCCCAATATGCTTAGATATTTCATTTGCTTCCCCAACATGCTTAGATATTTCATTTGCTTCCCCAACATTCTTAGATATTTCCTCCGCCAGCTTTTCCAACTCCTCTTGCGTCACTAGCCAATCCATAGTTTGTTTCTCCAAGTTCACTTCAGCAGCTTTCAATTTCTGTGCTTCATTTTTCTGCATGCTTATGGAAATTTCTAGCTCTTCCTCTTTCTTTTGAATTGCCCTCTGGAGTTGCTGGAGCTCATATTGCTGCTTTTCCACAATTTTATTTGTTTCATCCAGGAGCTTGGCCTTGCATCTGATTTCTGATTCTGCACTGGCAGCTTCTTCACTCTTCTTTACCCATTCATTTTTCATCTTTACGATTTCCTCTTCTTTCAGAGACAATGCTGATTGGGCAGCTGAAATCTCCCAATCCCTCTCCTTGAGATGAAGTTTAAGATCGCCATTTTTTTTGGCTAGAGACGCTAAGTCCATATTAGCTAGACTTAGCTCCTCTTCTAGTTTTTCCTGCTTCAGTCTATCAGCTACAATTTCTCCCTCTCGCTGCTTCAAGTCCTTCTTAGCACGATTTATTTCATTGTACTCCTACAATATTTTCCTTTCTGCATCTAGCAGATCTTCTTCCTTCTTCTTCAAAGCTTCCAAAGCAGCCTGAAGATCCAACTCCAGCACACCAAGATTCACACCATTCTCGGCAGCTCGAGGTAAACGAGGATCTCTCCCCATCTGTTCCTCCAACGTTTGTGTCTGAGCGAACAACCTCTCCAGAAGAATCCTTGCCGGTTCAGTAGTCCCATTGTCACTAATGCTCAAGGACTTGCAGTTATTTAAGACTGATTTGACAATCCACAAAAACTGAACCTTTCTTTTATTCAGCTTCAGAAACTCTTTCTGTTTCCATTTAAGACCAGAATAGCATAACTGCAGAAGACATTCAAATTTACATCATACTACAGTTTAAATCTACTGATTCAAAAGTAATTTTATGATAATACATTAGTTTTTCACTTGTTCTCAACGTTATATTGAATTTGTAATAAAAATTCAAACTAGCTGCATTTCTATCTTTTCCCTTTTACTATTTACCACTTCACATTTTATTCAAAATGAATCGAACAGCTCACAAATTCTCAACCAACTTCAAAACCTATAACAGATGTGAATTTTTGTATACACCAGGGAGGGAGTTATACTATAGAAGTTGACAATGAGAGCATGATTATCAATACAATAACCACCATAATATAATAACACACAAATACGATCCACTTCTAATAAACAGAACTCCTAATCTTAGCATATATATATATATATATAGAGAGAGAGAGAGAGAGACCTGAGAGAGTTGATGAGGAGAGGCGAGTAAAGAAGCAGCAGAAAGCGCCATTCTTTATCTGCCGACCTCATCTGATCTCAACTTCAGGACCTTTACATAGGATATAGATAAAACTGACTAACTTTTATGTATGTATATATATATATATATATATAGATATTTAGCGACAGTGAGAGAGAGAGAGAGTTGAAGGAGCGTGAAGGGTTTGGGAAATGAAAAGAAACAACGGGCCACGTTAGCAGTGTGCAGAGTTGAGTTGAACTCCAACCTTAAATTATTCCCTAAATAACAACGTTCAAGTTTAATCTGAAAAGCAGAAAGATTACTCTATACCAAAATAGTATATTTGTATACACTAAGCTAAGTAATGCTGAGGGTCAGCATCCGACACGTAGTACACTTTCTCAGTACCACCAGAAGAAGCAGAAATAACAGGGAAAAAATAAAGCAAGAAAAACAAAGTGATTGTTGATGTACAAGTGACAAGTTTGGTTTTTGTATTTATTTCTTTCTCCTTTCTTTTTCATTTTTTCTTTTGGTTGTTATTCCATTTTTCCTAACTTGTCTATTTCATCTTGTCATCGCCCCCCCCCCCCCCCCCCACCCCATCAAAACTTTTCCAAATAAGTTTTGGTATCAGACTCAAATAATTTTAATTTAAACCTATATTTGGATCTTGAGTTTTAATAAGAATTAAGAAAAGCAAAAGTAAGAGCATAAAAAACATAATACTATTATTCATTTAAAATTAAAAAATATATATATTTTTTCTTGTTATACCCAATCAAATATAGCGTGGGTGTCAGCCTTAGCACATTTGTTTAGAAATTCATTTTGAATTGTGATTTGAAGTTAAACAAGTTTAGCTCAGAAGGTTAAAAATGTATTTAACCACCCTACAACATATTGCTCTTAAGAAGTTGATTTTATTTGTGCATGAAATTGTATAATTGGTACCAATAAATATTCCATTTAGCCCAAAGGGAAACGGATACATAAAATAGTTGTATAACCTATTATTCAGCTCCGCCTTTCAGCATGATTCTGCTATAAAAGTTAAGCCCAACCCACGAAACTATCAGCCCAATAACTGTCAAAGGAGGCCCGGTGCATTTTGTACAAATTACAAGTTCATTTCCCATGCCCAAAAGCTCTTTAAAACGTACACAAACTACTTCAGGGTCTATGAAAATCAAACATTTTTAATAAAATTTAATACACTGAATAAACAAAATTTCACGTCTAATTTATTCTTACGAAAATAAATTTTCATGGAGTTATTCTATGGTGAATTTTGTAGCTCTCAATCCACCATCATTCTCTCTAATTGGATAAATGATTTTTCACAATTTCATCCTTAATTCAAATTCTAAATGAATTTAGAGCAAAAAATTACACCTTTTCAATTCATATTTTTCCATAAATCTTTTCCTCCATCTATCCAACAGCAATATGTAAGGTGACCCAGATGATTTATTTATTATTATTTTCTTAAATTTTTGCAGTAAATTAATTCAAGAAAAGGTATGCATGGAACCCCCACATGCCAAATCAGCATGCAGTTCAGCTCTTTCCACCACACGTATATATCAACTGCCATATCAGTGTTATCACTTTACATTCACAAAATTACTAGTTCATGGCCACCATTTTGCATCCTATAATCCGCAGATAGTACTTTCCCTTCATGTTCAAAACCATTTGCTACTCTTTCTTATTCTTCCCAATAAATTAAAAAAGTGTAGTCCTGAAGTCATTTTTTGATTTAATAGTGGAATAATGGTTTATACTCTGTCCGGGGCTCGCTTCACTACCATTCCCTGGAGCTCTCATGCTGATCACAGGAATAATCCCGGTTTCTCTTTCTTCTTCACCCCACAGTTCCATTTGTCAAGTAATTTTGCTGATCCCTTTTTGTCTTTCTCTTTGTATACCAAGCTTTCTTTATTTATTAAATGGAGTTTTTGTGCATGTGATGCTCCTGTAATTTCTGCATTGGCTGTGAACTGAATTTTTTTGCTTTACAGAATTGAGAAATTCGGTAAAGATTTTCTTTTTTTTTTTTTTTTTTTGGGAAAAAGATTAGTGTTTTTGGTGAATTGATATGTAAGACGTGTGTTTGATCAAATTTATGTAAGCGGGCTGCATTAGTATTGGCTTTTGGTGCTCTATCAGTGACCCGCTATCTGAATTGGATAAAGTAGTGGATTTGGTGTCCTATTTGGTTTTTCTGCATAATTTTTTTTATTTCTATTATAAGTTGGTTTCTTGGCAAAATTTGAGATTCTTGATAATGCTCAAGTACTCAGACTCTCAGAGTTAGTAATAATGATTACTAGTTACTACAATTTAGTTGTTGTTTTTTTTTTTAATCATCAAAAGAACGGTTTGAAAAGTAAAATACCAGCTTATGAAATTAGATAACCCTGTGAAATTTCGTATCCAAGTGCCATAATTTAGCCCTAGGATTCAAGAATTCGATCTCTATCATGTGGTTGTTGGTCGTATATGTTTGTTTCTTTTACTATTTTCGGAATATAAGTTATGAATTTTCAGTTATGGATGAGATAGTTTGAACGCACAGTTAATACAAGAATGAGCTTTGACAACAACTAAATTCTATGTAGCTTTTCCCTCTTTGAAAAATGAAATGCCTTGTATGCTTATACTGGATAAAATCATGAAACTGTTAGGTTTCATGATCAGTAGAAGATTTAATTTGTTCAATTGCTCGATTCCTGCTTGCGGTTATGCTATGTTTGGACCTCGGATTTTGGTGAGGACAAAGAAAAGGAAAAGGAAAAGTGTCATAAATAAAACACAAAGGACTATCATTTGAAGTAAGGAAAACATTTTACTTTATGTTTTCTCACTAAAATTCAAGGACCAAACTAGCCTAAGGGATCCTTTTTTTCTTTTTCCCAGTTAAGATGATCTTATATGTAGATGCAAGCTTTTATATCAGCATACTTTTCTTGATCGATGGTCAGTTTAGCCAATTTGTCTTGTTTGTAGGGAAGATTTTTGCTGGAAAGTCTTCATACGGTTGTCAGATCCCATCTCTCACGGTCGTTGCGTCAGAGAAGGTTGACTAAACCATTATGCGCACAGTAATCTCACTATAAAACTGATTTTTTAAGTATCAGATGCATGTACACTTAACTTGCACATGCATTTTTTTGTAACAATTGTCAATTTTTTGCTTATTACATTGATCATTGACAATTTATTGACTTCCATTATTAAAAAATCTTATCTCCAGTTCTTTGAAATGCTACGTTTTTGCTCAGGAACTTATGGCTACAAAGGACAAATGTTACAACTTTACACTGTTGCCTCATACTAGTAAAATTTGCAGCTCTCCTGGAAAACTTACGTTGATGAATAAGCCAAGGAAGAAATGTGCGACACTATTAGATTACCAAGTTCAAAATGCTCCATCACTTAGTTATCTGAAACTTTTGCTGATGTGTGGATTTTTCACTCTTCAAACTACTCAACAAGCACTTGCCGGTTCAGATGTTGCTAGCAGCCTGCAATCCTTTTCATTTTTAGGGGATCTCGGCGATATTAGCACAGGTTTTGCTTCAGTTAGGAAATTCTCCCTGTAACTTCTATTATGCTATTCTTGAATCCTATATTGCTCTAGATGCTTTCCTTAAGACTTTTAAACTAGGGTGAAACTTGTTCTGTTTGAAAAAGGTCAGGAGGTTACAGTTCAGTCTTGCTCTTCTTCATTTTTTAATCTTTATATAAATCTATTGGCACTTAGCTCTATGGTGAATCAGCAGTACTTCATCTCTAGCAATCTTTTTGTCTTTCCTGTATATTTAGTAAAGATTAAGGGAGCAAGTGATAGTTTTGTAACATATTCCATGCAAGTGGTCTTTCCTGTATATATACTATTGCTGCCTAGTTTGTGTATGTCACTCAAACTCTTTAAATGTGAACCCAAATCATCTTTCTGCTAACAGTTGTCCTGCAATTACCCTATTTAAAATTTTGCAATCTTCATTTTGAATGAAACTCAGATTTCACTTGCTTAGATGAATAATCCAGAAAATTAACTTGATGAATGCATTCGTTACTTGCAGGCATTCTTGTTGATATTTTTTTCTGAACTTGGCGATAAAACCTTCTTTATTGCGGTAAGATAGTAGTACTGATCAGTTTGAGGTGACATTGTGTTTGCAAATATCCTGTCACTGCACACATCATCGTGAAATATAATGATTTCTGTTGCACAAAAATCTATCCATTTTTATATACAAATGAACCCTGCACTGCATTGAACCTTTAGTCTTGTAGAATGAAATTTTCAGGTGGAGTGATACTTTTTACTGCTTGATTAGAAGTGTTCTCAACTCCTCTGTTTTTTCTATTTTGTATGAGAAATAAATGGGTAAATGATTGAGAAATTCTGTTCTCAGGTCAATGGTGTGCTGACATATGTTATTTTTGGTTGTGTCTTTATTTTTACAATCTATTCTGTAGTAGGATGAACATTGGCTTAGTTGATCTTCTGAGCAGGCACTTCTAGCAGCTAGGAACTCTGCTGCTGTCACTTTCATTGGGACTTTTGGTGCACTTGCGTAAGTTATTTGATTTGGATTTTCAGTTGAGACAATCTTTGTACTTTCCCCAATATAAGTTGAATCCCCTCAGTTTTTCTTTCTTTTTTTTTTTTTTTTTTTTTGTTGGGTAAGGGTACAGAATCCCTCAATGGTGAATGCTTCCATCCCATTATTTAGCAGATTTACAATTATTTTCCCTGATAAAACTGTAAGAATTTGAATATTCCTAAGCTTTAAAGAATGGTTATGATAAGGAAGTGATAGCTATAATATGAAGTTACCACTCATAAAGTTCTAGATCATGTTATTGACATGTCATTGAGTTTGCTTTTCTTGTTTGGACATATCCTCTAAGACTGCAGTTTGAGTGTATTTCAAATGTCAAAAGACCACCATAGAACGAAAAATCATGCAACTACAAGATTCAAAGATGGCATGTTTAATGGTTGTCTTGCCTTACAGCTTCAGTACAGAAGTACATTATCGTAGTTGTCCTGAAAATGAGACAGCATTTATTCCATTAACTCATTGATGTTGTCTTGTAATGTGAACAGGGTAATGACAATTATATCCGTTGTTCTTGGACGAACTTTTCACTATGTTGACGGTATCCTTCCATTCAGGTTTGCTTCTCTCATATCTTACACAAACTAAAACAACTGCTTTCACTTGCAACTATGTTGTCACGTTGGTACTGATAGGAGTATTAGTGATATGAGATTCTGGAATTCAATATTTAGGACCTTCACTGGAATTTTTTTTTTTTCACATGCAAAAATATCTGTACCTTGATTTTGGAATCAAATGAATTTTTTATTTAATTTTACTTTTTTTTTTTTATTAACTTGCACATTTCTGATAAAATTTGCTAAGCAGCTGGGAAGGGATAACTATTACCTTGCTTATTACCAGCCCAAGGCCTCAACTTTTTGCTTTGTAGATTCATTGGTAACGTATTCAAGCTCCAGGAGGAAACTGATTAACACTTCAACTTTTACTTAAAAATGGTTTCATCAGGTTTGGGAATGCTGATTTGCCTATTGATGATCTTGCCGCAGTTTGCCTCCTGGTAAGAAGTTGTTGATTTTAGCTAGGACCAAACCATGCAAATAGTCATGCACAATGAGACATTTGCTTTTTGATTGTCACTGGCTCACTTTAATGGTAACTTGCATTGATTACAGGTATATTTTGGTGTTTCATCCTTGCTGGAAGCCTCCTCCAGCGATGGCCTAAAAGCAGAAGAAGAACAAAAGGAGGTACGAAGTCTATGCTGATTTATCTATGGTTACTCAGTGTTGATTGGAACCTAGAAGGTCTATGAAGTCTCAAGGAGTAGATTGTGTAGGTTGATGTTCTTAGCAATTGCCCAGTACATGATACAACGAGAACCAAACTCACCAGATAAAGCTCATTAGATAAATGATGTAACCCAAGAAGGATGCTATTGATGCTTTATTGCTGCATCTTCCCCTTTCATATTTGAGTATTTCAGTGGAGAAAGAGCAGAGATAAACTTGAAACTTACAAATGTTTGCTTTATCCAGGCAGAGCTGGCAGTTTCAGAACTTTCAGGATCTGGTGCGGGTATTTTGTCTGCTGCTAATACTGTCTTCAGCACTTTCCTGTTAGTTTTTGTTGCTGAATGGGGTGACAAATCTTTTTTCTCCACAATAGGTGAGGTGAATACTTTGTAAAGTAATAGTACTTATTTTATGGTCCTATGGACATAGAGATTTAAAATTTTAATCATTTCTTTATTACCACATGGGTGGATATCTATATGAATCCATATCTGCCGAATCACTCATGGTATGATCTTCTACATCCTAGGTCTTCCCGTTCCGTCATCTGGCTTGTTTATGCATTGGCCATCTAAGAAGTTCGTGGTCCTTCAGGATGCCTGATACTTACATGTGCAAACTAAAGACGAACTTCTTCTTTTGTCATATTTAAACATCATTCTGTGGCTTTATTTCAGAATGAAATGAGTAAACTTCAGTTGCCTGTCAAGTGTGAAGGCAAAACTCCATTCTCAAGATTAATTTCATACTCCAAAAGGAGTCCAAGAAGCAATTATCTAACAAAATAAAACAATTCATCTTGAATGCGATGCTACAGTTCACCTAATAGTAGATGTATGAACATTTTCTCCTGCCGGACATTGAAATATATGTTTGATTTTGCATCATCTGCATTAGTCTATTTTTAAAGTTCATTAATAGACAGCTTGTTTTATCCTAGTGCAAGTGCCAAGACTTTATACAACAGTGCTAATGGAATACTATTCTTTCAGCACTTGCTGCGGCCTCATCACCTCTTGGAGTCATTGCAGGGGCACTCGCTGGTCATGGAGTGGCAACATTGGTAAATTCAGGCTTCATTCTCTAATCACCTCACTCAGACATTACTAATGCTTCAAACTTCCTTACAACCGGTCTTTGTTCAGAAAACTTGTTTCCATAAGTAGCACCAAACTACAGACTATTTGGTTCTCAAACACTATGAATGTAAACTTGCAGTATTGTTCCTTTGAAGTTTGAATTGCAAAAGTGCATAGCCATAGTGGCATAATTGATAATCAATATGCCCTCTTGGATTTTCCAATTCACAATCTTATGGTCTGTTCTGTATAGATGTGATCTTCCAATTCACAATCTTATGGTCTGTTCTGTATAAATCACTTAGCTCATCAAGCCTAACTAATACCGAATCTATTTTGCAGCTTGCTGTTCTGGGGGCTCTTTCCTGGGAACATACCTCTCTGAGAAGGTAGGTTTAGTTTACTCTTCGATAATCAACCCTGAAGACATGCTGTTCTTTTCCTGTTTTATCTAACATGAATGTTGGTCAGAGATAATCTTCTCAACTTGGTAATCTCCTGAATTTTGCTGATAACTATCACGGATCTCTGACTTCATTCTAGACATAAGTCATAACAATATCCAATGTTAAAGAACTCGTGTGAATAGTGCAATCATTTTTTCTCTTGATATCAAATTTTCAACATAAAAAATGCAACATGATTTCTTCATCTTCAAACTATGGAAACAACTTTTTATTAGCTCATGCAGCCCTAGATTCACCCTGGTAATGAGCACATCATCGTGTTGATTTTTGCATAATAATGGTCTCAAAAGATTCTTGGAATACAAATGATGCCATATTTACTAGTGCTGATTCCAAACTTCTGCTCGTCTGTTTTTATGTTAATAAAATTGTTTTATTTTGTCTCTTCAACAGGCTATTGCATACATTGGGGGTACTCTCTTCCTCGTCTTTGCTGCGGTTACATTAATTGAGATCGTGAACTAGGGACGACCAAAATTCTCTCTCCATCGGCAATGGCAACTTTCTTTGAACTGCATTTGATTCAGTACTGCAAAGAGGTATAAAGAGCCACTGCAGACAACTTGAGTTAAAACTCTAGAACAATCAAAGTCTAGCAGGATGATAACTTTCAGGAGTTCTCCTTGGAAAATACAACTGCGATAAATAGCTTCAATCTTTTAAATATCAGCTAGGTTCCTATTCTTCACTCTCCTCCCAAAAGAATGTAAATTCAAAGCATGACATGAAACGATGAGTTAATTTGAATTTCTTTCATTGGATCTTTGCTATTGAGATGAATACAATTTGATGGTATTTTCTTTAGAGAAAATTAGGCCAACACGTTCACGGACTACTGATGTATGGAATGCATATCTGATCTTGGTACCATTCTTCCAAAGTGATAAGAGTAATATGTCAATTCATAAGAAAAAAGTTCCCTGATTCTACATTTTTTGGTAAGAGGAATGAACTTTGAATAACATCTTCCAATTTGGGCCACGTTGATTATTTATCTTATTTTTTTAAGTGGATTGTAGTATGAGTTGATTATTTATCTTATTTTTCAAGTGGGCGGTATAAAATTTTTCTCCACCGGCATCTGATCTTTATATTAGCACCAGTTATTTTGGCCGGTTAGCTAAAATTTTGTCTACCTAATGTGTTGCACGTTGAGTTAGGAGCCATGTTTAAATTTTTTTTTGTGGCAATGGTCTTAGGTTCTAATGTTTTCCACGTTATATTATTATCTCTTGACGACAGCTGCCAAACTAAAGGAAAATAGAGATTTCCCGACACACAAGAGATTAAGAGAGAAATTATTCCTTTCCTCCCCACCAAACACAATCCTTTGTGGGCATGAGCAAAATGTTGAATCCAATCACCACTCTTGTTTGCCTTTGCTTTCCACTTTTGCTGTCTGGACTAAAATAGGAGAAAATCTCTACAAAATCTTCCAAGAACCCCCCCCCCCCCCAACACCATTCTCAATGGCTGAGATCCCACGCCTTCAATAAAGGAGGCCCATCCTGACCGTCCAATGTTACGTGGTACTCCCGAACATAAATACACAAAAACACACGAGATAATGAGATATCTAAGAAAATCTTTCGAATGATTGTGTTATCATGATATGTAAGGTAGTAGTTATTTTTTCCAGTACAGCGAGCGTGCACATGAACAGAGGATTTGGTACGTCAGATCATCCTATGTGGGACCGACTCGGTACAGTGTGTGATCCCTTTCTCCGTAATATATTAATTATGGTAGATTCATCCACCATATTGAAGAATAACAAATGTAGCTACACAAACGCCACAATTTAATTTAAATTACTTCCTTCGCTCCATAAAAGATGACACTTTAACTTAAAAGAAAATAAACCAAATTATAGTAATGATAATAAATATAAAACTTATAAGACATAAAATTAATAAAAATAAAAAACGTAACTTCCTATTTAAAAAATAAAAATACATGTTGATAAGTAAAGAGTGAATTTCTAATAGCCATCTAATTGATTTCTTTTCATATAAGGTGATTAATATAAATCAAAAGAAAGTTATATTTTCTTTCTCATTAACTTAAACATGGGGCCATAAAAAAGAAATTTAAATGAATAAAAGCACTAATTTACAGTAAGGGACAAGTATTTTCGGATAAATGAAAATAAAATTTTGGACATCTTCTATAAGTAAGAGAAAGTACTTTTACAATCAATTGGGAGGTGGTTGCTCAAGTTGGTCTACTATTTAGAGTCACGAGGTTACATAATCTTGGGGCATGACTATAATTCTCCATTACAAAATAGTTGCGTTCATATTATAGACGTGAAGAAAATAATTATCACAGAGAATAGTTTAGTTCGTAGGATAAATTAATAAAAAAAATATTTGATCTTGAAATTTTAATAAAGAAAACCAAAAATATTTAAAAATATATATATATATATATCTTTCTCACTTTGAATGGTACACGTTATGCTTTATCTTTTGTACTTTTTAAATATATTTTTCCCTAATCAAAATCTAATGTCCAAACAAAGCAAAAGGAAGAAGAAGCAATTTACGAATAATGCAAAATAGGAGGTGCAATTTGTAATAAAACATAAAGATCGGGGATTATATTTGTGATTTTACTGCGTTGAGACTTGAGAAGGGTAAAAAGTGAAGAAAAACAGTGTGGAGGGAGTTGGGAGTTGAGAGTTGAAGAGTTGGGACCAAAACCAAATCTAAAAAGCTGCCATTCACTTGATTCTCTGCATCCCTATAGCCGTCAATGTTCATCAAAAGTACCAAATTATCCTTACCTCGATTCTCACGAAAAGGTAGATCCTTGTTTTTTTAGCCATTAGACTTGAACGATTCTTTCATCCCATATTTTTGTTCTTTATTCTCCTTCTTTTTTAACAAATATTATAATAAAGATTATCATTTATTTTGATTTAAAGTTTTTGGTTAAAATTTTAAATTTTAAAAGATTTGTGTATTGTACAATACAATTCATAAAATTAATTAATAAAAAATTAATTTTGTTGCGTCGTTACTTTAATTTAGAGGGATTAAAATTTATTTTTAGAAAATAAAACCTTAATTTAAAATTTTCTAAAAAAATAAAAATGATAAATTTAGAATAATTGAAGTATTTTAAAAATAAACTTAGAAGATGGCTACATTTCTATGTTATACACATTATTAATGTTTATCAAAATAAGGTGAGAATTTTGACCCCCAAAAATAAAATATTCAATTTTATACTAAATGAATGATGTAACTAATTGTGTAGTAGGAAGTATCTCCCGTTCAAAACTTCTTTGATCATGGTTTTGAATTATCTGAAAAAAAATTAAAAAATCAATTAATATTATTTTTTTATTAAAAAAATAAAAATAAAATTTTAAACCATTCTTAAGGAGCATTGTCTTAGTAAAAAAATTTAAAGTTTAATATCGTATTATAAATTCTTACTAAATAATTAATACAGAAACAATATTAAAAAGTTGTGAGACCGACATTCATAATCTGATATAATTATGTGCTTTGAATTTATTGTCGTGGAATTTGAAAAATGGGACATTTTGTTTCTAGAATTAGATGAAAAATTTAAGCAAGATTCATGAATAAATAGAATTGTGAGGGAGCATACTTTTTAGGTAATTATTATTAGTGAAAGAAGTCAAATTAAGATAAAGTTGCTTTATAATTAATTGAATTAAGATGAGATTGCTTTAAAATTGTGGATTTAATAGTCCTACTATTAAATGATGAGAGCTTTAGAATTTATCAAGCTATTATGTGATGCTTTATGCACGTGCAAACATTTGCATTCACATTTCAAGTTTAGCTAAATATATTATGAGGTTCAATATTCATCCATTATTATTGCAATTTCTTTAAATTAATCTCAAGATTGAAAATAAATAATAAAAAATAATCCAACTGGTTGTCCACAATTTCAAAATATTAAAATTTACATTTTGATGATGAATTCTTTTCTTTTTAATACTATTAAGGCAATTCACTCAATGTTTTTTATAATGAAAAATATATTGCTATTTTTTTTTCTTCGTTATCTTCTTTTTTTTTTTTAATTAAAATAAACGGTCATATGATTTAATTGAATAAATAATAATAGATAAATAAATGGACTAATGTGGAACTAAAGTTTAGGGATGGATGAATGGATCAAAGTATTAAAGCCACAATAATATTATTATTACTAATAATTATGTTTTGCAAATTGAGTTAGAAAAGGGGAAAAATGAAGATTTTTTTTTTTTTTTTAATGAGATGTTTGGGACGTGGGTTTCACACGCCTAAGGGGTCGCGTGAAGACAGCTTCCCACTCCCTTTCTCTATCAACTCAAAAGTGGTGCTTTTATTTTGGCAACAGAGAAATATTTTTGAAAGCAGTCTATAGTAATAGTATAGAGACGCATGCAGAAAAAGAAGATTCATCATCTACTGTTGGAACTTGCAAAAACCCTAAGGGTTTCAATTTATTATCCAAAATCATCTTTAATTTTGTCAATATTGTTCTTCTGCTAGAATTCCAATGACAAATTCTGATCAATGAAGGGCAATTTGGTATTTTTCGAACAAAAGTTATTAACTAATTAAAATATATATATATATATATATATATGAAAGATTTACAATCCGATGTGAGGTTTCAATTGATTATCAAAATTACCCTTGAAAATTTTTATTTTACCAATTATATTTTTCGAAATCCAGGGTAAATTTGATTTTAGTTAAGAAATTATTGAATAAAAGAAAGCAAACTTATTTGCAAGGACGACAAGTGGAAATAATCTCATTAAATTCTAGTTTTGTAGGAGATTTTCATAAGTAGTGGCTACAAATTAATATGAAAAAAAAGATTAAATTTCTTTGCAAACATGCATTTGGGTTAAGATAGAAGCTTTCTAACCAAGCAATAAAGCCACAGGACTGTAAAGTTTTGTCCTTGTTCATGTTTGTAAGATTTATGAAGGAAAAAGGAATTATGGAATGTACCCATGTGAACTGAAAGAGATAGGTGTAGTTAACATCTTGGTTAGATTTTTCTTTTTTCTTTTTTCTTTTTTCTGTTTGTAAAGAGACAAAATACATCATTACATTATATATTAATTAATAGACCATCAGTTAACAAATCACAAGTATTAAATATCAATCAACTACCATATTATAAAAGTAAATAAATGTCTACATGGCAGCATTTAAATTCAAGACCTAAAGATATTGAAACTTCAATTTTTCTATTGTTAGATTCATTTTTTAACAAGAAAAAGAAGTCAAATTTTTTTTGGGAATTTTAGAGACATAGATTCAATATATATTTTAATGGCTTTTCTGTAACGTTGGGACTAAATTTCTATATTTGACCGACTACTTTAATGGTTCATTTTGGAACTTCTTAATTAAATATAAAATATCAAATGTACTTGTATAACTTCTTAAAAGATTGGCAACTTATTGCTATTAAATATTAAATCACTTAGTTGTATAATACAAATTTGTATATCCCGCTTAAAGAAATGTACATCTAAACAGAAAATTTCACGATATTGAGCAAATAATTGAAGAAGGAAGAAAAAAACATTAATCATTTATACTGATAAATATATTACAAAATGAAGTACATTATTTTTTTACTGTACTTTTGAAGCATAACATATATATTAAGTAATAAAACATAGGGCTATTTCAGTAATCTGATACTTTATTTGCCAAAATTTATCAAACCAACAAAATTAAAAATCGTAAGAATGATTTTGATAATCAAGTTGAAATCTTTGGGACAATTTTGAATTTTTCCAACATCACACTTGCTTCATATCTATAAAAACACAGTAACAAGTTCCTAGTGAGGCCACACAGAGAGGGAGAGAGAGAGAGAGACACACACATTTCACACACACACAGAAAAAATGTTTGCAGCAGAAAATGGGTTGAAGGGAGATCCTAGACTTCAGGCAATTTCTGAGGCAATTAGAGTGATACCCCACTTCCCAAAACCAGGTTTTGATGCAGCCTACCTCTATCTGCATTTCTTTGGTTTCTTGATTCTTACTTGCAGTGTGAATGTATGTGGGGAGATATAATGCATGCATTTTTTTGTTCTTTATTTTTTCTTTGGGTTTTTGTAGGAATAATGTTCCAAGATATAACCCCTTTGCTTCTGAACCACAAAGTTTTCAAAGACACAGTGGACATTTTTGTCGATAGATACAAAGACATGGGCATCTCTGTTGTTGCGGGTTTGCCTCTCTCTCTCTCTCTCCTTTAATGTGTGTGGTGGGGTGTTTTATGTTTTCCTGTGTACTGGTAATAAGAAACAAGTGATCTATTTTTCTGGATGTTCTCATATTTTTTTTCCTAACTAACAAATTTCAAGAATTCCTGGGTAATTACGTTGTTGTTATAGTACTATATTATTTCCTTTTCATTTGGAATCTGACAAATGCTGCACTTAAAATTCATGTACCCTCTACCTTCATGTGTTATTAAGTATCAGCCGGTAATGTGGGGTGGTTATAGTTGTATAGTTGCTCTTTGTCAGTTACATGGGCATTACAGTGTCCTATGGTTGGATTGGAATGACCTTACTAAACTAACATTATCATTGTAATAACATAAATAAGATTTTTGTTTTACAATTTCGTTATAGTTTTTGCTGGGTTTTTTCTGACTTTAGTCTGTTATCGACACTAATTAGGAATTGAAGCTAGAGGATTCATGTTTGGTCCACCTATTGCCTTAGCTATTGGTGCGAAGTTTGTTCCATTGCGAAAACGCGGAAAGTTGCCTGGTATGTTTTTTTTTTTAAAGTACAATATCAAATTGTGTTTTCTCTCAACAGTTTTTGGGTGTTGGTTTTCAAAATAATAGAGCTAGGAACTAGTTTGTATGCTATGCTTTCACATTGGTTTGGTACTCATACTAGAGAGCATGTTTCAATTAGTAGTACTACTATGCCTGTTGAAAGGAACATAAATGAGGTAAAGCATGGTGACGACTGGCGAAAGAGAAACGCACTATACTTGACAATTATGCCTTGAAATAATTGGTTAATTGGTGATGGACCTTTATGTTGTTCGTGTAAGTCATGCCTCTACATTCACAGCACTGGGGCTGCAGTAATGACATCAAGTATTGAGCTCGATGTTCCCGGAATGGTTGGAGGACATTCCATTTCCTTCATAGTTAAGCCTCTCAGTTCATGAAATAAGCATTTGCATCAAAAAACTGCACCGGAAATGCATCTGATAATTCAATTTTAAAGTTTTTTGTATTCTTTAAGTTGGGATTGTTGTACACAATGTTCTGCATTGAAATCATTCACCATGAATAAGGTACGCATATGTTAATAGTAGGGAATGTTTCCATTTGCATTATTTTTTTCCAGGCCCTCTACATCCAAGTATGATCCTACTAGGGCTGGCAATGGAACATTAGCCAAGGACATACCCGTTCACCCCAAATGGGGTGATGAGCGAAGGGAAAATAAATGAGGTGAGGTATAGCGCAGGCTAATCTTGCCCCATACAGAAATCTGAGGGGCGTCAGGCAATTTCATACCTTTCACATACAACCGTATAATATACTGAAATAACTATTATTGTACATGATCATCTACTTGGTATAGAACTGATTCAGAATTACACTTTCGTCATGTTGAAACTCTATGTTTAGCTTTTAATAGTTGCGGTCTCATAATCACCACATTGCTATACTCCATATTTTTGGGACTTTGAAACAGTGAGAAGATATGATACAAGCCTGCAGTTCCTTGAGTCAATGATGACTTCATTTATTCTAATTAAATCCCAGATTCCATACTTTATCGTGGCATGATAGTTGGAACCTGCCCATAGATTGGTGCCAAATCTGGAAGTTGGATTTAGTGTGGCATAGTTTGTTGCATTTGTTTCTGCACCATCATATCGTGACCATCAGTGCCTTGTCTTTCACTACGACCATAAAAGATTTTTAAACGTGTAGGCAAAGTGATCTCAGAAGCTTATGAGCTGGAATATGGTAAGGATTGTCTAGAGATGCATGTTGGTGCTGTACAACAAGGGGAAAAGGCTATGGTCATTGATGATTTGGTAGCTACAGGTGGGACCCTATCTGCAGCTATTAAACTTTTAGGTAAAGTTTTGAAGCCTTTTTCAAATATGTCTTTCTTCCCCTTTCATTCTTCAAAAGTATTGTGAAATCTTTAATGGTTCACAAATAATGTATGTTTTCTGCTATTTCAAGAATGCATGGGTGCTGAGGTGGTTGAATGTGCTTGTGTTATTGGATTGCCTGAGGTCAAGGTAATACTCAAAACACTTACTTGTTGTTTGTCTTGATGTTTTAGTTTTAACTCTTGCTCTCTCCATAGGATAAGGAAAAACTATAAAAAAGGAAAATAATTGATCTTCTTTTTATTGTAGAATTACCATTATGGCCAATTTGCTAGACAAAAATTATTCTTAGATGTTGTGTTTCCCATTCTTTACCAATTACAACATTTTAGTTTTGGCCATTAACAAGAACCATTCTGATTTTATTACTTTTACAGCGATTCAACTTCCACTATTCCAATCCTCCAAACAAGCTAACTGCTATCAACTTGTCTTACCCCATGCAAGATTTTTAAACAAGTCCTCCTCAAATCTGTTTGTCAACCTATTATGGTAATATAAATGTGGAGAAAAATTGAAGTAATCTACGTTGAATGTATCACACGACACCTAACAATCTGTTTTGTTATCATTCTCTTCTTGGTGATTTTTTTAAATGCTAGTCTGCATAGTTAGCAACTTACCATTTTATGGCTTGATTTTTTTAAGGATTTCGTCTCTTTCAGGAAGAAAACAGGTTAAATGGAAGGCCACTTTACATACTCGTGGAGCCGAGTGAATTAGTAGAAAATTGTTGATGAGGTATAACCTGTCTTTCAAAAATGTCTTCATCAATTTGTGTTGCTAGTAGTTTAATCTGCCTTCATTACATAGTACTGTTTGTCGACAGGCAGATTTTCTCAAAGTCTTGGGCTAGTCACCGTCTGGAAGAGTTTGAGGCTTGAGAAAATCTTGGGCTAGTCACCGTCTGGAAGAGTTTGAGGCTTCAACAACAGTTTTGTGACGTTTCACAAAAGAGTCGAAGTTTTGGAATCCCGAGTTGTACCCTTACCCTCTTCGCCATTTGTTTCTCAATGCATGTTTTCTTTTTCTATTGACAATTAGGCAGTAGCTAGCCATGAATTCCCAGAAAATTTTGGATGGGGAGATTCTGAGACATACAGTAAAGTTTCTGAATTCCTATCATTTTCAACTTGCATGACATTGACTTCCAACTTAACTAATTTGGGGCTGTAAAATATGAATTCATGAAATCATTTCAATGAACTTGTGCTGCCATGCGCACGCAACCCTTAAAAAAAGATTTTTCCTTCAGCAGTTCAACTTGCAAACTTGCAACTAAATTACTCAATTTAATCTTGTCAAACACAATTTCAACAATAAATCTTGTTTAGTAGTCCAAAACAGCACAGTCAAGGAGCTGGAATACGTACTTGGTACAGCATGGGCCATGGGGACCCAAAAAAGAACCATTTTATTGACAAATTGCCTACTCTTTCTGAAAAATAGGTGTTTCACAAAGAGTGTAAATGACCGCTTTGATGAATTGCATGCATGGTATGGGGTCAAATTACAGGAAAACTGCTATGTGGTATTGCACTCAACAACAAAGATAGATTGTTTACATCCGTTGTGGCATGGCGAGTAGTAAAAGGCCTATGCAGATTCACAATATTCCCCAAAAGTTAGCTGCTATTTTAAAGCTCATTTTGTACATTTACATCTGAGTTAGATTTAATATCAACTTTCTCGAGTGATTTGTTCATTTTTTGACCATGAACAATAAGAGAGTTCACCTGTTTTCTCAATGAGCCATTATAAACTAAGATCCTCATTAGCATCTGCCTCAACTCCTCATCCACCAAGCTCACGTCATCATCCAACTGAGTAACGCTATCAGTGGTTGAAGCAGAATAATCAACACCCTGTGCTACATGCTGAACCTAATCAAATCAGGAAAATAAGATTAAGCAACATGAGCTGAAGAGGGGACAAAAAGGTTGCGACAAACTCAGTTGAATCTAATCGCACTTGGGGCATACACTCCAAATTCAAACTTCTGAAGAAACTAGAACACAGCAACCACCCCCACCTCAAGCAATCTTGGTCGTAATTGAATGTCCTCTGTTTATCCTTTCTAATCGATTCTCAACAATACCAATGTCTTTAAATCCCAGAATATAATGATAAAATAAACTAAGCTAATACAAGGAATTTTAGTTCAAATAAACACTTCAGCAAGAAAGTTCAAAAGTTCAAGGAAGAATCAAATAGAAGTATGCAAGGCTCCAGGTGTGTACCTCAGCAATGAGAAGGTCAATTTGATTGTCAGATGTGGCTACAAGGTCCAAGGGATTCGACAATGACGAAATATTTACAGGTGGATCATCTCCTTTTTGGTGT
The DNA here is from genome assembly GCA_019321725.1 of Paulownia fortunei. NCBI lineage: Eukaryota > Viridiplantae > Streptophyta > Magnoliopsida > Lamiales > Paulowniaceae > Paulownia > Paulownia fortunei. The sequence continues at coordinate 24,501,453 of CM033111.1, forward strand.
ATTAAATTTTTAACTTCACATTTCTGAAGCTGATCATGAAGAATCTTACACTTATATAGCAACTTCCTCCAGAAGGTTCTTGTTTGCTCATTTCTCTCTCTTTCTTCTTGAAGAAAATCCTGGGCTCGTACAAGTTTCAAAAATTCAAATGACATTATTTTATGCAGATTTTCAAAAGCAACATGAGGTCCAATCATGCATGCAATAGAAGAAAATAAGTACAACGAGATTTGGAACCTATATTTCAAAAGCCATGCCTACTACCACAAGAGAGCATCTTTCCCCCATTTAAGTTCACACATAATAGTGAAAGAAACTGAGGCTATGTTTGTTTTCATTCCCCTGGAACCATTTTCATTCCCCTTGTGTTTGGCAAATCGCTCCCCCAAAAACAAATCCATTCTTCCCCAAAACAAAATGAACCCCACTACGCATCAACATCATTACATTATCCAAAACCTTACCAAACAAGACATCTACAATAAAAATATATCCCTCAAAAGAAAACAAACATTACTTTCATCCATTCTCATTTCTAAATTCATCTCCCCATAACACCATCCCTCAAAGCACCCTCCCAAAAACACCCAAAGCAAAAACAAGCATAGCCAGAATGTTTGTGTATGCGCATACACACATATAATAAAAGTGTTACATGGAGTAATAGAACTTAATCACTTGTTTCGATTTGCCTTTCAATGCATTTTTTCACCTGCCTCGAGAAAGTTCTATCAATTATATGCACAATAGAAGCAACAATTACAGATTCCGTTTCCAAGAAAAGAATAAATTAATTGATTACGATAATTAGTACAAGAGACTGATACCAGAAAATATGTATGATATGGCTAGCCTCAAAGTCCTTATGATGAGTGAGACTGACTCAACATGCATGCACCAGTAGAGCTCTAATCATGTTACATGGGTAGAGGGGAATGACAGATAATATTGTGAGTTACATGCTTTGAAATGCTTGAGCAACTAAAGTATACCTCTGTATTTGATTTTTCTTTAAGTGATTGATTAAGTTGCTGCTTTAGTTCTGCTTGAGAACTTCTTAGAGATTTCACTTCTTTTACAAGAACTTTGATATCAGCTTTGGACTTCACTTCCTGCTCTTGATATCGCTTTGATAAGTCCTTAAACTGCTTCTTTGCGGAATCCAACTCGTGGTGCAACACATCTTTCTGCTGATTGCTCAGTGAATCAGCAGACTGAGTGTTCAGTCTTTGGACCTGGAGAAGCTATACATCAATCTGGAGTTGTTCAAACTGAGATAAAACTATAATTGCTAGCAAAAATGATGCATAACCTGTTGAGATTTCAACTTCAATTCCATTTCCATTGACTTCTGCCGAAGTTCTTCCATATCCCACTGCATTTGGGTTACTCTTTCCCTTTCAATTAATATAGCTTGTTCCAGGTTCTCTTTACTTTTATGTTTAGTAGTTTCAAGCTCCACTTCCAAATCCTTCACCTGAGAGAGACAGTAAGTTTTGAGTTTCATACCAACAAGTATATGTGGGATGTATACAAGTGTGCAAAACTGCATGTGTAGAGGGAACATTTTCAGCAAAAAGGAAATGGGCTAGCATTAAAACCTTAAAAATAAGACTTATCACCCTAAATTGTAATATAATGAGAATTGAAATCAATCTCAACTCACCAGATATGCACCATATTCACACAATGCTAATATCAAATGAGCATCAGAACCATGCTATGCTGTTGGAAAAGTAATGTACAAGGCAACAGATGGACTTAACAGTGGAAATCAAATAAGGGAAGAAAACGCAATAAGATAACGTTTGAGAAACTAGGTCTAAACTGGTTAGATTGTACTAAAACTAGTTCTCAAGAGTTCATAAACAGTACCAAATTGATAACATTAGTTTAAAACAAATCCACCCCACGTTTAAAAGTTCACTAAGAGAAAACAAAGAATCTACTTGCCACAACCTAGGTCACAGGACACAGTTGGTTGTCCAGCTCTCTAGCCACTATCTGGCAACTTGAGAGCATAAGCTTCGCTCTAATGCTCCTTAAAAGATAAATATCACTTTAGACAAACTTAGTTCAAATACCAAGAAACTGACAAAAAAAAAGGAGAAGATAGAAAGAAAGAAAACCATATATTACGATAATTTCCATGGCAGATTGTAGCACTAGTTGACAACAAGCGTGCAAGCCATCAATAATGCCATGGAGTTTCTGGTAAAAGATTGGCATCAGAGTATGAGTTTGTGCTTCATGTGCAAAGAAATATGTAAAACATTAAAAGGTTTTGAGAATGGATCCGAGCACTATGTGGGTTAAAAACATTTAAAGATAGTGGAAGTGGCCTATGCACAATATGGGTTAGAATGACATTTTATAGGTGATTGAGATGGGTTTGATCCCTCACCATCTTCACAAAATGAGAGCTATTATACCAATCTATCTATTCTGAGACTGAAATGGAGTTTACTAAACCATAAAATATATACATATATATATATATATGGAATATTTATTTTTTAATAGGTCCCTAAAGCCCCTTCTGGACCCAAATAATTTCATTTGAACAAGCTCGTGTTTTTGGTCCCACTTGTTGTGTTCGACTTAGGCCACAACTAACACCAAATAAATTTTTATTTTCTGTAATGTAACCATTTAACCAATAGGGCCAAAGCCCATATACATACGATAGTGTATTTCTTGAACAAATATCACTCTAGCTGTCTTGGCTTAAAAACTAAGCACAAACTAGGATTTACCTTAATCACAATCTCAACATCTTACTTCCACCATTCCCCTCTATAAGCTATCTCATTGTTCCATTGGTGCCACTCCCTCATATTTTTCTACTTCCTTTCTTAGGTGAAAAAAATCATTTACAGGCTTCTTTATTGTGGTTGATTTCAAGTTTTTCATACAGTTAAGAATTATTTCTCAATAATAGACCCAAGTGAGAATGTCAAATTAGAACGGAATGAAGTAGGCTTGAGAAAAAAAAATCGGCATTCATACCTTTGTCGCAAGGTAGTCCTTCAGAGCAATTTCTTGATTCAACCTTGATATAAGATCCTCCATATCAGTTTTGGCTGTGATCAGCTGCCGCTGCATGGTTGTAAGTACCCTATTCATTTTCTGGCGCTGATCTAATGGAACCACCAGGTGTACATCATATCGGAGTTGATAAACTGAGTCTCCAACAGTTCCAATGGTTCTAGATACCTCAGAGCCACTCCGAAAGTCAACAGGTCCATAACCATTTGAATTAGGAAATGCTGACAATTCACTGCCTCCTTGAGAACTCCTGTCACTTCCAATGCTCTCATTTGACAACTTTTGAACATGATGAAATTCTGTGCCATGATCTGGCTCTGACAGAAGCTTCAACACATCAGCTGTATGATGAGAAGCTTTAGAAGAATTTCCATTGATCAAATTGTGCTCTAAGTTACTCTGAATCTCTCTGGCGTGCAGTTTATGCTTAGGAAAACCTTCAAGCTGCTCTAGAATAGCCTGCCCCATAGACAAGCCCTCATCAATATTTGACATGCCATACTTAACAAACTTCTCTATTGGACTTGTTAAATCATCATCCAATGACAGATCCTCTGTCCCAACTTCAGAGTTGTTATCCCTTCCAAGGCTTGGAGTCCCATTCTCAGATGTCTCATAAGCTGTATCACTACCATAATCAGATATCAGGGAAGAACTGCCTGCTACCGCAGATATGCCTGAATTTGGATGAACATGAAGTGAAGAGACTGAGGGATTCGCAGAAAGATGAGAATTGGAACTATGTTGGCCCTCTTCTTGGAATGCTGAACACAACAGTAAAAAGGCATATTTATAACTTCCATACAGTGTGAAATGACCAATAAACATATAGTAAAATGACATAACTTCTGATGTAGCACCACTTCAATAAAGTCAATAAACAATTTGCGGAGGATAAAATAATTTTGTAGCAAAAAAATGTGCAGTGCTGACACACACATGACCTAGCAGCAGCTTCCAGTTCAAGAAAAGACGCGACAGCAATGCTTCTCGACAAGTCAATGTCCGATAGCAACTTTGTCATCCATTCCTCCAAAGAACTCCGTCTCTGCAACAAACATAAGCCTTTTGATAATCTTAACAGTCCACCAATACAGGAGAAGCAGAAATATGAGTCTACAAAAAATATATATATGTGGTAGTGGTGCCATCTGAAGAAATGATAAACTTTATTTCAGACACAAGCTTGCCTTTGAAAGCATCAATAGGCTTCATCTCTTAGGATAAATCAATTTATTACATAGAATTGGATTTTCAATCCTTATCCAGTCAAAAAATCTATTAGGATCAGATTGCAAAACAAGAGCACTGTCAATGGCCACCATCAAGCTCATTCTGGCATGAATACTTATGTAAATATACATTACTATTAAGAGTTTCTCCCATGTACCACAAGAAACACCTTTTTCGAAGAGAGCTCAAACCACAAATAAAAAATCGAAGGTATTCCATCCACAACATGACTTCAATCATCCAAAGCTCTAAACAATGTAATTACCTCTTCCAGCATTGCCCTAGTTTTCATCCGCAAGAGTCCCTTCGGGGGAGTTGGTGGAAGGTTCTTCTGATGAAAGGCTCTTTTAAGCTGTAAGAAAATTTGAAAACAATACCAGCATCCCTGATTACAACTTTCATCCCTGATTACAACTTTCATAAGGCAACAAACATGCGAGCTCAAGCAAAGGTCCAAGAAGGAAATCACATCCATATTTTGATATATATTGTCAACGTTAAGTCTATGACGATGCTCAAATTCCAACTAAAACTTACAGCAGCATGCAACTTCAAGAAATCATTGAATCTTCTCAACACAGTTCTTGTGGTTGTAAGCCCTTCTGGTGATTGTATGCCAACTTGCACCCTGTAAAACTGCCCCTTAGGTATGTCAAGTCAATGAAACTACCTAACAAGGTGAAATAAAACAGAGGGATGAAAAAGTTAAATACCACCATAAACAAGAGAGAAACAGACCATTCACCAACAAGGGTTTGGACCAACACTCAGTTGATAATCGATAGCAATCAAACGATGAAAAGATGTTCATTCATTCACACCAAAAAAAAAAGAAAAGGAGAGGACAACAGAAAAGCTGATTGACCAACATAAAAATGTGAGTGATAAATATTTTTCCATCAATTGTAACTTAGTTTCACATGGGCCCAGTTTCTACAAAGATATGGCCAGTTTATCATATTTTTGTCACTTTCAGGAGTTCAGTACCAAAGGAAGGGGTAGGTAAAAGAGAACCAGCTTGAATGGCTCAATGTCTTGAATTCCCATTACATGGATGAAAGGCGAGCAGCATTCTGATTGTTTTACACTTCATAACTACTAAATAGAATTTCTGAAGCATATCACAGGGGATGAATAAAAACCCTCCAAAGTTGAAAACAGATAGAGTACCACTGTGGGGTCTGAATCTCTTGACTTTGCAAGTACAACCCAGGATGGTATTGTAACACAGTAACTCCACCCTGTGCGAGGATCATGAGGCCAAACAGTTTCTCGCCCAGCCTGTAACAAACATAGAATATATTAGCATAGACAATAATAGCAACGGTACTGTCCAAACATTGAGCCACAATGAAGTTTGCTGATTAAAAAAGTTAATCCTAGCAACAAGACCATCCAACTCCATAATTCAATCAAACTGTTTAATGCAAAAAGTAGGCATTGGTCTAGTGTATCAGCATTTCAGACAACAAACTTCAGCTGAGCACCAGCAGAACTTAAGCAATTTTTAATAAGAAACAGATCACCACAGACGCATGGATTCTTTTACAACGCGTCACCTTTTTCCCTTAAAACCTCATCTTGAGCTCCTACAGCATTTTCTTTACTCAATTAGGAATTAAATTTAATATTTACTTCTTATACACTGATCCAGTAGTCATTCATACTCTTAACAAATTTCAGTTAAGTAAAACCGGACAGCACATCCACAAATGAAGGATCGCAGTCAAAGTTGAAACAATCAATGTTACTAGGAATCAAAGATTCACCTCCAAAAAAAATCTTAGTTTATCTTTTTATGTATTGAATGAGCAGTAGAAAAATAAGGCGCGCTTACTGGTAAAGCTAAACCTTTATGCTTATAGAGCTGATCACTACTATAATTCATAGAGCAATTGAACCCTCGCATATCAAATCAATCTCTTCGTTTAATTGCTCAAGAAATCAAGAGTAGACATCCAAATATCAAGTATTCAAATCGTCAGAGGATTTACAACTGATACGGATAAATGGACCGCTCCGCAATAAATAAGGAGCAAATTCAAAAATTGGAAAAAATATAAAGCACAATATTAAGAAGCATACCCAAATACGAGGCGGAAGGCTCCAATCCATGCCCAAAGGCAAAGGCGAAGTACCATCATGCCTGTGATTTGGTGGACTCTGCCTTTGCATCTCTGACACTCTTGAATCTTGATCACAATATTCTTTAACTCAATCACTTCAATGGACTACAATCTTACTTAATTACTTGATGCCTAAAAATAAAACATGGATTGATGTTGAATTATGAAAGAGTATGTAATTAGGGTTTATGGCGATTGGGGTCGGGAGTTCGAACGATTTCTCATTCTTGTCTTTGGCTTTACTCCGGCGCATGACAAAGGAAGGGGGAAAGTGGGACGTGGCTAAAAAGTGCATGGTGCGTCAGACCCCCCGCTAACTGGTTTTTATTATTCGACTGCTGCTTTTTGCTATGCCTTACTAGTTATATTACTAATGGGGAGGCACTAAAAGTAAATTACCAGTACATTTGGCTCAGTGTGTGAATGTGTACGTACTTTATAAAATTAAAGAAAAAAGTTATTTAATTATTTATTTTGTACTATTTTTTTTATTATTATTGTTTTATAGGTATATTTCAATTGATGATAAGTTAAAAAGTACCATAACATGATTGAAAAAAAAAATAAAAGAAAAAGGAAAGTACGTTGGAAAAGTGAAAGAGAAAGGTAGAGTTTAATTATGAAACTTAGTAGTGTTGGTTGGTTTTTTATTTTTCAAGATCCTTAAAAATTGAAACTTCAATTGAAAGAGGAAGAGACATTAACTGGATATATAATCTGTGAATATTATAATATGCATTTCTCTAGGCTACACCGATTAATTTAACTTCATTTTTCACACTCAGTAAGTGAATTGACTTCATCTCATATTGTCATTAGGCTCACGAATTAATTTGATTTTATGTTTTTATAATTGAGTGTTAGTTATTTGATCAGGAAATTTGTTGATAACATGAAATTTCAAACATTAAGAGTCATTAATATATTTATATATCAAACTTCTTTATAACTTATTATAATTTTGGTAAGAAGTGATTTTTGTTAATGCACTTTATGATATTTAAACAGCAAACATTTGCCATAAAAAGTAGAATTGTTAAGGGGAGGTGTGGCGGAAAGGCGATAAATTGGCTGGTGAAAAATAATAACTGCATATTTTTAATTCTGGATTTGGAAAATATGCAACTCCAAGTGAATTATGTTACAAAATTTCTTCTTGAAATGCAATGGAAGCATTGTGTGCAACTGTAATATTACCGCTGGAATTTGAAATAGAACTCACCATTTTTTTTTTCTTTTATTGAATTGTTCTCAAGGGGTAATTTTTTGGACAAGGATTATGTAATTCATACGACAGATCATAAGAAAGTTGTAGAATAACAATGTGTGTAGACATGCTAAATATACAAGCACAATAGGAGGATAGTTCAATAATGGAACAACTACGCATCAATAGGAAATTCTAGAATGGAAGTTTTTGTTGCATCCTTGCATAAAATATTTTCACGTCATATTTGGAAAAACAACTCAAACCCTTGTAATGGATTACAATACTTGAGGCAAGAAGAACATTATGCGTAAAATTGTTAAAAGATCTTGTTAGAAAGTATGTTGCACCCAAATTTCCATTTATCACGTTTTGTGTTTTGGGTTTTGTGTTGACGATATCATAAAAAGGAAAATTTTCACAAGTGGCAATAATTCTATTAACATTTATGATCAAAAAATAAGAGTATGAAATAAAATTCAACTTTATTACTCACTAACAGAAAAAAATAATATATAATTTTTAAATAAACACATACATTAGAAACATATTCATTGCACAAATATATATCCAAAATGCATCAATCCCAACAAGTATCTGCAATTTTATTTTGATTACACAAATTTTTAGTTCCGCCGCTCCAAAATACTTAGGTAGAGCTAGGGCACCGAAGAATGCTTCGCATTTAGAAACATCTCAAACCAAGAAATCAATCAACATAAGACCTGAACATGACAACTTTTCTCCATAAAAGCAAGACACAATAGCAAAAAATCTCCAATACATCTCATGAAGATTTGAAGTAGAGAAATCGCAAGTATACACAACAAAGAAAGAACCAAGAAAAGGAAAACCATATCTCACTCGATCGGGTCCTCACTTCAGACAAGATGGAAGTGTAAGCCCATGGCAAACAAAAGCCAGAACACCATAAACTATTACTAAGAGAAGGAATATAAATGTCATCCTGCAAAAAATAAAATAAAAATAAAAAAAATCAATCATCATTGAGTATAAACTGAAAGACATAAATGAGGATGTAATTACAATATTCTATATTATGCTAGTATGCTAAAATATTGGAAGGGATGGTCACTCACATACTAACTCGTAATATTTTATGTATTATTATACTATTATCTTCAAAAGTAGTTATGGTTGAAAATATTGAAAGAATAATTTTGAAAGAGAATACAACATTATTTTGGGATGTAAATAAGAACAATAAATATGAGAGTTGAAAATTGGGGGACACTTACCAAGTTTGCATTTATCAAGTGTGGAGCAATGTGATTAACCAATTTAAAAAAAATATTATATTATCAAATAAAGGATTTATATAACACAAGTTTTCTTCAAATAATATTTCATGACTAAAATTTTAAAACACAGTGCGAGCTGGTTCAACAAACTTACGTTAGCTTTACATTATCCCACCACATTGTGTTTCTTAAACGGCGACTCTGCTTTCTGAAGCGAAAGCTGTTGGCTTGCATATACGCAGTTTTGCCAACCAATAAGTCTAGTCGATCACCTCTCTCTAAAACTTTATCAATATTCTCTATCATCACACTCCGCACCTGTAATATATGTGACCAAGTGAAAAAGGGTAAAAATAACTAGAATGTTAAATAAAATAAAAATTCACCTGACTCATTTCGCCTCTAAGTCGGTTTATCCTGTCAGCATTTGGATCATTTGAGTAATAATCCATCTGCTGGCTGAGGACCCTTGAAAATTCATCATTCATTGCATATGCTTGTGCAGACAAGACAGCCCGACCATAGGTTCTCACAAATCTTTGATGAATGTCATCGAGAAATGCAAAAGGAATTCTCCCTGAATACATTTCAAAATAAAACAATACAAAAAGGCAAGATCAAAGATATGGAATGAGGAGACAATACATATAAATTAAACACACAATTAATATGCTCAAATACAAATAAAGGAGAGAAGGATTTTTTGCACCCAAAAATTTGATAAAAAGAGATGTTATAAGCGTACTTTGTGCGGTGTCTTCAGCCATACATAGAACAGTGAGGCCATCAGTGCGTTTGACGTGGAAAATGTAGCGATCTTGTGAATATGAAATGTTGGTGTCGTTGTTGCCGGAGATTTTCTCCAGGATTTGCCGAGTGATGGAATTCGCCGTCGTGGAGGTGGCGCTGAACTCCGCTAGCACCACGGACCCACGTGCCACCAGCGCGTAGAGTATCGCCATCCCCACTCCTTCGATCTCTTTCTTTCTAGAGACAAGAGAGCCTTCCTCTCATTCTCTAAGAAAGATATACACATACAGCTTGTATGCATTTGAATTTGATTGATGTAATAAAATGTTAAAATGCGACTTCCTTTTTTTCGATAAAAATTGAGGTTGTCGTTTTCCAGTCTTAGATAGTGATGGAGAAATTGCAGTGAATGGTATGGGGGGAGGATGAGGTGATTGGTCTAAGACTAGAGGCGCGCTTTTTGTGGGGGGAATTTATGGCAATCCCAATGAGTAGAAAATTCATTATTTTATTTTAGAGAGTGAAAAAGAAGTTGAATGTCGAATTTTCTATTTTAATTTGATATTTTATATTATAAATATATATCAAATGTATATAATATTTTTTAAATATATATTTATCATAAAACATATACATTTGGCGTGTATAAAGTAAATGAAATACGAGATGAAATATCTTTATAATACTAAAAACGTAGAGCTCAATTGAATTTTATGTTTGTGCTTATGGTTTAAATTTTGGATAGTATTTATTATATTACCGATGTTGTTACGTGGTGTATGGTTTCAATTATTTTATCATGTTTACCCTAATTTTGAAAGAGGAGTTAATTATTTTATCAAGATACTCGAGTAATATGGTTTCAATTATTTTATCATGTTTACCCTAATTTTGAAAGAGGAGTTAATTATTTTATCAAGATACTCGAGTAAACGAACATATAAGCTACAAATCATAGAGTTGGCTACTAATATATTAAATGAAAATAAATTACATGCCATGCCTATAAATATTAAAGACTATGAAACATAGACACTGAAAAGAATATAGGAGTTGACTTATATATAAGAAAACTAAGAGAATAACGCTGTGAACCTAAGAAGTAAAATCCAGAAATACGGATGAAACGCTGCTTCATTGAGCTTCTATGGAAATTTGAATTACGTATCAAAGGCTTTGAGTTTTGATGATTGGGGGACTAGTGGTTTAAGGTTATAAAGAAACTCTTTTTATTAGGAGTGTCAAGAAATTAATAAGATTTTATTGAACCCAAATTCAAATTTTCATAATTTAATTTGCCATTTCCATCTTGAAATGTTAGCCATGATGAGGATTTTCATTACAATGAAAATTTAAAATGGAAGATAGATAGAAGGCAAAAGGATGATAATATATTCAAATCATTAACCCCTCTTCGTATCTTTTATAATTTTTATAAATTTATGTCAAGTAAACCTTTTTTACTATGTAAACTTTTGTATATCTTTGAAAATTATTTGTTTTGATCTTGGATATTAGCTACTTCTTATACTTCAACTTATACTTCTTGATAAATAAATATAAACTTCATTATACAAAACAACACCTACAATCTATATGCTTCGTTTAATTATTAATTGTATTAAGCAACATAAGTACGTACGTTCGATTATATTTTAACATGAGCTAATTATTTAATGATTCCCATAAAATTTATTTTTGCAAACCATCCACAAATCACGCTGCACAATGTTAAAAATTTGAGAAAGGCAAGGCTTAAATGAATTTTTGGAATAGTACATTACACTACTAAATCAAATTATTTAAAGTTTGAACAAGAATAAAGTGACAAATAGAAGATAGAAATACAAAGGAGCAAAGAAACTAGAAAGAAAGATTGTTTTCCCCACCTTAAGTATCATGCACCCTCACTTTTGTCCAAAATCCTTGTTGAAGGAGAGAGCATGTACTACCAATACCCTCTCAGTCTCTTACCCACATATAATCTCTCTTCCACCCCCCCACACTTCTGTTTCTCTCTCTAAAATGATGAATCAAGAACAATAAAACCAGATAACAGAGGGAGATATATATATATATATATATATAGCTAAAATACAATAAATAAAATAAACTTAGACTACCCATAGAAAACCTAATCATCTCATCATACAATGAAGCACCATCATCACCACCCTCACAACGACGCCGCCGTCTCCTCCTCCGATGCCGCCGCATCATCCACGCCGGCCTCACCGATGGCACCGCCGTCATTCAATCGCACATCGGAGAAGCCGTCCGTGGCTGTGGAGGATCCATCTCGCGACGCCGCTTCTGCCTCCTCAGTCGCCACCACCGCCGCCGCCGAGTCTGTTGTGGTGGAACGCCGGGGAGACTACTCCGCTCTCTGCAAATGGACCATCGCTAATTTTCCAAAAATCAAATCGCGCGCACTCTGGAGTAAGTATTTTGAAGTCGGGGGTTTCGATTGCCGTTTGCTAATTTATCCTAAGGGTGACTCGCAGGCGCTCCCCGGATATGTTTCTATTTACCTACAAATCATGGACCCCAGAAATACAGCTTCTTCTAAGTGGGATTGTTTCGCGAGCTATCGTCTCGCCATTGAAAATTTATCGGACGCTTCAAAATCTGTGCACCGAGACAGCTGGCATCGGTTTTCATCGAAGAAGAAGTCCCACGGTTGGTGTGATTTTGCCTCAGTTAATTCCCTTTTGGACCCTAAGGTTGGATTCTTGCATTTGTCGAATGATTGCATACTTATCACAGCGGATATATTGATACTTCATGAGTCATTTTCTTTCTCGCGCGACAATTATGATTTGCAGGCGAATAATGTGTCTATTATGGGTGGCGGAGGGGTTATTGGGCCGGTGGTTGGGGATGTTTTGAGTGGGAAGTTCACTTGGAAAGTGCATAACTTTAGTTTGTTTAAGGAGATGATTAAGACACAGAAAATAATGAGCCCACTTTTTCCTGCTGGGGAGTGTAATTTGCGGATTAGTGTATATCAGAGTGTGGTGAATGGTGTGGAGTATTTGTCCATGTGCTTGGAGAGTAAGGACACGGAGAAGAACTCTTTGGTGTCTGATAGGAGTTGCTGGTGTTTGTTTAGGATGTCGGTGTTGAATCAGAAGCTAGGTGGTGGTTCGAACCACGTGCATCGGGATAGTTATGGGCGATTTGCTGCGGACAATAAGAGTGGGGACAACACGAGTTTGGGGTGGAATGATTACATGAAAATGGCAGATTTTGTGGGGCCTGAGTCAGGGTTCATGGTGGAAGACACTGCAGTTTTTAGCACGTCATTCCATGTTATTAAGGAGTTGAGCAGTTTCTCAAAGAGTGGTACTTTGATTGGTGTGAGGAGCGGGGGGAATGTGAGGAAGTCAGATGGGCATATGGGGAAGTTTACATGGAGAATTGAGAATTTCACACGCTTGAAGGATCTCTTGAAAAAGAGAAAGATTACTGGGCTTTGCATTAAAAGTAGGAGGTTTCAGATTGGGAATCGGGATTGCCGCCTTATTGTTTACCCCAGAGGTATGTTATATAACTTTAGTAGGAAGACATGGAAACTATATTAGCATTCTTATTTGGTTGTTAATATTAAAGGTTGGGGGAATATAACTGGGGAATACTAAGTTACTGCCTTGCCATTTGTTTTTCTTATGTAGACGCTGCATTATGTTGATGTTATTCTCTGTTTCTGTGTTTCCATCTATTTTCTTTGTACTGTTGCATTCGACTCATATGGTATGGTTTGAGTTGAATGTACTTGGTAATGAGGATTGTTTGCTATCAGGTTATGTTCTTATTTTGGAAAGTGCTTAAAAAGTTATAAAGTTATCAATGCACATAACTGAAGTTTATTACATTTGTTGCTATAATTCGGGGTCGATAATGCTTTTGACACTTGTTTATACTTCTTGTCATACCCCACTCCACTGGGTTCGGTGTTGATACTGCTTTTTGATACTTATATATACTTCTTGTTGCACCCCTCTCACTGGTTGTGACTGGATGGATTGAAAAAAATTGTAGATGTTTCATTAATCTATAAGATTTGTGCCAACCATCCTTATTAAACTTTTAAGAGGAATTATCATATAACTTTGTATTGAATCACCACTGACCTAATAGTGATTGGTTACAGAATGAAGCAAAATAGGGCTGTTCAAAATATTTATGAAATACTTCACGTTTTGGGAAACAAAATATTACATTCCTCAGACAAAATTTAATTCTTTTTGTAATGCATCAATCAGCCACAAAGTACTACCCCCTTGCATATATGGGTTATGATTTATCTCTGTCTAAAAGGACCAAAATAGGACTCCAAAGGATTTCACAGCTTGGACTCTCCCAGTCTTTGCTCTGATGCCTTTATTGGGTTTAGACCTGTAAGGAATGAGGTGAGCTACACAGCCCAGTTGAATAAAATGAGTTATGATTTATCTGTGTCTAAAAGGACCAAAATAGGACTCCAAAGGATTTCACAGCTTGGACTCTCCCGGTCTTTGCTCTGATGCCTTTGTTGCGTTTGGACCTGTGAGGAATGAGGTGAGCTACACAGCCCAGTTGAAGATTTAAAAACCTGTCCTTAGCAATAAATTATAATATGCTAGTATATGTTCAAGCAAACTAACAGAGAAATTATCAAGATGCACCAAGAAGTGCATGCAGAAATTATTGATGAAAACAGGTCCAGCATCTCAAAGAAGTAATGCTTTATTGTTAATAATCATATGTGAACCATCTGAAGATAGTAACACTTGTCAACTTTCTTTCAATGGTCCCTTCTATATCTCTCCAGTCACTACTCCTGTACACCATTTAAAACATGGCTTTTGCACTTGCAAGACAGTGCCCTTTCAGCGTTTTATGCCTCCACTTCTAGCATAATACATTCATGCACCGATGCCCTCGTACACTTGTAATAGCACACAACATAGATTTTTGGCATTTTCCCCTTCAAAGTCCAGGCTAACAGCCTCCTGTAGATAAAACCAGCATTTTTAGTGACCATTAGAGAGTCGGTTTCGTAAATATCACTGTCTCTACTCCTCCTTCAATGTGTTCAAGCGCAACTATGTCTCGCGGTGCATGGTTCATGCATTTATGATGTGAAAGGAGTAAAAGTACAAGATTGACAACCAAAATATTATTTGATAAATAACCAGTACTTGTGAAAGATTAACATGCAAGGAACTTGAGAAGGCGGCTATGTTTGATTGAACCAAATACTGCAATTCTAACTCAATTTCTGAACATTCAACCAGCATATAAACGACAAGTTTCTTAGTCAAGAACGTGACGTAGATACCAGGATCTTGGAGGTACTCAATCTAACCTAGGAAATCCTCTCTTTTTTTCTTCTACTAAGTTCTCTTTCTTTTTCCTTGTTGTTTCTCCAGCTTCCTTATCTCTGCAGCTTTGATTTCTATTCACTCCAGAACCTTCCCATTGTTCTTATAGTCCTCATGTAATTCTTCATCTATTTCAGCTGAGTCATAAATCTTTTTTAGGTCTCTCTCCCAACTAATGGCAAATGGTACATTTTTATGGGTAGAAGACAAAATATTGTACACACACTATTAGTGATGATTGACTTTTAGCTACTCATGATTAGCTTAATTAAGCACACCCTAATTAGTCATGTTTGACCATAATTAATCATTGTGTAAGCACTAATTAATCTAACTTCGGCACTAGTTAATCACGACTATCTAAACCTAATCACCTAACATAATGAAATCAATAGTACATCAACTATGTTATCACACATCTAGACCTGTAGAACTTTCAGGCAGAATAAGTTATGGGATGTCATTCTTAAGCTGATGCTTCCCTCTGTTTTCTGAGCTGAATATGTTTAATAAGTGAATAGGTCAGTTATACAAGTAAAGGATTTGGGTTTCTACAAATTTCTGCTATCTGGATGATATTCTTGCATTTAACAATTTAGCATCTATTTCTAGGATCACAGGGGAAATGAACAAATTGGCAAAATGAACCTATAGATTCTTGAGTCTAGTAATCTTTACTATTCAATTACTGACAAGATTTTTTTGAGCTTATTTGGGATTTGCTTACATCACACGTATGCTTCCGAGTTGTGACCTGATGAATCCTCATTCATGCTTCCTGGTATCAGGGCAGTCTCAGCCTCCATGCCACCTTTCAGTGTTTCTTGAGGTTACAGATTCACGAAATACTAACAGCGATTGGAGTTGTTTTGTGAGCCATCGTTTGTCAGTTGTGAACCAGAGAATGGAAGAGAAGTCTGTCACCAAGGAATCTCAAAATCGCTATTCAAAGGCTGCAAAGGACTGGGGTTGGCGCGAGTTTGTGACACTCACTAGTCTCTTTGATCAGGATTCTGGATTTCTAGTCCAGGATACTGTTGTCTTCTCTGCTGAGGTTCTTATATTGAAAGAAACATCCATAATGCAGGACTTCACTGATCAAGAATCTGACTCAGGAAATACCTGTTCTCAGTTAGACGGAATTGGGAAGAGGAGTTCATTCACGTGGAAAGTGGAGAATTTCTTGTCCTTCAAGGAAATAATGGAAACTAGAAAAATATTTAGCAAATTTTTTCAAGCTGGTGGATGTGAGCTTCGGATTGGTAGGTGTCTCTTTAAAAGCTTGTATTGTTACAATTCAAATTGTTGCAGCAGCTATCAGAATTATGGTGGATGATTAATTCTAATTCATTTGCTACCCCTTTTGGTTTTACAGGAGTTTACGAGTCCTTTGACACCATATGTATATATTTGGAGAGTGAACAATCAGGTGGCAGTGATTCTGAGAAGAACTTTTGGGTCAGATACAGGATGGCTATTGTGAATCAAAAAAATCCGTCTAAAACTGTTTGGAAGGAGTCTTCCATTTGTACAAAGACATGGAACAATTCTGTTCTTCAATTTATGAAGGTATCTGACATGTTAGAAGCTGATGCAGGGTTTCTGCTGCGCGACACAGTAGTGTTTGTTTGTGAGATCTTGGACTGCTGTCCTTGGTTTGAGTTTTCAGACCTGGAGGTTAGTAGGTCATCTTTATTCTCAAAGTATCTGCTTACTTCCTCCTATTATCCCCAAAATATTAGCCATCTAGGTGTACACATGGGTCCTACTGAGTATGAACAAGTCCACACATGAACATATATCCTCATCATTCCCCTTCTAAAACAATAGTACATTTGGCCTTGGTTATTCAAGCATAAGTATGAAGCCCTGTATGTGTTGCTTTGGGCAGTCTTTCTTGAGTGAAAGTTTTGGTTTGTGGCCAATGGACTTTTTCTGGTGCGTATTTCTTCCACCTATTCTCTTATGGACAATCTTTATAATCTGTTGTCGTATATGTAAATGAAAATGCTACGTTTTAAAAGATTTGGAACTTAAAAAGTCAACTTTATCTATCTCTTATGTTGGCTTTAGAAAACTCTGATTGGTGAATTAATGGCAACCATGAGATTCATTTTGAGCTAGAACTTTATATCTCTATTTTGTGAATAACAATGTGTTTGCCAATCACTCTCACTTTTAACCATTATCTCGTATATTTAATGTCTTGTTCTCGTGTTAACTTGGTGGATTATTTGTCAGGTTTTAGCTTCTGAAGATGATCAAGATGCTCTGACAACTGACCCTGATGAACTCATCGATTCTGATGATAGTGAAGGTCTAAGTGGAGATGAAGAAGACATCTTCAGAAATCTTCTATCCAGGGCTGGGTTTCACCTTACTTATGGAGATAATCCTTCTCAACCTCAGGTCACTTTGAGAGAGAAACTTCTAATGGATGCCGGAGCAATAGCTGGTTTCCTGACTGGGCTCCGTGTTTATCTTGATGACCCTGTGAAAGTGAAGCGTTTGCTTCTTCCTACAAAGATATCTGGTAGTAATGATGGAAAGAGAATCAATAGAAATGATGAATCTTGCCCCAGTTTGATGAATTTGTTGATGGGAGTCAAAGTTTTGCAACAAGCAATCATTGATTTACTTTTGGATATAATGGTTGAGTGTTGCCAACCTTCAGAGGGGAGCTCTAGTGATGATTCCTCTAATGTTAGCTCCAAACCTTTCCCAGACGGCAGTGGAGCTATTAGTCCACTGGAATCTGATGGTGAGAATGAAGTGACAGATTCCGCGCAGCTTTCTGTGGACGAAAGATTAGAGCTTGGCATTGGTGAAAGCATAAATGCGTCTGCTGTACAAAGCTCTGATATGCATGAGATTAACCTTCATGCAAAAACTGTTCCTGGACAGCCTATTTGTCCACCAGAGACATCTGCAGCTGGTTCAAATGAAAACCCCTCTCATCGATCCAAGGTATGGCTGCTATATCTTCTAGACTAGTAAATA
This sequence comes from Paulownia fortunei, assembly GCA_019321725.1. Lineage (NCBI taxonomy): Eukaryota > Viridiplantae > Streptophyta > Magnoliopsida > Lamiales > Paulowniaceae > Paulownia > Paulownia fortunei. Next base: position 24,519,445 of record CM033111.1, read on the forward strand.
TCTTGCTTGCTTAATGTATAAATTGATGAAAGAGCGTTCGATTCAGGCCAAGTGGCCAGAGCAGTCGGAGGAGCTTCTTGGATTGATTGTGAACTCCTTGAGAGCACTTGATGGAGCTGTCCCACAAGGTTGTCCAGAACCAAGAAGGCGGCCACAGTCTGCGCAAAAGATTGCTCTGGTATTGGATAAAGCTCCCAAGCATCTACAACCAGACCTTGTTGCTTTGGTTCCAAAATTAGTTGAGCATTCAGAACATCCACTTGCTGCTTGTGCACTTTTAGATAGGCTTCAGAAGCCGGATGCAGAACCTGCGCTACGTTTGCCGGTAAGATAATCTGGGAGTGATTTCTATAATGTTGTTTCTCTAATTGCTGAAAACATGTGAGGTGATTTTCTACAATAAATGGCATTTTGTTGAGTTCATATCAATTTAGTTGTTTTCACTGGGTATAGCTCATCTCCGAGAAGCCTTTATTTTCCAGGTTTTTGGGGCACTTAGTCAGTTGGAGTGTAGCAGTGACGTATGGGAGCGTGTTCTTTTCCAGTCACTGGAGCTTTTGGATGATTCTAATGGCGAACTTCTTGCCGCAACGGTGGACTTTGTATTTAAAGCTGCAATGCATTGCCAACATCTTTCTGAAGCAGTAAGCAAAAACGAGAGAAAATCAAACCCTTTTCATTTGTTTCCTGATATTTATTTTTTTTTGCTTTTTTTCTTTGAGCATACCATGAACTTTGTCGGTATGCCACTGCAGGTGAGGTCGGTACGAGTCAGACTAAAGAATTTGGGTACTGAAGTTTCTTCATGCGTGTTAGATTATTTAAGTCGGACTGTAAATAGTTGTGCAGATATTGCTGAATCTATTGTTCGAGATATCGATTGCGATGATGATTCTGGTGATAATTTCTCACCAATGCATTGTGGGCTTTTCATATTTGGTGAAAGTGGACCTATTTCTGAAAGATTACATTTAGGAGAAGAGCAGCATTTCCACGGTAGTCGTCATTTTTCTGATATTTACATTCTAATTGAGATGTTATCCATACCTTGCCTAGCAATCGAAGCTGCCCAAACTTTTGAGAGAGCTGTAGTTCGTGGTACTTTTATTCCTCAGTCTGTAGCAGTAGTCTTGGAAAGACGCCTTGCTAGACGATTGAATTTGACTTCGCAATACATTGCTGAAAATTTTCAGCAGCCTGCTGTAGTCATGGAGGGTGAAGCCATTGAGCAACTGAGAGCACAACAAGATGATTTCAATTCAGTTCTTGGTCTTGCCGAGACATTGGCACTTTCCAGAGACCCACGGGTTAAAGTATTTTTAAAGATTCTTTATCCTACGTTGTTCAAATGGTATGCTGATGAATCTCACAGATTAAGGATGCTAAAGAGGCTTGTCGATCGTGCAACAACAACTGCAGATGCTAGTCATGAAATAGATTTAGATTTGGAGATTTTGGCAATCTTAGTTTGTGAGGATCAGGAAATAGTGCGACCAGTCCTGAGCATGATGAGAGAGGTTGTTGAGCTTGCAAATGTTGATCGAGCAGCGCTTTGGCATCAGTTATGTGCCAGTGAAGATGAGATTCTTCGTATCCGTGAAGAAAGGAAAGCTGAAATTGCTAGTACATCTAAAGAAAAAGCTGTTTTATCTCAAACACTGAGTGAATGTGAGGCTACTAATAGTCGTCTTAAGGTAATTATTTTCCTCTATTAATTTTTTGCCTAGAAAATCTTTACTACTGTTGACACTTGCATGGAATGGCAGTCTGAAATGAAGGCTGAGATGGATCGCTTTGCTCGGGAAAGAAAGGAGCTGACAGAGCAGATGCAAGAAGTTGAGAGTCAAATTGAGTGGTTTCGCTCAGAAAGAGATGATGAAATCACAAAGCTTATGGCTGAGAAAAAAATTCTTCAGGATCGTCTCCACGATGCAGAAACACAACTCTCCCAGTTGAAATCTCGAAAACGTGATGAATTGAAGGTCTGATATCTTATCAACCAGTTGGCATTGCTCATATTTGGGTGTTAGTAACCAATTTAAAGGATCAATTGTTTTATCTTTTTTCTAGGAGCTGGAAATATAATCTGATTTTTTCTTGAAATTTGAAACTCCAGTATGTTACACATGTATTTTTATTTATTTATATATTTATTTTGTATGGTTGTTGATATGGTTATGTTTGTGTTTTTCACAATTTCTGTCCCCTTTTTTCCCCCATAAAGTTGATAGGATCCCCCACCCCCCACCAATGCACACGCACCAAAGAAGGAAAAAAAAAAGAAAAAAGTGGTCTTCAGAGTAAAAGCTTTCCTGCTGATATATCTAATGATGTACGTCTAACAATATTTCCTGGTTTTCGAACATGATAATTGGAGGGCACAGTACAGTTTTTCTTCCTTTAATTTTACGCTCTTAGGATGGCTTGAGCTTTGGGCCTTTGGCATTGGTAAAATATGAATACTGTTATAATGATGCTTTGCCTGACAACTATTTGTGAATGTTGCAGAGGGTAATGAAGGAGAAAAATGCTCTTGCTGAGAGGTTAAAGAGTGCCGAAGCAGCACGGAGAAGATTTGATGAAGAGTTGAAAAGATTTGCCACAGAAAATGTGACTCGAGAAGAGATACGACAATCGCTTGAGGATGAAGTTCGTCGGTTGACACAAACAGTTGGGCAAACAGAAGGTGAGAAGCGTGAAAAGGAGGAACAGGTTGCTCGATGTGAGGCATATATTGATGGAATGGAATCCAAATTGCAGGCTTGCCAGGTCTTTGCTTTAACCCAACTTCTCTTATTTGGCAACATCTATGATTACTGTCATGATTTTCTAGTACTTAATTGTGGACTACTGTCTCACTCAATTCTCTCTATCGAACTCATTGATGAGAATGAAAAAACCTATCTTGTAAATTTCAAACCATTGCTTTCATTTGATGATGCTGTTGTAATATACCTGCTCACATAAACTGCCATCCCACTAGATACTGACTCACTCAATTGGTTTTAGACTTGTTATTTCTCTTGCTGTTGGATGGTGGACACTGACCTAGGGCATGAATTTGTTGTATTTATATTGGTTGACTTTGACTTGAGCTCTTACTAACCAATGTATCCGTTTGTGTAGCTTGAAAGGACTGTCAGCCCACTATGGTAATGTAGTGAGATTGAATGTATTTAATCTCATCAGCCACTGATGTGAAATGTTTAAATATTTTTTCTTTAGTTCAATGTTCCCATATAAGCATAACATTTTTTAAATGAGATTGTTCCTTTTTCAAAGCTTTGTGTGATTCTGGCTTGTTACTTAAGGTAATTTCATTCACACATGTGTCTTTGCCTTTGGAATCTGAATTGCAGCGATTTGATAATATATTGATGATACCGATGTATTCCTCTTTTCTGCCAGCAATACATTCATCATCTTGAGGGTCAACTTCAGGAAGAAATGTCACGACATGCTCCTCTATATGGTGCTGGCTTGGATGCTTTATCAATGAAGGAGCTGGACACATTATCACGCATTCATGAGGAAGGGCTGAGGCAGATTCATGCCATCCAACAACATAAAGGAAGTCCAGCTGGCAGTCCTCTTGTAAGTCCTCACACCCTTTCTCACACACATGGGTTGTATCCACCCACTCCACCTCCAATGGCTGTTGGATTGCCTTCTCTCATCCCAAATGGTGTTGGGATCCATAGCAATGGGCATGTGAATGGTGGGGTTGGACCCTGGTTCAATCACTAGAGTGGGCTATAGAATCCATGATGTCAGTTGACTGGTTGGACAGTATATGGCAATATACACGTACAAGGAGCTTTTACATCATACCAACATGAAGGGATCATTTTCTATTTTTCGAGTTTTCTAGGCATTTTAACTGGTAGGACTACGGAGTGCCTTGAGAAAGTTCATGCAGCTACCATTTGAAAGTGCATGATAGGACTGTTATGTATCTTTGTCCTCTGTGGGCATGTGAATCCAATAGCACTTACAGTTGCAAATGCCATAATTGAGTTTTTCTCCTCTTCAATTGATTAAAGGCATTGAGAAAATTTTGTTTAGATAGCCGACTCTTCTGCATATCATACCAAGGTTCTTTGTACTTTTTCCAATTGCTGATTTAATTCCATATACCTGTTAAATGAATGTGGCTGTGTTAGTCTTCATTAGTTGCATTTACCTTGTATAGGTTTAGAATGCAGCAGCACATTCATGTATCTTTGCAGCTTTCACTTCCAATTTGTGCAAGAAATATCCTACTTTCATGCTCAATGGGATGTAAACACTGCTTTTTATGATACCTGGTTTGATGGAACATCTTAATACACACTGATAGGACTATGGATTCATGAATATGGGCTTAGCTCAGTTATGAAATCCTACTATTCTTAGCAGTACAAAAGTATTTTCATGGGTCTTTGATGTAAAATATAAGGATCATATCGAGTAATTGTGTGATTGTAATGCCTGTCATGGTTTTAGACCATGTCGGATAAAGTAAAAATTTTGCAAGCATAGGCTTGTTAAAAAAACTTTAGAACTTTGGATTCAGGCACAACAGAAATTTACAGGAAAGCATATGCATACAGCAAAGAAATCATAAAACTTCTCACCCTCCCCTCCTCCTCGCCACCCCCACCCCCACAGCACCCCATTCCCATTCTTACCCCTTCAAATCTAATCTTAAACTCACCTTCCAATAGCCGTAAAGTGTGCAAAATGATATGAAACATCTTCGGTGGCCGATTCAACACGAAATGCCTCCTTACAGCCCTGAAACAGCCATTAATATCTCCTTCAATAGTAGGATTTCAAAAATATCAACCCTTACTGAGAAATGAGAATGTTTTCCACCTCAAAACTACACAAAATTTCAGGACATAGTGAATCAGATACCATCACCTTAGATGGCCTCAACAATTCTTTGATTTGGACATTAATTTACATTTGTAACCTAACATTAAGCCTCCTGAGCCACACCGAATGAAGCACCATATGTAACAAATCAAAAGGTCGAGCCGGTCGATGAAGAACAAAATGCTTTTTCACCTTCAAAACTTGTTTCTGCTTTTCCAAATACTCATCCCTCGAAATCCTCTCCAATATTTTCTTAATTTCCGGGATCCTGTCCACCGGAACATGGACGGAAAACCGGCTCCAATCAAGAACATCACTGAAAGGCAGGGCGTACCCATCGGAAATGATCACCGGCACACATCCCGCGTGCATTGACTCGATCAACCTCGGACTGGCTACCTCGTAGCCACTAGGGCACAAACAAAATTTTGCGCGCGACATTAATACAAAATAATTCATGTTTTCCGGAAGATACTCGTAGACTTGGATGTCCGTGTCTCTGTCTTTCCAATACTGGAATAGTCTTTTTCTTACATAGCCATGGGGTCCTCCTGCAAAGAAGGCGAGGACAGATCGGTTGTCATGGGATTGGATGAGGTCTGGTGGCCCGAGGCCGACGCCAGGGACTTTGATTTCGGGCAAGGAGACATCTCTTGTTGGATTGAAATCTTCGGAAACATTGGCATTGCAAAGGACCCTGATAAGGTTTTTGAAAAGCTCAGGCTTGGCAGCTGAAATATCTGGTCCCTGCTAATATGTAAGATAATATATCATACAATTTCCAGAGCAATCTTCATTCATATTTCATGAAAACGAATAAAAATGGAGATATATTAAAAGTATTACTATTAAATATGAGAAGAACATATTCCTATTGCTAATACGTACCCAATCATGGCATGCAACAAAGAAATGATCAGCTCCGCCGCTCCTGTTCCAATAGGGATACTTATTTGCCAAAACACTGACGTAATCCGCCGCCACGTTCTGCAGGCGGCGGCGGTCATAGTCGACGCGTGGATGGTAGAGATAGCGGATGATATTGGCGATCCCAACAGGGAGGAAGAACACGTGCGCCTCCTCGGGATCGCGCGCTGCAAACCTGTTGCCAAGGCTCTCGAGCTCGTCTATCACGTGGCCTTCGATAGAGTATATGTCTTTCATTGGTCCCCTGTGGAATAGAGGGGGCTCACCCTCTTTGTACACCCATACTTTGAACCTCTTCTCCATCTCTATGTAGCTCCTAATTTATAGTTGTAGGTAGGATAAAAAAGTTATTCATATCTCAAATAATCTCATTTTAAACAATGAATCACATCCCACTTTCTTGCATTAAAACAGTTAAAGCTCTGATCAAGCAAATTATAAGTCTATTGGTACCGTTGAAGAACAAGTTGACTTTGTATTTTGAGACAAAAGTAGTAATAACTAACAAAGGCATGAGTAGTTTGGAATTTGAAAATCTTGAATTGAGTCTCTCATGATGAAAGCAAAATTATATGGATTTTTTGACAGTTGTTGAATGAATTCCCAAGAAATTACTCCCTAGCATAGCACCAACATGTACTAAACTTTCTTGCAGAAAATTTGATAAAAGGCTATATAAGAGCAGTTTGAAAGTCTGTGTTGTGAATCACTACTAATTTAGTACAAGGCCAAAAAGAAGCGCCATTGAATAGTACTAAAGGGGGCTGTTAGACTTTCAGTCTAGTTTATTTACTTTGTGGTCTTGAAGCAGAAATCAGTTATATATTCATGGCTCCATGCTGTTGAAATGACAGTCCAGAGGGTTAGCATTGGCATATTACCATTAACTAGTCTGATGATTAATTAAGGCCTTAAGGGTTAGTGTTTGTGTAGTAATACTAACTGGTGTTGGCGTTAATGTTTTCCTTTCTGTTGGTTCTTCTCCCATTACACTGACGAATGCATGGTGACTAACTATTTTTGTAATTGGAAAAAGTGTTATATACAGCTAAATCAAAGTAATTGAGAGAGAGGCTTAACTGATGAAAAGCATAAGGATTTCTGTAAATGGAACCTCTTGGAATAAAACTGCGCCTTCTTCCGGCTTCACGTATAGCTGCTCGAGCTCTCGCCAGCCCTTGTTCTAATCTCTCCATGTTGCCATTATTCTGCAATCCAAGAACCAGAAACAGTGAAGCAATTAATGATAACAAATTCATCACACGTATAACCATAAACGTGAGCCTAATCTATCAGCCCATCAGCCTTACTCTTCCTTGTTCATCAATCAATGTCAAGAAAATATATATGTACATATAAAACGTTCACACGTTACAAATTTAACTTAAAATTCTCACGGCCGTCACAAAGAAAGAAAGAAAGAAAGAAAGAGAACCCGTCACAAAGAAAGAAAGAAAGAGAACTTCATTGCAGTTCCTGGGCTATACATGCATACAGATATGTATATGTACATATGTACGTACCTGTTTGTGAGTGGAAAGAGTAGGTGAAGAAGAAGAAGAAGAAGAAGAAAAGGGGAGGAAATGGAAGTGAGTGCTGAGGCAAGAAAAGAAGAGAATGAGAAAAAGAGAAGGGTATAAAAGTGATGGTGTGGGGAAACTGATTCTAGCCATGAAGGTTTGCCTTGGATATGCATGTACATATTCTTTTTCAGTTTTTATTTTGCTAATTTCCTACAATTTAGTACTCCTCCATGGATGGTGATCAATGATGAGAGAGAAGAATATAATTCAGGCAAAGAAGTAGAAGTCTAGTTAATAAAGGAGACTTTCTTGCTAGTTTCCTCCCTTAATTAACTTCCAGTATTTATCTTCTTAATTCTAAACAATCATGAGTGATAAGCCAAAAATTTTTAGGCTTATCCGGGGAAAAAAAAAAAAAGAAGAGAAAATGGGGAGACAATAGTCTTAATAATCCACATGAAAAAATTAAATAGAATTTCACTCAGTATTTTGGGCAACATTTTGAGACATGATAATTAAGAAAATGTTGTCTTTAATTGAATCTCTTGATTGGCCTAAGTTAAATGATTCACAGTATTTTTGTTTTCGTAATAACTTTGTGAATGATTAATTTTCGGATTCTTCTTATATGATACTTATGGAAGAGGCAAACATCCCTTTGATGACTAATTAAAAGCTCTTAGTAAATGCATTTAAGGCTAAAATTAAGGGTTTATGTATGGAAAATCTTTTAAGTAATCAGAAAACATGCATTCATTTTGCTAATACTAAATATGGAAAAGTTACTAAGAACTTAGTACACTTAAACTGTTTTAAAGTTATGTAATTAATAAAAAAAATGTTTAGATAATTTAAAAATTCAAAACTGTAGAAATTCAGGTTTCAATAAAAATCGTACAATTATTGTCAAAGACATCTATAGTAAATATTATATGTATTCCGGGTAAGACGGGGCCAAAAATTTATACTACACACACCTCGGCTTCAAATAATGGGCCCAGTTTTCAGCCCACTCATCAGTATCATTGACAGTCTTTTGTTAAAAAATAAATAAAATTGCACATGGGATCATTCCCCTATTTTAAGTTGAATCTCCTCACTGTTTACTCAATTTCTTGAAAGGCATAATTTTAATGTTGGTCCCTTAGCTAAGCCACTATATAAGTTTTGGTCCCCTGATTCAGGATGTATCAATTTTAGTCCAGCTTTTGGAAGGTATGAGAATTGAGAGCTATGCTTCTTAAGATTGTTAAAACCTCATCTTGGCATGATAAGTCATAAATACTTTGACACTGCTTCAAGAATGCAATGATAGAAGTTACATTCAACCAACTCAATGCAAAAGTCGCAATGCTTTGATTATAATCCTTGTTCATGCTATGTTTCTAGCATTTATGAAAGATTTCGAGCACTATATATTTGTACATTTTTTTGATTAGAACACATCTTAATCACAGTAGCCACATCCTCCTCATATGGAAATCAAATTGTCTCAAGTAACTGATAATCGATATCATAATCTTTTCTTTGCAATCAATTATGATGTTCAGTTGGATTCTATAGTACCACTTGTGCAAACAAATTAAAAAAAAAAAATAGTCATCTACGTACATATTCTACACATTAATAGGACTTTCTCATATAATTTTGTTCAGTTACAGTTTTACCTTTCTTCTATTTAATTTTATTTTTCACAAAAAGTTTATCTATTATATTTTATCTATTATATTTCAAAATTAAATTTCCCAACAAGATGAGAAAAATTGAGTATTTACATGCAACACACACAGTATTTTTTTTGTAAGCTCTAATTCATTTATAGGATATTTATGAGTAGTTCATTCATACCAAAGTAAACCAAGAATTCTTACTAGTTTCACCCTTATCCAAAGAATACAATAAATAGAAGGAAAAGGGAATAACAAAAACTTTACCTATTGACTAGAGTCAGAGAATTGCCCGAGACTACCACCAGAACAGAAAAAGGAGATAGGTAAAAAAAACACACCCAAAAAAACAAAAAAAAAGACAACCTTGATCTACTAACCCTTAAGAGCACCTAGTTTTCCCAGTGTTGCTTTGATACCATCCCTGTCACATTTTTCACATTCAACACTCTTTGGATTGTCTGTTGGTACAACGTCTTCGAGAGGATAATTTCTATTGGTGTGAATTTTAGTTGCACCATGGCACCGTCCCTTTAGAATTACAGTTTTGTGTAGTCCACCAAGCAATCCCTCATAATCAGAATCTCCGCTCTCTCCCAAGAAAACCACAACATTTGACAACTCCATGCCCCATCGAACATACAAATACCTGTGTTTGTGTGCAAAGTCGTCATTAACAGACGGCAACAAAAACGTCTTCCGACATAATGGTTCTCAGTTACAAGAGCTTGGACATGTTATATTGAGATGCTATTGAAATATTGTTTTACTAAAAGGACTCCTCCTGAAGCATTAAAACAATTGATGACTTCATACCTAAGGGCTTGAGCTCGAGTAGCAAGGACGGGGATCACATTTATCCTTCCACCATTTTTGCAATATATAGCATGGCATCGGAGGGCTTGAATTCTCATCAATTTCCTCAGTTCCTTGAAAGGAGGAACCTGCAGCCATAGAATAAGTCAACTAAACTGAGTAAAAAGATGGACATATTCGTGGAAAAAGAAAGACTAGTTCAGAGTTTGGTACGCAAGGATAGTAATTCATTGCCATTAATGCAGCTCTCCTGAGTCTTATACATGTGGACTTACCAATGCTGGGTCTCGCACTCTAAATTCATAGCAGTGTGAAGACCCTGAGTCAAGTTCGGTGATGACAGGTCCATAATTGTCTTTCGTTTTATCATTGACAGAAGCAGCCCACCTAACTAAAGTATTCCTCAAGCTTTCTCCACCCCAACGATAATCAATATGAGAATTATAATCTGAATCTACCATGTACTGTGATTCAGAAGAAATTTGTTCAGAACAAGGAGATGGGTAGTATATCTCACTTCCACTATTACAGATAAACGCATCAAAATAACTGGACTTTAACCCAGCCTTCTCCAGAAGACTGTTTATTTCAGACATACTCCAAGATGTAGATAAAATGAAGCCAATAGACTGAGAATCCTTATCCGTCCTACCAGCGTCAACTATTATTTTGCTGATATCTAGAATATCAGCTAGTGAATCACAATCCACAGAAATGACAAAGATGAACTTCCTCATCCTCAGTGCTGGAAACCTACAGTTTTCTGGTTTTTCCATGGACTCATTCGCTGCCAACTTCAAAGGTGCACTCTTGACTTGGTTTTTCCCATTAACAGCGGTTTCTTGGCCTTTCAATACTAAAGTGCCAACCCCTTCATTCCTCTCACCATCTAATGACATCTTCAAACTTAATGATAGATCTTGAATATCTCTCAAGGAACCTCCAGGAGAATCAGATTCTGAACCTGCATAGGCGTCGTCACTTCTTTGCCATTTTGGCTGCCTTTGCTTGCAACTGGTTACTCGTGCTAAATATGTCCTGCAATGCTCTGGCCATGAGAAAAGATGGATATTTTTCAGTCCATGCTCCCTACATCTGGCCCAAAGTTGCTTGTCAGCAACAAGCTTCAGGAGAGCATCAGCAATGGACTGCTGATTATGTGGGTCGACTAGCACGCCATTATCAAGAACCTAAAAACAATTTTTTTGTTAATGTGGAGGGACTAGCACAAGATATCTTACTACAGTAACGATGGAGAAATGAGAAAGCTCATATAAGTGATGTGTAGACTTCTTTTTAGCCAACAAACCCTATGAATGTCAACAGGGCCTCCATTTTTTGTGGCAACAATGGGTAGACCACGAGCTGCTGCCTGCTTAGGGAAAATGGATTTCGGTCATTGGATATATAAATATAACTTTAGATAATCATAAAAGAAAGGACTTTGCAGGCACCTCAATTAAGGTGAGACCAAAGGGCTCAATAAAAGCTGGATTGATGAAAACACCCTACAAAAGGCATTAACATTAGGCAGTTATTAATAATAATAATAAAAAAGCCTCAACTAATGCGATTCATACCTTTGTTTTTGCAGCCAGACGGTATATATCAGGAACATCAGATTGCTTATGATGTTTAGGATATGCGACTTGACCATACAGGTCATATTTGTCAATCAGTTTGAGTATAGAAAGGAGGACAGATGAACTTGTAGAAGACATATCATCAATTGCATCCCTGTTCCCCATTATCAAAGTCTGCAACAAAATAAAACAGAAAATAGTGAAGCAATTGAAGGCAGAACAAGAACTGTGCCTTATCACAGCTCAACACACTTTTTATTTCTTAGCAGGATAAGTGCAAATCAAGAGCTACTACGTACAAGGTTTGCAAGCTCTCTCAGTTGGCGACACTCTCCAAAAGCTTTCACTAAAGTAATTAAATTCTTCTTTGGATCCGGCCTAGCAAGAGCAAGTATAATAGGCTTGTGCGGATTGGTAAAGAAGCGCATAATCTGCCGCAAAAGACAAAAAAACAAAGCTTAAGATAGCATAAAGTTAATAATTTCACTCAAAAAGGATAAGAAAATCTTCCCTAATTCTGCATGGATAAATACGGAATAATTTGATTGGGAAACATGATCATAGCACAGTTCTTCACAAGAATATATATTCAGAGAACAGAGAATATATTAAACCTCTGACCAAATAGGTGGATCTGGAGTTCCAGAACTATCTTCATTTCCTTCCACTTCTCCATCCATGTCTCCATCTTGTGGAACAACATTACGGAATTCCATTCCAGGAGGAACTACCTGAACAAAGTTGAGAATATGAAAGGTTAACGGTTTCATGTACATTTCAAATCACCTGGATGAGAGTTGAGGAATCAACCAGTATCCTCCTTTAAATTAAGATAATAATAATAAAAAAAAAAAACACAGTTTGATGAACATGATACAAGAAATAAGGAGCCCATAAACAATGAAGGACTATTTTCACAGAGGAAAAAAGGAAGTGCATCTGAAATGAACAGATATTGCATTACAAAAGAGAACTAAGATTTTTGCATATGGTTAGAAGATGAGTACAGGTGACTTACAACCATGCGCGGCATGAACCTTCCATAACAGCTAACATTGCGTTTGATACGAGCTCGAAGTTTGCTCTCTAAAACCGGATCAAATCCATCATAGAGACGCCATTGCTCTTCTATTTCCTGTCTTGTGCTGGTAATTATTACTTCAGAAACATCAAGAGTCATCTCCTCGGCCTCTATACGCCGCATTATTTTGTAAGTCGAATTTATCTCCTCCCTTGATTGCCTCCCTTGCTTTAAGAGTTGTTCTAGCTTGTCACGTCCAAGTGAGTGGCCAGTAAAAACCATTGGCACATTCAGAACTCCAGAAAGGAGAGCAGCAGAATTTCCTGCGTCTGCATAGTGTCCATGGATAGCAATAGGCCAGAGTGGTTGGTCGCTGCCAATTTGCTTTCCAAGGACCTTAGACATCTGCAGAATGTGGCCAAGCGCACCATCAACAAATTCCGGAATATGAGGCCAGAGAACTTCTTTAGAGAGGTATTTATCTTTTGGGCCAAAGGGTATGCGGATTATATATGCACCACCACTCTCCCCAATTTCATTCATGTGGTTCTCAGAGTTTAATGGGTTTAGCATCTCTGTTGGTTCACCATATGTCCAGTCCACATCTGGTGCCAATACTTGCCTTGTAAGCAAATCAACACGAAAAACTCCAGGCATTGAACCCAAGGCTCTGGCAAGTTCCACAACATACTTAACCTGAAAACACAAAAGCAGAAACATGTAACCTGGGAGGAACTTATGTGCGTGTCAATTAATTGAGAATTAGGACAAAACCAATTAAAAAAAATAAAATTTTGAAAGATTAGGAGCCTGAGTCTACCTGACCTCCTGTATCAGAATCCCGTCCAAGTTCCATGTTTTCTCCCCTGATCAAGCCATGAAGACTGTAGGGAAAAAAAAAAGAAAAGAAAATGGAACCATTACAATAATACATCATACTTCCATTCAAACATTATAAAAAATAATTCTTTACAGGAGGAGATATTGCAGGTGATACAGAACGGGGTAATGTTCTCGTAGATCAGAGGCTTGTAGCAAAACTATACCTGATCAGGACAAGATAAAGTTTCCTATCTGTATGTTGACTAGCTAAATTTGCCATCATATCCACAGAACTAACCCTTGGCATTCTTCCTCTAACACTATCACCATGAGCTGAAATATCACCAACTGTATCCCCCTTTTCTCCTTCTGATAAGTCTTCTGACATATCAGCAGTTGCTTCTCTGCGAGCCTTTTCACGTTCAAGATGCCTTTTTGTCCTACGCTGTGCTTCTTCACCCTCAATCTAGAAGTGAAACCAAGTTGAAAATGTAAAACATATTACTTAAATTACTATAAACCAACTAAGTAAAAGCCGCACTCAAAGAACTATGCAGCAGGAATTGGGCATATGTTACCATCACGACCCTAGGTAATGGAAACATTAGGACTATCATCTGGTATGAATAAATTATGTTGCTGGTATTATCGGACTACAAAAAAAATTGAAGCAAAATAAAAACTATTTTTTACATATAAAAAGTACACAACAAATTCAACAACTGCAATCAATTATGCACTACTAAGATTCAATGTAACACTTATTTAGTGAACTTCAACTTGAATGATACCTTTATGTTTCACTTCTGATCATAATCCACATAAACAAATCAAGGGTATTGCTAGACAATTAGACAAACAGTCAAATAACAAATTCTACCTTAATTATTAAAATAAGTGGAAGGTGCTGGAAGTTGTCAACAAGATAATCTCAAGACAAACAATTAAAGCAGAGAAATATACCTGTTTTTTCTTGCGGGCCAATGTCCAAATCCTCCAACACATATTCTCCAACCTCGTATTCCTCTCCTCTGAATTCCGAATTGCTGATGCCTAGAATTGTATTGAAAAACAGATTTAACTACTTTCAGCATAAACGCATCAAACCACATGCAATGCATGAAATGTCAGTCATTCATGGCATGCAATATGGTACGTGGACACTTCAAATCGGTTTAACAAATAATAGCCATCCAATCAAAATGCATGATTGCATGAATGACAATTGAGAGGAATATCCTGGAAAAAAATCAAATGAAACTGAGTGAAACATGCGATTCACATATTAAGAATATCACATCCTCTTTTTATCGATGATCAGACGACAAGGGGACACAGACATTTTAATCACTTCAAAATTCTAAATTACACAAAATAAATCACCTTCATGAACAAATGTCATTCAAATTTGACGATTCCTCACTCAGAACAAAAATCAAACCTTGTTCTAGCTTAAACATGCATATTGTAATCTTTAGGGAATACACTATATACGTACACGAACCCAAGAGCGGTGGAGATCGGTCTCATTGAAGCCGGTGATGACTTCTTCGACGAAGTATTGCGCGGGGCTGAACCGACCTCTCTCCCGCAACAGCAGAGATGATTTGTGATCGTTGATCCCCGTATCCACATCCAGGATCGCCTCCAGGTAACTGTTTATCCAGTCATTTCCCGCCATTTTTCTCTTTCTTTCGGCGATATCACGACAATGATGCCGGCGTATTGTGTGTGTGGGTGTGCGCGCGCGATGAGAGGGATGTTCAACTTCAGCGAGAACATAGAGAAAGAGACGGTTAACGTTTCTGGTAGTTAAAGAAGACAAGCGTGCTGCCAGGTGGAGGAACTGAGAGAGGTTTGACTGGGTCCCAGATCCGCTTAGGTCCAGTTTCTGAAGCCGCAAGGCCCCAAACACAGATGAGGCTTTTCTTTTGGGCTGAAAGAGAACTTAGCCCACTGTTGAGATCAGGCATATGCCAGCTATTTTAGGCAAGTGAAAAAAATAAAATTTTAGTAGCATATGTAGATCAAAATGTGGATGTTTGTGGTTGAAACTACTAAAATATAGAGGCCCAAATATCTGTGATGGTGTCGGCCTCCGAGTGTCAAGAAACAACGATACACACACGTCATTAGTTGACTGATATTATGGTTTGGCGGTGTACGCACTTTTTAGACGAAAATCCATTCGGATTATATGGTTTAATCACTGAACTTATAATTGGCATTCTTGTAGTATTTGGAAACATTTGGTTTGAGAAAATCAAACTGGATAATTTCTTTCAGGTGATTAGGTAGTTTATCCTATTCTGTACACTTTGCTTGGCCATATGACTGTTGCAGAAGACACAAGAAAGGGATAAATTCTGCTAGTATCTATTCTTTTACCATATCCGAACTCAAAACACAAGAACAAAGTTCAACTTATAATTGTTCAATTCATCAGCCATCAAACCACCAAAAATCTGTTGCCCACCCCCACCAACGAGATAAGAAAAACAGAGCAGCAAGAACGGAAAAGAAAAGGCTGATAAAGACTTCCTTCAACAAGTTGTTTACTTCTTCTTTTTTATAGTACGTCTGTAAAATGGAAGCATGAAATAATTTTCTGGGCTCTGCAGCAATTTATGAATCTTGGTTTAAAGAGATGGGATTTATTGTGGGTTATGTTTTGGGTTTTGCATTGGGCATTGGTTTGATCGTGGGCTTCGCTCGGCACCAGAATATCAGAACAAAACGTCGCACTGATTTGGTATTCAATTTATGAATGCTGTTTCAGTCTCATATTCGCTCTTCATGTTATTAAATAAAAGATTTGATGTAGAGATACACAGATAAAAGTATTAGGCACTGCCATGTAACTTGTAGTAAGTTCATAAGCATCATATCTTCTTTTAGTCTTGTATAGATATTCTTGATTCTCTCTCTCACACACTCCGACTAAAAATTTGATTTGCAAATGTATTAGGCAGCAGCAATTGCAGCTTTTGCCAGGATGACAGTCCAAGATTTCAGGAAACTCCTTCCCGATCAATTTTACCCTGCTTGGGTTGTCTTTTCACAGAGACAGAAGTTGAGTTTCATTTCCCTCTATAATTGCATGTTTGTTTTTATTTGCGAGCTTTTTGGAGATTTCCTTTGGGTATGTATTGTAGAAAAATATCTAATATGGCTTTGGCTTTCTCTTTTTTAATCATTTGCAGTTAACTTGGCTCAACCATCACCTTGACAAACTATGGCCTTATGTTAACGAGGTTAATTCCTTTCTTTAGGTTCTTTTTTTTTTTTTTTTTTTTGTGCGTGTGAAATGATATATTTTGTTCATTTTCTGAGGTTAAGGTTTTGATTCTTCTGCAAACTTCTTTCTGTTTCATAGGCAGCATCGGAGATTATAAGAAACTCTGTGGAGCCAATTCTTGAGCAATACAGACCTGCAATTTTGGCATCTCTCAAGTTCTCTAAGTTGACTCTTGGTACTGTGGCACCACAGTTCACTGGTCGGTTAAATTACTTCTCATGTACCTCGCAAATAGTCTATTTCCTTGTACTTTTGCATTAGAGTCCCTATTTTTTGAGGAAGGGTGGAAAAGAAATTGTTGAACTTAGATTTGATACGAGGTCACGATTAATTAGATTGTATTATCACATCTCAGGCAATTTTCTTTAAAATGTTTTCAACATTATGATACCTAATGTAGAGCTTTGCTCTTCAATTTTGTCATTTTTGTGCATCGGTTAGTCTTGCTGGATTTTTGAAGAAATGAAGTGTTCAACTATAACTTTGTCATTCAGAGTCGAATGCAACTTTTTTCTTCACTGGTTTCTACTTGTTGAGTGCATTTCAAAATACTCCTGCAAAAAATATTCTCTTGTTTAAAGTCCAGTAAGAACACTAAGTGAATTCAAAAATTATGTGATGTGTCCTGAAAGAGCATATTGATCTTATTTTTCTTCCGTGGACTTCGCTTAATACTGATATGTTGTTTTGATGTCAAATAGGAGTTTCCATCATTGATGGTGAATCTGACGAGATAATTATGGAATTGGAGTTGCAATGGGACGGAAATCCAAGTATTGTTCTTGATATTAAGACTAGAGTTGGCGTAACACTACCTATACAGGTATTAGCAACTTTTACTATGAATATGACATTACTGTCACCCTATCCTTTCTCTGATTTCTGGTATATGTATAGTAGCAAACTTTTACCATGTTATGTGGAGGAAGAGAATTAGATCCTTATAACCTTGTTGAAACAATCAGTTTCCATCAATAGCAGATGCAATCCATTCTAATCATCATCACGTGGTCATGAGGTCAATGGTTATGATATCTACAGGCATATTTTCTGTTATATCTATGTTCTATTACAGCTCAAGGAATGTATTAACTTCTAAATGTTTACTTTGCCTGCAGGTCAAAAATATTGGATTTACTGGGGTTTTCAGGTTAATATTCAAACCATTAGTTGACGAGTTTCCTTGTTTTGGAGCTCTTTGTTATTCGTTGAGAGAAAAGGTGATTCCTAAAGATTATTTGTTCTTTATTCGTTTGAACATGTCCTCAGAATTGATCATGTCTAAGTTTTCAGCATGTGTTTTTAAGTGTGTTCTAACATGTGGCTTGAAAAGGAACTTGCATATCTGAAGTGGCTTCCGCATATTGACTTTCACTGAAAGTCGTATATGAATGCACCATATTTTCATAGTAAATCACCTCTTTGCACTTCATATGAATGTTATATATTCGTGTTTTTACCTGCAGAAAAATCTTGACTTTACCCTCAAGGTGGTTGGTGGTGATATATCTGCAATTCCAGGAATATCTGATGCTCTTGAGGTTTGAAAATATCTCACACAATTCTCTTCATATTAGTTAGTGAACTAAATCTTTACATGGGTCTTACCATTTTTTGTGTTTTTTGGGTGCATTGGAGGCCAAAAGTCTGAGTTTCTTTCATGTGTAACATTACAAAAATCTGCTCTAAATAAGTCAAACAAGAAAGAATCCTCTAAATAAAAGTAGATCATAAGCAACGAGCCATGCTTGCCAGTTTTTCTGTACATCCATTCCCTCTTAGGAGTATATACCAATCTGCACTCCCAAGTTTTTCCAATGAGGTCCCTGCATCCTTAATGGAAGTGCTGGCAGGATCTATTTGACTTTGCATTATTGTTATGAATGGTAACTTGTGAATGATTGATATCATATGTACTTGAAATATCAAGTGACTGTTGTCGCTGTCAACCAGGCTGCTGTTGCGGTTAAAATAGAACTTAAGGCAATAATGTGAAGAATAGATGGCCTTGTGTCTGGAAAGTCATTTATTGGAAATTTTCTGTACACCATAAATTGGTTATTCAATTATTCCTCTGAAAAAAGAGAAGAAAGAGATGAAGCTTATGGTGTCACTGAGGAACACTTTTTTTGTAAGAGCAATCATCAGTTTATAATCCTAATTTAACTTTGATTTAATGCTCCTAGTATTGGTACTCACCTTGTGGAGTATATGAAGAATGACATATTGATTTTGTAAGGCATCATCTTATATTCTGTTAATAGGAAACAATACGAGATGCTATTGAAGATTCTATCACCTGGCCAGTCCGTAAAATCATACCCATATTACCAGGAGATTATAGGTCAACTATCTCTTCACCCTGTGATCAAAACAAAAACATTTCTTTCTGTGAATTATGTACCTTAAAAGAAAGTCTTGGTATCTTTTTCTTGTTACAGTTACTTAGAGTTAAAGCCAGTTGGAACTTTGGAGGTGAAGCTCATAGAAGCTAAAGAATTAACAAATAAAGACATTATTGGCAAGTCTGATCCCTTTGCCGAATTATTCATTCGTCCTCTACGTGACAGGATAAAAACCAGCAAAACAATCGTAAGAATCTTGGCCTTAATTGTTTGATTGTTTCTTATTTTCTAGTTTATAGTAAATTGTCATCATATTTTTCAGAACAACCAAACAAATCCAATCTGGAATGAGCACTTTGAGTTTGTTGTGGAGGACGTATCCACTCAACACTTGACAATAAGAATTTGTGACGATGAAGGAATTCAAGCTTCTGAAATCATTGGTTGTGCTCAAGTGCCACTCAGTGAGCTTGAGGCTGGTAAGGTGAAAGATGTGTGGTTGAAACTGGTGAAAGATCTGGAGATCCAAAGAGACATGAAAAACCGTGGTCAGGTGAGCTAGCCAAACCTATCTTCTCATGTTCTTTATGAGGCTCATATTAGAAACGTTCTTTTAATAAACAAAGTCACTCAGTTACATTGGAAACGAGAATGCATTTTACAAAGTGGATAATGTCTTCTCTTCTTATCATTTTCAGTAAGCATTGGTAGAAGCATAATACCGTAGTGCCTCTCTCTTAGTAAACACAAAGGAATCTCCATTTTCCTTGAAGCATTAAGTCAAGCCAAAAATTATTTTTATCTACTTTTTACTGGGAGTACTTCCATCTTTTGGTGCTTATTGTCTCTGAGAAGTCGGTGATTATGTTCAACTAAGGATGTACGAAGTTTAGTCTGAGCAACCAGATGGAGAAGCCACAACATTTTGCTGAAGTCTTTGAATTGTACAGTCATCACTGTCATTTGATTGACTAAAGAGTTTTATGCATCTGGCCATATGACTTTATATACTGACGAAAATAATCATCAGAACAGATGGATCTCTTTCTGGCAATAGAGATTAAGATGTCTAAATTTGTTATTGAAGGTATTGTCATATGAGAATGTTCCATATCCATAGCATGGTGCAAATTTATTTAAAGGCATTTTCAAAGCCTCAACAAGGTGAAACATTTGTGCAACTATAGTTCTGTAAGGGGACAATAGATGTCCTTCTAGGCAGAGAGTAACTCTAAATTCTGTATCTCCGGTAATTCTGCTTTGTTACACCATCATAGTCTACAAGCTTTTAACACACATAATGTGAAATATTCTGCCTCACTGTGTATTTTTTTCATTATTCTGATTCATTCTTGAATCGTAATATGCTTCAGGCTCATAAGAACTGAAGATGCACAAATTACAAATTGACCATTATCATTTAAATATCATATATACGGCACTGCAGTACTGTTCAACTCATGATGAAGAGGGTAGGACAGGAGAGTGTGAGAAGTTTAACTCCACAAACGTATTCTCATGAGTGTATCATTTTGGTTTGCCATGCATGCGATTTCCTCACATTTCTATGACTATCACTAGTTTTGTTTACATCTCTCTCTCAATGTAGGTGCATTTGGAGCTCCTGTACTGTCCTCTCAATGCTGAGAGTGAATTTTATAATCTCTTTGACCCTGAATTCAGATTAACGACCATGGAGAAGGCCTTTAAACACGTATTTGATGGAGCAGATGCTGCTGATCCTCTGAAATCTGCTTCCCAGATGAAAAAGGATGTTATTATTAGAGGAGTTCTTTCTGTGACAGTGATCTCTGCAGAGGACTTGCCAGCTAAAGATCTCATGGGAAAATCTGATCCTTTTGTGGTGCTAACAATGAAAAAGTCTGAACAGAAGAACAAGACTAGGGTAAGATTATACTATTCCCAAGCAAACTTCTTGGTGGTCCTTAGGACATATGAAGTGTTGTGGCAAACTCTATACTCTAGACTTGCTTTAGTTCATTTTTGCCTGCACCTTGTTATTATCAAGTATCAACCAACTTCATGAAGCTGGATCGAATTGTTTTCTTTGCTTCAATTTTTTTCTCAAAAAGCTACCATCCCACTCTCCCAAATCAAACATCTCTAACTGTTGTCCTCTTTTAATCCCTTCCTCTCGTTTTCAGGTCCTCAATGATACCTTGAATCCAGTTTGGAATCAAACATTTGATTTTGTTGTTGAGGATGGGTTGCATGAGTTACTAATCTTGGAAGTTTATGACCATGACACATTTGGGAAGGTAAATCTCATAGCAAAATGAACTTTTCTTGTCTATCTCAGTTGGCAAGGTAGTAATGTGGGCATATTGTATACCAGAAGAGCAACAGTTACCCAGGGAAGATTAAGCAATATTAGGACATGAATGTGTTTATTTTCATATATGAGCATGTCAAAATAGGCTAAAAAAGATAAGGTTGTGTATACTTGGCGGCCAAATCTTCTGTATGATTCTCTTTATAGATAACCTCAGACTCATCTGAATCTTGCCATCCTATATTTTCCTTTGAATATGGGATCAGAATAAATACAAAAATTTAAGAGTATGCAAATCACGGCTGACCGAATTATATACGACAAAATAGGTCTTCAAGTACTCAGACTGCAATTGGACTTGCAAAGTTGCAGAAATATTGAATAGGTGGTCATTAGTTATAGGGGATTCTGCAATTATAGGTGACTTTGCAAAGTCTAGTATAAACCATGTCTAGTGCATATGGTTCATAGGGGATTCTGCAATTATTATTGTATCGTTTCACTGCTACACCATTTCTGCTTGATTTTTCAGGACAAAATGGGAAGATGCATCATGACACTCACCAGGGCTATATTGGAGGAAGAATTTACGGACAGTTTTCCCATTGATGGCACAGAGTCAGGAAGGTTGAATTTGCATCTCAGGTGGACGCCACAAACAATTATTCGTGACTGATTAAATCGAGCCACAAAAATACTTTTGATTGTTAATAATTCTTGCTGGTGCACAAGGTAGAGTGTGATGAAAGTCCCATTGGAGGTTAAGCCTTGAACAAACAACAAAAGTGAATTGTTATAGATATACAAGAATTGAGGAGAACAGTGAGGCGTTCCAATGATCAATGTAAATTAAGCTACATCTCATTGTCCATAACTGTAAATGAATATCTATTTGATACATTATTAAAGTTAATTGAGCCAAGCTCTCAACAAATTTTTGTAGTCTCAAATGTGCTTGGAAATGGGTCGAACTAAGTTAACTATAATGACATGTGAGATACAACATTTTTTTTAATTTTATAACTCTCATATTTATCCTATCTACCGGGCTTTGCCTGAACAGTTCTAGAGAAGGACGACATTCGGGTAAATATGTGATACATTCTATACATGGTTGGAGTCTGACATTATCCTTCCACAAATCTCATTCACAACACGCGGTAGGAACTTCCGAAAGGGCAATCAAAACGCGTCATACCATCTGCATTCGTCAAAATTCGAACTCCAATACTTAAAGGAATCATTCAACTATTTTACCGCTACATTATACGTGGGGCAAGATGCAATTTTTTTACACAAGCATTAGGCATTTGCATCATAAAACTTGCCCATCATTTTATTTCTGCATTTTATTTCTTTTTTTTGTATTTTCTTTCTCAAAAACAACTTTTTAGTGAATTCATCAAGTTTAATGAATTGAATGATCAATGTGAGCTAGCTTCACTTGACCAGCAAAATTGGTGAAAAAAGCCATGTAGAATTTTTTTTCTTCAAACTTGGTTCAAGATCTTTAAATTTGATAAGTGCTCAAAAAGTATCCCTATTTATAGTAGTAGCTCAACTAATTTAGAGTGCGATGATAGAATAAAAGGAGTAAGGACAAAAAAAGTACAATACTTCAATAAAAAGATGAACAACAGAAGTTTGCTTTCAAGTTCCTAAAATTATACGCGGTTTTCACATGCTGGAATTGACATGTAAAAGGCAAATCTTCTGTCAAAAACTGACCAATCATACCACAGTCAAGTATTACCTTTTCTTTAAGTTTCTTTGCACTTATAAACATAAAAAGAAACAAAACTAATCCATCACCCTCACCTTATCAATTTTAGTGAGAAAATCAATTTTGTAGCGTATTGTTGAAGTACGGAACCAAGAGAACTTTTTATTTTTTTTTTAACGTCAATTTCCTTCTTTTATCCCCACATCTCCGAAGTACTCCAACTTTTCTGGCTTCTCTCTTATTGTCCAAAACACATGTCCACAATTTATTTTTTTTGGATACTCAAAATCTTGAAACCTGGACTTTGCTAATTAAATTAAATTTCATTGCATGTAAATGATTTTATTGTCACTATAATCGAGTTTTGCTAAATATAAATATATATACACACACATTTAGTGGAGACTTTAAACTAATAGTTTTAGGATCAAAATTGAAAAGATAATACTTTTTAATTATTTATTTGTTGAGAGGAGGTATGAAAGTTTTGAAAATAATATTAAAGTGATTTAGGTACAAAGTTGGTAAAAATTTGTGTAGTTTGTAACATGCATGTATACAATTTCATTATTTCTTTCTGATCTTCACCATCCCACAACTTGTCCACTAACCTAACAAACGCTTTTCTTTTTCGTTTTCTTTTTTCGGGGGTTTTGGGAGCTTGTTCACCCTGTCGGTTGTACAATTATAAAATTGGGGCGAAACAAGATCTCTGACATTAAAAAAGGTCAGATCTTTTTTGCTTTCTGTGCTAAAGATTAAGTTTTGGCATCTGGGTTTTTCTTGGATTTTATGGGGTGGAGATACAAGGCTGGTCTGCTGTTAATTGCTGCGGTGGTCATTATTTGGGTTACCTCTGCAGAGGTTACTCAGGTCAGATTTCCTCTTTCATTTTTTTCTTCTTGTTTATTCTGTTTCAAGTTTAAGGTTTTGAATCTAAATTTCATGGTTATATTGGTAAAGTTCCTTCTTCTTTTCGAGTATTAGATTCAGCCATTCACACTAAATTTTTTCTCTTGATTATCTCAATATTAGCTATTCTTACCAGCATATGTAGAATGTATTCAAAATTAATTATATTTTACTCGCACATATACTCTGGGAACAATCACTTTGTAATGTGCTTGAAGTGGTGTTCATTGCATGCATTTGATGTGGTTGGCTCTTTTGTTATTATTATTTTTTTTACCTCTTATCAACTCCTCTCTTTGGAAGTTAAAGGTATTTGATTTTTGCTACTTGGTCTGGATGCAAATCCATATTATGGAATACCCAAATTGGATATCAGTAGACCTACGAGACAAAAGATATACCTTCAATTGTTGTAGTAGATTCTTTTTTTTTTTTCCTTCCTGGAAAATGTTTTTGCTAGATAGTAGGTAGGTATCCTATGAAGCTATAACACTTGGCTTCATGAAGTGTTATCTCTATGTGTATTGTGTTCCCCATTGTCTGCCTTCATTAGAAAACAAAGAATATACTTTGCCTCAGCGGCTCCGAATACATCCATCACCAATGCTGCGTTGGCTGGTATGACTTGCTTACAGGGACTTGAAAGTGCACATTTGCTAAGAAAATCAGCTATCTGCAGGGATGGAATTATGTACTGCCCTTTCTGGTGTGCAATGTGTGCTTCTACGCTTCTTATAGCCACTCTTCATCCACAGACCCAAATCCACACCTGATTATGTCCAAATTGTATATTCCTATGGTTGAATATTAAACTAAAAGTGAAAAAACATGCGAACTCAATATTACTTTGTCAATAAATTTCACATTTTCTGTATATTTGTGGTCATTCCTTCTAAAGCAGTGCTTTAGACCCTCCTAAACTATTGAAATTTGTTCCTGCCAAATAATTAACCTCATGTGTATTTGAACAGAAAAAGAAAAAGGTCTTTTCCTTATGCATTGAAATTATTACTCATGAAGAATTTATGGTTTATTTTATTTTTTCAGATCTTTTTATATTATTAGGCAGTTTGACCTTTATAAATGTAACAAAAAACGTGCAAGTTGCCCCTACTTTGACACATGATTCTTGAAACAGGATATTTTCACAGACTATAAGCAACCATTTGCAGTGACATATCTGGGAGCTTCTTTAATGGTAATTTATTTGCCAATTGCATTTGTTAAAGATTGGATTTGTGATTTTTTGAAGAGACGCCCCAGAAAAAGTGTTCAAAGTGTAAATGGTAACTCGTGTCCTGAACTTGGATCTCCTTTAAAGTACATTGGGGCACAGAAAATCTTTGAAATGGAAATCCAGGGATCCCTGAACAGAAAAGACAGTGAAGTAGACCTTTCAGAACATGAAGAAGGAATGCCTTTAGTTTCTGAATGTGGAGACGCCTCTAGAAATATTAGACATGAAAAAGAAATCACAACCAAAGAAATTGCTACATATGGATTTTATATTGCTCCTCTTTGGTTTATCACAGAGGTAATTTCCGCCTTGTATACTTTCTTGATACATATGTGTATATAAAAAATGGTTTATGGAATGTCTGACTGTATTATATGCTTTGACCTGACTTAACAAATTTGAAATCCATATTGGCAGGACTTTCTTAGGAACTATGAGATTTCATAATCATTTCAATCTTTAGGTGCGCGTGATTTATCCACATGTGTTTTACCCATGTTTTGCAGTATTTTTCAAATGCTGCACTAGCACGTACAAGTGTTGCAAGTACCACAGTTTTATCATCTACCTCAGGATTGTTTACTCTCTTTATTGGTGCATTTTTGGGCCAAGATTCCTTGAATATAGCAAAGGTAGTTGCTGTATTTGTAAGCATGGCTGGTGTTGCCATGACGACCCTAGGAAAAACTTGGGCCGCTGATGAGTCACAACTAAATACTTCTTCGTAAGTTTTTCGTCCTATTCTGTGGACCTTGAACACAAATGCTATAAAATTATGCATGCGTTGTGCTGTTATATCCGAGTTTTCACTTTCAGGGAATTGACTGACTGCTCAACTTTTTGTTTCTTTTAAAGAAGTAGCAAACGCACTCTGGTTGGGGATCTTTTTGGCCTTCTATCAGCTATGACATATGGCTTATTTACAGGTGTGGGACACTCTGGCTCAATAATGAATCAAATTAAGGCCATGATGGTAACAGCTATTAAATGCTCTTTCTATATAATGCTGCAGTACTCCTTAAGAAGTTCTCTGGCGAGGAAGGGGAGAGGGTTGATGTGCAGAAGTTATTTGGCTATATTGGATTATTTACACTTGCGGCACTTTGGTGGCTTGGTAAGAGTTTTAGTGTTCTAGATCATTTTATTTTCACTAGATATTTTTGCTTTCCACACAGAAGAGGTGTTATGGATTTTAGTGATTCCTCAACCTCTTTTGCATAGTCTATCCATCACTTGCTTGGTTTTTACACTAAAACACACTCGAGTTTGTCGGTTTCCTTGAGTTTCTTGAAAGATTTTATTCTCCATTTGAACAAACCATGAGAAGTCTATTTGAGCTTCTCTTCATTACTGTTGTTATTGTTATTGTTGTTGTTGTTTATCTGCTCAACTTCTGAAAATGATAATACTGGAAATTATATCTTTTGAATGCTTGAAATAGGGTATGTTGCAAGGTTGAAAAAAAACTTGTTTGGATAATGATTATTGAGTATAAATTGCTTGCCAAAATTCAGAATCGATTTTTGGGCACATCCTTTAACACGCTGCTTGATTGTGCAAGATGGAAGTCTTCTTTACTAAGCCTAATTGCCTAATTTTTTAGGCATCTTCTGAATGAGTTGGCCTTTGAGGATTTAAATGTTCAGGAATTTAAATTATATAGTCCTTAGAATCATTAAAGTTTACAAACTTGAACTTCTGAAAATAACAAAAGCATTTAGAAAGAAATTTTCTTGGAGAGTTATCCTTTCCACTGACAATCTACATTATCTGATGGCCCTGTGAATGCTTTAGTCAAGAATGTCTAACTGATCGCAAGAATGAGATGTTTGGAAATCGCTATTAGCATCATCCACGTATTTCTCATTATTTTTCTGTTACTCACAACATTAAATGCGCAATAAATCATGCAATGCCGTTGCAACACACTTCAACATATTTTCCTATTGTTCTGGATCAATTATGGCTTATCTTTGCCAAATGGTCCGAATAATGATTTCTGATGTGCTTCCTGAGTTGGTTTCTTATTTTCATTATTCTGTCTTATAGTTATCTCCCACATCTTTAATATTTTTTTAATTGCTAAATTTCATTGTCATTTCAGTGTGGCCACTGACGGCTTTGGGAATAGAGCCCAAGTTTACAGTTCCTCATTCAGCTAAGTTGGATGAAGTTGTAATTGCTAATGGACTTGTTGGAAGTGTTCTTTCTGACTATTTCTGGTATTTGAACTTACTTTCTCTGGTGGGGAACTTAATTCCAACATAACAATCTTGCCACATGCTCTGTTCTACTTAGGGCATTAAGTGTTGTCTGGACAACACCGCTGGTGGCCACATTGGGCATGTCTCTCACCATTCCAATAGCCATGGTGGCTGATATGTTGATTCATGGGCGACATTACTCTGCCGTCTATATTCTTGGCTCAGTTCAGGTAAACGAGGCTCTGGGGAGGGAGTGTTTGCAGATCTAATTATTTTGATCTCATGATATTGAATATCTAACGGGAAAATTTTGTTGTACAAATCAAATCAAAAGAAAGTGATACTTTTTGGGATCTAAAATATGCTGGTTGTGCTTTCCAAGCATGTGAGGGTACATAGCTTCCAGTTACGCCAAATAAATGTCTGAGTCCTCTCATATCTGAAGAATTTTCCAATCTTGCAGCTATTAGTTTCCTTTTTTACTCTTATTTTTCCTATTTCTAAAATAAAAGTAGCTCTATTTCCATCACTTCATAGAGTTGGTGACTATATGTTTACCTTTAATGTAGCATTTTGCTGCTTTGATCTGCTTAATTAGAACTTCGTATTATGCGAGGTAAAGAGTCTATAAATTACATTTTACTGGATGCATATTACGAAACTACCTAGTATATTCACTTTTTCCCAAGATGGTCCTAGCTACAATTATTCCGAATACTAGGACAAATTTGCATATTTTGTAGCTTAATGCATTCCCTATTTTTTTTTCAAAAGAAGTATGAGCTTATTACTATCTCCGGAGAAAAAAAAAAATTGGTGGTTAGATACTCCTTCAAATTCTTATTCTTGAAGCACATGTTTTTCCGACGACGTTGATGTTTGCAATGACATTGCAGGTATTTGCTGGATTTGTAATAGCCAATCTTTCTGATAGGTTTTCGAAAACTTTGGGTTTATAGCACTTAGAGCATACGAGGTTAATACAGGATAATATCTTCCACCTCCTTCACTGTCTATACGAGGCTGCAGAATGATGTTGTCTGGTTCTCTTTGTGTTGGCTGTTGGAATCTGGGTAGTAGAGAGAAGATAAAGCAATGTACTATATTTGGTGCAAAGTGGGTCCGAGAGCAATTTCCTTTTTGATCCTGTCTCAAATCTTTGCCCCCAAATGTAGCAATTTATTTTCCTCTTGACCTGGATTCTTGATTGGAATAGTAAATTTTTGTTATCTTCGTAAGAGTCAATATTGTTGGTAATCATCTTATATTTACGATGATCTCGATGGTCATGGGTACGAGGAACGAGTCACTTGGAGGAGAGATAAAGGAGAGTCACTTGGAGGAGAGATAAATAACCAAATAGTATCCTCCTTATTTAAAAAAAAAAAATTGTCATCTTCCATTATTTTGAAGAAGCTTGTCCTATGTTTCCATATGTGTATACACATGTTTTCAAAGTGTTAATAGCTGATGTTATACTCAAGTTCTTGAATTGGATGCTAGTCATATTATTTTGCATTTACCAGAGAAGGTGAGTCCATACCAAAGAATCAAAGAGAAGGAAAGAAACAGCTAACTCAAGTAAACAATTACCAAGAATTTTATGTTTTGGTTCAATTTGAGGTATTGTTTACTTTTGACAATTATAGTTAATTTAATAGTTGGCACTAAGTATCAAACAACTAATTATTACAACTTTTCCTAATAAAAATTGCGCAAATAATCCAACTAAGATAATCATGTCAAAAGAGCAAAATATTGGGTTAAAATTCAGCTATTTAAACTAACAAGTGTAATAATTATCCCGTAAATTGTCATAGTATATATATTGTATATATAATTCTCAGTGTAATTTAAGAAAATATGAAGGCTCTGTTGCTGATGGATGGCAGAATTCGAAATAGAACTGAAAGGGGTCTTTGCTTTTCTTGGTTTTGTTTCACACATAAAGTTCAAAATAAAAATAAAAATAAAAATAAAAAAAAATAAAAGAAAGAAGAAAATGGGCTGTGCTTGTTTAAATAATGGGCCGAGTTCCCTGGCCCATGAAAAAGTAAAAAAAAAATGCTTTTCTGCTCCAAACTCCCTTACAGTTACAGAGGACGACTCCGCAAAATCCATCAAACCAAAATTCTCTCCTTAATTCTTCACTATTTCATCACTTTGTCCGAATATCGGATTATTAAATAAATGGAGAGCAGCTTGCCGGTGACTACGACGTCGTCTTCGAAATCGGAGAGGCGATCGAAATCCAAGACTCTTCAGAACGCCTCAAAATCTTCTGTTACAATGGCGTTTCTTTCTTGCCTTGCCTGGCTTTACGTTGCTGGCCGGTTGGTTTTTCTGCATTTTCTTTCCTTTTTTTTTTTTTTTTTTGGGTTGGAGAGGGTGACCGATAGAACTAATTTATTTGTTTGGTGATGAATTTTTACCCTAATTTTTTATGTTAGGCTGTGGCAAGATGCAGAGAACAGAATGCTGCTGGCTAATTTGTTGAAGAAGAATTCTGGTCAGGTTTGAATCCTCGAAATATGATTTTTTTTTAACTCGTTTTCGTTTGTTTTTTACGTTTTTCGTTACCAAAAAACTGAGGGAATGTGATTCTTAGTTCCAACCAAAATTCAGAAAGTCAAAGTCATGAATAAAAAGGAAAATTGTGGTGAAAAGTTGTGGATGGTCGACTTTTGATCTCTTTCTATTCAAGATGCTCTGAGACTTCAATACTAAAATGAAAAAACTTAAAAATAGAGATATTGAAAAAGAGTGATACAGGGTTAATTTCATTAAATAACTGAATTTCATAAAGTGTGATTTACTTTCTTTTCCGTAAATTGCTTCTGACAAATGGAATGAAATGATTGTGAAATCTGGGTGTAAAAACTGTTTTGGCAAATAGGGTTTTATTGATTACTGTGTTTGAGCATGTGGATGCAAAGAGAAAACTTAAAACAGAATGAGCCATTTGGAAATGTGTAGATCTAAGTTTGGGGCTTTGGTTTCAGCAACGCAAAAGGACAGGGGAAAGATAAATATGACATGAGCCTGAAATGGAACTTTTTGCGAGAGGGGCTACGGGATGCACTACTACATGATGCTATTTGGACTGGAAAATGTTTATCAATCTTATGTGCAGTATATGTAAAAGTGATTGGGCATTTGTATCCTACTAGAAGAAGGACAAAGTTGATTTAAAGGAAATAACCATATGAACGCATGCGACCTAGTGGCTCAGAAATGGAATTGGTTATATCATCTAATCTCAAGAACAACTACATAAAGCCTCATCCATGACCTGTTGGGAGACTAATTGGATCATCTTTTTTTCATTTTGTGTGTTGCTAAGTCAGTTTGGGTAGCAGAAATCTCATAAAACTTTTATTGTTAAATATAGCAGTGGTTTTTGAAACATAAGACTGATGAGGACTCCTCCCACAAAATGTATTTGTGTTTACGCACCTCTATACCGAGATATTGATGTCCATCCACACGATACTGACATGCTAATGCAAAAAATATATATATATATATGCAAAATGAAATGGACTCCTCCCACAAAATGCATATGTATTTATATACCTCCATACCTAGATATTAACGTCCATGCTCATGATACTGACTGCTAATGCCAAAAAAAATAAAAAAAATCTAATGAATAATTTGTTTGTGATTTTGTTGGCAGCGACCTAAGGTGCTTACAGTGGAAGACAAACTAATGGTCCTTGGATGCAAGTACATGTTTTCATGACTCCGTTTTTTTCTAAATGCTCATAGTATAAAATTGTTTGTGTGATGGTAAGCTATTTGCTGTTTTTGGATGATAAGGCAAATGGGGCTTATTATGATAAAACTTTTAGGGAATTGGAGAGGAGAATTGTTGAAGCTGAGATGGAATTGGCATTGGCGAAGAGTCAAGGTTATCTTAAAAACCAGTTGCAGCAAAATGGGCCTTCTTCTGGTAAAAAATTGCTTGCTGTAATTGGAGTTTATACTGGTTTTGGGGGTCGATTGCGACGCAATATCATCAGGGGATCTTGGATGTCAAAAGGTTAGTATAAAGTTCAATTTCGATGTGAGATCCTCATTACAATCCTTTGGTACACACTACACTGTGTTAATGAAGTGCTCAGTCATTGTGCATCCAATAATACAGCATATAATCCTTATCTTGTTATAACTGTGACATTGTTATAAATTACAGCACACAAAAACATCCTGCATGCATGCAAGTCCTAGCTATAAAAAATATGGCTAATCTATGTAGACTGCATTTCAAGGTTGCTTGAATGGTTTTGATGCAAGTATAGTTTGAAGGTTCTAAAAGTAACTGACTTGGTTGTGGTTGCAGCTGATGCTTTGGCAAAACTTGAAGAAAGAGGGATTGTAGTACGATTTGTGATTGGACAGAGGTTTGTCTCCTTCTTAATCAAAACTATTGTCCTTGATCTTTTTCTTTTTTGAACTATCAGTGTTATACTAGATCTTGATCAATTTATCAACTAAAAGAAATAGTATCATTCAGTGGCTTTGGTTTTCCAGTGCTAACCGCGGTGACAGCTTGGACCGCAATATTGATGAGGAAAATCGTGCAATGAAAGATTTTTTGATTCTTGTGAGTCATTAAATCCATGTTGGTTCAGTTTATCAATAAATATTCTTGGTAACGTATGGATTCTTGTAGTTACGTTTTGGTTTTGTATCCGGTATTTATTTCTTTCTAATCTTCGGGATCTGAGATATCAAGTCTGGATTTGATCCATGATAGTCAGCTTACTCTGCCTTTTCTGGCCCTTCAAGGCTGTGAACCCGCTATGGATCTTGAGGCCCTAAGGGATGTTATCTCTAAATAAAAGGGCCTTACGCGCAACAAGAGCTGGACAAGGTTGAGAGCGTTGGCAAACAACTTGAGGACTAGTTATTCTGAGGTTTACCTCAATGCTCTGGCAACAAGGAATTTGATATGAAATTTTTTTTGGAATGAAACATACTTCTCAAATAGTATTACAATAATAATGGCATTATTTGAATGTTCAAAAATGATAATAGTAGTTTCTTGCAATTGTTCTAGTTTAGTTGTTATGAGCTAGTGTCCTTTTTATGCGTATTGAAAGTGTGCAACTGTAAAATGTGAATGATTTTATTGTTATTTTGTTAGGGTCGTCATGAGGAGGCTCAAGAGGAATTGCCCACGAAAGCAAAATTTTTCTTTAGCACAGCAGTCCAGATGTGGGATGCAGATTTTTATGTTAAAGTCAACGACAATGTTGATCTGAAATTTGGTAAATTCTGGATATGCTACTTAGAAAATTGCAACTCGTAGCATATCTAATTTCCTCTGTTCTATAAAATATATTAAATTTGCCATTCTCTTGGCAGATGAGTTGATTGAACTTCTCCAAAGCCGTCAAGGTCAAGATAGTGCTTATATCGGTTGCATGAAGTCTGGGGAAGTAGTAGCTGAAGAGTAATGCAACTTATCTCGATTTGATTCATTTTGAGTTGTTTTGAACTTCATAGGTGGTTCTTAAGAATGCTGGTTAGTCTAATGATTCAATTGTATGTATATTATTGATTTGGCATAATTTTGAATCCGTAAAAGAACTTCTGATTTTTTTAACAGAAGTATATAATAATTTAGTCCTTTCAATGTATGGCAGAAATTCTGTGTGTGTATCATAGTGTATATCATTTGTTTCAGTGGTAGGTATGACTTAAAGAACTTGAAGTTGTCAGTTGCATATTTGAAAGAGTATATGAAATATGAATCACTTTTTTAACTTCTAAACATTGTTTGATTTTCAGGGGAAGACCATGGTATGAGCCAGAATGGTGGAAATTTGGTGATCAGAAATCGTAAGTAAATCACTATGATATCAAGAATTGGGGATCTTCTTATTAGATCTTATTAACTCACAAGTGAGATGAGCTAAACTACAGTTCATTTTGTGTTTTTCTTTTTTCCAGTTTTTATTGTGTATGATTTAACTAATCGCAGCAGTGTGGTCTCGTTTCAAAAATGATGATGGCACCTGGTGGTCTTGTTATTCAGAAGGCTGTTTTCTTACAATTTTTAGTTCCAAGTTGTTCACTACATGACATCAACTTCTCTTTCAGGTACTTCAGTCATGCAGCTGGTTCTATCCTTATACTTTCAAAAAAATTGGCTGAGTATATAAATATTAACAGGTCAGCTTTTATGCCTTTAGTTGAATTTAGAGTTTATTACGTTGGCTACTTGGAATTTTGGAAGACTAGAAGATATCTGCTTTGTTTGGCTAAAGGACTTATTCACACACTTCCTTGATGTTAGCATGAGATTGTGAGAGGGTGTTGCATAGAGTTCATTCTTTTCTACATGGGGTCTTACTCAATTATAGCAAGTTGAATTCTTCATGCTGTTGGTCCTGCTACAGCTTTTGTTTTGCTTGTGGGTTTTCCTTGCCAAAAGCATAAGACAGATTCCTAAAAAGTGATGTGAGATACATTTTTGAAATCTTATGACAATGTCTTGGGAGCTGACTGCTTATAGGAACAAGAATCGCATGGTTGTTGCGATACTCTTTATTATGATAAATTAATTTAAGTTGGGTTTCTGTTTTTCGATGAAAAGTTTGGTTGTTGCTTTTCTTACCCTAAACATTCTCTTATTTCCTGGCTGTACTAAATCGTATTGATCATCTAGTCTTTTTGCCATCAAATGTCCTCGTTTACTTCCATGCAGTGAATCTTTGAAAGTTTGTTGTTGCTTTCTTCCTTTTTCTCACCCTAAAATATCTCTTATTTCCTGCCTGTACTAAATCGTATTGATCATCTAGTGGTTTTGCCATCAAATGTCCTCATTTACTTCCATGCAGTGCATCTTTGAAGGCTTATGCTCATGATGATATCTCTGTTGGGTCATGGATGATGGGTCTTCAAGCAACCTACATGGATGACAGTCGTTTGTGCTGTAGTTACTCAGGGCAAGGTAAACATGCACTAATTTGTTGTTTATAATGACATAGCTCAGGAAAGATTTTTCTTTGGTGCATCCATTCTTGTCATTTAATGTCCATTCTTTGGGTGAAAGCCAAGTAAATCTTAGGAGGTCCAGTCCCCTACAATCATAACCATCTGTGTACAATCGCAACCGTCCGTGCATGCTGGACTCCAAGTGGGCCCCATCACATAGATTATTGTGATTGTGCTAGGACCGAGAGTCCCACGACTTTCTGAAAAATGACCCATGAAAGCCCAAGGATTGGGGTGGAGGGTGGGTGGAGGGATTGGCAGAGGAAGATAAAGCAACATATATGAAACATGTTAGTTGAAGATGCATGGGACAGTAAGAGGTTTTTGGAAGAGGATGGTTAGCCCATGTCTACCCAACAAATTGGATAAACACTAAAAATGGAACATATTGGTTTGCACCGTATCTATTATTATGATCATGATGGTTTAGTGTAACTAATGTGGAAAGGCCTCTCCATTATGGATAGTTCAATTATACATTATGTTAATTGTTTGTTTCAAATGGTGGTATTGCAGACAAGGTTTGTACATTGGCTTGAGAAGGATAACTTCAAACATGTACCAGTTGTGGCATCATGTGACCATTCTTTACATTGCGA
Source organism: Paulownia fortunei (assembly GCA_019321725.1). Lineage (NCBI taxonomy): Eukaryota > Viridiplantae > Streptophyta > Magnoliopsida > Lamiales > Paulowniaceae > Paulownia > Paulownia fortunei. The sequence continues at coordinate 24,554,283 of CM033111.1, forward strand.
GATTTGACAGCAGTGGCATATGGAATACGATGAGGGCCTGCATTTTGTCATAGGGTTGGAGGAGCATTAGTTAGACCATTCTTTAACAGCAATTCAAACATCATCTAATAGGCAATTTGAATGAAATATTGGCCTTTATACCTGAGAAACTTCAACCTTATAGAGATGAGAATTAGGTGGATAGTTCTGGGCATATTGCTCAATCCGGCATACATATTCTTCTTGTTATCGTTACAGGCTTACAGCATCTCTTAGCATATTAAATGTGTTTTTACTAGCTGAAAGTGGGTCAACCGGGCAGTGCTATCAGCCCATACCAGCTTCGTCTAAAGTGTGACTTGAGAAACTAAGAACCAAAATGGCCTACCCATATTTTGACATGCAAAGTTCTTGGACTTCAAAAGTTAATAAAATGAAAATAAAAAAAAAACCATTCAACTCTTAATCATTGCCGGCTACAAACATACTTGTGTACGTCTATGAAATTTTTATTTTGTATAATATGATGTACATTGGTATATTATTTCTTTACTCTTTTTAAAGAATGAATCTTATTAGTGTTTGACTTTCCACATCAAATTTTCAAAGCCAAAAAATAAAAAATAAAAAATAAAAATCCCAAATCAAATTAAGCAGCTTACTAATATTGAAAAGAATAGTGGCAAATATTCCCGGTTAAATTTAACGAATATATCACTCATTTTTTAGAAAGAAATCATTGTAAATGCATTTTTGGTGAATTAAATGGAACAAAAATATTATCCTAACAAGGGAGGGTTTGAAGGTAGCTGTTTGTTCGGAAGCCTGACTGCATGAAGATTGCAATTGAAAAGCAAAAACAATATTTGCCTATTTGGTAATTGGTACTTTAGTTGATTGTACATCATTGTTTCTTTATTGATATCTATTTTAAAATTTAAAGCTTTGCAAAAAGCAGTTTGTGTTTATATTATAGTTGGGCACAATTTTTGAAATTGACATTTTAAAAAAATATAATATCATATGAAATTGTATATCCGAAGAGAATATGATTGCTGTTTCTATAATAGCGTGTTTTGTTGTGCAATTCTATTGAAATTGGAAAAGACTGGAGGAGGAAGGACCGGATCCTTCTCCTCCGTCTACCTCTGGATAACATACGCTAAAAACCTCTCACTGAGTACATACAATACAGGAGTGCAAGTCCTAAGCCAGTCCAATGGCGACTCTGCCCAAATGCTACAAATCCTTACTTCCGCTCAGCCTCTCACTCATTCACCGCAAAGCCTTCTCCTCCATCTCTCTCCACGCCAAAACCAATTTCCGCTTTCGCACTTTTTATGTTTATATGAATTCCACCAATAAATCTCATCCGTTAACTGTTTGTAATGAACAAATTCGCTCGAATAACTGTGTTAATGATGATAATAATCGTAGACAAATAAAAAAGGAGCTTTGGCTGCACAATACGATGAGCCGGCAAAAAGAGTTGTTTAAGCCGAAAATTGAAGGTAGAGTAGGAATGTATGTGTGTGGCGTCACCGCATACGATCTCAGCCACATTGGCCACGCACGCGTTTACGTTGCTTTTGACGTGCTGTATAGGTATGTTGTCTTTTCCTTTTTTTGCACAATTAATTAGAACCTTTTCAGGTGTGTCTGTTTGATGCTTTTGAGTAGTGGTTGATGCATATGAGCAGAAGCATATGGAATAAGGATTAAAAAAATGATTCTTTGAATCTTTGAATGTTTGAAGTATAGAATGTATAAATTATTTATAGGAAAGATTTGAAAGACCTTATATTTTCGAGAATATTAGCGAAATTTTTGTTTTTGATTGATTAATGATATAAATTTATGAGTGATGGACTTGAAAGAATCGTCTGTGAATGTGAGGTGGAAAAGGTCTGGTTGGTCTGTGCTCTAATAATTTTTAACTGTCTTTTGATTTTTGTTCTATTGAAGTCTTCCCGGCTATTGTTGCAGCATATGTCACAAGTTGAGTATTTTAACTAATTGCATTTTCTTGCTCTCCATTCCTTGAAAATTAGGCAGATACCTCAAGTACTTGGGATATGAGGTCAACTATGTACGCAACTTTACTGACGTTGATGACAAGGTGCGTCATTGTGTGATTCAAAGAGTTGAAAATGTATCTATTGGTGCTTGTGCTTCTATGCCTATTTTTTACTTTTCTTGTGCTTGAGAAGATTATCGATTTTCCCAGAAAACTGTCTTGCACTGTGTTTGGAAATGTTACATTTCAATAGTGCCAACGGATAGATGACTGAAGATGTTTCTTCTTTTTGAACTGTGATGACAATTTTCCTTCTTGTCAAGCAAACAATGTTTGAGGTCGATTTGAGTGGCTTAAACTGTACAGACAAAATAGCTACACTTCCAGCTATGAAATAGGCTGCAATAGCTTGAGCTTCTTCCCGTTCCCTTTGCTGCAAAACGTTTCTTCTATGCTGGGAAAGCTTATTAGAATATAAACGAAGAAATTCCATGATAAAAGATGAGAAAATCAGCTTATTAAATTACTGAAGCATGAGGCATGAAGTCTCTTCTGCACTATTCACATTTATTAAATCTGGTAATATGGTCTGAGAATTTTAAGTTTTTTTCTGGTTATGCACTCCCAAATTTTAGTTAGCACTGGACTCACTGGCATCAGTTTCTGAGTAGATTTTTTTGAAGAGGTTAATACTGTACCTTTTATAAGTACCAATTACTTCTTACATATGTATGACAGGATAGCTTAGTCCACATTTTCAAATTATGTAGATTATTGCCAGGGCAAAGGAGTTGGGTGAAGATCCAATAAATTTGAGCAGGCGATATTGTGAAGAATTTCATCATGACATGGCATATCTAAACTGCCTTCCTCCTTCTGTGGAACCTCGTGTATCAGATCACATGTTGCAAATTATTGATATGATTAAACAGGTATTCACTGATCACTGATCACTGATTTATGTTTCTTTCTTCTTTCTGGTCCATGGTAATAATCAATTCTTCTTTCTTTCTGGACTTCTATTGATAACTATTTTCCCCTTCATTTTGCTGATAAAGAACCTCCATATGGAGGTCACAATATGCTCAAAGACTGGACTTACATAGTCAAGTTGAGTGTCTCAAATCAGGCTTCCTGTTTTCCTCTTAGAACCAGAGTTATTTTTTTATTTTTATTTTTTAATTGATGTGGATTGTTTACTTCGGGGAGCCCCCTCTTTTGTGATGTGAACTTTTGATATGATTTTTCTTTGGTCTGTCTCTCCATTTTCCTACTAGTTCTGATTGAAATTTTTGTGTGTAAGCATGAAGTGGAGACTTAACACTCTCTATGCTTGTCTGTTAGATACTTGATAATGGTTGCGCATACACGATCGATGGTGATGTTTACTTTTCTGTAGACAAATTCCCAGAGTATGGTCGTTTATCTGGGCGTAAAATAGAAGATAATAGGGCAGGTGAAAGGGTGGCAGTGGACTCAAGGAAGAAAAACCCAGCTGACTTTGCTTTATGGAAAGTAAGTCTTTGTAACTTACAGGTGTAACAGATTTCTATACTTCCCAGATGACTTTGTTCTATAATGTAAGTTCTTTTGTGGATTATATATCTTACAAGTACATCATGTATTCTTCTTGTAGCATCTATAAAATTTGATTTGCCCAAAAAAGTTTCTCTAACTTGGGGCCTAATGGTTACCACATTTCTCTTAAAATAATTTGTCTCTCTGTTGATAAGAGCAGCGCAAAACTTTGGCAGCTATGTCTTATCACTTTATGTGCATCTACATTAATATTTTTGGAGTTATTCTGAATTATTTACATTACCAGAATTGAGGAGATATTCCCCTAGGTTTTCGAATTTGTCTAACTATTACACTGCTTTCCACTTAATATTGTGGAATCAATGATAATTTTAACCTCAATGTTCCATTTACAATGTTCTCCTTCTTGAAGGTTATGTCATCCTGAGATTAAATCCATTAATAGATAATCCATTAATAGATGAGCCTAACTTTAATTGAACTGACTGTTACTGTACAAATTTTCTTTCCTAACTGATAGTAGGGTTGAGTTGTGGGGCAATTGGAGAAAAAATTGCTGTCTGTATGTTAAGTTTTTGTCATCGTTATTTGCTTCTTTTGCAGTCAGCGAAGGAGGGAGAACCATTTTGGGAGAGTCCATGGGGTCCTGGAAGACCTGGATGGCATATTGAGTGTAGTGCCATGAGTGCTGCTTATTTAGGTTATTCTTTTGATATACATGGCGGTGGGATGGATCTTGTTTTTCCCCATCATGAAAATGAGATTGCCCAAAGTTGCGCTGCGTGCCATCACAGCAATGTGAGCTATTGGATACATAATGGATTTGTGACCATTGACTCTGAGAAAATGTCGAAGTCTCTTGGGAACTTTTTCACGATTCGACAGGTACAAGGAAATAATTGATTTGACTCTCTCTCTCTCTCTCTCTCTCTCTCACACACACACACACACACACCCCACACGCTCACACTCACACACACACAAAAAAAAAAACTTGATACCTATCCTTAGTAGTTTATATTGGGCTCATTATATGCTCAAGGACTTTGATAGTGTAGATGCTTTTAATGTAGTGATCAGAACTGCTTTTTCTAATAATTTTCAGGTTATAGAACTTTATCATCCACTGGCTTTGAGGCTTTTCCTTATGGGAACTCATTATCGCTCCCCAATCAATTACTCAGACCAACAGCTTGAAAGTGCATCAGACCGTGTTTTTTATATATATCAGGTATGGTAGCATTCAACCCCTGAGTAGACATGAGGGTAGTTCTATCGTTTTGTTGCATTGTGTGCCCATCTCTTCTCTTTCTCCAATTATACGCTCTTAGAGCTTATTTTGTCAAGAACATCTGCAATATTTTGTGTGGCTTTTGTTATTCTGGATTTTGTTTTCTGATCTGGTCGTAATTTTTGCATGATATTATGTTGAAACCCTAGCTTACTATAGGTAGATATGATTCCTGGTGCTCATAGGGTTCACCATCGTAATAAAACAGGCTCTTAAATCATCCGAAGAGAAAATAGAACTAATAGTTACTACACATCTTTTTTAGACAGCTTTTTTCTTTAATTAACTTGCTCTGCATTTTGATTCATCTGGCAATCGCATAGGAAGCTACATGTTTTTATGTGTAATCTTTTACCTTCCACTGCTGCATAGTTGTATTTATCATATTGTTTTATAAGGTCAGATTTTCACCTGTGTGTTCATTTTGAGTGCAGACATTACATGATTGTGAGAGTGTCTTGACACAGCATGATGAGACTAGTTGGAAGGACTCCATTCCACCGGAAACCGTGAGTTGCATCAACAAATTTCATGATGAATGTATGACATCAATGTCAGACGATCTTCACACTCCTGTAGCTTTGGCTGCAATGTCTGAACCATTGAAAACTATCAATGATCTTCTACATACTCGGAAGGTATTTTGGGTTTCAGTTGAACCAAAATACAATTCTAATCGTGGTTGCATTTCATTGACTTGTCATACAATGGATAGATCTAATTCTCTTTTCTCCTCGAGTTGAAACCAATTTCATATTTGATGATGTACCTGGATCATTAATAGTAGAGATGGTCTTTCTTAAATGTAAATGAGGATGCATTTGCCTGATCCCTTTCAGCAGTACATTACTTCATTTGGAAAACATTCGTTTTTGGTATTAATTTGGACCTCCTTTTTAGTTATGCAGCATCATTTTCACATCTCATTGCGAAGTTGAAATGAGCTCATTTCTGGATCTTCTTTTTGAGCTGAGTGCTTTGTGCAGGGAAAGAAGCAAGAGTTGAGAATAGAGTCACTTGCAGCTTTAGGAAAGACGATTAAAAATGTTCTTTCTATTTTGGGGCTCTTGCCGGATAGTTACTCGGAGGTAAAATAAGTTACTCTCTCTCTGTCCCCCTCCCCCCAACACACACACACACACACACACACAGATACACATACACATGCGCAACAGTGTGTCCACTTGTAAGTAAGTGTGAGACCAGGTATGTTTCTCTATACATTTGGCTCTGTTATTAACTAATTGTTCTCAAATGGTTTACATTTTTCCCTTGAATGCTTTTGTATTGTCAAGTTCTAGATTTTTGAATATGCGATTGGTCCAATCAAATTTCAAACTTCTTGTACAAAACATGTTACTCATAATTTGTGATCTTGAAATTTCATGGAATTCCATGTAGCTTGGCCTTTTGATATTCATTGGCTAGAGCCTAGACTGCATAAAATATCTATGATTTGTTCCCCCTTAAATGGCATCATGTATTCTTGACTTTCTAGTGTTTCACTAGTTTGCTATCAGCAAGTTTCTCTGGTTTTCAAAATTTAAGCATTATTTCAAGAATTATAATTTTGCTTAATTGATGAAACATAGCATGCGGTTTTACATGTTCCAGGCATTGCAACAGCTAAGGGATTATGCACTGAAGCGCGCAAGGTTAACAGAACATCAAGTTCTGCAGAAAATTGAAGATAGAAATGGTGCTAGAAAAAACAAAGAATATGAAAAATCTGATGCGATTCGAAAGAATTTGGCGGCTGTAGGCATTGCATTAATGGACAGCCCAGAGGGCACAACATGGAGACCAGCTATTCCTCTGGCTATGCAAGAGCAGCAGTTTGCAGCAAGTTGAGTCTTGGTGTATCATCATAGAATTAGTGTTTCAGATGCTTAGCTCTGTTATAACTAACATGTGGAAGTTATGATGCTTTGATAGTAAGAAATGACAAAATTCACTTGGCCCCTTTTTTTTTAAACATTGCCCAAGAGGTCGAAAATTTATTAACCCTGCGAGAACTGATGATTTTCCAAATTCTGTTTCTTGCATTGTATTAGCAGTCTCTTGTGGAGTTTTGAAAAATAAAGTTTACATACTATATTCTCAAACAAAAGAAAATAAAAATTCCATCTGCTGGAAATATTGTGTTAAATTTTTGTTGTACACAAATAAAAACTCAATCGTCATATTAAATCTTTCATGCATAGAGAAAACGAGGGCCACAGTTGATCTCAACATGAATGCAGCCTCAACATCGCCCTTTTACCAAGGGCAGAAAAAAAGAAAAAAAAAAAAAAGGTTATTTGACTACTATTAAGCCTCCAAACATGGATTTTTTAGAAATAATCTTTTATAGTAAATTTTATTATATTTTTTTATAGTACTGCACTAATTGTTGACATGTGTGCACTTTATGAATATGGATAAGATTTTACACGTTCGATAATCAATGAAATGAATATAATCAATGTAATTGTAATACAATTTGCAACAAAAGATGTGACCAATCAACAACTTCAATATTTTTCCTTTGATAGGACCTTTTAAATTAGGAAAATTATTTAAATCTTGCAGAGACGATGCTATATTAAAAAACAAGAAGGTAACGTTGATGGTTTGAAATATAGAATCCTGGAACTAATTAAGAGTTTCCATATATTAATACAAATTAGCTGCATTGAATGTGCGAAATATTCTGCATTAATTTATCCACCCAAATATGGCATTCAAAATACTTACTAATAAATAACATAATACGCTCCACTTGCCCATAAGTTTCCTCCTCTATAAATAGTGTAGAAAAAAATAAAAAATAAAAAATAGTGCAGCATAGGATTTTAACAAGAGTCTTCGAGGTGTTTGATAAAAAGCATTGCATATTTTCAGACATGTATATGTCGTCGATGGGAGGAGGCATCACCAGATTCCTTTGCTTCCTTGTGTTTCTCTGCCTTGTTAGCAAAGGTATCATCATCATCATCATCATCTCCTCATGACTTTAATTTTATTATAATTATTGTTAGTGCAAATAGATTTTTCTGTTTTTGAGTATATAGTTGAAAACTTTCAGGTTCAAGTGAGAGTCGGATATGCCCTCCAAGTGTGCTTAAGATCGACCAAATCCCGACAGGAAAACAGATAGAGACGAAGACAGAGTGGAAGGTGAACATCACCAACACATGCGCATGCACCATTTTGGAGTTGACGCTTTTGTCCCCTAATTTTCAATCCGTGACAAAGATTGATCCATCCATCATTTACAAGTACGACAGCAGCCACCTTCTGGTTAACAATGGAAAGCCCTTATATGCATTCACATCCCTGAATTTCACTTACGCTTGGGATCGTCTCCATTTTGCACCTTTTGACTACACAGAAGCTTGCTCCTAAATTATAAAATTCTGATTGCTTAATAATCCCACTTTTCCATCTTTGTTTCATTTTCTTTCTTTCCTTGGAGAAAGAAACCTAATGCAATTACAATTCAGCAGAGATATTAAATAAAAGTTTCTTCTTCTTCTAGTCTTGGACTGTCTTTTTATATATTTATTTATCTGCAGTTGAATTTTCACTTGCTCCATCATTTCTCATGAAACTATACTAGTTTTAAGCTCTTATTGTATTGGTACAAATAATTAAAAAATACACATATTATATTTACTCGGACGAATGCTGCTTCATTTTCATATTATCTACAAATTATATATAAATATTATTTGAATATCATATAATTAAAAGATAAATATCTTAATAATTTATGAATATACTCATTATTATTGAATAGTTATCTTTATGTTCTGTCGTAATTATAAATTGAATAATTGAAATATATAAATAAAATAATTTTTCATAATTTAAAATTAAGTACAAACATAATTTAAATAAAATTAATATCAAAAGAAGTCGTATTTTTGCTCCGAACAATACTTTTACATTTGTATCTTCCTCGTATGTCTACGAATTCTTATATTATCAATTTTCATATTTTTTTAACTTATTCTTTCGTTGAAATTTTTAATAAAAAAATCATAATATTTACACGTGTTAGTTGTCAAAATTTTCAATTAACTAGGGTTTTAAGATGTTAAAAAGGGAATGATTTTTTTAATTTTTTTCCAAATATAAGGGAAGAAAAAAAAGACTGTCTTAGTTAATTACAGTAATCTGAGAGTTCTTGATTTAATAATCTGATCATATTAATAAACATTTGACTGTAGTATAATATATTGTTATCAATGTCATGGTAAAATTGTAAGTATGTTGGTACAGTCAACCATATTAAGAGATGGATGAAGTAAGTAAAATGCAAATGCTCGGTTCTAATAATAAACGCCATTATGAAATTTGATTACATATAACAAGAATCAGAGAAATTGTTATGCTGACAAAATTTGACCATCTGAGGTTTTGAATTCAAAATTTTGGTAGTTGAATCAGATTTAAATTCACAGCATTTTGTCATCTTAGTTAAATTCTCACCGCAAATGGCTTCAAATACACCTGAAAGAACCTGCAAAAAAAATTGTATTCTGGATATTACTTTGCTATTTCAATATGAAAATCATCACCAAAATTGTTTTCGTGATTTTGTTTCTCTGCCTTATGAGTAAAGGTATATATAATTATATTGCTCTCTCTCTCTCGCTTTTCAATTAAATATTTATTATAGTTTTTGTGTCACTAAAAAATCAAGTCAGTTTTTATTCCATATAATGCAGGCACCCAAGAATGCTTTCCAGGAAATGTTACAGTTGATCAACTTCCCACTGGACAAAAAATAAGGAACAAGGCAGTGTGGAAAGTGATTGTTTCCAATAAATGTCCTTGTACATTTGAGGATGTCAGGTTGTATTGTGCTGGATTTCATTCTGTCAAAAGAATGAATTCTTCCATCATTTCTAGGTCTCAAAACCTTTGCCTTGTTAACAGTGGCTTGCCCATCTATCCCCACACCTCCATCACCTTTACTTATGCATGGAGTCATAAGATAACCCTTGTACCCTTTTCTCTCCAAGAGTATTGTTCCTGAATCCAGATTTTTACAGTTTGAAAGTAAAAGGAAAATCTCTACATGTTTTTGCTTTATTTGTTTTAACATTTTAATGCTAATCTGACAATTTTTCCTGAACAAAATTAATGGTAAAAAGAACTAATTGAATCGTCCTTTTCTGGATGGAAAATGAGAGAGGTTTTCACTGATTCAGACGTGAAGGTGTTGCCACATCATTTAGAAAAAGAATGTGTTTAAGTAACTCAACCACTTAAAAGGATATTGGAACGTTTACTGCATTCATGCGGTTCCTATAATTTCAAGAATTGAATTGAATTGTCCCTCCCTCGTGTCCTTCACAAATCCCCACGGTGATTAAGTTCTACATAGCAGCGATTACATTCTCTCCATGGCACATCCGCTGCTTGGTTTCATCAGCAAAGGTGGCAATTTTTGAACTTATGGTATGAAACCAGACCCTGGACTGCACAAAACGCTCCAAGCTAACACATTTTTTATTGCGCTACGTCTCTAATAGCAAATATATATATATATATATATGTCCATTAACATTACCTGTTTTTCTTGAGTCAGTAGTCAGGTACTTTTTGGGCCTTCTTGACAACACTATTTCGCATTTGGTCATAAAAAAGAGATGCATGAAATATCCCCAAGTTTCCCATGCGTAGGGTAACCTGGAAAGGAAGGGAAAGGAACACTTGGACATACACGGATCAACCAATTCAAATGAAAGCATGCATATAAATCAATATGTTGATTGTATCTACCTGAGGTGAGATGGTGAAGGCACAAATCCAAATCTAAAATCAGACATCTTCTTACCCAAAGAAATTCAGAGAACAACAAGGCCCACTACATAGTTATTGAAACTAGAGACGTTGGGATCATTCACATTATCAGATTTGTCTACTTGGACAGAAACTGACAACCATGCTACCCTATCATAGGTTTTCCACCATCAGCACCACATCCTTGTCAAACAAAAAGCAAAAATACAAAAATCAGACGAGTCAATACACTCATTTCCTCTTTTTAGCTGGTGGCTGGGGAATCTCCTCATCCTCCTCTTCTTCCTCTTCCTCCTCTTCTTCCTCCTCTGCCTCCTTCCCCTCATCATCCTCATCCTCATCCTCATCTTCCTCTTCTCCACTTCCACCATCACCATTGGCCTCAGGCTCATCTACAGGATCCCTTTCATCACCATCCTCCTCTTCCTCTTCCTCTCCAGCATCTTCATCATCCTGCTCATCTTGACCTTCATCTTCATCTTCATCTTCATCTTCATCGTCATTCTCATCCTCACTGGCGTCTTTGTTCTCCAATGCAGTCTCCTCAGTGTGAAGTTCAACTATTGACACCCTTCAAAGAATATATTGCCTATTAATACTGTCCCTTCCAGGTAAAAAAAAAATCCAATGCAGCAAAAGGGGGAAATAAAACCAACCTCTTTAACACAATGGCATTACTAGGGAGAGCATAGTAGCATTTGACAAAGATCCTGCCTGTGAGACATAATAGAATCACTGATAATATTACCGCACTTGCAACAACGGTAGAAAACACAGAGAAGTTTTTGCACCAAATTATTATTCATGATTGAACATCAATGAGAAAAGTAAATGCCTCTACCAACTAATGCCTAGTTGCACATACAGATTGAAGAACTGTTAATATAAATATTTCTACAAGGAAATGGATGCATAAGAAACTAAAGAACAAAGAGAAAGAAACAATTAGTTCTTTTTACCATCCAGAAACTAAAGAAACTGCTGGGCAAAGCTTGACCATGGAAAAAATATAATTTCTTGAAATTAAGTCAAAAAGCATCAAATGCTTGATTTAATACAGAGGACTTGCTCTTAAGACAATACGCACAGGCTTGATCAGGTGTTCCTGCTTCTTGCATGTCATTTTATCTCATGTTTAATGGAACCAGTAATATTATACTCATATGTGCCAAAAAAAACGTATTTAAGAAAAGTAGCTCCTATTAGATCTTGATTAAACCATTTCCGTGATAATGAGCTCTGTAGATTCCTGCCATATAAAACATAAACAAACTCTAACCTTCCATACATAAAAAATTCACCTAAGAATTCATAAATTCAAACCTACCTAAATGATACAATGAATACGACTCGAGTGTATTTAATAACAATGCTATGACTCATACCCCTATAAGTCAAATCAATCCCCTTTTACTCTCACAACTGTCACAGAGATCCCAATCTTATACAGGCCATCAGCAAAGAAGCTCCAAGCCAAATACTGCTGTTCATCAATTTAACAACGATAACTGAAAAAGAACCCCCTAATCCTCTCAACCTACACAAGTAATAAAACCATAGTTTACGTAAAAAAATAAAAAATAATAATAATAAAAACACTAACCTACAATCAATTCATCAAGTGCACGAACTTTAACCACGCCAAAATACAACCAGGAAGTATAACAATTCCTAAGCACAGAAAATTACGGCAACGCATAAACAGAAATAAAGGGTAAAATCATGGCTAAACACCAAAATATGCGCACCAGTTTACAAAAGTGCCCAAAAAGTCAATATTTAACATGCAAAACACATAGCAGCGAGAAAGAAAGAAGGGTATTATACCATGAAGAGAAGGTAAGCAAGAGACTTTGCAACAGTAGTGGAAATTTGAACAAGAAAAGCTTCAACTGCAGAGGTAACAAGCCTCTCTGTCATCAAAATTTCAGTACGTAAAGCCTCCATTTTTAGTCTTTCACCTTAAGTTACCAAAACCCTATACAAAGAAAGCTGTATAGAAAGAAAATAGTAAGTGTTAGCTGTATATATACAGATGCATATATATCTATACTCCTATGATTAAATTGGAATAATTAATGATGGCCCATAAAACCCTAAAGTTGGTTCTTTTCCAATTTGGGGGTTTTTTTCTACTCTTCCAGGGTTTTTGTGTGTGTTTGTGTGTGCGCGCTTTTCTTTTCTTTTTTTTTTTTCTCTTTTCTAATTTGAAGTTTACTGTGTGAGGGTCGACATTCCTTTTTTGTCAAAAAAAAATTAATAATAATGAAAATCTGAGATTTACCTCGAAGCTTTAAAAACTCTGTAGAATCAAGGGGTGGACTTGAGGCCCAAGTTTCTAAAGCAATCTTTGAATTGGGTAGTGTTAGTGAGACGTGGATAGGCCCAAAGCTTTGTTAGATTTTGAATTTTCTATTTGCCAAGAAATATGAAAATGTCTTATGTGTGTTATTTGGATAATACATCAACTCAAATCACCCTAATGAGTTTCTACCTCATACAGATCGGGCCGAAGTTCAGGGGGAGTTTAGGATAGATGGGGAAAGTTAGCAGCTATCGTCGGGGCAGGGATAGCTTGCTTTTTCACAAGCTTATTCCCACCAAAATCGATTTTGTTGTGCTAGCGTTTTGCGTCCTTTCTATACTGTCTCATTCCATTTCGGGGTAGACTAATAATAAGAATCTAAGAAGTAGTCGTCATCTGACCAATCAACTTGAACACCAAACCGCTCGAGCCAGCCCCGTAAATATTCCAAGTTTTTCTAATGACTCTTACGAGTATTCTTAATGTAAGAAATAAATAAATAAAATGGGTTAACGGGTCGCCCATGAGAACTACTCCAACCCAATGATTTGAAATCATTTTGGTCTCAAATCATTTTGGTGGGAGTAGTTTGAGTAAGGGTGGTTTCTTGAAGTACAAAACCACCCCACCACAACATGTTTAAAAAAAAAATCCCTATAAAAAGTTAATCCTAAATAAAATGCTTCATCTCTCTATAAATAAAAAAGAAAAAAAAAACAACGCATAAAAGAATAAGAAAGAAGGGGTATAGTGGTCAAATGTAATACATAATAAAAAAGAGTATTTGAATTGTAGGAGTGAAGCCATAATCAATAAGTGATTGGTTTTTAAACCTTTTTCAAGTATAAAATATATATATATATAAAAATAAATTTATCAACTTAAAAATCCTTATTTTTAACATGAGTTCTTAAATTTATTTGAGATTAGAACCTTTCCCTTCTATTAAAGCAATCAAATATCATCTCAGTACTATGATAATTTTAAATATTCTTAAGCAAAATGGATTTCGTAGTCTTGGAGTAAGCTGATTCTCAGTTATAACATTCAGCTTGGCAGCATATCACTATGCAAATCTGAGGGAATTTAAAATGAATTTTATAAATTTTCTAACAAAAATATTGATGTTAAAATCATAAAACCTTTGTAATTGATTCATATACTTTTTTATTGTGTTTTTGATACTTGAAAAAAGTCAGAAACCAATTACAAATGAAAATGATTTACTTCTACAATTCAATCACTCATGCTACTCTGCACCATTATCTTTTGGTGTAAACAAATTGTTGGGCGTCAATCTCTTAACTTTTTGCTAAAATATGAGAATTGAGGGATTAAAATTGCAAGATTTTTGATTCAATCATCATTAACTCTTTCCCATTTTACCCCCAAAACAATAAAACTTCTCCCATATATAAATTATAGCTGCCAATGGATTAAATTCATGTAAAATCTGTTCAATTCAGGTCGAACTTGTCGGGATTCACTTGAAATTGGGATTGAATGATTGGATTTTTTCATAATTTTTACCTATATGAATCCAACAAGAGTTTGAGAACGTAATGTGAATCCAAATCTAAAAGAATTGTATAAAAATAAATTTTCAATTCTAAAAAATTGCAATTAAATAACTAGTATCCTAAATTATTCAACAAAAATAATCCTGTAAAATATACATAAAAATGATTTGTTGTTGAAAATGTACATATAGGAGAAAACCTTCCAGACTTGCTAACATTCTTCGTTATTCCAATACTTTGCAATTAACCTAATTGGCAGTCCAATTAAAACACAACCTACTCATAATTGGAAGGTAACAAACGAAACTAAGGTGCAAGCCCAATAAGCTAATCCAGTCACAATCTTAAGGTCAAGCCCAAAACCTTCAGAATCATTACAATTCAACAGTCACACGAGTCGTCGTCGTCTGCAAACTTCTTTGTTTTTTTTTATACTCTCTCTGAATTTCAGTGAACCACTCTTTTAATTAGTCTACTCCATTTTTTACTTCTTCAGTTTCTTTTTAAATCTAAAAGAGTCATTCGCCCAAATATATCTGAACTTACATCATATTTTTAGCTTCGCTACACGGGTTGTTTTTTTTTTTTTTTTTCATTTTCCCAAATCACCGTTGCTTCTTCATGTAAATGTAGCTTTGCCTAATCACTCATTCCCCCTCTTTTATCAGTCAAAGGCTCTTTTATTATTATTATTATTATTATTATTATTATTATTTATTCGGGGAAACCTCTTCAATTCGGAGGTGAGTCAGTTTTTTTTTTTTTTTCTTTCCTTCTTTTGAATCTCATTCTTCTTAGAATTGAATATTCGTGGTGGGTTCAGTTCATTTGGGTGGCAGTTGTATTTGCTGTTTTGTTATTTTTAAGAATATTTATTTTGTGCTGTTGGGTTGTTTGGTATATGCGCACCTCTCAGGATAAATCATGGCCATTTTTTTGTTTATTATGTATTTTTTTATGTTGTCTGTTTGGTGTTGTGTGTGAATGCGGTTAAATGTATGCAATTTGCTGACTTTTCTTTTTTAAAACAAAACTACCTTGAGACCCTTTTCCTCAAAAGATGGCTTTGTAATTTGATAGAATGAAAATGGAATTATATGTATACAGATTTACTAAAAATCGTAGGGGAGCGAAGGTTATCTTCCTGAGAAACTAATGAAACTTAAGATAAAATTTATCTCATGAATATGACATTGTGTTCTTGGCTTATGTTTTCCATTTCTTTTGCTAAGAAAAATGTATGAATTTGGTTTGGAATACAGAGTGATATGACAAAACTTTATTGCTCTTCTTCTTCTTTTGTTTCACTGAATCTAGTAAAGGTAGAAGAATCCTGATGTTCGCCAAGCTGTGTACCATACATAAATTAAATGGCAAGTTCTTCACTGATGATCTGCAGCATCTCATTCCTACATTGATGGTATCTGATCACAGATTGGCTGCAGTACTAGAAGCAGTTATGCATATTCATACCCATCATAGTCCTGCTTGCCTGTGCATATGCGCTCATGAAATTGCAGGCATCCAATTATTTAACTATTCCAGCATGCTATTCAATCCTTGGTGTAATTCATAATAACTTATTCCCAATTTTATTTTCGTCTTTTTCACATTTTTCTTTCTGTTAATGGCATAACATGTTGATATGGTTGAGTGAGGATGGTTCCCTTGAAAGTTATGCCTGTGTTCTAAAACCAAAACTCATTCCATGATTTCCATCTAGCATGTAATGACCGTCTTGGTACTTATTTTTCTTGCTAACTGAAGATACTCTGAAACATAATGGCATAACAAATTCCAAACCAGGTGTGCCAAAACATTGAAAAAAAAATCTGAGTGTCTGAAACAAGCCTCCACTTCAGATAGAATTATAGTTTAAATCAAGATAGGTCAAGGGTGCATTGGAACCATCAGTTTGTGCTTAGTCTCATCCTATTTAGATAAAAGTCTTCTTGAACTGCCTTTTTTTTTTTTCCCTTTCGAAGGAAAAAATAAAAAAGAAAGAAGGGGGTAGATATAGGCTACTACTCTTCTACTGCATTTTTTCACAGGTCTCAGTTAGGGCATGTGGTCCTATCCTAAAACAAAGACTGTAGCAGGCTGTATGAGCTTTCTTTCCCACTCATCTGTCCAGCTTGTGTGGCTAATTGCTTCCACTGATAACTCTTATTTGGTGGACTGGACCATTGTTCACTATAGATCCAGAGTGGAATCTCACTTCCACGTACATAATAGGGCCATTTGATGTTTGTGTTTTCAGAAAGTTGCTGTAAAAAATTCTTGCCTCTCTTTTAGAGCTTCTACTTAAATGAGTTTTTGCTCATTGGAGTTGTCTTCTCTGAAGTGACTGTATTTGGTTATTATCCTGTTGATCAATAATAACTTCATTTCAATTCTTATTTTGTAGGAGGGCTTCTTCGAAGGGTGATTTCTGGAGTGGTGGAATTGATTTTATCTATTTATTTATTTTTTCAATCATCTACGAAGAAAATGTGGTGGGTTTAGCCATTCATGAAACCAAAAGAGAATGAAGAGTACATATTTCCCGAAGCGCTATGTGATTGTAATTTTGACCTTTATCTGCACTTGTGTGTGCTACATAGAACGAGTGGGCTTCTCTATTGCATATACTGCTGCTGCTGATGCCGCAGGAGTAGATCAATCAAGCAAGGGCATGATACTTTCAACATTCTATTATGGGTATGCCTGTTCACAAGTTCCTGGTGGTTGGGTGGCTCAAAAAATTGGGGGTAGGCGTGTTCTCCTATTTTCATTTGTTTTATGGTCTCTGACTTGTGCTTTCGTGCCATTGGATCCAAATCGAGTTATAGTTTTGGTCATAGCCCGCTTTCTTGTTGGAGTGGCCCAGGGATTCATCTTTCCCTCCATTCACACCGTACTAGCACAGTGGGTGCCACCACATGAAAGGTCGAGATCTGTTTCTCTCACGACTTCGGGCATGTATTTTGGTGCAGCTGCAGGAATGCTTGTGCTTCCAAGCCTGGTCAAGTTGCAGGGACCGCAATCAGTATTTCTTGTTGAAGCTACTTTAGGTGCCATGTGGTCTCTACTTTGGTTTAAGTATGCCAGTGACCCACCTCGTTCTGATCATCCAAAGGCTACAGCTGCTGGTTTTGGTGAATCCTTGCTTCCACTCAAAGGGAATCAAAGGACAAAAGTAGAAAATGGAGTACACTCCATTAGAACGCCAAAAATTCCATGGAAGAGGATTATTTTCAGTTTGCCAATTTGGGCGATAGTGGCAAATAATTTTACTTTCCACTATGCTCTTTATGTACTCATGAATTGGCTTCCTACGTACTTTGAGTTAGGCCTCAAGCGTAGTCTTCAAGAAATGGGTTCCTCTAAGATGATGCCTTATCTCAACATGTTTCTGTTCTCAAATATCGGTGGGGTAATTGCTGATCACTTGATCACCAGAAAAATTTTGTCTGTGACTAGGACAAGAAAGCTTTTAAACACAGTTGGATTTGTGGTGGCTTCTTTTGCACTGATGGCTCTTCCCTTGTTTAGAACACCTGATGGGGTTGTACTCTGTTCTTCCATGGCTCTTGGTTTCTTGGCACTTGGAAGAGCTGGATTTGCAGTAAATCACATGGACGTCGCTCCAAGATATGCAGGAATTGTAATGGGGGTTTCTAATACTGCTGGTACCTTAGCTGGCATAGTTGGGGTTGATCTTACTGGTCGACTTCTTGAAGCTGCGGAGACTGCTCGACTGGACCTCACAAGTCCAGATAGCTGGAGAGCAGTTTTTCATATCCCAGGGTCACTCTGTATCTTAAGCTCAATTGTGTTTCTTCTACTATCCACAGGGGAGAGGATTTTTGACTGACTCAGGCAATTTTCCTGTGTAAGCCAGGAACATCCATAGTATGCTGGACACTGGAGGTTGTACTTGTTTAATTGTCGGTCGAGTGCTCTTCATGCCCCCTACAAAGTTCAGATTTGAGTTCGCAGTACAGAAAGTGTGGAAATCATTTCTTTGTTGCTAGCTATTTAAAATCATTGGTGGGATTGGTAATCTGCATTAGGCAAGACACTCTCACAGTTGAAATATTTTATTACCATGTTTGCAACATTATTTCTGCTACATTAATTGTAACATTCAATACATATATATGGCTTGGAGTTTAGTTCACAAAGTTTTGGAATAATTACTGGCTTGCCTGGCTTTTCGTGTTGACCAAGTCGGTCGATTTATTATGTTGTATCCGTCCATTATACTTTAACAGCCACCAAATGAGGAACTTCAAATGTTACAGAAATTGGACATCCTAATTATTAAACTTGTTGTCTTTTTTATTTTCATTATTCTTTATTGTGTGGGGAATTCATTTTATGTAATTGACAATCTATGTTATACCTGTTAGAAACATTTTGAGTTTGGTGTATGCAGTTTATCCGAGGAAGGGAAGTGTCAATGGGCAATCTGTGAAAAACTGTTTGCTTCTGGAGTTGTTTTATGCAGCCATATTAAGCCAAGTCAATTTGCAAGCTGTAACAACAATGTTATGTGCCGAAGCCTTGCTGTGAATTGTAAGTATTTCTAATAAAGATACACTATACGTTGAGATTCTCATATTTCTCATATCTAAATCACCTTTGTCCGTATGATTGTGCTTGGGAGATGTTTATTAAGTAGTCATGATATCTTCTAAATAACTCAATTTGTCTCCGACCTTTCATCTTGCATTCAAGTTTCTGTCCAATGGAATCCCACTCAGTTACTCTTGGCAGTTTTTGTCCACTGTTTCACTTCAAAAGAAAGAAATATAGCTCAAACATTCACTTCTCACAGCTTCACTTAATTGTAAATTGTCATTCAGTTCTTTTGTTCAATTCACTGGAATCACCAGGCATTGAGTTCTCCCAATCTAACATTAGCAACAATTTGATGCTTGTGTGCCATAAGGTTTTCAAGTAATGGTTGGTCTTAAAGTTCAATGGGTGCACACACTTTTGAAAAGGGTCAAGTAGAGTGATGAGGAATGTCCTTTGTCCACTTTGGCTGCTGCAGATGCATAACTCACACATTGATGTCTCTCATGGATTTGCACTGACTTGACTGTTGATTCATGTTCATCCAAGTCGAACTATATTTGAATTTGAATAGTTAAAATCCACCAAACTAGAATTGGATGTAGGATAGGAACATGTATGTATAAACGGGTGCATGCACACACACACAAACCATAATTGCAAAAGAAAAATGTATTGAGCCATGCACACACCTGCCAATTGAAGTTGAATAAGAGGAGCTTCTGCAGGAAGGCTAAACTGTGTTGCTAAAAAGACAACATAAACGAAAAGGATTATAGCTGAGTATGTTGGGGGAGACATAGAAGATAGGAGGGAGAGATGTCTAAAAGTTGACATAACGATATTATCATTATTGAAAATCCCAACCGCTATATCATGTGATGTATGAATACGCACTGAAACCCAGAGGGATCCATCTCTTATAAGGTGCGATTCGGATGGAGGAAAAACAGGAACCAACAAGTGCTTGCATCAGGTCTGCTGGTTGTCATAAAAGTTTCCCATTTGCCTTCAGTAGATGCAAAATGCATACAAGTTCTCCTACTTCACATGCAGAGTGTTTGGGCCTTGTATTCAATCAATTTATAGTAATCTCAACAATGAAAACAAACTCATATAATCCCCATTCTCGAAATAAATGTTGGTAATCTGTTTTACATTTTTTTTTTTTTAGTACTAGTCTATAATATATATATATATATATATATATATATATATATATTATAGACTAGTACTAAAAAAAAAAATAAGCCCGCCCCTTAGGTAAAAGCAAGAGACATTTTTAAGTTTGATGATTTCAAACTTGTCACGCCTTGTTTGCTTGCTACTTCATTGTCCTGTCATTTATTTGTGCGCACAACTCACACGGCAAAGGCCCAAACTGATGATTTATTAAATATGTATTTACATTTTCTTTCCTCGTGAACTTTATTCTTTTTTCACTTTTAAAAATTTTGAGACTAGCGTGTTGTCCACGTTTATTTGGAAAGAAAAAGACGACCTAATTATGGGAATCTCTAGAAAGTCGTTGCTTCGCCAATTAATGAATTTGAAATATTTTTTCAAAAAGATTAATAGCTAAATGGGCCACCTTTTTCTTAAGACAGTTACTTTGCGAAAATAATTTTTTCTGTATATTAGAATAGATATTTCTGTAAATAAACTAATCATTATTCTCCGCAAGTTTATGTTGTTAATGCAATATAACTTCTGGAATGTCTTAAAACAAAAAAAATTACAACTTCTTTTAAGGACAGGAGTGAGTATTATAAGTTAGTATATATTTTCTAAATATTTTTAAAACCACATCTGTATATACACATAACTACTAGCATCCAAAAGTTTAATAAGTGGTTTAATTCCAACTAAACCCATTCAAAATAGAATTCCTCTCCTAATTTATTATGTTCCATAATTACACGACCCAAACCTCTACTAAAATAGGGGGCCCACTCCAAACAATGCTTAGCAGTTGGCTAGATCTTACCATCTTCTTTTTTTTTTTCAGAAATACCCCTCTACAGATTGTGTCATTTACGAGGTGTGCCATCCCCCTTCTCCTCCTATAAATTCACATCTTGAAACCAGCCAGGTTTGCCAAACTGAAGAGCCATAGATGGCCTTTTAGAAAATCCTCTCTCTCTCTCTCTCTCTCTCCTTCTTTAGAATATTTTCCTTGTTTGTTTTTTGGTAACCTAACTTCAATCTATGGCTACATCTTCTAAAAGATCGAGCGCGCGGGTCTTACCTGTCGCCTCGCCTTTCCAACGCTCAGCTCCCTTATGCAATTCCACTATTATGACGTCAGACACCTCCCCTTTTACGTCGTCCTCCTTTGCTTCCTCCACCACCTACTACTCTTCCTCTCCCTCAGCTGGTTTCTTCAACCAACGTCGTTCCGTGTCGCCGTCTCGCGTCAACCTCCACGCTCTCTCTCCTACGCCGTCCGTTCGATTCTCGATCGATAGGTCCATATCTCCGCGGCGGTCAATTTCCGCGGCGCCGCGTAACCAAGTGTTGCAGAGGAGCAACGGAAATATTCAGAAGAGAACGTGCTTGTGCTCGCCCACGACTCATCCAGGTTCGTTTCGCTGTGCGCTGCATAAGAATAGTTCCTCCAGAGGCGGTAATCATTCGATACCGTACTCGCCCAATCGGTTGAACATGAGGAGATCGGCGATGACGAATTCTCTTGTGCGAATCGGTACGGTTGAAGGAGATTTGGTGAAGCGAGCATTAGCGGCTTTGATTCGTCCTTCGTCGCATCAGCAGCGCCGCCGAGCCGGCTTCCAGCAGCGACCGAGCCGGCTTTCAGTCATGTCAAAAGCCGAGGATCTCTGATGAAAGAAGTGGAAATTTCAGGTTTGGTTGTTCAGATATGGTTAGAAAGTTTTCTCTTCGACGGGGAAGGCGTTCCGATCTATGTGAACGCCGTGATGTCAGATTTGCGCGGTTTTTTTTGTACACCGGCGAGTGGTAACACCTAAGCAATTTTGGGAACAGGGTGAAACGATATTGTCTCCGTTGTACATATGATTTGCAAATTGAAGGACATGTTGCACATTTAGTGCAGTATTCCCACTTAATCATAAAAATCTAAAAAAAAAAAGAAAAAAGGAAAAGGGATTTTTGCAGCACTTGTGCTTAATTGAGCTTCGGAAAACTATAATTCAATCTAAAATAAAAAAGGGGTTGAGCTTTGTTTATTATTTAAGTTGGTTTGATGGTTAGTAAGGATTGCCCAGATCAATTCAGTCTCCTTTTTCTTGGTGCTTGCAGCGTTGGGCATTTCCTCACGTATTTCGTCTCTAGTTCTGTTCCGTTCCGTTAAGTTAGCCGTTTATTGTCCGTTGACATTTCCGTTCGCCGTGACTGTTTGCATCTTTTCCGTTCGTTTCGTGCAGGTAATTCTTTCATTCCGTTTTGATTTATATTTATTTAACTTGCTCATTCTTCTTCTTCTTCTTCTATGTTTTGTTTGGAAATGTAGGGCATCAATTGCATAAACTTTTTTACCTGCGTTGAGATGTTGCAGCGAGCAGGCATGGCGTCGTTATTTTGAACTGAAGACTTCAAAGCTTTGAAAGTTGCAACGTTGGGACTTTGGAGTTTGGACAGTTATGATTTGGACGTACTATTTTTAACTCAAAAAAACCTTGGCTTTGGGTCTGGAATGGAGCTCGAGAAAGCAAGACATCTGCTGTAAAATTAACCACTTACCGTAATAGACGACTGTTAAAGACAAGAGAGAAAAAAGAAAAGTACTAAACAGTAAACACATACTAAAGTGGAAGTTATAAAAGAAAAAAGGAAAAAGATGGAGAACCTAGATGAGAGTGGGAGGATTGAATTAGGGTGGACATGACTGACTAGATGTTTGTAGACGTGGGCCAGATGGAAAGCCGATGGTCCATGATTCTAGATGAAAGAGTTGGGTGTTGAGCAAATCTTTACACAATGGAAGAGGTTGGATGAAAACAAGTTGGACTTGGTATGGACTCTCTCTCTCAAGAACCTGGAGAGCCGAACCTGACTTCATCCAAGCTGTCCTCATTGGCTTTGTCCCTAACCAAGAAATAAAATAAAAAATAAAAAAAATACTATAGTATGTGGAAGAGGAGTAATCTCAACACAAAACTTACACTTTTATACAAGAAGATTTTGTAAGCATGATAAAGAAAGGTATGGAATGGGAGTACATGGATTACTTAGCAATAACAACATTTTAGGCTGACCTTTTTCTCCCCCCTCTTTTCAAGTTGCCTTCGTAGGGGGTGTAGGAAGAAAATAGGAACTTATTTTTCTTTAGAGTGAAGTTGAAGTGAGGTAACTTTGAAGACTTAGAAACCCAAAAAATGATAGTAAAGACACATTCAAGGGATTCTAAGCTAGAAATCGTTCTTTAATTTGTTTCTGAAACGCAAAAGATTGAATGAATAAATTGGAGAGAGAGTTGAATATGGGCAAGTGCATGTGAAGGCTCTTATTGATAGCCTACAAGTGACATTTACCTTGGCAGTTTTAAAAAAATTCTAAAGTAATACAAGTTCCTTCATGTTTCACCATTTAAATAGAGTAGATATTGTTAATAAAATTTCTTAGTAGTCCACAAACTCTTGCTATAATATAATTTTATACGAATTCTTGAGGGCCCCCCTCAATTTAAAGGGCATTAGCATCAAGGAATAGCAGCATTAGAAGACCGAGTCAGGGTAAAAAAATAGTAAAAATGTCAATTATGAAGCGTGTGCCGACAGTCTCATACTAATCCAACATCATACATACTAAAGAATCAAATTATGTTGGACGACATTAATATAATATGGTTAATAGGTGGCAAGTTTGGGGGTGGTGTGACTTTTGAATGATTTCAAATTTTGGGGCAATTGCCAGTTCAGCATTCATGTGTTAGGACAGCAAGTGGTACAAAAAACCCAATACTAAATATAATTTTTTGCAAATATCAACAAAGGTGGCCTGTGATGGTGATTTCATTATACTTATTGAGCGCCAAATATATGCCCCATATATAATGGACCACGAGTGGTTACATTCTTTTATTATCAGTAAGCTACATAAAAAATTATTACATGTCTATTGATCATGAACAGAATCACATTTCTTTTAAATTCATAAGGTTTTAGCAAGCATATGTAATGAAAAGTGAAGAGTACAAACATGTATGACCCAGCCCACAACAAGAAGAGAATAAAGGAAAATGCTGGGCAACCACACATTTCAAGCTGGAATTTTTTCGGCTCCTGAGAAGGGAAAGATTGGAGGAATGGGGATTTTAAGGAGGCTGAAAATACAGTTTCCCCTCTAATCCATTCAAGTTTTTACCATTTCAGATTTACCATAAGAAATCCAGCACCATAAGTCCCTGCGGTCTCTTAATAGTTCATAGTTTTGCACTGCAGCTCATAATTAACATAGAATGGAACAAGGATCTACTCACGGCCACAAGTATTTACAACTCATGTAACATAATTTTAAAGTACAAATACATCATAATATCACAAATATAGAAAATTTTGAGAATTATTTCTGCATCTCAGTATGCTTATCACCTTCAAAACCTTCCTCACCTCTTGGCATGTGCTCTTTGGTATAGGCACGGTGCCGCCTCTCTCTTCCATATATCACCCAAAACACTAGAGAGAGCATAACTGCAGTAGCAACCATCACCAGCCCAACATAAATCCGTTCGCTGTATTTTCGTAGGCCGGGACAATATATCGCTTCTATATCCAAGAATGTTTGTCTGACAAAAGTGCAATCTTCAAGTTCAACAAGGAATGGACTGTATTGATACAAGCCGTAGCTCACATTGATACTAGCAGCCATCTGAGCGTAAAGAGTTGGATTCAGACGTCCTGTCGTAACACAGACGCCATTTGGTGATGTTTGACAGACGTAGCCACTCCAAACCTGCATTGTCGAAAAACAGGAATAATTAGTATGTTAAACAACAAAACATAGAAGACCCCCCCCCCCCCCCCCCCTCACTCTCCCTCTGTTACTCAGCTCCACTCATAAACATGGCCTTCCTCCAGACATGACATATTACATATAGAGATCAAGTGTATTGTCTACACGAGCTTTAAGTATTCATGTTGAGAAAGCACAGAAACGAACTAAGCTTTCATAGATTCTACACATTTGGAAGAACTTGTTGAATACCTGTGTCGCATTGTTCAGATCCACTTCACCAGGTGTACAAGCTCGATCCGTCAGGTCAGGATTAAATGGATTGCAAAGGCTTGGCAAAAGTGGACCAGATTGATTGTAGTAGAACGGCACGAAGTTTGGGGCAAAATTGATGTTAGAGACATTACTGATGACTGTATTAATCAAATTGACTAACTGCGATGTTACTTCTTTGCTTTTGGTCAGGGTATCTTGGGCAGTGGCTTTATCCACGCAAGGCAGTATATCATCTAGAGCTGTATGAGCAGTAGGATTTTGGACCCACTGATTCATTGCTACACAAGTATCTCCTGTCACACTATGATAAAATAAATCTGATCAGTTAGAAAGGAAGAATACCAAAAGAAAAAGTATTGACTAAAGAGAGACCAAGGATAACAACTAAGTGGGTCTCACAAAGGATCTCTATCACGAAAGAAACAAGTGAAACAAACACATAGTATGCACTCAGAATAAGATAGATATCAACCCGAGAAAACCTGATTTAAACTTTGCAGAAATAAATATCTGGTTTTCTTAGTTCGTAAATTTTGCAAGTAAAAAGCATATGATACCATAAGTGGTGAAAACAAAGAACATTCATGCAATACTTTTTCCAAGGATATTGTAGTCAAGTTAATAGGAATTTATTCTTTTATCTTGATAATAAGATCTTACTTAAAGCTAAAAGATAATGTCGCTTCTATAATATGAACTGGTAAAATTAACAAGGGGAATGGAGGCAAATAAGGAAACGGTAGAACAACTACACTAGGAATTCCATAGTTTAACATACTTGTGGAGAAGAAGAAAAATGCCACACAGTATGAATGTTCCAGTCACAAGAATCCATCCAGTAATCACCAAGCTGCAACAACAAATTTAACTCTAAAAGAAACTCATAGATATTAGATTGTGTGTGTGTGTGTGTGTGTGTGTGAGAGAGAGAGAGAGAGAGAGAGAGAGAGAGAGAGAGAGAGATTGTGTGTGTAAAGCAGTTCTAAACTAAATAGCTAGGCTACTCACATGTACACAGGAAACTGCATGCCGAAAATTGAAAACACTGAAAAAAGAAAGTTACAAAGTAAGTCGAACAGAAGTAAAAAATTATTGTCAAAAGAAGGTCAATTTCCCGACAGATTGAAGAACTCAGAATAGGCATACCAAATCCCAGAAATGTCAGAAGAAGCATAACAGCAGAGACTATGATAAGAGCCAATCTCCTGCAAGAACATTGGCATATCACTTTCAACTTGAAAATGGATATATAAAAAGGAAAGTATTCTATTAGGCTCACACTTACACTGATTCTAATAGATTCTTGATGTCTTTTGAGTTATCTTCTGTTTTATTGGCAAGGGTACTAGCTGAAGAGTCTATATTGGTTTGAATCTGATCAATGTCTGTTTGGACATTAGGAGGCAGAGAAACTTGATCAACGTTAATTTGCTTGGCCGCAGAAAGATATTCTGACACATTCCTAAGATTCTCAGTTGTGGCATCTGCCTGATGGACAACATATTCCAAAGTGTTTATGGTACTGCTATGAAATTTCCTCTGGCCAGTGTACAAGACAACACATCCAATGCTGAAAATACACCATCAGAAATTAGTTTTACAGAGAGAAACCATGAATATAACGCACCATATGCATGTGTCCGCGCACGCGTGTGTGTGTGAGAGAGGGAGAGGGAGAGGGAGAGAGAGAGGGAGAATACATTGCAACAATGGTAAAGAATATGAGGAAAATCAGAGAGAGTGCATAAGCAATTCTAGAATAGCCATAAGACTCCCTTCGACAGCAACAGTAGCAGAGGCAGATGAGAGATAAGCAAAGCCCAAAAGTTGCAAACCAGATTGCCGCAATAACAAAAAAAGGAACAGCGGTGTAACTGACAGACTGCAATGAAAATGGATAGATATTGATGAGAGATAAAGATATTAGCAAATAAAATAACAGTTCAACAGGCCAACATTCAACACTTATAAGTTTACTAGCTAGAACTCAGTGAACACTAAACAAATTAGTACTAAAGAAATATGTGCCTGTACCAAAAACTACCACAATGAAACCCACAAACTGGAAGGAAACATATTGAATTGTATGGATTAGCAGAAAAACATATTAGCCAACATATACCTAACATAATCAACAACTATTCCAATGATTCCAGACCAAGAATGGCCCCACACTTTTCAACAATTCTAACAGTAACCTTGCTCAATTTTTGTTAAAAAAAATATCTCCATTTACCTCAGTTCTGTATTCAAAGGCTTAAACCACAATCTATTTCCATATATTGACACCTGCTTATCAATTCTTCAATTTTATATCAGTGTTCTTTAGCCTTTTGTGCTCAATGCAGAAGGATTATCTCTTTTCCTTTTAATGACATTTCGGATTCATCCATGATAAGAAGAGAAAAGCAAAACACAGTCTTTCCACATGGCACACATGATCGGCATAATACATTATCCCTATCGAAATAAGCATAAATTGATCTTTCTTAGACAGAAATAATTCCAGAAATCCAAAAATTTGAAATCTGATGTCAGAAATATGAAATAAGAAGTGAGCTAATTCCAGAAAGTATGGAAAAGCACCAACATTATTACTGGTAGAAGTTGGCTCCCAATATCAAATTCACCAGAAGTTGAGCCAAATACTCCCGTCAAACATAAAAACAAAGAATGTACACCGAAAAGTTTAAAACTTTGAAGACTTACAGCCCAGTAATGGCGATTGCTGATGTTCCAGCCTCCCGTGTACCTCTTAAAATCATTGAGAGGGTCTTTTCTGTATGTTCTCCTTGGAGCCAACACAAGAGTTGAGTCCACTTCCTGTTCACTTGAATTATCAGCAAGCAACCTTTCTGTTCTACCCCAAGACAAAACCACCCCACTATTCTCCTCACTAGATTCCCCTGCAGAATTTTACACGAAAATCAGTATGAAGTCTTGAGCCCACAAAGAATGTAAAGCTCAGGAAAATAAGTTGCTTACCTGATTTTTGGAACGTTTGATAAGTGGGGAAAGGAGACTCCTCTCCAAGTGAAAATGAAAAGGGTATAGAAGAAACAAGCAGAGAAGTGGTTAGAAAAGAAAACAGCAGTAACCTGAAGCATGACATTGTTTGATTATGACCGTGGCCTGTTTCTTAACAATGTGGGCTTAATGGTTTCTATATTTCTGAGTCTTGAAATCAAATTGCGAATGTTAATGCCTGGAGGACCTGCACAAAGAAACAGAATCCAAAAGAGTCATGAAGCTTTCTTCAACTGGCATAGAACTCTCAGCAGTTTTCACATATACAGGGGAACAAGAGAGAATATGTTTGGTCGGAAACAGTTGAAAGATTTAGAGAGAGACTTATGGAATGTTTCTGTGCTGATTACTGTTACAATTGGTGGTGTCCGGGGATTGTAATGTAGTTCCTACAATATCCTTGAGGATTGTAGGTTGCTAACTGCAGTAGTTATTTGATTTACTTATGGCAAAGGAAAATCTTTTATGCTCTTGTTGGCAATAATCAATGGAGTCCGATTATTATGAGCATAATAAAAGTAGAGTGAGACAAAGGCCATAAGGATGGGAATCAAATTAGAGGTGATCATCACTGTCTGAATTTGTATGAGCTTTATTAATGAGCTTAATATATGATCAATATTTATACTTAGATATTTAAATAATCATCAATATTTTTTAACATCACAAATTGTTAAAAATGAACATTGATATTTCAAGTATGTTTTTTTAATAAAAAAAAACAAAACAAGAAAGTAGAATAGTAACTGGCTCAAATTCATTCTATCACTTTGTCATGAGAGATGGGATTAAGGTGATGTGAAATTAGAATTGGCATATTAATTTTAAGCCAAACATGTATATATGCATAATTGCACTTGTTTCACATTCTTGGTTAAGGACATGGGATAACAAGTGATAATGAACTCCAAAATTAATGGAAATAAGATGAGAACAAGTGAAGGTGAGATTTGTAATTTCAGATGAGGTGATGGGAGTGTAGAGGATGATGCATTATAGTCGGGTCCTGCTGAAATGTATCCAAACAGAAGAAAAAAAGGGGAAAAAAAAAAAAAACAAAAACAGAAAGAGAAATTTTGGTGGGAACGACACACCATAGTCCAACTCTCCACATCCATCGAAGTCGTCTGTCTCAGCTTTTTTCATAAAACAAAACAAATAATCGGCCACAGCTATAATTCCGTGATTTATGTTGTCACTTTTTTGACTCCTCACCCCTTTTTCTCTACTTTTTCAAATTTAGGTTCCCACCATAGCACTAGAGATTCTTTCATCAAAGTTGCTGGTGAAAGTGAAACCATTTTTCGGGCATTCAATTTAATACAAAAATCATAGTGTCACAAGTAAATAAAATGTGAAAAATACAAATCCAATTACTGTCCACTGATGAAAGGAATATTTTTCCTTATGGTAATTAATGGTTTATTAGTATACAAACACATACAAATCAAAAATCAATATGTAAAGAATACAAATCCAATTACGGGAAGGAAAATATTTCTTTATAGTAATTAATGGTTTATTATACAGAGGAGATTGCAATAAGATGTTAAGGTCCCACTTCATCTCTATTCAGTGGAAAATATCTTATAATTGATGCGACACATGGTCCCCCATAATTGTTGGTAATACGCCAAAATAATTTGAAGACGCGAAACGCATCTATGTGACTTAAGTCTTAATTAAACTGTAATTTTCATTCCATTACTGCCCAAATTCTTTTTTTCTTTTAAGTATAATTTTACTAAATCATGCTGTATTTAATATAAATATATTATTTTAACTGTACACTAATACTTACAGATTTCACAACCCAAGATTTTTGAAACTCTAAAATCTCAATTTTAACACTTGCATAAAACTTGATTTATAGTACCACTTGTATATGAATTCTATCAATCAAGATGTGGCACTGCTATTACTTTTAGAATGAATACAAATTCAATCGTACAGATAAAGCTTCTTTAATTATTGGTAATCTGTGTGGCTGATTTTAGTTTTATTGCCCTTGTTCAGGCCAAAAGCAGTTTTCGTGGGTTTATCAATTTTTTTCATTTTTTTCTTATATGTATTTTCATGTAAATCAATAAAAAAAAAATTCAAACGACATTTTCATTTTTCAATGAATAGTTTCCAACACATTTTTGAAAATCTTTCCTAAAATGAAACCAAACAGAGGCATAGTTTCTCATGTAAAGTGGTGGCAACACAGAGTACCGCTTCCTCAATGCAAGTGCTGTGCACAAGGGAGACCTTTATACAGATGGTGACCTTTTTCAATTCATGGCTGAAATCTTGTTGGCTCAAAGGGTGTGCACAAGTGAGACTGAAATGTTCCACTATCTGAGTTTTTTTCACAACAACGGACCAAAGAAGTTCTTGCAAGGCATGCCATGAGGTCCAGTGACACCCTAGGTTGTTAACTGTATTTATCAGGGAATATTGTTGCTTGAATGTCAAAATATGAGGACAAATCTGCTTGATACATTCAATTTTAACACTGGCGGCCGCTGCTTGTTGATGTTAAATAGGTAAAAGATGCAAGCAACTGGTTTCTGGTCACAATTACTAAGAATGCTGAGGACATGGTGTCTGAAGTCTAATGTAACTTACTAGAATTTTGAATAGAGCTTCATGGCTGCTTCATTCCAAGTTAAGCATGGTTACCAGCAATCACCACAAGAGTATTTTCCATCCTGAAAATGGTGAAATCTTGTCGTATCTCTCACAAAGATCTCCCTACCTTCTAGTGCTGAGATAAATTTTATGGCCAGGTGGCAGTCCTCACAAACTCTCAGGTTCTTAAAAACCCTGATTGGTAGACCCAGTGGCACCCTTATTAGTCCGAAGGCTATAGCCAGTTTCTCACTGTGCCAAAGGAGTAGCTGTTCTTTCTTCTCCTCCGCAACATCATGCAAAGCTGATTCAAGATCAGGCACATAATCTGCCAACTTCATTTTTTTCTCAAGCTCATTGAGTTTGTCATGTATGTATTCCAGTTCATGATGAAGCCTATCTCCTGATCTGAACTCATGAATCACACTTTTTATCTCAATCCAGCTACATCCTAGTGTTTTAATGGCATTATTTTCCTTCATTGTTCTTCTAACTCTAGAAACACTTTCCCATTTCTTATTTGCAGCATAGACATTAGCAAGTTGCACATAGGCAGCTGGATTAATAGGATCAAGAAGCAAGTTTGTGGCCGCAAACTCAGCAATTTCTAAGTTCTTATGAATCCTGCAGGCACCTAGAAGGGTTCCGCATATTGCAGAATGAGGTTCAAAAGGCATTTTCTTAATCAAATCCACAGCCTCAGTAAGCTTGCTAGCTCGACCAAGAAGATCAATCATACATGTGTAGTGATCTGGTTTTACAGTAATGCCGTAATCCTTCTGCATTTTCTCAAAATAACAAATCCCAAGTTCTACTAATCCTGCATGGTTACAGCCAGATAAAACTCCAACAAAGGTAATCCAATCCGGTTTCATTCCTTTATTTCTCACCTCATCAAACAGATTGAGAGCCTTATGACTGACCCCATGTTGCGCATAGCCAGAAATCATTACATTCCAAGTGACCACATCTTTACGTGACATCTCCATAAACAATTTCCATCCATCTTCCAAAACCCCTCACTTGCAATACATGCTAATTCTTGGCTTGATACAAAACAACTCCTTATCCTCATCCATCCTCCCATTCTGTGAAAACCCTGAAATCATAGTATTCCACGATGCAATATTTTTAACCGGAATCCGATCAAAGAAATCCTTAGCTGCCTCCAAAGCAACATTTCTGAAATAACAAGACAACATGACATTGTACGAAACAGAGTCTGGTTCAGGAATTTCATCAAACAGGTCTTGTGCTTCTTTCAATTTCCCAGGCTTGCTTGAAAATCCGGCTGGAATCGAATTCCAAGTGACCATAGTCCTCGCCTTCATGCTCAGAGTTTAAGTCCCCACATCGAATATAGGAGGCTATCTTTTTGTTGGACGAGATAATGTGGTTAATTTCAAGCGGATGGTTGATGATGGGCCTTGAGCCCAAATTAGGCCCATGAAGCCAAGATCCATAATAGGCCCAAGATCTTATGATGGGATTTGAGCCCAAATTAGGTCCATGAAGTCAAGGTCCAAAATAGGCCCAAAAAGCTAGGTTTAAGAGGTTCGTTTCAACAATTCTTCTAGTGTCACTGGATGTCTTCCAGCTATGGATTCCTTGAACCTTCCATGGAGTAAACTTTGTTACATTATCTCTGCCAACAACTCATGGTTGATATGGGGGATCTCATGGATACCCTCCATAAAACGTTGGACATAGTCACATATGGACTATTTTTCCTTCTGGGCGATCGAGAATAAGTATGCAACTGTCTTTGGATACTTGCGATTAATGGAGAATCGATGGAGAAATCGTTGTGTAAGTTGCTCCAAGCTTGTAATTGTTCCTCGAGGTAGTTGATTGAACCAAATAAGAGCTCGCTTGGTCAATGTAGTTCTAAAGATTTTCCAGTATGTGGCATCGCTCAAGTTATATAGTTCCACATTTGCATAGAACCTATCGAGGTGTTCATGAGGATCACCAGTTCCATCATACTCTGCCAAGTTAGATATCTTGACCCCTGTGGGGAGGGACTCCGCTAAGACAGCCGTAAAAAATGGGCTGAGCTTCGGAGGAACAAACACTTGCTGATTGACGTCCTTTGTGAAAGTACGAGATCCGAGTGGGAGAGTTGGCTGCATGTAGTGGGTGTGTGATCCTAGTTGGTGAGTGTGGCGTACAGTGTGTGTTGCCTTGGCGTCACCTCGTCGCTTGACTCTTTCTTTTGGTTGGGAGACACAACTGCTCGTCTCTTCTCGCGCTTCAAAGACCCTGTGTTGTGGAGCTTCAGGCCGTGAATCATCATGCTCTGGGGCGGGGGAGTATGTGCGGCTTCCTTGGGGGTCACTGGAGAACGTTTTCTATGATAATTTGCAGTGAATCGGGCTACAACTTCAGCAGCTACCCTAACATTTGCTTCTTCGATTATCCTCCGTAGTGCCTCCTTAGTGACGTGTATCCCTGGACCACCTCGACATGGTGGAGGTTGGTTCTCATAATTTTTGGGTGGTGGTCGTCGAGTGCCACCATCATTGTGGGCGTCCCCAGCTGGTGGGTCATCTGTAGAACCTCGAGCTCTGCCAGTTAGTGGAGCATCTTCTTGGGTGGTAGCCTCTCGATCTGCTCTAGATCTAGTCTGTATTTCTTAATGACCAGGTAATAGTTTCCCACATACGGCGCCAAAAATGATGTGGAAATCATCTCATTGTAATGGACCGGGCGAGTTGGAGCGCTAATCGATCATGAAGTTGGTGGATCGCTACCTGCGTCACGCACAAGCGTTAGAGACGTCGGGGTAACCCGACGTAGACCCTCTGGGTCAGTAAGTTGAGGAAGTGAATTAAACCAGAAATTAGAAAGTATTTTAATTACGTATCTTTTAATTATAAAATGAGGGGTATTTATAGTTGTAAATTCGGAGAGTGTAATCCTCTATGGAGCGGTACATGAACTAAATGAATCTTCTTGGTTTATTGGGCTGAATTTATTATATGAATCTCTTCAAATCATTTTATTGGATTTGTTTTATTGAATCAAATATTTGTTCCGACCCATAATCGAAACAGACTTCTTGAACTTAGCTTTTTGGACCTATTTTGGACCTTGATTTCATGGGCCTAATTTGGGTTCAAGGCCCATGAGCTGAGTTTGTGGGAAATCGCTGTGAGGGTGAAGAAATGGAGGAAAGTGCTTGTGGACTTGAATCAGCATTTGGATATTGAATTGCAGGAGTGGAGGAGATACAGTAAAGATGTTTAGATATTGGGGAAATTGTGAACAAGGAAAATGATATCTGAACCCTTGTACTTCTTCTTAGCTGAAGATGATGCATTTGCCATGGTCAGTTTGGTTTGTTATCCATCTTGAATTGAAGTTGGGAATCGTTTAAATCAGCTTCTACTTCTAAGAGGAAGTAAAGTGAGATTCTTGGACAGTGGGTATGGGGCCTGCATGAGTTCACCCGTGTAAATCAATAATAACGT
This sequence comes from Paulownia fortunei, assembly GCA_019321725.1. NCBI lineage: Eukaryota > Viridiplantae > Streptophyta > Magnoliopsida > Lamiales > Paulowniaceae > Paulownia > Paulownia fortunei. The sequence continues at coordinate 24,588,616 of CM033111.1, forward strand.
TTAAATTTACCTGCCCTAAAGATAGGGGTAAGTCCCCTAAAATCACTTTTACGTGTATATATATATACACACACGAAGCCCGACAGCGAGGGGCGTTTCTTTTTAAACTAGACTAGAACTAGAAGTGAGACAAATTAGCTGAATGAGAAAGTGTTTTAAGTAATTTAGGTAAAGTAAGAAACAGGTGCGTAAATTTGGCCGAAAACCAGACATCATGTTTGCCCTACTACTAGTACTACTATTACTCTATTACTAGGGTGGACAAGCTTCTTGTTACTGGTATATAATTATATATGTAAGAGACCAAAATCTTTGATTTTGAGGGTAAATATATTGGTTGCGCTATCTTGGGCCTGCCCATAATTTATGTTCCTCCTTTTCTGTCATTGAGGGCATTCACCCCCAAATCCACTAGCATTCCCCAATTTCAATCAAAGCAGAACAAAAAGGGAGCAGGCAGCAGAGTGAATGGTTTCATGGGCCAAAGAATTGCTTTATTTTCCATCTCTACAAATCAGCCCAGCCCACTAACGCATTTAACGCTACTCTTTTGGATTTACACGATTTTGTACTAATCTAATCATCCTCGTTTGTCCATTTCACTCTTCTCGTCCAAATCGCACTTCTGAAAAGTGAAAACCTTTCATTATCATGCATACCACACAGCACCATTCAGTAAAGTTGTTTCAACAAATTTTCTTTTTCTTTAGTTGGGACATATGTTGTGTAGGCCAATCCTACATTTTTATATACTTATAGAATGAACGAATGATTTAGCATATCGATCATTATATATAAAACGATACAAAATTACTATTTGTGAGTTATTAAAGTGATTCACAATTCAATCCGTATTTATTACTCAAATAGGTTGGTGTTATTAGTTTTTATCTTAAAATTTTCGTCACACCACAATTTATTAGACATATAATAATTCAAATACTTAATATATTTTGGATTTTGGAAAAAAATAGGGGAAAAAAATATATCCTTCATGTTGTTGGTCATCAATGACACAGTGATAATTGTAATTTTGGAAAAGTGAAGGATCCAAGTCACCAACACCGCCACAGCAATCCCTTTCCACAAATCAGCTGTTTCCAAGAAAAAAGTAATTCACATCCAACGCTCTCAAAAAAATCCCTCCACATCTTACCCAACCAGCAAATAATAGTGAGAATAAAACACACACACACACACACACACACATCAGCATTAGAGATACCCCTACCCCCGCCTCTCTTTCATCTTCTCTGCTGACTGCTCTCTTTACTTTGGGTTTTTTCTTTCAAGAAACGCTCTTCTCGATCGTGCCTCTTCAGGTCTCCCTTCGCATCAAATTCTTAGATATATATTTTTCAGTAGATTCACTTTCTGTTCTTTGGATATGCCGTTCTGTTTTGCGTGGATTTGTTTTTGGGTCATTAAAGACCATTGCTTGCTTATCCTGTTCGAGCAGACCCTGATAATGGGTTGTCAAATAAGGCTGGATTTTTAGTTAGTGTTTGGTTTCAGTTTCAGGGGTTTTACTTTTGCCTTTCAGATTTTGGTAATAATAACCAGTGTTCAACTATGGGCCCTTTTTGTGTTTTTTTATTTGTTTCCCCCTTTAAGATTCTTGGCGTGAATCATAGTCTAGCTGAGCGTTTTTGAGAAATAAGGCAAGGGTTTGATGGCTATTTTGGATTTAGTTCTGAGTTTACTTGAAGTTCAAGCTGACTTGTTTCGTCTAAGGCTCGTTGTCACCGGTGGGGATCTTTTGATTCTAATTTTTATATTTGCACTGAGGTAGTGTTGGTACCTATAGAGCATTTATTTGTTTTGACATTTTTATAGGTATTCGTCCCTTTTCTTTTATTTTCACAGATTAATCTGGAAATTTTGGGTGTCAGCAGGGATTGACTGTCCGGGATTCCTCTTTTATGGATCATTCTATATACTCTAATGATAGAGCTCTAGGGTTGGCATTTTGTACTCTATCGCAGAACTTGTTAACCATTTATTATGATTTAGTATTGGTGGGAAGAATAGTACTAACCGAACTCTTAAAACTTGTTTAGGTTTTCCCCAGTGATCAAATCCCCATTGTTCATGTATCTCTTGGATAGTGTTGGTGACTGTCGATTCTTGGTACATAGGAGTTTATTTAAGCATGGACTGAACTTGTGGAGCATATGTACTGACACTTGAGAAGTGCACAGTCAGGTTGGATATGAATTAAGATCTATGGCTGAAAATAATGAACTGGCAATTAATTGGATTAGTTTACTCAAATGCCTTCCGGCAACATACGCTTGATTTTCCAAATATGCAATAGCAGTGTTATTTACCCATATGTAAAAGGTAAATACCATGTTCTAGGTGGTCTGTATTTCATCTTTCTCACTGTGGTGAGAATGAATGAGGAAGGTAGAAAAGAAAAAAAAAAAACAAAAAATAATGTTTCCTTCACTCCATTCTTGTCTGATAATCTCTACCTTAAAGCGTGGTCTCACCTCCTTGATTGACTTTTGTTGTTAAGGAGCCCTGTGGAAACATCCCCTCTACTTCCTTTCGGACCTATCACAACCATCCATATTTCCTTGTCTAAACTATTTTAATCTGATTATGTGTAAAAGTCATCTGCTAAATTGATCTGCCATATTTGAAATTGTTTATTTAGGAAGTATTCCGAATTCAGCTTATAAAGTAGGCAATGCCACCGGAACAAATAATCCTGTTGATTTGACCTGAAACAAAAGCTTCATCCTCAAAGATGTTCCTTTTCAATTTTCTTTTATCATATAGATATTGCTGGGCTGATGATTGATGGTGATCCGCATTCCAACGAGGAAAAGTTAAAGAGATTAAAGTGACTTTACAGGAGAGTCATGGATGCTGGCAATTGTAGTCCTCTAGTTGGTCTTACCTATAGCAGGTGTGTGGAGTAGGTGTGGAAGGTGGATGCAGTTGACTGTGATGCTGACATGGGCTGATGCCATTATCATTGTTTGCTAGTGGTAACTATGCTGTATTAGGGTGCCAGGCACCTGCATATTCATGAGGGTGGGGGCATAAATATGGTGCTGCTTCATATCTGTTTCCTCTTTGTTTATTTATGTCTTACGTAAATGAAAGCAGTTTGTTTAATCTAATCAGAAACTTTTCACTAATTTTCACCTCCTTAAGTAAAAATAGAGTTAAGAAGGTAAAGCAATTTTTCCTGATCAGTTGAGTCGTGTGACATATATATGCTGCAAAATCCTATTTTTTTTTGTGACCATAGGGCAAAGAAACATCTTGTCTACCTCAATCTTTTATGTGAAGTTTGCCTGTTGTTTGCAAAATATGCAAAATCATAATCCTAAGCAGGGTCATTTTTTATATTAGTTTTCTCTTTTACTCCTTGCTGCTCCTTTGTTTTTATGTTGGGGTTTTGCTAAATATGTTCGCCTTTGCCAAATGGTGTGTTGTAACCCTTTTTTTTCTTTTTCTTCAATGAATCTAACCATCAGTAATTTCAGGCTTTAACAATCTTGAATAAGATGGGAAGTAATTGTGATGGGCACTTAAAGATACCTGGAAATGATGCAGCTGACTGTTCTGAAACCACAGTTGAGATAAAGATCAAGACATTGGATTCTCAAACTTTCACACTGCGAGTGGATAAATGCGTAATATATATTTCTCCTCTGACTTTGTACTACTCCAAATTGCTTACTGCATATTTATTCTGTCTCATATTAGTTTTATCTGACCAATTTTCTATTTAAGAACTCCGTATTTGTTAGTTAAGTCAGTCACATCTAAAGGTTTGTTGTGATGACAGAGCTGTGAGAGAAGAATGAGTTACTCGGCAACTTCACTCTCTTAAATTGAAGGATTATAGATTTTCTCTTTGTGTTTATGATGACAAATTTTCTGTCGACTCTCAAGAAACCATCTCTATACCCATGGATCAGAAATCTTTTACTTAATAAAAGACTTTCACTCTGATATAATACTTTTTCTTTCTGTGATTAGATTAGTTATCTACGTCAATGGTTTTTAATGGCAGTGGATTCATATTATGGTGTACTGATGGAAAGAGCTGGTTGTGAGGTGGGGGTGGCCACAAGGGAAGTGAGGAGTTGATTGATATAAAAGTATGGCATGTGATGGATTCAGGGCTTAAGTGAGAGACTGGAGTAATGGTGTTTTTAAATCAGAGGCAAGGGTTTCAACTGGTGTAGTTTGGGGACTGGCTAAAAACTGTTTTTGCCCAAATAGCTCTTTATGTGCAGAGAAGAGAAGGAAATAGTAAGGGAGAAGAGGAGCAAGTTAACTTTTTCTGTTTAAATGTTGATGGTGAATTTTACTTTTGCCAGGAAGAATGCCTGGCTTTGTCGTCAGTCTCATGCATATCCGTGTCTTAGTAGTGTACTGTAATAAAACTAAAGCATGTTGGCACTGGCTGGATATGTTGAAATCTGCCTTTCTTTTGCTCTTGGTTTCAAATGATTCTCAGTTTCTTAGTTTTCACAATGCAGGTGCCTGTTCCTGAGCTGAAGGAACAGATTGCTTCTCTAACTGGTGTCCTGTCAGAGCAACAACGCCTCATATGCCGCGGTAAAGTTTTGAAGGATGACCAACTCCTCTCAGCTTATCGTATCCTTTGGTTCTTTATGGCCCAGATTTGATTTCCTCGATACGTTTGATCTAATGATTGGTTTGCCTATGTTCTACATTCTTTGCTTTGAAGTTATGGGAAGGGGCTACTGCAATTCTATTGACTCTTCCTATTGCTTTGTTTCTTTCTTTGTTTTTGGCATTATGGAAATTGGAAGTCTGTTAGCAATTGCGTTTACAAGAAGTGCAGAAATGTTCCATGATTTGCTTGATAAAGTTCCACATGCAAGGTTAACTAACTGAATTGCGAATGCATTAAGTTTTACATGATGAGTAAGTAGACTATTTTGTGGTGGGAGGCCATTTCCATCTTTTTCTTGAATAAGATACTTGACAGGTGAAATTGAGCTTGAGTGGATGACGAAAGTGAGGAGGAGGAAAGTCTGCTTGAACCATATTTCGGGGTGCAAGGATGCGGATATTATGTGTTGTTTGCTGTTAATTGTGAAATTGCTAGGAGCTTAGTGAATTCTGGTTCTCATTGTTCGGTCTTCATTTGACCCTTCCTTGCACAGTAAAGAGTCCCTTATTTAGTTAGTCTTATGAACAAATGAGAAAGTTGGAAACATCGGGAACAGCCGCTTTGTGAATTTAGGTTTTTTTTAGAGGAGTGGATGGAAGGGCCTTTGAAAGAGTACAGAAGCCTATTCAGTTGCTAAGAAAGGACCTTCTGAATGCTATTTTCTTTTTGGGAACTCATGTTATGTGGATGCTATTAATCCTTTGGTTGATTTTTGAATAGTATCCATGATTATATAGCATGCTGATAGGTGTTTTTCCTATAAATAGGTGATACCACCTTGATACTCTTAAATGGAGTCTTTTATTGTTGCATAATAAAGAAATTGAGATAAAAAAGGTGTTTTGTAGGTAAAACTTATTGTTCAAGCAGACATCCGCAACTTTATTTTCCACTTTTGCATGGTTCTACTTATTGAACAAAATCATGCGAGTCTGGGTGCTTAGAGTTGATTTTGTTTTTTTGGCAAATATTATACTCTCCAGTATTGTCACCTTGTAAACATCTTGTATTACTTCAACTTCCATCCACATAGTATACTTCTTGTTTTAGCATATTTGTTATGAGTAAATTTACAGTATCTTCTTTATTTTCTGAAACCCTACAATTTAGGATTATATTTTAATATGGTAATTTGACCTGGTGCAGACATAGATCTGGTTGCAAAATTCAGGCAGGTAGCTTGTTGTTGGATTTAAATATAAATTGTATATTTAAAACATGCCGTAAATAAAGTAGTATATCTTATTTATTTGAGCATAGTAGTAATATGCAGGGAGTGATTCTTCATAAGAGGATAATTAGAAAAAATTGTGTTTGTCTCTGTAAAATGGAGAAATTTATCTCACTACTATATATATTTTATCCTATGAGAATGTCTACATTTGTTAATGCAAGTTAGGTATACGTAATCTAATTGTTACATGAACAGAAGTGTTAGTTTCAGAGGATGGATGGTAGTGCTAAACTGTTGATTATTTCACTGATTGTTTTGCTTGAGTTCCTTAATGCATATATTTGTAGACGTGGAAGATGGTCACACCCTACACCTGGTTGTGAGACAACCAGTTGCTCCATCGCCTGAGCTGTCTGATCATCCAGGTTTGGTTCGGTTTAGGATTATTTCAAGTTATAGATTTGATTCTCAAGGGTTTAGTTTGGATAGACAGTAAAAAACGTTCATCTAGAGAGGCATATTGCATTACTTACGACAGTAAAAGAGAATCCTTCTCTTTTTTTGAATTTCTGGATCTTTATATTTATCATGTGAAATATTTGAGATCTCAAGAAATTGCATCACTTACGACAGTAACAGAGAATCCTTCTCTTTTTTCGAATTTCTGGATCTGTATATTTACCATGTGAAATATTTGAAATCTCAAGACCGCTGTCAATGTGATGCCTGGATAACTTTTTGTTGTATGTTATTTTGGATAGTGAAAACATGCATATATGGTGCATTTGGTTGGGAATGGGGATATCATCTTCTGAAGGTGTTTTTACTATTTCAAAATTATAGTTCTAGTAACAAGATATGAGAACACTTATCACCTTGTTTATCTTAAGATTTAGATTACTGGATTATGATTATTTGAATTGATTATTCGAAAATTGATAAATAAAATAATTAGCTTAAATTGTTTGCCGCAGCTATTGGAATCAGATTTCCTAATCATGATAATATGTGCCAAATATGTCAATAAGTAGTTCATAGATTAAATTCTGTATTCTATATTGCATACTCCAAAAAAATGCGCCTTCTGACATGCTTAGAGATTTATGGCCAAATAACCAGAAAACCTTGTTAATAACCTGTGCTAAACACATAATCCTTACATTGCTTTAATCAATAATCACTAATCAGGTCACTGCCGCACCAAAGACCACCTTGGTCAATTTAAAGTCAATGACACAACTGTCAAAAGCAATGGCCAACCTGTGTACGAATTGAGAGCATTGTGATCTCAAACCTGATACTTTGACTATGGTCTCTCTGTGATAATATGCATGTGGTTTTATTTTGGAAAATAAATCCATTATTTTTGGAGAATAAATCCATTATTGATGTGTGTTTTGTGCCACATTTTCAGATTTAAGATTTGTCTGCTGTGGTTGTATGTGTGACTTGTGAACCCTTCCTTTAGTTTGTTTATTCGCTCTGTTCATGTGATATTTCAATGTTGAGCAACTAGTAATCTGAATACCACCTCCTTGTATCTGCAGCAACTGATCCAACATCAAGTACTGGGCAGAATCCAGGCAATCGAGGTGGTCCAGGTATGGTGGTTGGAACCTTCAATATATCAGAGCAGGGCGATGGAGCTTTTCCTGATCTAAATCGGGTAAACATATGACTTTTCACAAGATCATATGAGCTCAAATAGACACATTTATGTTTGTGGTTGTTTATCTTGTAGATTGTTTCCGCTGTACTTAATTCTTTTGGAGTCGCAAGATCTGGAAGTGGCGGTGAAGGGATTGACCTTAATGTAAGTTTATGAAGGTTTGAGACAAGGCCATCTTTATTTGAGCACTTTTTCATAGTGGGCGACTTAATTTCCTACCTCTGCAAGAGGGTCAATGCAAACCTTTTATGTTTTTCTTGGCCAGCAACCTCCGCTGGAACGGCTCTCCACTGCACCTGGCCTCAGTGGTACCAGAAATTCTAGCAGACTACAGTCTGAACAAGCAGCTTCAGTAGCCATTCCTGTGGAATCTCTGCAGCCACCGGTAGAGTTAATTGTTTTTTGTACATTCAAAACAAAAATTTGTTGGATAAACAATTAGTAACAAATTTTGAGTATTCTGTCCCAAAGAATGTGAAAATGTTCTAATATTCCTCTTGAGTATTTTTGCGTTCTTGCACTATACCCGTCTTTGTTAACTGATGTGTTGTTCCATCTTCATAATTTTACTGCAGATTATACCCGATTCATTGACTACTTTGTTACAGTACTTGAGTCACTTGAGACAAGAATTTCTTGCCAACGGTCAGGAACTCCCCCTTTGATTTAGATTTCTGTTCCTCTATTTTAGTCTTACCAGCTTTTTGACTTAAGTTGTCGATTTTTGGACTGCCAGCTGGAGGGCAAAGTGCAAATGCTCGAACTGCTGGTTTTTCTGGGAGTGATGGACAAGAGTTAGAAGCTGCTGTGCATTCTAGTGAGCCCAGAGGGCTTCTGACACCTGAGTCCTTGGCAGAGGTGATGTTGTCTGCCAGACAACTGCTTGTTGAACAAGCGACCGAGTGCTTATCGGTATGTGCTCAAACCTTGTAACTGCTACTGATAGAAATAAACAAAAGGCGAATATTATTTATTGGTTTCGACAAAAGATGAGAGTTCGTTGGTTGAAGTAGTTGTATGACAATCCTAAAGACAATGCACCACGTGCTATGTTTCCTTATCAACACCATCTCATTGAAGCTGTAACCTGCGATTATGTGGTGTAATCTTGTCAGCTAATCTGTTTTGTGCTAATGTTTTATTTGTTTATTGGGAGCATTAGCAGGATCAATTGATAAATGATGTTAATGTTTCTATATTTCCAACTTCTAATTTTACATTGTTAAGCAACACGAGATTATGATGAATATTAGTTGAGACAAACATCAAGTGATCTTTCTGCTTCAAATCAAGACTTTTGTTTTCTTTTTCTTTTTTGGCTGTACTGATATGGAATATCTTCCATCTAGTAGTATTTGCAACCTTAAACTTGTGGCAAACTATTGGCTGAAGAATGGAAGAAAGATTTTGTTTTTTATGTTTGATTTCAAAGATGTATTTCTTCTAGTACCTTGGTGTGAGCTCAAAAGCATACATTGCCGCGTTCTTTGTCTTTTAATTTCCCCCTCTTCTTAGAGGTATGCAGATGGACCAGCAGTGGAGAACTCGAAAATCATCTTTTAGCTTAGATGTGCCTGCACTTTTTGCTTTTACTCACGAATGTGTGTATGTTAGGGTTTGTGCGGCGGGGCATGCTTATTCCTGAAATGAACTCTCCTTGTGCAATGGCTTGCAATTGTTGAGAAATAAGTGATTAGACCATTCTGATCTTGTTTGCAAGGATTTCCTGGCCATGAGAAGTCTAGGCCTCCCTGAATAGCATAGGAGATGAAAGCCCATTTTTCCTTATAATACTTCTAGATAGGTTGGAGATCAAGTTTCCATTACCATCAAAGAAGATAAAACGTGAACTTCTTGCTGTGACTCTGTTTTTTTCACTGCAGCAACTTGCAGGACAACTGGAATCTCATTCAAGTGTGTCGGATCCGTTGGAGCGGTCAAGAATTCAATCTAATGCTATAAGATCAGGAGCACTTTTTCAAAATTTAGGTGCTTTGCTGCTTGAGCTTGGTAGGGCAATAATGACTCTGAGGATGGGCCAAACACCGGTATGTTCATTTACTCCAGTCTCATGTATGATTTTTGTATTACCATATTGCCTACTTCAGTTTAGGAAAGAGATTTGCTTTGAACTCTGTCATCTAACTGACTGGGGGGATATTTTGTTCCCTCCTTCCTCAGGCTGATGCATTGGTGAATGCTGGACCCTCTGTCTTCGTATCCTCAACGGGGCCCAACCCTATTATGGTTCAGGTGGTATTTCTGTTAAATGGATTTTTCTCCCTTGGATTGTGGCATTCAGATGTGCTTGCTTACTTTCTGCTTTGTATACCATGCACAGCCACTGCCTTTCCAACCAGGAGCAAGTTTTGGTTCAGTTCCTGTTGGAACTGTTCAACATGGCTCTGGGTTAGCTGGGGGTTCTGCTGGTACAGGTTTTCTCCCCAGAAATATTGACATCAGAATACGAACAGGTGCTGTACCAATTCTGGTTCAGGGGGAGTTTTACTTGATCATCTCTGGAAAGGCTTGAATTTCTTCCGATGAACTTGTAAAACCATGCCTGATGTTTCTATCTAATAAATAAATTAACTTAATGATGATTGATTATTTATGCGACTCTGCAGTTTTTGAAACTTAGCGCTCTTCTTATTCCTTCTTTCTCGTTTCTGTAATCAGGATCATTATTTCCTCGAAGAGAGCCAACTGGTTCACAGCCTCAAGGGCAAGTTGCTACAATGTCTCCCAATAATGTAAATTCTGGTCAACAAGATGCTGCAGCACTTGATCCAAATTCACGCAATAGGGAACCACAAGTGAGGGCGATTCCTATTAGAACTGTAGTTGCTGCAGTTCCTGCATCTGTTGGACGTGGTTCAGATTCATCTCGTGGTTCAATAGGGATCTTATATCCAGTTTTGGCAAGAGTTCAACATGTATCTTCAGGAAATTCTAATGGGACAAGAGCTTCTCAAGCCTCAGATCAACATCGTGATCCTAATGGTAACACCGAACAACCTATTCCTGATTCTGCGACACAACAGCAAAACGTTGCCGTCCCTGGAGGGAATGGTAAACCTGCAACTATCCAAAATTGCTGGTTATGGTTGATAAGTTGTGAATGTATGGATTTCGTAGATTTATGGTGAATAAGATGGTGATCGCTATAAATATAATGGTTTTCTATCCAAAATTAATCTATGTAATTAATTTTTTTAGATTTCATCTTATGTAGATAAAAAATTAGTTGAGCATTAGCTGACACTATCACAGAATCGAGTACATGGTACCCATTTGATACAATAAAAAACATTAAAACATTAACATAAATAGCCTAACTCTTTGTTTTAGTCCCTTTGATTGTTTACTGCATCAAGATTTTCTGATTAAACGTCATTGGCTCATTTCTCCTTTATAACTGAGCCCCAGTGGAATTGCTCTAAATTCTAAAATGAAATACTTAAATTTATCTTACACATGGTGCCTATTTAACTTTAGTTCATGTTGTGGTTTATAGGCTACTTTCTGCTGAGTGGTCATAGTTTTAACAATCTGAATTACTGTTGCTAGTTACAATTGTGTTATTAGCATGCTACTTTCTGTGTAGTTGCGGAATAAGAGAGTCGAAGCAAACAAGGTATGCGTGTGCTTATGTCTGTGTTTTGCATGCATTTGATATAGCATAAACGATCATTTTACAAAATGAGAAAAGTATTGAGAACGCTTTTGATTAAATTTATGATTACGATAGGCTAATCTCAGACGACTTTTTCAGGCAACAGTAGTTTACCTTCTGAAGCACTTAATGATCAAGGATTCTCTGCCCAGATCAGAGGTGGACTTGAGCAGCTGCTAAGTACAATATTTCCGGGGGAGCATGTCCTCAGTGATAATGCCGATCCCCCAGGTTCAGGTTCTGTTCCAAGTCATACTGAAGCAGCTCAGGACATTGGTAGTTCTCAGGAATCAGCATCAGCTGTTAGTGATGAAGGGATACTTTTATCTAATATCCTACATCAGATAATGCCCATGCTCTCTGAGAATGCTGGAGCTGAGCCGAACACGCCATCCACTGAAGTAACAAATTTTGATGAAACACAGGTAATGAGCCCTTTCTAAGTCATATAATTTGAAAGGATTAAATTTGAGATCTTTCTAGCTCAACCTTGAAAAGAATAGTCATATAATTTGAAAGGATTAAATTTGAGATATTTCTAGCTCAACCTTGAAAAGAATAGGTGATCAGTGGAATTTTTTTCTTCCTTTTCTTATTCTTTGATGAGATGTAGAATCCAGTTAACATTATTCAAAATGGCGAGCTTGTATTTGCGAATTGATTATCATAATGCTTCTAATATATGTACTGTGTTTATGGCACATGTGCAGGCTGATGACAGCCTAGATGGGGGTGGTTCTTCCCGCCATCGGCGCGGCCGTCAGTCGCACCCAAGTTCAAAACGTCAAAGGGTATGACATGTTTATTTTGATTCTCACTTCCAGTTTTTGATTTCTCTCTCTCTCTCACACACACACACAACACGTGCCCCTGTACGCGCACAAACACAACTTTCACACACCAACCATATCACTAGATGATTGCAGCGACGAATGAATATTCGGGCTTGCTCATAGGCTTAGTGTAGTTTCAGTCGCATGATTAGTTTCATTAGAAAGAGAATGCTTCCCTGAGTTACCTCTAGGCCCAACCATCAATTGCCTGTCTGTCATAGCCTGGCCCTAATGGTTTGGAGTGGCTACAGCTGTTAAGACAGCATAAAGATCATGTTGTGATATTTTGATTACAACAAGAATGTTACATCCATAGGCACAAATACAATGACGTCTTGTTTACTAGCTCTAAAGTAACTTTTGTTTCCAATGGTGCAGAGGGAGTAAGCTTTACAAGATTTCAACATTTTCAAACTAGTTGCTTTGAAAACCTTTTGGTGGAAGAGATGTTGTACGAGTCTGAGATGACTTGGCAGCTAAGGATATTAGTGATATATGATGTAAGAGTTGCACCGAATCGTACATAATTTCTCTCTTTTTTTTCTTTCTATTCTTTCATCAGCTTCCTCCTTGCGTTGTTCCTTGACGTTGTAAGTTTGGTATTCTTTATTCATTAGCTTAGTGCAGTGGGAATTGAACATCTTATTCTCAGCCGCCTGATGGCTGCAAATAATTATTATGTATTAACTTGGCAATTTCTTCAGTGTTATTCATATATGAATGGGAACCGCTGCCCACTAACACAGTAGCTGGAAACCTGAAGGAAAAAGATGCATCAGCATATTTATGATTACATCTTAGGGATGAACATTTTAGTATTTTCAGTTTTTTTTATAAATTTGTACCGTGTTAATTTTTCCGGTTTTCAGATGTTAAAACATCATTTGTTTTGATGTTATGAACACCAAAACCAACTTCAGTTGGGTTAGCCCTAATTAATACTCAGCACTTCATTTGGTTCATGTCACTTTTATGTACATTGAGAGAATCCACTTTTGTAGAAAAGAAAACAAGTATTAGTAGTATTTTGGAATATCTGAAAAAAAGTTGGGGTTGGGGGGGTGAGAAATTTCTCAGCCATTTTTACTGGAAAAGCCTTGATACACACAGATGGAGGATGCTCGTGCTTATTTGCAAGCCATTAAATTCCTCGTCCAATACAACATAATGTCGGATGGCTTCATTCCTGTTTTCATATTACTTTAATTAAATTTGATAAATCTTTTATTTATTTTTTAGTTAAAAACACAAAATAAGCTCATCAACGTCATTTTTCCGGTTTCTAATAACGGATGTTTTCTTTAATTTTTTTCATATGTTACTTACACTACTCACTGACTGCTAACCTATAATAGCATAAATGATATACGTGTGTATGTATCTATGTATATATAAATAGATAGATGGATAGATAGATATAGATATAGCTTGTGCTAAGTGGTGAACAAAAGATGAATAGATTAGATAAGAAAACATTATCAGCATAATTATTGATTTTGAAACTTTCATCAGTAAATTTATTTTGTTAGGATCAATATCCAACTACTTAAATCCAAGAAATCCAAAAAAAGCTTGGTATGGCAGGTGTTCATAAATTGAACTAGATTCGAGTTAGAGTTAGGAAATAAAACATGTGCTCATCGTTTCAAAAATTGGATCGATTAGTGAAAAACAACAATATGATTAGATATATCACCTACTTTTATTTGAAAAAAAAAAAAAAAGAGAAAGAATAAGTTAATCCATCATTCAACAATTCTCCAACAAGTTCATATAAGACCAGTACGATCAAAATTATTAGAGTCTTATTTCTAAACCTAAAAATGACCAAAATTGAATCATAGATGAGCTGCCCTAACTTTTTAGTTCAAGTATAGTTTTTAAACGATTACCTATCGAATCATCATTTTTATTTATTCAAATTTCCTTACAAAACTTAACAATATAACAGTCGAAAAGAAAAGTTTCATTTTTGATGGAAATAATAATAAAAGATTAATAATTTGCGATTATTTAATGAATTTTACCTTAAGTCATAAATTACTAGATTAAGAGAAGTCCATTCTCTTTTATCATTAGGATGAACATAAATTAGAGCATTAAGACGAGCTCTAAAATTGTTTGCATTCAAACACATTTAGTCATTTCAACTTGAGGGGTTTAGCGAAGAATTTTAATTGTTTGTTGTTTAGGGTGCAAAGAGTGAAAAGGCTATAGTTCATGGGGGGTTAATGAGATTTACCCAAAAATGGTTCAAACAACCCAAGGGCAGAACAGCGCAAACAGAGTTTGGACTATATATAAAAGCGATATCACCTTCTCATCCTGAGCTCTCTTGCTAGGGTTTTATCGCAGCCGCCGCTTCCTCCATCTTCACGCGAGCACCCAGACTAGACGCACGCCCGAGAGAACTACTATGGCGGAACAGGTAAACCCTTCCCTCACGCACCTAGCACCCTTTAGCAGTCTCTTTCACTCCATATCCTGTATATAAGTGTATGTAAATGCGCGAACCAAATTTTCTGGTGATTTTAATTAATTGGAATTGTAATTGATTTTCAGACTGAGAAGGCGTTCTTGAAGCAGCCCAAGGTTTTCCTTTGGTAAGAGATTTTACTCATTTATCTACGCAGAGTTAGATTTGTGAATGTAAGACTGTGCTGAGGGGAATACTGCGATTTTGCAGCTCGAAGAAGACGGGGAAGGGTAAGGCTCCAGGGAAGGGTGGCAACCGCTACTGGAAGAGCATCGGATTAAGTTTTAAGACACCCCGCGAGGCTATTGAAGGTCTTATTTTGTTAATTATATTTGTTTTATTTTTCGAATGGTTGCTGTTCTGCTCTTATCAGTTTCTTGTATAATATGCAACTGTGATCTATTGAAGTGTGTTCTCACCAAGGGGAAAGAGTGACACGGTACCCGTTGAAGTTCCCATCATGCCTAGTTATTTGGATTTCGATCATTTTATTGTTTCTGTTGCATGGAGGTTTTTTAAGTTAGCTTTGCTCTATCTTTCAAGCAGTAGTTAGTGGTACTGAGGCTGAATGTTCTAATCTCTTATTGACTTGACCACGAGCTTTGTCATTGGTCCCCCATGTGGTCTTTTCCTAGGTGTGTTTTGCATTCGATGTCTTTGGATTTAGAGAAAATGTCAATACTTTGACGAATATCATGTTCCATCGAACTTTGACGAATATCATGTCCGCACTTCCATCGAATTTGTATTTCAGCTGATATTTGTTGTAGTGTGATGAATTAATTTTTGTTGAGCATTGAATTACTCTTTTTCCAGGCACATACATTGACAAGAAATGCCCCTTCACTGGTAATGCGTCCATCAGAGGTCGTATCCTTGCTGGAACCTGCCACAGTGCTAAGATGATGAGAACTATCATTGTTAGGAGGAATTACCTGCATTGGGTCAAGAAATACCAAAGGTATGATATTACATTTTAATGATGTTGCTATTTTTGTTCTTGCTTTTGTGTTTCTATTGATTTGTGGTTTTTCTTTAGATACGAGAAGAGGCATTCAAATATCCCAGCCCACATATCCCCCTGCTTCCGTGTGAAAGAGGGTGACCATGTTATCATTGGCCAGTGCAGGTTAGTGTTGAGAACTTTGTTGTCATTTGCTTTTAGGACAATTTCTGGGATTTATTTGTGATGCCTTTTTGTGTTACCATGCAGACCCTTGTCCAAAACTGTGAGGTTTAATGTTCTTAAGGTGGTACCAGCTGGTTCTTCTGGTCGTGGGAAGAAGGCCTTTACAGCAATGTGAGCTAGGCAAATCTAAAATCTTTCCATATGTTAAAGAGGTTCTAGAAATATGGGTTTAGACTTGTTTCTGTTGGAAGTATTACTGTTGATTTGCCTTGAGGGCTTAAAGTTTTGTACCCTACCAATTTTTTGTTCTCTGTTAGCCAGTTATTAAAATTTCTCTTTATTTTAAGAGTCGAACATGCATTTTTACTGTGCCCAAAGTGTGCTTCAAATTTAATGTCTGGTTATGAATGATACCCACTCTCCATTTGTTGGTTAGTCTTGCATTTTCATCAATACTATTAATCAATTCACATAGGTGTTCTGAAGATTGTTGTATATGCCATTATGATACTTTATCATCTTTGTTATATGAGATCTTGCAATGGGATGTGGGGATTTTGCTTTCTTTTACCGGTGGTAAAAGGAAGGAGATCGTATGCTCGAGATGTATTATAGCTATAAATTGTCATTTAATTATATAAGTAGATTTCCACATCCTCCTACAGCTGATGTAGATATAAGCACTGCACAATGAATTCTATTCTGGCAGTTCAAGACATGATAGTTTGCTTTAGAATTTGTTGAATCAACTTGAAGATCAAATAGAGGAAGAAAATTTTGCTGCAGAATTTCTCAAACTATAGATTTATTGCAAAACAATGGGTATGCAGGCAGCGAGCAGTGCACTTGCAACAACCATTCAATTCATGTATGTATTCTTCAATCTTTAAACACAAATAAAATGCATATCGGCCAAACCAATTAGAAAACGCAAGTGCGACCTACAGCCACTAGATATCAATTGTTTGTAGGCGTGTGATAAGAGTTGGTGAAGGTCCCCATCCATGTTGGTGGAAGCATCCCAGTTTGCTCATGCACTGTCTTGAATAGTGGAGGCAACATCTTGTAAACACCGGCAACTTCTTTCATTGCACCGCTATCTCTACCTGCTCCGCCCCCAGCCTCATCAGGGCCATTCTCTCCACTTCCAGTTGTCCAAATGCTTATCTTTGGCTGCAGGCCGCGTAAAGCCTCAGCATTAATTTTGGCAATTTCTTGATACATTCCCCCACTGATCATCAAGTAATCCCTCAAGGCCGCATAGTTTCCTCCAAATGCATCAAGAAGGGTGCGTATGTATGTCCCTTGAGCTTCTGCCAGGGCTATGAGCCCTTCGGCTTCCTTTTTCTTGGCATACAAATCTCCAAATGCAGCCTCTGCTGCCGCCCTTTGGGCTTGGGCCTCTTTCTCCTTTTCGTACAGGTATGCTTCAGCAGCTTTTTGTTTCTTGTAGAGCTCCCAATTGGCTTCTTGCACCTATGTTTTGGTGAGAAGAGAAGAATCAAAGCAAAAGCGGTGTCATAAGTACATTTTTTAGGGAATGACCCATTACTTGTACCATGTCTACTAGACTTTATCCTATTTTTTAAACTTCTTTAGATGACAGATTAAAAACCAGTTTTTTTTGTGGAAGGCATATACTATCCATTACCTTAGTTTCATATTCAACGGTGGCTTTGCTCAAAAACTCGGCCTTGAGCTTCTCTGTCCGCGTCAATGCATTCATCCTCTCCACCGGCCTTCTTCTTCGTGAGCTTGGCATTCGCCTCTGCCACCTCAGCCTCGTTTTGATTTTCATAAACTTTAACTTCAGTCATCACCTTTATTTCCTCTTTCTTGCCTTCTCCCTGCCTTCGTGTTGATATTATCCTCGTCTCCGCGTCAATTTTGGCAGCGTTTTGAAGCGTTAGCCCTTGCCTTAGCTTTGCACCTATATCTCCCTTCATCTTGGCCTCAGCAACGTCAACTTTCGCCTGGTTTGCGGCTTCCATCTGAGTTTTCTGACCCAAATAGGAAAAATACTCGTGTCCCCGCACATCCACAAGCTGTTTAACATTTGCATTGTAGATCAACAGCCCAAATTGGTTCAACTCGAGCTGAACTTTCTCAAACACCTCTTTCTTAAACTCTTTGGTCCCTTTAAAGATCTCCTCCATGGTCATGGAAGCCGCCAAAACTCGAGTCTCCCCCTCAATAACTCCCTGTACGAGTTCTTTAACATGGTTAGAGAGTTTGTCATGAGGAGAGATGAGCTTGGCGTACTTGAGGAGGCTGGCCTAATCCTCAACGCGAGGGCCAATAGTAAACACTGCGGGGAGGACGAAAGGGAGCTTCTCGGCGCTCATGGCTTGCACTTCAAACGTGTAGTTCACTGGGGAGACATCAATGATGGTGTAGGATTGGCCAGGAAGAATCCATGCTTTCTTGGCGATCTTCATATCGGGAACCCATCCACCGGTGATCACTAGGTACTCAGATGCCTTTGCAACTTTATACATGGTTTCCCGATGGCCGAGGGGACAAACTTGCAGCAGAACAATGGTATACACTGAAGAGAGAAGACTGCAATTTTTAGCGTGGACTTCAAAAGGATTTCTGTGCACTTGTTTGCTCAACTGTCATGATTTATTTATATGATAATAAGATGTGGAGAATGAGTCTATAGAAAGCCAGGATATTTCGAAGTTGAATCAGCACCAGCGAGTGAGAATTAATTTACGAGCAATTTCCAACCAATATCAAGTTGCACTGATATTAGTAGAAAAAATTATCACATATCAAGTTGAACGGATATTTTTTAAAAAATATAATAATCTCATATCATGGATAATCACATAATCACATAATCGCAATATCATAATCAATCATATAATTGTAATAGTGGATTGAGTATTATTACCTATTCACTGCAGGTATTGCAAACAAGTTTTGGATTCGTAGAAAGAAATTTTAGTTGGGAGATTACATTAGTTGATTTGATATATATATATAAGAAGAATCCTAGTCCCATTAGGAATTTAATCTCACCAAAATCATCTCAATTATGAATCCGACCCAATTTTCAACCAACATTATTGTATATATAGCTATTGCCCAAACAAAAATCAAGTCTCAATGATCTAAGATAATGTTTCTCCTGTTGAAAATGCATAAACAAGGAAACTACAGATAAGAGTGCATTGTGATTTTCGGGCATGATATAGGCAAATTTCTATTTTTGGGTAAAATTTGGGTTATCATAAAAGGTTGACAAAAAGCAATAGTGGAGACGCCATCGCTTCTGATTTTCAGGGGATCTTTTCACACAATCATCGGGATTTTCAATTTACTATTTACAGAAAATCATGGGGGATTTTCAATTTACCAAACATGAATGAAACTAAAAATCATGAAATGAATGCAGTGTGAGCGTGGATGGTTCCAGGTATTCAACCATTGGCATTTCTACTTTGATCACCACTAGGACAATGCACTTGTCATTCTTGGTTTTTCTGTTTAGTCCTCATGCTGCTGGTGCTCAGGAGATTCTTCAAGACTGTGGATGGAGTCTTACTCTCAAATTCCGAATTTGAATATCAACAACCTTGTGAAAGCACAAAACTAGCATCTCATGTTGTCTTGCTTAAAAAAATACATGTTGGGAATTTGCACAAACTGCTGGTACCTTTTACAACACAATGGGATGCTATCTCAGAAGTTCATAAACTATTCAGAACTCACATTAAGAGATCATCCTTTTACAGATTTTCCTATTCATTGTGATCTGAGAACTTGATTCTGTATATTGTACAAGAGGTTACTCCCAAACATGTACATGCCCTACCACCACAATTCCACTAACAATCCCTCTTTGTGTTTGTTCATTACCAAGTATACCATACCATATTCTAATCCTACATAAAACTAAGAAAAAAGATGAGCGGGCAACTACTTTGCAGCACACATTCAGGCTCCCCAAACCATCATGGAGACATTATTCAAGAACTAAAACAAGGCAAAAACAAAGAAAGAAAAGAGAAAAAGGTCATTATTTTCTTCTTTAGTAGCACCTACTCATAAAACTTGTTACCACACTTCCTTTTTAATAGCCCCAGTTTGGGATATTGGCAGTGGCTTCATTCACCATTTTCACCAAAGTAACCTGCAATGTCATAAATTCATCCTTAAGTTTTCCAACATGAAAGAGATGGGATTGAATACCAAGATCTGTAGTTTCAACAGAAATATAAAGTCGAATAGGGAAACAACAAGGCATTGGAATTATCCAGATGCACTAACAGCGGGGAATGCAAAATAAAAAATCTCCTCACATACAATGACACTATATAATAGACAAGAAATAGGAATATAAAGAACCAGTGAACTAGACTACACTGAGTAAAAGATGATGTTGATCAATTTCAAAAAATAATTCTTCCGCTTGGATGAAGAGATTCTAAGAGCTAAACATGTATCTTCTTTTTAATTACGTTATTTTACATTGGTGCCACTGTTTGGGGGTAAGATCAACCTTATCCACTAATGGTTTGACACAGCGTATAAGTGTTTTTGCTCTCACAGGTTTAGAACGCTCAGGAAAATAAAAAAAGAGAGAACAATTTTGAAAGAATTATTTTTCAACTACTTTACTTCCCGACCTCATAATACGATTCAACCTCTCTAAAATAAAAAACAGGCATAGTGCACCATAAGCTACAGCCATATTTAAATAATTACCCTAAAAGCATGAGGCCAGCTGAAGATATCATATCATACAACTGGGATGTTCTGGCATAAACTCAATTAAATAGCTCATAACAGAGTTGTGGATTGTACAAACCTCTGAAGACTCTTCATCATGCCAGATGATAAGGTGTTATTTCTTAGATAATCTAATTTTTTATAAGTAATTCTAACAGACCCACCATTTATGAAGTTACAAGAGAAAGACATATCTCTTAGGGACAAGAACATACCACACTTTCTGGGACACCAAGAGGCGGCATAGAAAGATTTCTTGGAGGCCAGCTATTGGCATATGATCTTTTGTCAAATCTCCACTGTCCAATCTTTCCATAAGTCAACTTACCCTGAAAGATATAACACATATAAAATTCCAGGGAATACTTATTTACCTCTTATAAGACAAAAAGTCTTCCAGCTCCCAACCCTTCCATTCCCCAAGGAAAACAAAAAAGAAAAACAAACACACAACAAAAACACCAAGAACTAAAACAACAAGAACAACAGGACCTTAAACCTGCCCAAAATACCTGCAAATCATAGTCGCATCCATAAGTATAATGAATTACATATGCCTTGCCGATTGCTGTATCCCAAGGAGGCTGTAAGGAGTTTCACAAGATATGCAATTTTTCAGACCATATTATGAATAGCATCAACTTTGACTCCACATACAAATATCTCGTAATTAACACAAAACAACTTAAAATCCAAAATGCTAAGAGCTAAAATACAGGATATCCTGCTAGAAGAGGGAGTAACACTGGTTGGGGAAGAGAACTTATGATTATAAGCCAGTACTTTGCAGACGCTATAGATGTGGTAAATCTTAAAGTAGGCTTTCATCTCCTTTCTGTATGTAGTAGCTAGCTTTAACAGAAAGAAATCATTGACCAACACGTCCCAACTGGCAAGCTGAGGAGCTAGTAAATTGGAGATTTAACATCATAAGAGCTGGTATTATGGTCTTAATTAAAGGTTTATTTAGATTTGTTCTCATTGATGCCAATGATGACCTGCTGTTGGTGATAATAGAGCTAAAAATCTCTAACTAGACACTGATGCCAGATAGTAAGAGGAGCAATATACTGCCACTTGATGTTGGAACTCTTCATCAACATAAAAGTAGATTCCGTGAACACACATTCCCCCCTGACTAAAGCTTATTGTTCCATAGAGTACAACACATCCACAACGTAACGCATTGCATATCATACCTAGACTTTGCTGGTTAAGGGTCTAGCTAGTTCTAGAGCTTGATGTTACTAGTAATTGGACTATAGGAGAGCCTTTAATGGATAGAAGTAATATACATTTGTGTTTATCAAGTGCTTTGCTGCATACTTGAAGAATGAGTAAGTCAGGAAGAGAGATTTAGAGATAATATGACTCTTAATAGGCAATGACTAGATTTGCCACGAACTATCTTAGATATATGACACTGGAAGAGATTTATTTTTTGGAGGAAAAAAAAAGAGAAAAATAAAAAAAGAACATCAACCTTCACATGAGACTTCAACGACAATAAAAGCAAAATTATCCTGACCTGAATCATCAATTCCTTGTACAAGATGTTACCCACACCATGTAAAGCTGATGCTACAGCATATGCATACCTGCATTCGCAAGAAGGAAACTTAGTCGGACTCAGAGACACCAAAAGTATGCAACTATGGATCTAATATAGGTAGCTTACATCTCAAGGACCCATCCAAAAGCTTTATCTGTTTCAGGATCCTTTTTCATTGCTAAGGAAATATTCATCCAAGTGGGAGCTATCTTTTTTAAGGCATCCTAATAGAGAATGATACAACAAAATTGGCCTTACATGAACAAAAGACAGAGAATCAAGTTAACACTAGAGCTCTTCAAAGAATGTAAAGATACCTTTCCCACTATCACTGGGGAATTTCCAATGGGATCGATGTTAGTAATTGGTCCCCTTTCCTCAGGGAAGAACTTCCGCAGCACAGCCTCATATTTCTTAGGCTCAATATAAAAGAAAGGGAATGCAGCTCCCAGGCCATCTCTAGATAAATTTGGAATGGGCTTGACCAATATGTGGTCTGGCTCAGACATCAATATATAGCTACGCAGACACAAGAATGAGATGAAAAATTTATTTCATAGCAGAAATTGATATCAAAATCATGTACAATAAGGAATCATCAGTATGGTGTTTCATACTCTTCTTCAATGTTTGCTTGCTGAAGCCACTGCACAAATGCCCAAGGTCTGTTTAGGACTATGTATCCCTGAAATTATGACATAAGACAACAGGTAAGTCAAATCAGTTTGCAAAATGGACCATGAATTACTCTTTCAAGTTCTAATGAAAAATAATGGACAGTAATTTGTCCTCTGTGCATCAAGTCATTTCTATCCTCCAAAGGGTCAAATAGGTGTAGATGGATACTTTGATGATTGATTAGGACTCTTAGCACTGCTCAGGAAAAGGAATGATACTGCATACAGATCTGTCTATAGGGAAATCCACATGCAAAAAACTCTTGATTTCTCTATGGACAGAGAAATATTACTGCGGAAAGACTTGAACACATCTAGCAAATAAAGTACTCTATTCACAAGAAATTATTGCTGAATTTTGATAAGCAAGAGAGAGATACTCTCCGACAGCCTAAAAGGTAATAATGCATATTTACAAGTCCCTACAGCGAGAAGTTTTTATAGGAATAAAGCCTTTTTCTTGATTTGTTCCCCATCAATATCTCTCAATAAATATGATACGAATGAACAAACATTCAAACTACAAATAAACTGAACCTGGATTTTGCAGCAATCAGTAGTATCAATAACACTAAAAATAAATTTCCAATCATTTCATTCAATTTGTTACTTCTCCAAACTAAACCCACCTGATTGGCAATATGTAAGGTGTGCATCCACAATTCAGCAAGCTTAAAAACCAGGCCATTAATACAGTAATATCTCAAATGATCATTTTAAAGGAGCCGGACAAAGTGCATATTGTCCTCCAAATGCTATCAACAATGTCCAAACCACAACAAGAATACGCCAACACACATTTATGGCCTGATGAATTTACTCCAATCTGTGTTTTTAATCTATCTATACTCTTAATTGTGGGATCACAACTAAACCTATTTAATCTATCTATACTCTTAATTGTGGGATCACAACTAAACCTAAAAATATGTTAAGCTCAGCCTAAGCATTTCATTTTATGAAATTAAACTAAGAAAGCTAAAAGATATGAGCTTTCCATCACCACGCAGGATCAAACAACACACAACTCATACACCCCCATTTTCACACACTTGACCACAGCAAAAAAATCAGCAGAACTTTCAAATTCTGCCACGTTGTTGGCCTGAACTAAATATCAACGATAACTAGAAAAGAAGAAAGGAAAACAGAAACGGGCAAGTCTGATTGATCAAGAAACCTGATCCATTCCAGAGGGGAGGGGCTGAGCAACAAAGGTGGGAATCTCATCCATGAATCTATCCGGCTGCCCAGAATGCAAGATTCTGGTGAAGCCCCCCATCTCAGAATTAGGCTTAATCTTCTGTTTCTTGAACCAGTAGTACATCACCCTGCACTGCCATGTGTTGTAGATTGAGTTAGAGGCTGTAACAGCGGTATGGAAAAGCCTCTTGCTTTTTTTGGAGCTTGATGACAAATCAGTGGGCATTTTAATGATGGGGTCCGCTGAGAATGAAGAAGGTAATTTTGTTGTTGAAGAAGAAGAAGATGAAGATGGGTCGGAAGGGCCCGGGAAATCTTGCTTGAGAGGTGCATTTGCTGATATGATTATGTTGTATGTGATGAGTGCTGCTGAACAGGTAATAACCAAAGTGAAGAACAATTTTCCGCAGCCCATCGGGAGCGGAGAGGAGGCGGCGGCGGTGGAAGTGAAGTGGTCAACTGGGCAAAGGTCATTCAAGAAAGTGGGAAGAATTGAAATTTTGTTTATACATTGTGAGCAAGTGGCGGGGTTGGTGGTTGGCAGAGGTAGACCAGGACAAGAATATGAGGTTATTGACAATTAAAGATTTTAGACTAAATTTTCTGTTCTGGATGAGATTAGACAACAATTTGGCACCAGAATTATTGGCTCAACTCAAGAGTTGACTGAGAGATGTCAGCTTCATGGAAATTATTGATAAAGAAAAAAGAAAAAAGAAAAAAGAAAAAAAAAAAAGAAAAAAGAAAAAAGGAGGCGTCGTACAAGCAAGGAAATTAAATGGAACTGGAGAGTTCAGGGTAGCAGCAGTAGCAATGAATAATGGGATAGGGGCGTCATGTTTCATTCATTTCCAGTGATCACGTTAATACGACTGTAGCATTGCAGATTGCCTAACCCTAATGCTGGAAAATCAATGGTAGGAGCGGACGTGCCGTGCCTCCTTTGTTACACTTGAATTTAAATTCAATTGGAACAAGAGTTAATATACATTGCACTTGACCCTTTAAAATTTAAATGGAGTTTTCTCTATTTCATTCTTATTTTTATTTTTTTTGGTCCTCTTCTGGAAAAGAAGAAATCGTAGAAGGAGCACAGGTGGCCCAGATGCATGTAGCGAGACAGCCCATTTCATGTAGAACTGGCTCGCTCTACACTGGGCTTCACTTATCAAAAACACTTTTTTTTTTTGGGCATGGGCATCACCAGTGGCAGAGCAGACCCCAAATTCCGGGGTGTTAAATGTTTTCCGTGCAATTTGAGCACCTCATAAAAATATTCAACCGCAACCTCTGCAGGATTGAGGTGAATACAGTTGAATATGGAGGGAGGAGAAGGAGGAGGAGGAGGAGGAGGAGGAGGAGCACATGTCAAGAAATTCTCCTTCCAGGTTACACTTGTGTATTCAACAAATTAGAAACACAACATATAGTTTAGATTTTTGAGGTGGGAGCAAAATATTCGACATGGAAACAGTAACAAAAATGGGGTATCTGAAACAACTTCATGCCTACAATGCTACCAACTAGACATTAGTTACATTGCTAATTCGCTACTACCATCATTTTCTAACACCATACAGAATGTTGCTGAAACAAAGTACTCCTATTTATTCACAAATATGTATAACAGTAAGAAAATATGGGATGATTGCACCAAGGCATATTCAATCGAGCTGTTGCCATTTGTATATATAAATTATGTATTTTCTAAGAAACAAACTTGGAGTTGCAGGCAGTCATGGCCTCTTCTAATCGCATACCTAGCTGGAGATTAACTAAATCCTTCATGATCCCCATATAAAGCTATTCCTCCCTTTGGAAGCCACATTACACTGTAACAACTTGCAGCAACTGAAGTGGAAGCATGAGCAGTAACTATTTAGTAACGTCATACTTTCTTTCACACGTCGCAATTGTTGCTGCTTTCACCTGCATTACTTCCCACTAAAATTAAATAGGTGGACAACTTTCGGAAATTCTGGCAAGTACTAAAATTATAAAGGTTCACCCACATTACCTTTTGCGTTTGCTTTTCAAGGCTGTAGAAGAGGAAGGATTGCTGTGCCAGTTCCTCTTCCTTTGATTGATGAACCAGTTATTTATCTGCTTCAGTTGCAAGCCTGTTTCTTGCACCAATCTTACCTTATCCTCCTCCTGGAAATTAAATTTTCAGCATAGAAATCAAAACACCAACAAGCTACTCAAATAATAAATTGTGAATTGATGGCTTAGGCTGCCATGAGCAATACTGATGCCTTGTCAACCAAATAGTTGGTTAGCCACTGCACCTGCACCTCTTTTGACACGTCAACTATACATGTTTAACAATTATGGAAGAATTAAAATACCAATGGCTAAGAAGTTTTAAATGAACTAAAATAGTGTTGTGATTAGCAATGTGTCAATTGATTATACTGAAAGAGTTCACAGGATTTACTTCGACAATTAGCACATTCAAGAAAATAAGATGATATAATTAAATACTTACTGTGGGGTATGGCCACTTGGAATGCGACTGCCACCATTCTTTTAACACAGAGGTGGTATCACCAGGGAGTTTTCCTGCCCTTCTCTTGCGTAAAATTTCCTCCCTAATGTCCACAATTTTCTCCTTGTAACCCTGTGGCAGGTTGGGCAGAGAAACATAGAAGGGAAAATTGGTAAATTTTTTTCCACGGTTAAACAAAGATGTTCAACAAGTCAACAATACTACATACATTTTTTAATTCATGCTTTAGCTCCTGCCTTACACGCTCCATCAATGATCTTTCACTCTCCGTAAGGATTAATGGACCAAGTCCCATAGAGTCAGGACCATCCAAGCTTCCATCAAACAAGTTTGTATCACTATCTACCTGGTCATCATCATCATCAGACATTGTGCCGCCTGTCCCTTCTCCTGGTGAAACTCCTGCTCAAGAAGTACATGAAAGCGAACTTTAGCTTTATATTGTTTGGCTGATCATTGCAAACTTAGTTGGTTTCATGAAAATGCAGGAACGAATTCTCATGCAATAAACTCATATACTAGTTACTCAATGAGCTATCCCAGTCAAACATGGAGAGGAAGATTGTCAGGAAGATTTAAACATATAATTAAATAGTTTCTAACTGATGACACCAAAACAGTTGTCTTGCATTAATTTTCCTTAAGCAACCTGTGATGCATATTAAGGCAATTTTAGTGTCCAGGCAAATGGTAAAGAGTAGTGCTGAAACAAGGCTAATTCTACCAGCCTGTACCGCAGCAAGGCAATTAATATAGAAGACGCTTTACCCAAGAGTATGTATCTTAACGTAAGTTTCATTTCTCCACTCTTGACTAGGAGCCAGGTTTTCAACCACATTAAGGAATTATTAACAGGTTCCACCATTAATCTTCCTTACCATCTTAACAATTATGAGATTGAGATACTTGTTGGTCAAGACATGAAATCACCACATTAAATGGCATCCTTGATTAGGATTTAACAAGTAAAGAGCATCAAATACAGCTGCTGAATGGTGTTTATCTACACCTCTTACGATTATGAAAGTACGAATCTTGAGATGTTTTATGTTTCTTAACTTTTTGCGAAGACAAAAATATACCACAACTATAACATTAAACTATAGTACACTTAGGCAATTTTATAGATATCTAATTAATCTAGAATACAATTTAGAGCTCTAAAAGTTTAGGAGTGTAAGAAGAGAGGAAAACGTTTAGAGTCCAACAATATACAAATTCTAACACAAACTTGTGGCCCGGTATAGCACTAGAACTAATAAGCACGCCTTAATACTTTTCTAAACAAGTGGATAAAGTTTTTGCTCTTAAGGAAATTCTTGCAACTAACATAATAAACTAAGAATGAGCGAAGAACTTTATTATTACTATTATTACTACTATTCATATCGTACTTTTATATTAGGATGCCTTATGTTCCTTAACTTTTTTGTGAGGATAAAAGTAACCCATATAAATATTACAGTAGTAACTAAATAATGTTAAGAAAGTAAATAAGTTTTTTATGGTAATAAAAAATTGAGATATATTTTTCTTGACTATTCATGGAAAGATGGGGAAAAAAATGCATGGTGGCGGCTAACTAAGAGCATTACGGGAAAAATTTGATATGAAAATAACACCCGGGGCAAAGTACTATAATAAATGTAAGTTGAGAGAATAAAGTGTTGAAAATTTACTTTTGAAGGATAAAGTGCCAAAATGACTAAGCTTGAGGGAGCAAAGTGCTTAAAATATACTTTTGGGGGTAATGTACCAAAATGAACAAATTTTGGAGGGTAAAGTGTCATTTACCTAACCTTAAAAACTGAAATATGATATATATCATAGTAACATAATAACTTTAGTCATTTTATTATTAGCTTCAATTTATTCACATACTTCTCTCACAAGAACTAAAGTATTTCTCAATGTGTTTATTCTTATATATTTGCAAAAATTTCAAATTAGTTCAACATTTTTCTTTTTGAAAAAAAAAAAAAAAAGACATTGAGTTTCCACGCATTCTCTTTACTAGTACAAATAGAAAGTGGATGATCGTCTCTTTCAACTAAAACCTGCATTTGCAAATTAAGTGTGCTGACAGCAAGGTGCTGGTCTAGATTCCTATTAAGGTCAGGCAGTTGTGGTTTGTTGATTCGAACCAGTGCCACAGTGAGGTGATAAAACAGAGACATGGACTATCGAGCCAATCTTTGACCTCTCTCAATAGCATGTTAAAATGTACTACACAAACGGGTAAACATGAAATCAGCATTTTTCTTTGAGAACAAGGCATCTTATTGGAAGTCACTAAGAGGAGGAATGAAATAATGAAGCATCACCTGTTAAGCTTTGTAAGGATTGCTCAATCTCCCAGCAAGCCATAACTGCTTCCATTGCATGAACACGCACATGCTGCTGCAGTTGCTCTTTAAATGCACATAGCAACAGCACGTAATGTGTCTACATATTAAGAAGAGTAGAACAGTAAGTTCAGAAGATGTTTTCAAATTGAAAAAGGATTATGCAT
Organism: Paulownia fortunei; assembly: GCA_019321725.1. NCBI lineage: Eukaryota > Viridiplantae > Streptophyta > Magnoliopsida > Lamiales > Paulowniaceae > Paulownia > Paulownia fortunei. The sequence continues at coordinate 24,617,435 of CM033111.1, forward strand.
TATCTCTGCAAACAAGAATATTGTGCAACTATGTTCTGTAGGGGGAAATTTTAACTTCGAAAATAGCCAAAACTTTCTCTGCAAGTTAAGGATATAAAATCAACAAAAACTCTCTTTTACAACATTCAATGGGATAGCTAATACCAACACCAATAACGACAGTAAAGGAGACAACAAAACAATGAGAACAAAAATTAGATTACGCTGCTGAAGCATCATGAGATATCTTCCTTTGTGCCCCCAACCCAAAATAAAAGAACAAGATGTGAGAAACGTGCCCCTCTTGTTCACTAGCATAATATCCATTATCTGTCTCGTCCGGATCCTCCCATGAACTAAAGCTAAGAAATAAATCTCCCTGTATTTGTGTGCTTATTTGTGCAAGGTCTTCAAGAACCTTTTTAATTCAGTCTCCAAGTTTTCACACTGATGGCTCCACTACGGTTACCTTGTAATAAACCCTTTTTGAATTTCCACTTGACAGAGTTTTTGAAGGAATCTGCTGCTCTAGAGACCAATTTTAATAAAAAGAAAATCATGTGCAAGAAAGTTACTCGCCCATAATTAAGCATTTTTTGAATCTACTTATCTAGATTGAACTGTCTACAAAAGGGTTAATGGAATAAGTTCAGACTCAAGTTATTTTCCAAGGAAGAAAAAAAGACAGAAGGTCATAACAGAATTGACATCCCAATATAATCAAGAACCTTCAGTCCTCAAAGAAAAATAATGCGTCCCACTATTTTCCTGGATTTTCAATCCGTGATCACGACTTCAAATCTCCTGTTTCACTTTTCATATTCCACTTGGTATTCTACTTTGGATATATGACATGACACGTATCTATTAGATAAACATGTGTTGTTGATTATTTGAATATGATTTATCTTATGGACACATTTCATACATCCAAAAAGTGGAGTACAAGTGGAATAGGAAATTCAAAGCCCGTGATTACACTCTCAACCAAATGTTGTGTGAAGGCTAGTAGCTACGGCAGTTACAAGTATGGCAGCAATCACTGTGTGTGTGGCTCCATGATGCTCTCAACTCTAATGAATAAGTTGTTCCAAATTCACATCCACTAAAAAGGAGCTAACTTTCACATTATAAAATCGTGACTCTCAATGCCCAGGGGGCTTTCAGGAATGCTTTGTCATCATGAACCTAAACAGCAACCTTTTCTTGCAAGAAGGTGAAATAGATGAAACCAGGAAGTCAAGCTTTGAGCAACAGATGCCATATTCCTCAATATATGTAGTTTATTTTGGAATCTGTGTCATCGGAGCAGTGCTTTAACTGTGTTCATCCAAGAAGTTCCCCATTAAGATCACAATCTGATTACACAGACAGGAGCAATGGTACTGGTGAAAATCATTCACATCAATGAAAATTTTATTTTGAAGCAAACTTCAACACATCTTCTTGGAGAAGCTTTTGGTTTCATAGAAACTTAAATCCTTCAGGACTATTCAAGAAGATCTTCTAAGCTTGGCTGTATCACATCCCTTTACCAACCAGTCCTTCAACAAACCAAGCCACGATTTTACCTCCTACTATCAGGCCAACAAACATGCAAAAGAAATTTCATGAAACAAGACATACAAGATATTGAATGTTAAGATTTGTAGTAGTAAATAACAAAGGACCAAACTTTAAAACGCAGCAACAATTCGCTCTACATTATCTGACAAAACCATGGAATCCCACCAAAATCGCAGAAATTCATACATTAACTCCAATAACGCGTAAAGAAGACCAAAAACTGAAAATTCTATCAGGAGAATTGAAATAAACTCTGCAAACAAAAACTTGTTAGTTCTTACCATAAATTGATCAAGCTCTTTATCATCACCAAGATTTCCATGTCCAAGCGCGGAGTATTTAGCTACCACTTGCTGCGACTGAGCGAGCTGAGCATCTATCCTCGGCAGCTGATCGACTGGCGTCGCGATACGCAAGCACGCCACATGTGCAGATAAGAGCTGCTCGTACAACGGATGAGATAAAACCTCGGCTTTGTACCTCGCAGTTTGCCAATTCACCGCTCCTTCACCACAACTACCACTTCCGCCGCCGCCGCCACTCTCAGTCAACTCTTTGTTTTCATTTCTACCATTATCATTGTTGGTATTGTTGTTCAAATCCGCGGATTCATGGGAAATCGCGGCGGCCATCATGGGGTCATTGGACACATGAACATGGATATCCCTGACATCGCTGACACTCCGCTGCAAAATCGAGGGCGAAAGCCACTGATTGGTTGCGGCGGCGGGGGAAGAGGAGGAGTCGGTGTTGGTGTGCAGATTGAGGAAATTTGGGTGGGTGGGGGAGGAGAACTGGTTCTGCTGGCGGAGAATAGCACTGTTGAGCCAGGTGGGGGGCGGGTGGGGGGTTTGGTCGGTGGGCTTGTCGTCGGAAGAGGAGTCGGGGAGTATAGTCCGTAAAACGGGAGAATTTTGGGGTAAGTGGTGGTCGGAGAAATGCTGCAGCTGCATTTCTTGAGATAAATGGTTGGGAAAGGCCATGGTTTGGGTATAATTATATATAAATATAAGTGGGATATTGAAGTGTAGTTTATCAGAATGGTGGCGGAGTTGCCTTGGCCTTCACGATGGTAGTATGTTATAGGAAAGGAACTCAAGGGTAAAAATTAGAAGACTTGGATTATGTGATGAAAATTGGAGTTGAAAATTGGAAAAGAGTGAGAATATGCGTTTGTAATATCATCATAGTGGTATGGTATAAAACTGTGTGTGTGTGTGTGTGTGTGTCTGAAAATGAATGTCAACGGCGAAGAGAGGTATCTGCTGAGAGAGAAAATTATACAACAGGAAGCAGAAGCCACCGTCTCTCTCCCTCCCCCCTACAAAATCACTCTCCTCTTTTTCACGCGCGCACACAAGCTACATAAGTAAATCTCAAAGTATTTTTCAGATATATCTATCTCTAACACACCATGGACTAGTGTTTTGTTTTATTTTGTTACAGAGAGAAGGGAGAGTGGTTATCAAGGAGAATAAAAAAAGCTGGCTCTTTCCATCATTATGGAGAAATTGTAAAAAAGAAGGGTAGTTGAGACTTGCAACGCTCAACTTCACCATCTTGCACTAATCTCACGTATATTTTTTGATTAGGTTATTGGATGATACTAAAAGAATATAAAAGAAATAAATGAGGTAGTGGATAATTTTAATTCAAGAATTGGAAACTGAAGGTGTCATCATCATCATCATCATCATCATATATATATATATATATATATATATATATATATATAGATAGATAGATAGATCGTAAAAATGCAACAAAGGCATCAATCAAGAACGATACATTGTAGGTGTAGGTGTAGGTGTAAGGGTGTTGATGATACAATACAAGGAGGATATAAGTTTGGTTAAAAGGTAGAAAAATTCAATCACACCAATAATAATAATTAGGGGCCCAAACACTACTACACCTGCCTCCTAAACTTGCTCATTAATTAAAGGGTTTTACTCATCATTCCCTCAACCATTCATTAATTAAAGGGTTTTAACATCATACATCTATTGCTTGAATATATACATGTTCTTAAATATTTGACAGAGCATGTTCTATTTTATTCTTTTCGTTGTCTTGATTTGGAAAAAATAATGTCCATCTGACGATAAACACTTAATATATATATATATAAGCAATATATATATATATATGTGTGTGTGTGTGTATTAATTTGAGGCAGACGATGAATCTGAATGCATCCCCAAAAGGCACTCAAGAGTAGTCCACAAAATTTCTCTGTTTCATAGTCTTTTAACAAAATGTTATTTTGTATAATCATTGTAACTACAAGAGAGCTCTGAGCTGCTGGCTGGCTGGCTAACAATTCTGCCCTTAAGGTATGCTATATACATTATATACATAACCCTCTATATATAATCCAACTAACTCATCAATAACTCTCTATTTTCAAGAGCTTAGCTTAATTATTCACAAACATAACTATAACTATGCGGAACCATCATCTTTACGTTTACATCCCCCTCTTACTCTTATCAAGGGAATTGTTTTAAGTTTTATTCTCAAAACTTGAACAATTTATTTATTTATTTATTTATTTTAAAAAAAAAAGGGGTCTATTACTACTTACTAGTAACTATAGTAGCTAACTGTAGGTAAGCTCATTGGCATATATATATGTAACAAAGAATTCTTGGACCTATCCTATGAATATGATATGATGGCCCCAATGACAAACAAAATAACAAGATACTTATGCCCCTTTCCACTGTCTCATCATTCGTATTTCTTTTACTTTTTTTTCATTTTTAGCATTGTATAAGACTATTAAATCTTGTAGTTAAATTCATCAAATCAAGCTTCGTGAAATTGAATGATAACCTAGTGCATAACTAAAAAGGTATGTACAAAATACATCAATTCACATTTAATTTGATAAAATTTCTTTAAAAACCTAACTCATCAACGCATCATTTTTATTGAAAAATGAACCCAGTTTAAAATACATCAAATCAAACCAAACTCCTTTAAATACCTATACAGTCGTGGTCAAAATCATGTCTTTTATTGAAGAAAACAAGAAAATTGATTGGAAAACTACATACTTTGTACAAGGTGAATGAATGGGCCCACACCAGAAATCGAACAAGACTCCTTAAATACAAGGAAGGTAGTTTCAATTTTTATATTGCGTGGAGAGATCATCTTTGTGAGCATAGAGTATCAACCTTCCTCTTTCCTCTTTGATTGGTACGCTACACATCAATTTCTACTATATCTTTAACTTTAAAAAAAAAAAAAAAAAAAGAAATTGTTTATCCGATCAATTGTTAAATATAATGTTAAAAAAATAATTTATGCTCTTATTAAAGTTATTAAATTATAATTGTAGCAATACAAAATTTGAATGAAACATTTCAATAGAAAGAAAACAAAAAAAAAAGTGACCCATAAAATATGTGGGGCTCTACATTGAGACTGAATTATTATATTACTTTCAATTCACTGTTAATTCTTAAATCACAAGGATTTAAGAATATTTTATTACATATCCAACTCCTCCATCCATCCAAAGAACTTAAATAAAATTCAAACTTACACAACTGAACTTATCATTCAAAAAATTAGGCTTTGTTTTACTAGAGGTTTCGTGTAGCACAGCTCTAATTTGTGTTTGGTAGCCAGTGCATGGCCGTCTACCTAATCATCATCTCACACGTGGACGGCCAACATGGCCCCACTTAAAGATTCAACCCACTGTACTTGTGTTTATATATTATTATTATTATTATTACTATTATTATTATTATTATTATTATTAAGAATAATAATAAAAAAGAGCAGGACAAGGGATGAGTAGTTTCGAATTTTAAAAACTCAATCCAAGTGATTGATTGACATTTAATTAATGTAGCCATCAATTTCCTACCAATTTTTTTCTAACTTCTTCTTTAATTATATAAAAAAAAAAATCAAAAAAATGGGAAAATTTATATATAGCTATCTCTTTCCTTTTTCCAAATTTTTTTCTTGAGTAAAATTGTTGATGAGAGGCATTGAGATAATGCCTAATGCCATTTTTTATGGGTCCAAATCAAACATTGGAGTGCTTGGCTTTTTCTAATACTTTCCTTTGCAAAAAGTTTGGAAAAATAGACCAACAGTTTCAATCAAAAGCTTTTCATGCCCGTGAAACTAAGTTCACAATGAATTTTCTTTAGGACTCCGTGTTTTATGTTTTAATACATATTCTTATTCAACTGTTCAATTTTACACTGTCCCACCAAATTAAAGGTGTAATTGCTTTATGCTTGTTTCCTTCCAAGACTAAGACACTAACAAACCAAAAATGCTTTCACTGATTAATTGATAGATAAAATCAATTCTTATCCCACACATGAAATAACAACAATAACTTCTTAAAAATGCATGCATCCAAGATCATTTTTATTATTTAGTCACGTTGTACTATTCATTTGTGATAATATGAACATGGAACATCACAATTTACATGGTGAAAATGAAAAAAGATAGAGAAATGGAGAATCATTTCATTCAATTATATATATATATATATATATATATATATATATATATATATATATACATTGGAACCTTTGAAAGGATAAGTGTGTTGTCAAAACTTGGGTGGTATATTGATAGACCACCCTACCACACATTGTTTTCCTTCACCCTCAAAATTTGGCTTTTTTCATGGACCACAATGCCACTCATGCAACCCAACCCTCCTTTCTTGGACCACGAAACCACTCAACTTGACTTTCTTTAACACATACCCATAACAACAAACTTTGGAAAAATCCCTACACAATATCTAGGGCTAAAATCAATCAAATCAATCAATCAATCAATCTATAATACCAAAAAGAATCAACTTCTTTATTTTTTTATTTTTTTTTTCTTTTTTCTTTTTTTATCAGGAAAAGGAATCAACTTAATGTGGCAATCCCAATAGCTTCCTTTATTATGTACAGTTCTGCATGGCCTTCTAATTCTGATACTTTACTCTGTGCAAAACAGAAATTTCCACAAGCAGAGTTCTGAATCACATCACAACCCTTTACTCTGTTTAGCATCACTACGAAAGTGAACTGCTCTAAATTTAGTACGTACGTCCGACAAAAACCTCTGTTAGGTTTGCTTTCACCTTTGATGTTATTATACAATTCGCTTTGTTCTGGAAAAATGTCTCCCCAAGTTTCAAGAACAACAATTTCAGGTGACCATTAGTATCATAATATATGTATTATTAAACTAATCAGGTCGTTTTTCCTTCTGAATATTGAATGGATAAGGGCAACATTCGATTTTCACTTTTTCTGATACATGGACTAATTACTAAATTAACAAACCATCTTAGATGCTAGAGATATACAATATCTAAAAAATAGTAGTCCTACAATTTTAGTGATTGTATTTTTCTTTCAAGGCACAGGACACGGACATAGACATGGTACTGAAAAATCATAGAATCCAGAACAAGTGAAAGGGGAAGAAATGTCCCCACCATGTAATGTAGGTGACATGATAGATAAGGAAAAAGCAAAAATCCAAACATCATATTATTATGGGCCTTGATGATGGTGTTTCATTTCATTTGAGTAATGCCACACCCATTTTCCTTTCTTGAGGAAGCTAACAATTTTATGCAGACAAAACAGGGCATATTTTTGCTGTTGTGATGTTGATTGTACATACAGAGAATAAGCAGCTAAAGTGAACGCCTTTTTTTTTTTTTTTTCTCAGTTAAACAACAGGACAAACAGTGTTTTCATGATTTTTGGCATTTTCAGACAATTTATCATCGTAAAAACATGTGATTTGACTAAATAGAAATTTTAAAGAGAAGGAAAGAAAAGATTTCTCTATTGGAATTCTGTATGGCAATATGATAAGTTCACAAAGGAGAATAAATGTGTATTATACTTGTGGTTAACTGCGTTCCAGATATCCAAATGGCAACAAATATCCTACTACTCAAAAGGCAAAAGCTGTTTTTGTAAAATATATAACGTTTTTCATTGTTCCACAAAGACACACGAGTACAGGTACAAGTGCAGTACTTAAACATGATGAAATATCAATTTTCAAACTTCTCTAGATGTCATACACTATAGAATACACGAATAACTTCAAGTGATAGTAAACGTAAAAACCTGTGGAAAAGTGTTCGTTCATACAGAGGCCAAACCAAAATAACTGGCGACTTTAAGTTGAGTGATTTTCTATGAGATCCCTCTCTCTCTCAGTTCTATTATTCCTTGAAGCTTATACTGTTTGAGTCCATCACAATTTTAATATTACATACGCAAGGAAGGATTTCACCTGATCTATTGGGCTATGTCAACAACTCAACTTTCTGAATATTGATGATCTCTACAATGGATGGATACGCACCGGGTGAACTACTGGCAATAGAAAGATATGAGGGGGATGGATTGAGCATGTTGCACCAAATCCATCCAACAATTCCACCTATTTGAGTGTGTCAAACAAGTATGACATTACTTACCAGCGCAGATAAATGAGAGAGCAATTGAACTTGGTGTGCTTCCTTGTTCTTTGCACTTTCATGTTTATCAACATTAGCATATTCTGGCAAAGTAGAAATCATTTACCTTCAGAGACAGCATACTATGGACAAACAATGGTTTCATCAATGCTTATTGATCTTTACAAGGAATGAGAGTAGGGTAAAATTTGAGAGATGAAAACCCAGAATAACGAATTACTTCATACCCAGAAATCAGAATCCATTAAACTTCACCAAAACTAGCATTGATTGGGCAAAGCCTTACCCCAGCACATATACAGGTGAATCACATATCACCTGCTCAACAGAGATGAAAGCAGTACACAGGAATCAAGCATGTCAGCATATATCTGAGGCACTCAAATGAATGTGTAATCGTCTTCCGATCTCAATATCATTGACGAAAATTGGGATCAGTGGTGTAACTAGCTAGGTATGATCCAACAAGGACGATGGGGCATACAGGTTGCATTCACCTGTTTACACCAACATACATATAAGCAACGAAAATCATGCAGTCCCATTCACTCGCACACGAAACGGTGGTCCACGACAGAAGATTGGCTCATCAGATGAATTAGTTCTTGCTCGAGCTCTAAGAACTTCATTAGCATCATCGATCACGGCAGCAGCCAACATTGTGTACTCCCCTGGGATCAGGAAATAGAGAGAGAAAATATGCCTGATTTCTTTAAGAGGAGGGACCTCCATGGTAATACCACTCAAAACACCTGAGATATAAACAAGAATAACATGGACACTCTTAGATTTAAAGGATAATGGTGCAGTATTCTTTCATAAAATGAAAACCAAGATTTCCTTTTCCGCAAGGTAGCAGTATAAATTTTAAAAAGGCAGGTCTCACATGGAAAGCTTGGGCTACTAGATGATGGAAAGCACACACATAATAACACAAACAGACAGTTATTGGAAAAACAAACACTTAAGGTAGCACCTTCCCATAGAACGGTTGCCTTGTCACCCTCGATGCAGTTCTCACCAGCCACATCTTTGCATGTGATGCTAAGATTAATCCTAATGGTTTCCTTGGTATTGTTGCGTACCAGCACTTCCATTGTGGTCATGTCATGCGCAAAGATGGAACCTCCAGACTCACAAGAATTGACCTGCATGTCAGCTTTTTTTGGTGAATTTAGTGTAGAAGAATGGTCTAAACTACTATTAGCAAGCCTAAAGCCAAACGTCAGTGGATCCGGCAGTAGCACGTCCATAACAGATGCCTGGAGAGCAGCCTGTATTGCATCCTTGATATCTAATTCTCCTGAACTGTTGCGCCCAGATTGCCACCTGACTTTAATTCTAGAGATCAAATTCTTAATGGATGCATTGAGCTTAGCCTTAATATTCTTTTCTGAGAAGCTAGAACTTCGACCACCAGTAGTCCCATTAATTTGAGAACCCTTGACGAGAAAGGAGCCATCAAGAACAGGTAATTTAAAATGTTCAAGTGGTATTAGCACTCTAGCAGTACAATCCCTGTCAATCCTTGTTTTTGGATCACCAAATTCTGCACAGCTACACTGGGAAAAGCTCTCCTTCTTGTTTGGGTTCTCCATGTCAACTGAAACACTAGTCTCAAAGACAACATCAGTCGGATTAGACAACTCCAATTCAAGTAAGTGCAGCCCCCAACTTCCCCTGTAAGGATCGATTTTCATGAACCCATCAGTTTGTCTTTCAGAACCATTGGCCTGTTCAGGAGCATCACTTTCCAATTGTACTAGCCTGGTGTAAGTTTCACCAACGCGAGCTGGAATTTCCATTGATAGCAAACGAGCTTTTACAAAAGACAAGCCCTGCAAAACACAGATGTTTAAGGGAATGACCAGATGTCTCCCAGGAGGTGGAACAGACCCTGCTTGTTGCTCTCCAGAATTTATCAGACCTAACAGGACAAAAATAACAATCACAAGCAATCCTAATTGAAGCCTGAATAAAACCTAAATCCAGAAATTCACAACAATGATCCAAGCAATCTTCCATGTCTATAAGTTCTTCCAAGCTTAACATTAAAGCTACTCTAAAGAAGTAGAATAAGAACTAAGGAGCTGATTTATGGAGGGTGGAAACTGAGAATTACAGGACTTTGCAAATGCATGGAGTCTAGATTAATGCTAAGGAAAGTAATTCTGAAACAATACAAAATTAAGAGGTATGAGCAATGACCATTATATCCCCTTGAAGAAATACCTGCATAGTGGATCAACAACATCGGGCTGCTTCCATCTTTAACTTGTTTCCCTGAGGTTCCAGGGACACCCTTGCTGGCAGCAGCATCAGGATCTGTCCTGCCAAGCTGCCAGGCTTTTAAGGTTACACATATTGTCACTTCTGCACCAGGTTTCAAAGGGAGGGCCGACTTGAGAGTTTCAGAAGCAACTGATACAACAGAGTCTTGGTTTTTCCCTGACAATGAGATGTGTGCCTGCTCAACTGGAACTGTGCCTGCATTGGCCAAACTAATCCATACATCACGAATCTCACCTTCATATAACATGACAGAGCCATCACCACCACCAACATGTGATATCAATAATGGCAGTGGTGGTACCACTGATATATTAGGTACAGGTGCAATTTTTAACTTTGCTGCCCCGCAGCTCCGAAAAGGATCAGAAAGCACAAGCCCTTGAGTTGCCCCAATAAGCAGATTGTCAACCTCCTTGAAAAAATGTTCAGTGATGACGCCAAAACAGTGAACAACGCATCCAGGAATTGAAACTGGACCCTCTTCAGTTGGGATTCCGGATAATGTGATCACCTTTGAAGAATTGGGGGGAAGATTGACACTTACAGGAAAGGCATCAAGATTTCTGGAATGCACAGACAGATAGATGCTATCAACTATCACTTCAAAGCCACAGGGATTTGCTAATTCCACAAGCACTTGGACTGGTTCACCAACCACCCAGGTTAGCTCCTGCTTATTGCTATGATTTGGCTCTCCTTTGCTGAATGGTGTATAAATGAATGGCCCCGAAGGAGCAGACCCTACCCACCAATCTTCTCTAGCCAGATTGCGTTTAACAATGTCCATTTTTGATGAGTGTAGAGGAAACGAATGCAACCTAAAGCATTTAACATAAGTACAGATAGTTTGAGAAAAATAATGCTGTTGTTGTGTGATAAGACACTCTTGGATGTTACTTTAACCTAAACCAAGTGCGCTTCTTCAGGACCAGATTCTAATGGATGTGGGAGAGACTACTTCCAAGGTTGTGATAAATGCTAGCAGAGTTTCAGCTGAGTAATTAGAATTATAAAAGAGATGTATGCAATGCAAAAATACATTGGCGTACATTGTCTTTCCTTGTGAACAATGCTGTATTCGTGAATAGGTTTATATATCCATAATTTACAATATTTGCTTTTTACAAGTGTGCTAATTGCCTAGTGAAACTGCCCAAGTCCCAGAGGCATGCATTCACATGCAATTCCACGAACAACACAGAGTTGGGTAGGGAAAATGCCAACTGGACTCAGCTTGAAGAGCTTGTCATTAAATTTATCTAATGCCAAAACCAGAAAGTAAGACAATTCATTTAAAATACCTGATGAAAGGCAAAGCCGGATCACCACACCGAATTCCCAAAGGAAGCCTCATAGCTGAATTCGCAAGTGCACTGGCCAGACCATTTTGCCCAGCTGGTGTAATTAGAGGATAATACGACCTAAGTAGACGTGCAGCAGCACTCCAAGCAGCAAGAGGATCCCCTGCACGAACAGCAGAGATAAGAATTTCTCTCAGCACAACCATCTGCAGGGTACTCCACTGTGACTCAAACAAGGAGACTATCAAGTGGTGATGCATTTTTCCTCCATCAGCATAAGTTTGTCTGTCATCCTTTTACAAAATGGAAATAACGACATTTAGACATTTCTATCATCCAGATAAATCAAAAGCACAACAAGAATCTGATTTTAACTTTGAAGGACAGATGAGCTATCTGATTGGTTGGTAGAAGTCAGTTGACTCTCTTCTAAGAAGCACAAACATCAGTGGAGGACAAGGGTCAGAAATAATGTAGTCATGTGAAAACAGCATTTTTTCCCCCCAAAATGGGACACAACTTGCCAAACGCTTGAATGCAAATCCACATAAGCATATGCATGCAAAAATTCCTCTCCCATGCTTCTCGATACCTATGTGTTTGTGTAGGTTGTAACTATCATATCATCACCACATATACTCAGGTCATTTTTAGATATTGTTTATATTCGCAAAGAAGAGGGTAAATTTACACTTGAAATAACTGTTTGGAAAGATACGAAATACCAAGTTTTTGTCATAATATAATGAAAATCGCATTTCAAGTTTCATGCTTAACCGCATGCCTGACCCATTATTGTCATGGACACATCCACCATCATTTAAGAAACATCTGAGGCATGTCCAAAATACCAATTCCAACTTTCTTTTCATTATCTTTAGAGCATAGTTGAACCAGTGTCGTACACACCCCCTTCTTTATTGAGAGTGTCCTTGGTCCTCAAGCATCAAATTGCGAAAGGCAAGCGTAGTAACAGCAATTATACAGTATTCCAGGCAGTTAAAAAACTCACATTAGAAGGTTCACTAGATGCTCGACTTTGGACATGATAAGCTTTTGTTGTCATTGCCAAGACTTGCATTGCACTGATAGCAGCAAGTTTATTATCCTGTTGCAAGTACAACTGAGCCACCTGCCTTGAGAAAAAGGCAGCTTTTCGATGATAACCAAGTGCTCCAAAGAGCCGTGCTATTTCAACAAATACTACTAGTTTGTCACTGGCATCGATCAAAGATGTTGCTCCATCAGCAGCAGCTGTCAACAACTCCCCAACCTCCTTAGCTAGCTCCCGCCTTATGAAAATACATGCATAGGTGAATACAGTACACATGGAGAAAAACATTTTCCATTTTAAAACATCTAAATGGACGAAAGTCGAGCCATTCGTGGTATACAAAAGTCCTGCATTAATTGTGACAAAGGATAAGTATAACTAGTAGAGTACCTGCAGAGGAATCTTGCCAACTTTAAAGTGGCCTCAAGTTCAAAGCTTAAGGGTGAAACCCTGTGCAAAGATCATAGCCATGAGAAACTAAAAAAAATTAATGATAACTCATGAGATCAGCAAACATCAGAAAGAAATGAGTCTTTCAAGGAAAAAGTCATGGCAGAATCCATCATAGAATTTGGGCATGCGCGTAGGGAGCAAGATCAATTTTTATAAGAATCGATATGAAAAGCAGAGACACCTTCTAGTTATTTTACTGGTTCGTAATTCTCAAATGCTGTAATTGCACGCATCCAATTAAGTAGACCAAATTAATTTATTGATGAAAATATATCGCATTAAAAGGAACCAAATAAATGCATTACATGGATGAGGCAGTTCTTTACTCTGATCGATAAAATGCAATCGATAGTTGGATTATCTAAATTCTCTAGCTTATGAAAGAGTTCTGAAGGGTGTGATAATATTAGTTTATAGCATTATAGCTGGTATTACTTGTGAAAAATCAACAGTACATGAGTAACAAGAATTACATTATTGGAGCATAAATAGGTATACCTTTGAGCATTATCTTGTATAAATGATTTTCTGTAGTGCAGAATGACACTGTTGTATCGATACTTAACCTCATCCTCTAAATCTGGATCCTTCTGTCCCATATGATCTATCTAATAGTGCAAAATTAGGGAGAAAAAAATCATGTTTCTGTGGGAGAAGAAAACAATGCCAAGATAAGCAGATGTTCACAATCACGAAAGGCTCGTGAACAAATATTAAAAACCAGAAAATTCACATAACCCACATCGCCAGTATCCTTTCATATTCCAAGATGTTAAGCTCATTCCAGGTCACTGCAGTTTGGAAAGTTGAAGCTATATACATATATATAAATAGGCATAGACAACTAATTTGCACTTCAACTCATGTTTCCATGACATAGCTATAACAATAAATAATACGATATGGAGTAATCAACATTATCAAAACGAGAAGAATAAGCTATATATCACAGCTGAGTCTGAAGATGTTATTTTACTTTTGTCATTCCATTATATGTATGACATACGCATTGTATATACAAATTGAAAAGGGCAAAAGACTGAATTGCATTCTGCAATGAAAAAATTAGAACAAAAATACCTACTAAAAATAAAGGAAATAATTGAAATATTCAAACAACATTCTTAATATTATCAGCTCAATCGCACTTGAAATCCTAGGATAGCCTTATGGACTTACCAAACAAATATTTAGCTGTAAAAACGTATCAAAGAAGGTAATAGAAGTTTTTTGGGTAGCTAATTCATTCCCAAAAATGAAGAGTGGCAGAGGACGGGGTAAACCATAGTAATAAGTGCTAATGGGGTCAAACACACTCAAATCCAACCTATGAGTTGCAAGCACTCACAAAAAAAGAACAATAATATTTTAAACAAAAAATAATAACAAAAGAACAAGTCTCAAGGTCCCTCTCAAACAACTTGCATGTAATTTGCTTCATGCTTACCAGCAATGCGCAAACTCTGCCTTCCATTGCCCCAGCATACCAGAAAAAATCTGCAGTCAATCTGGTAAGTTCCAATGCACTAGAATAATGAGCATTGGCATCAACAGGTGATCCAGCCAACAAACAATAATCTCCGATAGTTTTCTGTGCGCGACCAAGTCTCCGCTTTTTTGCCTTAATCACCTGTGAATTGTTTCAATGAGAAAGGTCAAGCTGCATTGCAGTGAGAAAAATTATTAGGGAAAGATAGCATCAATAGACATAAATGGTAAAAGAAATCAATAAAATATTTGGGACACCTAAAATTTAAACCTCCTCTGAGCTCAGACTGGCTTGAGAATCTAGAGGCGTCTTCAAAATAGTCCCACCAGATTCTGCTTGGAGAACCCATTTCTCAAATTCCATCAACAATGAGGCAGCAATATCTTGCACCATTGTTTGCAAATGGAATTCCTGAGTTTGCCGATCAGCAGGGGGAAACAATACTAAGTTATTCCCCTTACAACTCTCCTCTTCTAGCTGCAAGACAATCCAATAAACCAATTACACCATGTCATGACTCATCAATGACAGATTCAATGGTGAAAAGGGGTAAAAGGTTGCAAAAAAGAGAATTTTGTAATATCAAATAGAGAGTTGTTTTTCGACAATGATTTTAAACAATCGTGTAATTTATATCACAGTAAAAAAATCAAGAAAGGAACTTCAACTGCTGCAAAAACAGAAGAGCTCATACACTAGACAAGAACGACAGTGCTCAACAGCAACAACATTATATTGGAACATATACATAACAATCAGTAACGTGAAAAAATTATAAACTTCAGGGACTTTCAATGCTGTCAATAAACGGAAAAACCAAACTGCAGATATCATTTTCTTTCCTCATATCACAATTTTAAAACTTAAAACCGCAACCAACTCCTTAAACTGAACAATTCCAGCATGGAAATCTGAATCTCAATGTGATAGGATATCCCCAGCTATACTACTTATCAGTTATCCCCGATAACAGAAAACAACACTAACCTGCGAATCCCCAGGGCAGAAGGCGAAGCATCGCTGAACGAGTGAGGAAGAATAACTCTTACAAGCGGCAGTGAATTGATTGGCGGCGGAACGGAGATCGGGAGAGGAAGGGCAGTGGCAAACGCCGATGACGGCGAGGATCTTGCGGTTGCACTGGAAATCCTCCCAGGGAGAGGGTGGCGATCCACCGAGAATGAACTTGAAACGGAGGCTGCCAGATTCCCATGGCTGGTGTGCAAATGGGGATTTCTGGTGCTCGGTGTAGAAGGAGCTGATGGAGTTGAGGGAGACGGTGTGGTGACGGAGAAGCATGTCAGCGTAGTCCCGGAAGAGAAGCGGGGGGATGGCGGCGATCGGGAGGACCGCCACTCGAATCATGCTGCTCGTTTCGATGCTCGCGTCGGGTTCCATTTTCCGATGAGGAGTGCGTGAACCTGTATCGGATATGTCTTGTGTTTGAAGGGGGTGCCGACATAAATGTCGGAACTAATGGGATGTAACTGTATCGTATCAACAGCAGGAGTTTCCCTTCAGGATTTGGCAGTTTGGGCTTCACTAATGCTATGCGAGTTCAGCCCAAACCATATACGTCCAAATTAATTGGATTAGTTTCAGCCTCTCGGGCTAGACTAGCCCATAAAACAATTTTTTGTTTGAAATATTAAAACAGGAAAGAAGACAAAAAAAAAAAAAAAAGGAAAAAATTTGTGACTAACGGATATATTTTTCAACTAAACTATGAACAGTTATCAAGCTACTTTACAACTACTTATTATCTTCAGTTTAAGTTATGAAAGAATTGTGCAGTAAACCTTCATATATTTTTGTTATTCTCTTATGTTTCTAAGTTGGAAATATCATTAAAAATAAAAAAAGTGAAACCTTCAAAAAGCAAACTAGTGCAAAAATATAGAGTAATAAAAATCAAATAAAGTAGTTATCTTATAGAACATAGATGTTTGATACATTTTTCAATCAGATGTGTGTTCCAATTATCTGCAAGACAAATATCATATCATTGTCTAAATTTATCTATGTGAATTTAATTTTTTTCTAGAACCCAATATGAACTTATTATTTTCTAAGTAATTTTTTTAATATGTTGGATGCATCAGATGACAATAAATTAAAACTAAACCCTAGGTTATGATGAACTAGTCCATCAAATTCCCGAGATAAGGATAGTAAAAGGATCGAGTTTGGAGTCAATTTACTAAAACTGAAAATTCAATTGGCTAAACTTTTTATGAATTAAATACTTGTCAGTGATTTAAACCCAATGCTTAGTTAATCCATTACACTTGTTAGATCTATTTTAAATTTAAAAAATTATTTTTTAAACAATAATATCACTATAATTTTCTAAAAGTAATGTTATTATGTGTACATGTTTTCATTTTTGAAAATTAAAAATTTTAGATACAGTTTAATACTTTTTGACTTGTTTATGTATTGAAAGTATAACCTATTTTTAATTTTATATTATCATCCTAAATTATAAGAGTATTATATTTATATTTTATATATGAGTATATGTAATATAGACATATTCTTCTTATGTATGTAAATATATATCACAAAATACGTACAAAGCAAAATAAACACGAAAACCTAAAATCCATCAACACGTTTTTATTTTAAAATCCCGTATCAATGAGGCGAATTTGGGTTTGACCCGATCCATTACAATCATTTTCCTAATTAGGTCATTCCAAATGGTAAAAAACCTGATTTTAAAATCCAAATTCCTCCAGATACCCGTAACCAAACACACTGTTAGAGCCTGAACCCCACCCCACAAATCCCTCAATCTGCACTTCACCATCTCCACGTTGACACACCAATCAGTGTTGAGCAAAGCTCCAAATCTATTCACTTCAGCACACCATTGCACATGTTAAGGTCGGATCTTTAACATAAAGTGACAAGAAAACCTTTTTTTTTTCTTTTTTCTTTTGGTTGTTAATGATTGATTTGCTTTATGCTCACTTGTAGTTGCTCTTGATCTGTTATCCCTGTTTTCTGTTCAAAGATTCGATCTTTATGCTGAAATGTTTTCTGGGCATGCCTTTTTTCGTATATATGCAGATTTGGCTGATTGAGTTGAAGATTACCATTACCAAGATTGTTTCTTTTTGCTGCCAGTACGAAGTAAAAATTAAGAAGAAAAGAAAGAAATGTCTGAGTTGCCAAAGAATGACCCCATTCAAATTAGGGAGGTATGGAATGACAATCTTGAGCAAGAGTTTGCTCTGATTCGTGATATAGTCGATAGTTATCCCTATGTTGCCATGGATACTGAGTTCCCGGGTGTGGTGCTTCGCCCCGTGGGCAACTTTAATCATATCTATGAGTACAATTATCAGACGTTGAAGGATAATGTTGATATGTTGAAGTTGATTCAGTTGGGTCTCACATTTTCGGATGAAAACGGGAATTTACCCACTTGTGGGACTAATACTTGCTGCATTTGGCAATTTAATTTCCGCGAGTTCAATGACAGCGAGGACATTTTTGCTAATGATTCGATTGAATTGTTGAGGCAATCTGGGATTGATTTTAAAAAGAATAACGAGCTGGGCATTGATGCTAGCCGCTTTGCCGAGCTCTTGATGTCTTCTGGGATTGTTTTGAATGATGGTGTGCGTTGGGTGACATTCCACAGTGGTTATGATTTTGGATACTTGCTTAAGTTATTGACTTGTAGAAGTTTGCCTGAGACTCCAGCTGGGTTCTTCAATTTACTGAACATGTACTTTCCGGTGGTGTATGATATCAAGCATTTGATGAAGTTCTGCAATAGCCTTCACGGTGGACTGAATAAGCTGGCTGAACTCTTAGAAGTTGAGAGGATTGGCATTTGTCATCAGGCAGGTTCTGATAGTTTACTCACCTCTTGTGCTTTCAAGAAGTTAAAAGATAACTTCTTCAATGGCTTCACGGAGAAGTATGCTGGTGTTTTGTATGGTCTTGGTGTTGAGAATGGATCTGAAAAATAAAAAAGACCCCTGTGTATTCGCCGTAGTGCTTGTAAGGCATGGAAATCCCACATGGATTTTACACTTGCAGAAAGTTGTTGCTTGTTAGTTCCCTTGATTGCCTTTTTAACTTTGTCTTCCGTGGTGCTGAATCCCTGGAGGGTGTTGTAGCTTGAGCATTGTAAAGTATGACATACGTGTTGCAATAACAGTTGTGCCATTTCATCCTTCTCAATGATAATTTGAATTTGATGTGCCATTTGAGTAGATGATCCATCACTACAAGCAAACAAAACGTAAATACATATTATGTGTTCAGTAAATTGTATATAAAATTCACTTAAATTTGATGTTTGCTTTCTAATTTATTACAATTTGGTGCTTAATAGGTGGCCTGGATACTGCTGTTGGATTACTTGTTTGGAAGTTTTGTGTGCTTACCTTGTTCGTAGAGATATCCAAAGAGCCCATCCGCAGATATCTCTACGTGTCAGGGCGTGTGTCACTGTCTCATGTGTACGTGAAGTGTCTCTGCAAATTGGTATTCATTTTGTCTATACTACTGTGTGTCTCTGTTGTCAACATGGTGCCAGCATTGTGGTAACACACAAACACAAAACTGTACATCTCATTCATCTGCTTCTGCTAACTGTAAGGTATTCAAGAACGGGAGGGCTATTGAGTCTGGAAGCAATAATCACATGTCCTTAGATATATGCAGACAATTTGAGCTGTGAAGCATGATAGTCCATTGAACTGAAGCTAACTAACGTACACACTGTTGGCTGTTGTGCTTGAAAAATGGTACAAAGCTTGCCCTTTATTGGTTTGTTGAGAAATGTCTGCAGATTTTCAAAACCAAGCGACTGCTTGCTGTGGTCCATCGATACAACTCAACAAGATTGGACCAAGTGATAATCATTCCATTAGCTCTTTCGATTAGTGGAAATTGAGACCTCAGAGAAATGAGGGAAATAAGGGGAGTTGAAGTCAGAGATGTTGGTTCCAGAATGGAGAGGGTCTCCCTTGGTTGTGTTTTACGGGCAACAAGAAGTTTGATGTAGGATGTAGCTGAGCTTCCGAGAGTTAAATAGTCTTTTTATTCCTTGCAAATGCGGGGTGGGTTGGCTTTATATATATATATATGTTTTTTTTCCCCCTGATTTTCAAATATACCAACTATCAGGGTATTTATGTTTTATTTTAGTACTCCATTCTGCCTTTGTTTAAATGTTCATTTTGTCAAATTCTCTAATTGCTTGACTAATTTGTTGTTGTCGGATAATTTCTTATATTATAAAATTTTCAAGTTATAGTAGTCATGATTTTATCCAAGTTTATTAAGATAGTCTTTCATAATGATTAGATTAGATAAACTTTTTTAATATGAAAAAACTCACATTGTGAGAAGATAATTTATTTTTACACATAATATATATAGAGTGTGTGTATAATTATTTTATGTTGATCATAATATTGAAAAACCTTGTAAAATAATCGAATCCTTGTCAAGTAAAGAAACTTTGGAATTTTTGTATTGTTTTATATTGAACTAGTATTGATTACGCCGTCCAATTTTGCTACTACTATTTGTTTAAATCATAATTGGAAAAATTAAATACGCTATTTTATATAATTTTGAATTTTAATGAGAAAAATTTAGTAAAAAATAAATTAAAACTTACTCTCTTTAAAAGATATTCGTGTTTATCTTTTAATACTCTTTTTTGTTTTCACCTAAATGCAAGTCTAAACATAGCATAAAAGGTTGCAACTCAAACTAGTTAACTGTTAATCTCAAAAACCTCTACCTGCTTCTCATCCTCTTCGTCTAACCCTTGGCAAAGTTGCAACTCGGCTCTCTGTCATTCCAGGTTGGTCTTTCTCCTTCTTCCCACGATCTCTCTCTACTTATATACTTATATACATGGATATATATATGTATACGTATATATGCATTTAGCCCTTTCAATAAATATATATGTATACTTAGATATATCCAATCAATCATATATACATCTGCATATTGGATCCCTTCATAAAATACCCAGATCCGTCATCCCCGTTCTCTGCCCATGGCCCCATCCAGACTTTTCCTTTTGGGGCTTTTTATGTCTTGGATTCATTTCTCCTATTCCGATCCGGGTTTGGGTTGCCCTCGGACCAATACCTCTCTTCTCAACTTCACCTCACACTTCACCATGGTACAGCACCAGCTGCGCGGTCTGCTCTCCGTCATTGATGACTGTTCTTTTCGGGTTTCCCAATTTGACATGCTCTCCGGCTACGAAGTCCACTGGTGGGGCGCCGCTGGTGATGATTTCCATAATCTCACCAACGGTTTCCTCATTTCCGATTCTAGCCTCAATCAGACTTACAAAAATGACAGCTTTATTGTTCATTTGCGGAAAAATGTAACGTGGAGTCAAATTAAAGTTCTTGCAGTTTGGGATATCCCCACAGCTTCTAATTTTGGCCACATTTTGTTGAGTAATTACTCTGTAAATGGCGGAGTGAGTTTCTCAAATAACGAGCAACCCACTATGTTCGAAAATTGTAAAGTGTTGTCTGATAATTATCGAATTAGGTGGAGTTTTAAGGAGGGGGAGGATGTGATTGATATTGGTTTGGAGGCTGCAATAGGAATTCAGAGTTATATGGCTTTCGGGTGGGCAAACCCCAATAGTTCCAGTTCTTTGATGGTAGGTGGTGATGTGGCCATCACAGGGTTTGAGGAGAATGGAATGCCATTTGCTCACGATTATTACATAACTAAGTATAGTGAGTGTATGATCAATGAGGATGGGACTGTTCAGGGTGTTTGTCCGGATACTATGTATAAAGCTAGTGATCCCGTCGGGCTGGTGAATAATACAAAGTTGGTTTATGGGCAGAGGAAGGATGGAGTATCATTCATTAGATATAGGAGACCATTGCAGTCTAATGATAGCAATTATGATCTGAAAGTTGATCCCATGGAGAACATGATTGTCATATGGGCAATAGGGCTCATTAAGCCTCCTGATAGTTTACGCCCTTTCTATCTTCCTCAGAATCATGGTGGGAGTTATGGTCACTTGAGGCTTAACATTTCAGAGCATGTAAATGATTGTTTAGGGCCACTGGATGCTAAAGATAAGGAGGATCAAGATCTTGTCATTGCGGATAAAAAGGAGCCACTTGTTATATCAACTGGTCAGGCATTGCATTACCCAAATCCCCCGAATCCTTCTAAAGTTCTTTATATTAACAAGAAGGAAGCTCCTCTTCTGAGAGTAGAGAGGGGTGTGCCAGTGAAGTTTTCAATACAGGCTGGACATGATGTGGCACTATATGTTACATCTGATCCTGTAGGTGGGAATGCAACCTTGAGAAACATGTCGGAGACTATATATTTTGGGGGTCCAGAAGCAGAAGGTGTACAATCCAGTCCTGCAGAATTGGTCTGGGCCCCTGATAGAAATACACCAGATCTTGTTTACTATCACTCTCTTTATGTACCAAAGATGGGCTGGAAAGTTCAAGTGGTTGACGGAGGTTTGCCGGATATGTATGATAACAGTGTTTCTTTGGATGATCAGCAAGTTATGTTTTTCTGGACACTGTCAGAGAACTCAATATCTATTGCAGCTAGGGGCGAGAAAAAAAGTGGTTATCTGGCAATCGGGTTTGGTCGTGGGATGGTAAACAGCTATGCTTATGTGGGTTGGGTTGATGACAGTGGTAAAGGAAGGGTGAACACCTATTGGATTGATGGAAGGGATGCTTCAGATGTGCATCCAACTAAGGAGAATTTGACATATGTGAGATGCAAATCTGAAAATGGCATCATCACGTTGGAGTTCACCCGTCCTCTAAATCCATCTTGCGATCGGAATACAAGGCAAGAATGCAACAACATTATTGATCCTTCAACTCCTTTGAAAGTTATCTGGGCTATGGGTGCTCAATGGTCTGATGACCATTTGAGTGTGAGAAACATGCATTTCGTAACAAGCAAGAGGCCAATGAGTGTGCTGCTAATGCATGGTTCTGCAGAAGCAGAGGAGGACTTGCGACCTGTTTTAGCTGTACATGGGTTTATGATGTTTCTTGCTTGGGGTATTTTGCTTCCTGGCGGAATCCTGGCAGCTAGATACTTGAAGCATGTGAAGGATGACAGTTGGTTTCGGATTCATGTTAACCTGCAATACTCAGGATTAGCTATAGTTTTCCTTGGTTTTCTGTTTGCTGTTGCTGAGCTCCGGGGTCTAACTCTCAACTCATTGCATGTTAAGTTTGGAATGCTAGCAATATTGCTGGCAGTAGCACAACCGGTGAATGCTTACTTAAGACCTAAGAAGCCTGCTAGTGGAGAGGAGGCTTCTTCAAAGAGACTCATATGGGAACATACTCACATTATAGTTGGGAGATGTGCTATAGTTGTTGGAATTGCTGCTCTTGTAAGTGGGATGAAACATTTGGGAGAGAGGTATGGTGATGAAAACGTTCATGGCCTAAGCTGGGCTCTGATAGTTTGGTTCTTGATAGGTGCTTTAATTGTAATTTATTTGGAGTATCGTGAGAGTTGTAGAAGGCGAGGCAGAATATCTGGAAGAAGCAATTGGGTGTTGGGTAATGGTGAAGAGGAGGATATTGACCTCTTGAGCCCAAGTCGGATGATGACAGACAAAGAATCACATATTTCTGAAAGAATGGAGGTTCAGCTAGAACCATTGAGCAGATAGAGACACCTCCTCACTGATATATTTGCTAGTTATCTTATATTGTTTTGAAATATATACTCATGCAGAGGTGTGAGGTTTCATCCTCTTGTTATGACATTCTCCTCCCATGTTTTTGATTCTGGAGAGCACATAGTCTGCAGCATTCATCATGTATACTCGGCAAATTCATTAACTTAGTGAAAACACATCATTATTCTTTGATGTCTGTAGAATTAATATTTTAGTTCTCACAGAAGAAAAGGGGGAAAGATTAAATTTTTGGTCTATTTACACTCTTCTTTTTAGATATAAATATTTAATAATTCATTTAGCATATAATAATGTAGTACATTTACAAATGAGTATAATAAGCCGTATCTTAGTCTTAAAACTATGATTTGGATTTATATTCTACCTAATATTTTATACATTACTATGTTTCTTTATACGTATTTTTAGGCCAGCGTTTTGGACATTATTTTTACAAAAAAATTAACTATACTTGTAATATTAAGTGTCAAAAGTTACGATCCACTATTTCATCAAATATTATGCTTGCAAATAAAGCCTATCTTAAATGGAGGGCAACAGCAAACTGATGAGGTTTTTTATACCGAACCTTCGTAATATCTTGAAAAGCATCCAACTGTAGATTCCTGTAAACCGATTGTAGAACTTTTTTGTGAGAAACTGTCCAATCACTATGCTTGTTTTACAAAATTCTAGAGACGATGATTTAAATGGGATTTTTGCAGGCATTCACCCTTTTTTATGTTGGACGAAATGGATGCGGCATCAGATAATTTGCTAATGCTAGCATTTTTTTTTTTTTGTTCTTTTGTTTTTGTTTTCTCAAACCAGTGATTTGCAATTGTTGGCTATATTATTATGATTGTAAAGCAAAAAACTTGTGGTGATAAACAGGAATAATACATCTATGAACTTACTGTCCATACCATTCTCTCCTTTTTGAAATTTGTCTACTTTCAATAAAATTGGATTCCATAACCATTACTATCAGCACTAACATTTCCCAGTCACTAATGACTCTGTAATAAATAGTGGTAACTCTAACAAAATATACATATGGATCTTGAAGGGAGTGCATATGTACATATATGATTAGATACAGTGTGATCCAGATACATGTGTCAAATATCAATCAACATTCGCTAAACTAGAAACCAGCCAGGGATTATCTTCCAAAGTAGAATACCTCAAAAGTGGTGGTGCATGCAAAAACCTGTACATATTGAGAATGTTATAAAATAGTGCATTTCATAACACATCTTTCTCATGCACAGAAAGAATGGCAGTCCAAGAGTAAAGTTTTTTTCTTTGTTTTTTCCATCTTTATTATTTACTTGGCATGTTTCTCATATTAAATAGAACCTTTGAATTTTTGGGGGGTTTATTGGTTTAGACTTTATAACTACTGCACTTCATTTGTGTAATTGTAACCAACAACTGGAAAGGAACAACGAAAAAGTAAAATATTCGACACAGAAGCTTGGAAAAGAGAACATTTGTTATGATCAAGGAATTTTCTGGTACAATATTATTTGGGGTGTCTTTCTTTTTTCAGAAAAAGCAAAATGTGCGTGAATGCCCTTCAATTTGTACTACCACTTAAGCCTCCAAATTGGTTCCATTAATCCTCTCTTTCTCTGTTCCTACAAGAAAAAAAGACAAAATTAACTAAAAAAAATAAAAAAATCAAACTGTCTCAAGTGTTGGATGGAAGTAGAAGAAGAAAAAGATGACGACTTGGGTGAGTTGTGTGCAGAAATTCTTGAGAATTGGACGTCTCCCATTTACTCTGACTTGGCACACAGCTCTTTTCACCAAAATCCCTTCTCCCTGCACCATCACCAACTTAGCACTGCATATGATATTCAAAGAGTTCAAGAAGAAGTAGATATATATGGTCCGCAATTATCATTACATGCTAGCCAACCCCACCAATCCTTATCTTGTACTAATGTGGAAATGAAAATCTCAACGTCCAAACCAAAGTATGAAGATTCTACAGAGGATTTTGAGTCGGAGCATAAAGAAGACAAAAGAATGAAGGCCCTTAAAACAACTTATGAGAAAGGCTCCAAACATGAACAAGCTGAGAAGAGCAATGCTAGTGTGTGCATGGATCAGCCAATCATCCCAGTGTTGGTTGCCGACACATTTTTCGATACACTGCTTGGACATGTCGTGGATGGCATTGACATAGCAGCTTTGAATAAGGTAAAAGAGGCAAAGGCATGTGATGAGGCCGGAGATAATTTAAGGATAATTTTTAATAAGAATGATGCTGGGGCAAGCACTGTTTCAACAAAAAATGAAAAAGAACTAGAGAAGCTCAATTCTGGTCAGATATCATCAGGGTTCAAGGTCTGTTCTCATTTTGCATATTCCTTTTTGCATAGTAAAATCTGCGTAAATATTGTGTGTTTCATGGATTTGTGTGTGTTTACTTAAACCATGATTTTGAAGTAATCAACTCTATTGCAATTTACTTGTTTACACTACTCCTGTTGAATTGTTGCTTTGAACTGGACAAGGGAAAACATGTGGAAGATAGATATTTTCAAGTGATGAACGCAGGTTTTCGAGCAAGTTATATACCAGGCCAAGTAAAGATTTGTTTCACTTATTAGTAAAAGAATCAATGAACCTTAATACTTATCTTATTGTTATTATTATAATTTCTTTTTTGCTGCTGCACCTTTCGATCTATTGCTTACATCTCACAAATGAGATGTAAATTTAGAACTTTTTTCTTGTTTCTGAGAAAAAAGTAATACAGTTCTCCTCATTTTTGGCAGTGTAATTTCCCCATGGCAGACAGAACGCTTAAAGGATCTCCTGTTTCTGGTGAAAATAGAAGAATGCCTGCTACAAGCACTGCAGCGCCCACAGAGATTAGCTGTTCTGAACATGGTTTTGTTGCCAAATTAAGATTTATGCTTCCCTCAAACAAGTAAACTCTTTGCTAACAACAAGCTTAATCAACAATTTACACAGATTTTTTCGTTTGCTGACAATCCTGTAGTGTGTGATCAACGCAGTAAAATGCTAAATACAGCTATGTATCATCTCTTAGTCCCCCAGTTCTGCTTCTGCCTAAATGTTTGAGATTATTCACAAATCTATAAAAAAAAAAAAAAAAAAAAAAAAAAGAGAGACTGAAGGACATAATACTAACCATCAGCAGTGTATTTTCCTATTTGATCTCATATATTCTACATTTCTACCCCTCCCTTGAACTATTATCAGGAAAATATTTGATATGAACATTGATAATTTTGGAGAAAAATTGTGGAGAAACCCTGGTGTGGACATGTCAGACTTCTTTAACTATGGGTTGGACGAGAAACAATGGAAGGATTATTGCAAACTGATGGCAAGTATCATCCTTGTAACCTCTGTATCAAGACATTTGGAAAGAGGCATATAATGGTTTGCTTTCTTTTTGCCTTTTTCCTTTTTCTAGCAAGCGCAAGTCCAAGTAAGAAGTTCTGGACAAAGTAAAATAAGTGCAGTTGAAAGCAGACAGTTACAGAAGGTAACTATCTTACTGGCCAAAAAGAGGAAAGGAAAAAAAGTCGAGGTCTATATCCTCTCCAGTTTACAGCACCATGCTACTTTCTTTTCTGGTTACTGCATATCTAAATCTATTTATCTTACTAAGCAAAGTGGAAAAGTTGGAACAAGAAAAGAATCACACGTTCTCCTTGTTTTCTGTCTTTTGCTTACATTTTGGACTTGTATTTGCTGCATCGGTTAGAAATTCCAGCCACATCTCTACTGAAAAATAATCTGCTCATGAACCACGACTCCTTCTGTTGTGTTTTCAGCTCATAGTAGATCGAATAACATCAATTTGTTTCATTAGTCTTCTGAAGCCATTAAACAAACCAACATAATGTGTTTATTGTTTCTTAGAATCATCATCTTATTTTAAATTTATTCTTTGTGTTGTGTACTTCAGGAAGGGGCAATGGGTGAAGTAAAATTGGACAGGGGAATTGATGAACGTCTTCCTTTCGTAGATTCAAAGGATCTAAGTTTCTATGATTCAGATGTCATCATTGAGGTACTAAGTTGTCTGCTGTTTCGAAACTAGACTTTTTCTGTGTTCTGATATCATGCTGAATCAGTGGGAAAAAAATTAATTTGTTAACAGATAGTCATGCGTGAATCTTTCTATGAGAATGAGCTCAGAAGAGAGTATATCAAAGAAGATGATGTATTGATAGATGCAGAAGGTGCCAAACCTCTTTCTGATAGCGGAAACACACAACACATAAACTGTAGGATGATCAATGGAGACAAGTTCTTGCCTTTTCCAATGGATAGCTATTCAGCTGAAGATAGGTATTGGTATTTTCTTGCTTCTGATTTAAGTTATATTAAAGCATGTCCTGAATAACTTAAAAGTTCACCAATCTGGTGACTGTAGAGACAATAGACAGCGGAAAAAAGAGCAGAGCCAGAAGAATGATGATGCCCATTTGATAAAACCGTCAAGGAAAAGGAAGACTGACTTTTCTGAAAATAATTACATTGTACGCACCAACACACACGAAAGAATTGGGGCCGTGAACACACACAGCAAAACTCTTGATTATAGGAAAATTAAGCAGGGCTACCAGAGTAGCTCTGGCAAAGAAATGGTAAGCCTCCACTACTCCTATGGATTTCCGCATTATCTATTTAGAAGGGCAAATAGCCCACAAGCACAAATTCCACTTTTTATAGGTCCAAAAATTATTTAACAAAATAATCCATCTTTTTCCGACTTATTGGTTTGTAATGAAAAGTATAGGGTTTTGACAAGAACTAAAAAATTTAACATTCTTTACAATGTTGAAGAGTCTGTTTACGTGATCTTTCTATAAAAATTAGAAAAATTCCTCTTCTTCAGGTTAAGTTAATGGGTTCTCATGAGATGGTAAAGCATCATTCTTCCAGAAGTCAAAGAGAACATTTCCTAAGCCATGTCGGTCAAAGAAATCAAAAGAGAGTTATGTTCAATCTGGGGCATCAGACAAACCATCACAAGTTGGATATAAACTTGGCCGAGTCCTTGTGTTCTCCAAGGGTAGAAGCTGTTAAGGAGAAAATGGAGAATTATGCGTCTGAGAGAGTACAGAAGGAATCTGCCAGAGGAATTATCCCTACAAAGAGCCATAACTCAGAGATTAAAATGGAAGTTGAAGGTCTAGTGGGCATCAATATTGAAGAGGATCCCGAAAAGCTGAAGAGGAGAAGCGAGAGGTTTAAGCTTCCTTTGCCATTTCTGAAGAATGTAGTTGTAGATAAATCAATGGAGAGTGAAACAAACAGACTTCTTCTACAGGATACAGCTACTATGGACTCAGATATCAAAGATCAACGTTCAACTCGGAGAAGGAAGTGGACAAGCAGCTAGGTTGTATATATTGGACATGTTTTTGATAGCTTAAACTATATTTTATGCTTTATGCAGTGCCACTAATATCCTGCATCTATCTTGGTTATTAGCATCCTGATTGGGTATATTGTCCTGCACACAGCTAGTGCAGTAGCAGCATTCAGCAACCTGTGGTGTCGCTGCTCCATTGTCATCCCTATCTGCATTAACTGATGTAGTTTGCAGTAGGAACACAAATAGAACTTTTCCAGTAAACTCCATTACACAGTGGTCAAGACTGCAGTTTCCAATGTCCTCAGTTAAATACGGAATGTGTAGTTCTACAATTTTAACATACTATCTACGATGGTGTTTAATAATGGCACACTCAAAGCCATAGACAGGTATAATTTATAAAGTTAATCGTCTTTCAGTCTTTCCGATGTATCAAAAGCTCAAACAAGCTGTTGTGCTGGCTAACATATAAATGGATGCAAAACAGCATGCCACTATCAGAAACAATGCAAAGGCTTTTCAAAAGCTTATATTAATACACAAGTGCATACACATAAAGAAGTGTATTTCTTTCTGCTGTCTGTCAAGGTTACCAGTTGTCGAAATGGATATATTTTGTTCCCTCCGCATCTACAACTAATCAAATATCTCAATATTTTCTGGGGAAATTTCTCTGACAGTTAATTCTTTTGTGGCCTGCCCAATATACAGCATGGCTGAACATTCATGTTTAGTTAGTGAAGCACCTAAATTGTGTAAAACAAACAAGTACGATCGCCACTTCAACCTATAACTTCACCTTGTTGCCAAGCAAAATGGGCATGCAAATTTTCTAATCCAGATAGAAGGAAAAAGCATCTGCATGTTGGGATACAGAGAAAAGCATATGGAAACTAATCCTATCACCAAAACTTCCAAGATTTACGATCTGATTCAAGGAAAAACTATGCTTATTCATATTAAACAAGCATAGAATGAGGAGAGAACTGAACATTCAACAGAAATTGATATAACTTGATGTTCGTACTGATAAGGAGATAGGAAAACACAATGTTACAAACAACACACTGTTGCTTGCCGAAACTCATAGATCCAAAGAAAACAAAGAAAAGATATTTAAAAGGAAAATAAAGAAACTCTCAGAACAGAGACCGCTTTGAAGCCTTTTTCCCCAGGATTGCCTCCCAGACCAAAGGCAAGAAAGGTCCTTTCTTATCCAAATATTCCCTAACTGATTTCTCCTCGATGAAAAATCCCTTGCGCCTCATTGCCCCGATCACATTCTGAGCCTCTTCCAGATCTTTCTCCCTGCAGTACCCATCAACCAATCCCGTGAAAGTTGCCAAATTCGGGGAATGTCCAGCCTCCAACATTTCAATAGTAAACCCATACGCATCCTCCAACCTCTTCCCACTACACAGCCCCCGAATCAAAACCTGATAACCGAACGCATTCGGAACCACCCCATTACTCTGCATTTTCTTAAAAATTCTTACTGCATCATCAAACTTGTGTGCCTTGCAGAAGCCCTCCACCACAGCAGTGTATACGACCACCTCCGGAATCGTGCCTTTCTCACGCATTAATCCAAACAGCTTCATTGCCTCTTGCACCAGCCCATCTTTACACAAACCATCAAGCATAGCCACAGCATTAGGAATCAACCCCGTCTCCTTCATCTTCTTAAATATCTCATCCGCATCCTCTGGAGGCGATAGAGGCTCCATATTCTCCGCTTTCTCGGACTGAATATTTTTATCTCCTGAGTCGGTTTTAGGGTTTTCCAGTTTGGGATCAAACCCAAGCTTGAACCTTTCCAGAAAATCAGCATCAGTTTCGCCCCTAAATGAATTTAGGTTTTCATTTTCCTGACCACGATTAGACTTCGGAAATCGAGGGCTTCGAGAAGGATAAGATTGCCTTCTCAAGGGCCTATTCGGAATAGGATCCGGAGGGTAATCGGAACGACCTACGCCATCGTCAATAGAGGAGAAAGAGCGTATATTTCGCAACAGATGACCTGTGGAAAGAGAGCGAATTTTAGTTCTGAGGGTAGTGGACATCTGAAAATGTGAAGATGATAGGATGAGAAATTATTGTTTCCTCATACGTTGTTGATAATGAAACTGGAATTGAAATTTGGGACCCGAACCCGCTAAAGGGAAATCCAGCCCTATTTTCGCCGGCGAACGGCGCAAGAGTTGATACTGAATTGTTTCTGTGACCAAAACTAGAGATACAAAGTGGTATAGCTACTTAGAGAATTTTTTGCATTTTCGTCAACAACTCGGGCCCATTTCAATTTTAGCCTCAATACTTTAAAATTTTCCACATTTGATCTCATAATTTGGAATTTTGATTTCATTTAGGACATTTTTTATCATCATGTACTTTTTGCCCCAACTTTATCTTTATATAAATCATCGTATACTTTTGCCAAAAGTTGTTTTTTTTTTTTTTAAAAAAATAAAATAAAAAATTCAACGAAAACTGCATAAAATCTCAAAAAACACTTTAGATCACAGCACACATTAAAAACCTTCAAATATAATTTTTTTTTTTTTGGAAATTAAAGAGCTTTAGACATTTTTTGCTAATATCTTAATTTCTTAAAAAAATATAATCTTACAAAAATAAACTTTGGAAAAGATTATCTATGTTTGAATTCAATTCCTGCAACCACTTCAAAATGTGATCCTTAAAGTAAAAGCAACAATATAGTTTATTCTATGAGAATGATGGATGTAGCAATTAACAGTTCACTCTCCAACTTATCTTAATTTTTTAGTTGGTATCTCAACTTAATTATCAATACTCCAAATGCATTTTTATGCTACAAGTTTGATTAATATAGTACTTTTCTTCAATTACTTCTAGCTTAATCAATATATCTATAACTCCAATTTTGTCATCAAATGAGATGATTATTTGCACAAGGGCATTCTAGTCACTTTTGATGGCTCCTTATGTGAGATTGATCAATTATATGTAAGTAAATAATCAATTTAATATAAACTTTTAAAATAAATAAGGGACACTTGAATATAAGAATTCATAGTAGTATTTAGTTATAAATAAGTATTTACACATATACTTAGACGTGTATATATGTATTTTATTGGGTACATACTTTTAATTAATGTATTTGTGTATATTATACATGTATATGTATATTTAAATAGACAAAATTATATAAATAAATATGTAGTTGTTTTATATGTATAAGTATACTTTATGTGTTTGAGTATATCTATTTATGTACGTGTGTATTTATATACAATATAAATATATTTATATATATGTCTGCTGTGTTTTAGTTTGCATACACACACACAACTATATTTATTGTTGCACAATATAAATATATTATTTTATATATTTTGTAGCTATAAAATAATAATAATTATAATAAGCATAGTAAATATAATTATGTGTGTATAGATTACGTGCATACAAATAAGTGTATTATATATATATATATATGTAATTTATAGAATATTTTACTATATTTTCAATTATACATTTATGTTTATGTGTACATATGTATACAAATATACTTATGTATGCATATTATGATTTGCTGACGCATTTTGGGACAAAGCTATTGTAATTTAATTGAGGGTCGAAATTGAATTTTAAAAAATAACGAGGATAAAAATGTTCAAGAAAAAGTTTCAAATATGTATCAAAACGAAGGTGCTTTCAACTTTTGGTATATATATATATATATATATATATATATATTGATCAAGTAGAATTAAAAGCAGCATATGTGTGTACATTACTGAATCACTTTTTTTAAACTAAAAGCTCAAAAGTACTTTCTTTTTTAAGTGTTTCCAAACACTTATATGAGTTGGTTGCACAAATATGCAAAATATTTATTTTCTTCATAACAAATATGACAGAAGTGCGACGGCTCTAACTTTTCTTTATTTATTTTAGACTTCATTTTTCAATAAGATCTATGTGCATTTTCTCTATTGTGTGCTCGAACTCTTAATTTCCTTGTGCTTTGCATAGATGATCTACTTATATATATGTAAACTCTTGACTTTGACACTGAGAATGCACATGAGATCTTGAGCCCCGGAATTTAACAACATGCAAGACGCCAAGGGGAGGACTAACAAGAATAGTGCAGATCAATAGCCGTGAGAATTGTCCCTAACGTGACCTATCACCTCTATTGCAAGACTTGCCTTCTGGAGCTATGGTATTACAAATCACTCAAGATGCTTTGTTAACTTTGATAGAAGATGCCTAAAACAAGAGTTGTACAACTTAAGTGATGCCATCTATTGCAAGATTTTTGTACCATATTATCTAAGTGCGCCCTAACATAGTTTAATTAATTGCCTACATGTAGTGTTACCAACCTTAGCGGTTGACCAACTTTTCTTATCTTATTTCTCAATCAACAAGAAATACCCAAAGACTGCTTTGCCTAAAGGGATGAAAGCCATTGAGGTACTATGTCCAATGTTACTTTTAGGCGGTGTAAAGGTGCCTCATACCAATCAGGAGCTATTAGAAACTATTGTGCAACAAAACCTTTGCTATGGGAGATTCAAAAAATCTATCATAGGAAAACCTCCTAGCACATTAGAGGAGTTACAGTACAGAGCTAAATAAAATTTTGCATAGGGAAAATCGCAACATTGTGTTAAAAAATGGCCCTCAAAAGAAAGCATAGAGAGGAAGAAATAATTCAGGTGAAGAAAAAGGAAGAAAGTCATCACGTGCCCCCCATTTACTATCTTGTTTCGCACATCCTAAATGCTCTAAAATTTTAGTAGTAGTTGAGCAACATGGATTATTTCAATGTCTAACACGGTAAATGATAATCCAAAGATACTAAAATTGGATAAGTATTGTAATTTTCACCATGATAGAGGATACACTACCGAAGAGTGTCACCATCTTAAAAATGATATAGACAAATTGTTACAGAAAGAATACTTGAAAAAGTTTATTCAAAGGCTCGCAAAAGTGACTCACAACAATTAAAGACCTCGGGAGCTCGAGGTCAATCAATTGAGCTGCTAAAAAGAGTTAGTAGGAGAACCCTTGAAATGTCCCCATGGAAAGAGTCATCGCCATTATCTCGGAGGTCCAACAAGCGAAGACTCCTTTATTATTAAGGCGCTCCTTGGGGTGGCTAAAAGAGTCATTCACAAGGCCTAAGCATGTATTTCAACTTTAGGAACTGCAAGAAGAGATTTCATTCAATGACTAAGACCTTGATTTGCAGAGTAGGCAATATAGTGATGGGCTAGTTATTTGGGCCACTCTGAATATATCATTTTGTACAAAATAAATTAATTTTTTTATAAGATTTTTAATTTATTTCCTTCCATTTAGAATGTGATAAGTGATAAGTATGACACGTGGTAGCTGACTAGTCTGCTCTATCTTGCCAACAATTGTGCCGGTCAACTACAACCTTTTAATAATTATAAATAGACCCATCAGAATGCATAATTAATTAATTCATTCTTATCTCTATACTTCTCTTCCTGCATTTAGTGTTCTCAGAGAACTCATAAAATACTTGGTTGTTTTGTTGAGTTTGAGATTCGTAGTACTAATATTTCAAGAGCGGTGAGTGTATTTTGGAGACGATAGTTTTGAGTATATTAACACTAATACAAGACAATTTTATTTTAAAAATAAAAAGTTCAACTATTATGTGGACTTTAATTTCTAATGTTAGCAGTTCAAAATTTCAAAAATTATAGAATACACCTTATATTTTCTCTCTCTCTATATGTATTTATATATAGCCAAATGAGATGTTATTAGTGAGTATCTTTCATTTGACAGAATAGAAGATGTTCACGTGGGCATGTTGCATGTTCATTGTTATTGTTCTAAAAGTTCAATTAGATGCATATCAGTGTATGGTGTCCATGAGAGAAAAAGTAGAAGGATTATCTACAATATTTTTCTATACTGATATACATAAACAAAAAGAATGAACGGTGGTGAGAACTAAGGGGTTGATGAGAATTAAATGGAAAGAAAGAAAAAAATAAAAAGCAGGAAATCCGGGCAGTGCTTGAAAAGTAGAGACAGCAACAGACAAGTCTGGACTTCAAATGCACGCATGCATGCCCTTTCAAACCAAAACCTACTGTACTACACTAGTAATATATATATATATATATATATATATATGTATATATTCACCTTTCTTTATGTAGGAGTATTGCTTATTATGCATATCTGTATGATACTATAATATTATAATGCGAGCCCAGTGCCCATCAAATTCAACAGCTACCCCGCGCGGCTTTCCTTTAGTTTTGTGTTTCACTACTATATATATATATATATATATATATATTGATTTGAGGAGTTGTAACTTGTAATACACATGACAACTTGTTTTTCCAACAAAAATCCAACTCACCAATCACCATGCTTTTGTTTGTTGCTGCTGACAATCAACTACTACCAATCTTTTTTCTTTTGATAGATATCGGCTGCTGCTATCTTCGTTCACACACTCACTAATAAGGAACAATAGAAAAGATGAAACATTGTGTGCACATACTCGCATATAATACTACTGGATTATTACCTAATTGCTTTTTGGTGTCCATTTAATATTTGTCCCTTTGATGGCTTCCAAAGGCTCAGGTCAATAATGCTTAATTTCCGTAAGGGGTATAAAAATTAAAATTTCAAAGATAAATTTTTGAGTTGAGCATGTTTATATGTTTATCTAGTTATATTTCTCTCATTTGATGTGAGTTTTAATTATATATATATATATATATATATATATATATATGTATGTATATCTCATGGGATTTCTGTTCATTTTTCATTGTTCATTTTTGACATCACCTCTATAATCAATAATCTCATGGGATTTCTGTTTATGACAGACGTGGAACAACTAATTATTAGTTGAAGGAATACCTAATCGATTTTCTTATCAATTTCGCACTTGAAAGAACCTTAAATTATAATTGTATGAAATTGACAGCTCTGTGACTGTCCAACTCCATTTGAAATATAATTATAAACAAAATTAGGTTATCCTTACATTCATAACTTCAAGGATTACTAGAAAGTCACATCTTAGGCCTGTAATGATGGTTGTTAGGGATGTAACATTTGATGATAATCCATATTGCTGAAAAAAACCCCAAAAGAAAATTGGTGTTTTAATAATTCTTCATAAGTTAAAAAAAGAATATCTCAAAGAAATAGAGAAAATAACTTGAACACCACATGCAGAGAATGAAAAATCTTAACTCCTAGGTTTCATACAAATTATTTGAGACCGGAATTAACATGTCATCTAACGTGAGTATAATTTATTCACTGTAAATAAGAATTAATCATGAGAAAAAAATTCACCAACACCGTGTGCATTAGTATATATAATATAGTTTTTACTTTTGACTGCTTATAAGATTAAATAAATGAATGATAATTATCTGATGTATATCACTAAAATTAAGAAAAAAATCCTATTTAATGATAGGTGCCCCCACCCCCGCCGGGTTAGGGGGAGGGGTGGTGGTGGTGGTGTGTTTTAATTATAAGCTAGCTAGTGCCCGGGATGGTGGATGGTAGAACAAGTGCAAGCTTGTGTTGCTGATTGGATGGAGCATCAAAGAAATAGTGTTAACACATGGACCCAACCCCCTGCATCTGCATGTCCAAAAATGGTGGTTGGCCAATGCTAATCACCTCCGACAGTGCGAGCCAGCTGATAATTAATGCACTCGTGGCGGAATTACCATTTATATGTAATTTATTTGGAGTTAGTTACCCAACTAGCTTCTTGATTATCAAATGTCTTCATTTTAATTTATGAAGAAAACGTTAATTAAACAGTAGCATGCAAATTAATAATGTATTGTATTGACATTCTTTAGATAATATCATTCTAATAATTTTTTATAAAAAAATGAAAAGAGTATATTTTATTTTTAAAGAGACAGAGGTTGGCTCCTAGGAATCTATTCTAGCTATAACTAGCACTCCTTTAATTTTTCTTTATATATACCAGAAACCCTTTTGCTTTGTTTCTTTGTCTCAACTCATACACCATTCATCACAGACGGTACAACAAAAAAGAATCTGTCATTCATGGTTGTCTATCCTGCAGTTCCAATAACAAAATCCATTTCTGTGTACCCAAAAGCTTATTTTGACCCCCCCCCCCCCAAACCCTCACTCTGTCTAATTTAGATAAACAGTGTCCAACTCTTATGTACATGGTTTTATTCTACAAATTCTCTCACCAAGATTTATGCTTTGATTCTGTTTTTAGCTGGCTTAAACCCAGCTTGGAAGCCACACTTTCGATTTGGTATCCAGCTGCAGGTAGGCTGAGCTTGAACTGTCTAGATCCTGATATGATGGGAAGCTAAATATATGGAGCAACAATGCTGGTGCAGTTCTTGTTCAGGCTGTAACTCAAGTTAAAATTTCTGATCTTGGAGATCTTTCTATCTACAATGATTTCTTTGAGATTTTGGTTTGCAAGCCACTTATTACTGATCACTGAAATGCCTTTGGTTGTTGCCCAGGTCAGAAGTTGATTAATAGCAATTCAAGATCGAAAATTTAAATTACTATCATTTAATTTATGCATAAATACATGTCTCTACTAGCTAGTTCCTATACGTTTAGAAAGTCACTAATTATGGGGTTTTAGTCTTTTTTTCCTAAGAGTCAAGTACTGCATGGAAACCTAATGCTTAATTGTTCTTTTCTTAATCAAAACGCAGTTAGGGTTACATCTGTGTTTTATCTGAGAAAGCATAATAATCTTTCATTACGCGGTTCCCTGATCTTCAACTTCAACACTACGTCTTTGTTCCTGTAGTATGCACACTTGATCTGTTAGACTACATATGAGTTTCGCATCATAACATTTCAATTTATGCGGCACGTTTGTTGCTTTTTTTTTTGGTTTTAATATAAGCTCAACATAAGCAAACTCGTCTCTGGTATTCCCTCCCAAATGCAGTTTCTAGGACTCGATTTTCTTTTTCAGTCTCTCTTTTGAAAGTATTTAGTTATAACAACATGATAGATGCTGAGATAGATATACGTCGTATCTGTTTCTTTTACGTTTCAAATTAATACATATAATATATATATATATATATATTTAGGTGACGAAATTTGATTGTGGAGGCTACGCCATTGGCATTGGTACAAGTCATTCTCTATTTGATGGCATATCAGCATTTGATCTCAAAGTCAAGGACGTTCTCAGCTGCATAAACCAGTGCATGAAAGAGGGACCTTGGTGGTGGATAAGGATTCGAGTGGTACAAACCCATATCCAACATCAATTGATTATTTGTATCAACTGATAAGGCAGACAACTCCTGTTGATCAGAATCAATAAATTAGTCTTGTTATCAAGACCTTTCATCTGAGCACTGGAATGATTGAAAACCTGAAGAAAAAGGTTTTTGGGGGAGAAAAGAGACGAGCTAATTTCTTGTTCATCCTTTGAATTACTTGCAGCTCACCTATGGAAGGTTTCCGTCTATGCCTTTCTTTCTTTTCTTTTCCTTTTCCTATATATTTTGTTTAATTATTTCAAACTCATTTTATGTCCCTTTCCATTTCTTTGTTTTGTTCAAACGGACAACATGTGTCTGGAGTCCACATAACACATACAGACACGATAAGAAATGCATGCCTCCCAACGGGTCTAGTCTTGCAACTAACCACATGCAGTTACGCAGGAACAGGAGAACTATTTATTACATGGTTCCCTGAGTATTTGAGGCCCTTGCCCCATGCCTGAGACCTTAGAGTTAATAGTCATATATGCTGCATTAGGATAATAATTAAGGCGGACAAGAAATAGAATAGTAATGGCTAGTTTAATTCCTTTATGTTTTGTTTTCTTTTTCTAATCAAAAAATCTCTTGAATTTAAATTGCAATAAAATTCCAATGAAACTTTCTTGTTAGCATAATCAAATTGGTCGTCTGCTACTAAGTTAGTTCATGAAGTGGATTATCTTTCTTGCTCAGAAGATGTACATTCTGTTATTGATGCAATATTCTACATAATTCAAACCAAGAGCTCCGATAAACACAAAATTTCCACATTAATAGTTTTCGTGGTGTTGAATTTCCAATTTTTTTATTTGTTTTTCTTAAGGGGCAGAAGTTTCCTGAACTATGTTGTCAAAATATGGGCAAAATGAGGTGCAAGCCCTAATGCCCCTCACACATATATTGCGGATTCTTTTATTGTAATGGATTCGGAACTTGTATGTAATGTAGATTATGTCTCATTCATTGTATTATAATTTACTAAAAACTTGGGAAGCAGCTGTATCCAACTTTTGAGCATGCAAGCTGCATAAGGAATGATGCAGAATGTCTAAGAAGTTGACGTTTGTGCTCTTTCTCTACCTACTACCAGTATCAAATAACTATCCAAATGATAGCAAATTAATTAATTCTTCGGCAGTTTTTCATATATATTCCAAATTTTAGTTCACTTTTAGATCTTCTGTTTCAATTGTCACCATAAAAATTAATAGGTTTGATTGTTGTTGTTGCTGTAGGTGAGGACGAAAGCCCTTGGACTAGAAAGAGAGAGAAATGTGTGCTTACAGTTTGCGGTGGATGCAAGAAATAGGATGGTGACACTATTCCCAAAGGGTTTCAGTGGAAATGGTTACGTGCTTGCATCTGTTGTTTCAACAGCCGGAGAATTGGAGGAACACTGTCATGAATACATAATCAATCAAATCAAGGAAACTAAGAATTGCGTGACCCACAACTATGTCAACGCATATATTAAAGCTCTTCAAGGACCACAGGCCACTCTTCCTTCTTTGCCAGAGCTAACAGTTGTTTCTGATTGGACAAGGGTCTCTTTTCATAGGGTTGATTTCTTGGGTGAAGAAGCGACATACGCCTCCCCACTGCTTCCTCCAATCCTGTAGGTTGCTTATTTCATGCAAAATCCTAATGACTGTAGGGCCATCGATGTGAGAATTGGATTGCTCCCACGGATACAACCTGCCTTTTCACACCATTTCATCAACATAATCTAGTGCTGTTGCACGCATCTAAGATACCATATTGTACTCTCTCTTGCTTTTTCTCTCTTATTTGGTGGAAGCCCAATAGTCTATTTGATTACCATCAGTGTCAAGATATGGTTAGGAGTTTGCTCAAGAGTTAGTTTTTGATGATGATATTAAATTGATGCATAATACTACTTATTATGTTTCCACTAACATAATGCATAATACTAATTACTATGTTTCCACTACATAATGCACAATACTCATTACTATGTTTCCCTACCTAGTAAAATGTATCTTAAGCTTGTAAGCATCACTTTCTGTCAAAATCATATGGCATTCTGAAGTTTGTCTCTGTTTTCTTCTTGCTTTCTCGTTTCCACACGAAATTTGCCCATGTCCACTTTGCTATATATGGTGATCTAAAAGAGATGAGATCATTTGAAAATGAGAAAATTAACCAACTAGATCAGAAAACAAAACTAACTAGCATGGAAAGGAATAGTAACTTTAGTCACTCATAGACAAATTGCATATTAGCATGGAGAAGTTCGGACAAAAGACTTTTTCCTACATCTTTGTAGTCCATTTTTTCAACATCCAGAATTTATCTTCGAATATCGATTAAAACAGCAGATACTGAGTCTCTCCTCCAAAATCAACCTATAGATCACCATCATCCTGCAAGTATGCCAGACTATTATTAATGGAGAAAAATGCATAATTCCATAATTACTCAACAAATCAAACATGAGAACATGTAACTTTACTGTCGAGTTTATTGCGCGGGCTGATCAAGAATTGCTACGAGAAGGAAATAATACCTTCCTTTTCTCAGGGACAACAACCCTGCATGGGATTTGAAAGAGGAGAGTATGTTTTATTGTGGTTTCACCATTGTAAAGGAATTGCATAAATCAATCTGTTTCTTTAATTTTAGCAATCCAACAGTAAACAAATACTTGCTAAATGATAATAAGTAGCATAGGCCTGCAAATGGAGAGGATTCTCATTTAATCCATGCCATTAAGTTTCAAGGACATCTGTCATATACATTGGTCCTACAAAAAACCCTATTTGTGAGAAATTGGAGGATAGTTTCTAGAGGCTAACGGTCATAAAATCATTTCTAGCAGCAGGCTGGCCAACAAAAGAAATTGGATGAGTGTGGGGACCAAGTATAATGCAGTTTTTACAGTCTTTACTATTATTGTCCCTCCACCCCTATCATTGAAAAAGATCTGCACTCACGTCTGCAAGGTACCAACAACAAACCAACACAAAATTTGATATTCAAGTCATCTCTAATTTGTATCAACAGTACACAATCTACTTGAGGAAGTTAGTTTCTTTCTTCGTTCTTACTAAATAAATGCCATTTGCTTGTCTGATGAAGATCTAAAAGGGGAATAAGTGTTAAACCTAGTTCAATATAATCACGTTCCCATCAAAAAGAGCTATTTTTGACATTATGCTTGTTAATTGTAGAATTTGACTGAAGAAGGAAAAATGATTTCACTATGGCATGAAAAGCTAAACCACTTGATGAGGAATACAGAAACTGTGGGTCATGGATCCACCTTTGAAATAGAAGTTAGATTATACTCAGAAGCAGATCAGGTTAATGTCAAGACTGAGAACTTCTGAGATAAAATGTGCAGGAAAAGGAAAAATTAGAAGAACAAAAATAAGAACTTCTTTTGCGAGCTCATCAGAAAATGAAACTATCATGCATCACAAATATATAACCAAAAAAAATAGAACATAATGTTAAGGAGAGAAAACCCTAAATGTCTTCTGTTCCACTTGACAAATTTCCTATTTAGTCCTTCCCAACATGTTATATTTCAAATTGTGGCCAATGCATGCCATAAGGCAATTATTGGAAAGAATGAACTTAGGCAAGTCCATGGGAATAACGGTGTTAGGTTCAACTTCACCAACAAAGTGAGGGATAATTCTCAAGCATACTTGTACTACACCATTACTTACATCAAAAGAAAAAAGAAGAGAAAGAAAATAAAAGGCAACAACAAGAAGAGAAAATATAGTCAACTTGAAGAATTAACTTGAACTTTTGTGGTAAGCTCTGAAGAATGAAACTTAAAGAACTTTTAGATTTAAGAAAGGGGCTAGGCAGTAGGGACAATTAATATTTGCAAGTGAGAGTCTTCTCCCAAGAAGTGCGGACAAACACACCAGTAATTTGATTTTGTTCTAACTGAAGCTGAAAAGTTTCTTAAATCTAAAATAAAGATGTTCATGGAAGGTCAATTGGTTGGACGATTCTGAAACAACTGGAAGATTATTAAGATCACAATGTCACAGGCTAGTGTGAAAAAGAAACATATAACAATAAAGGAAAAGAAGATAACAAAAGTATATAAATATCCCCTTCATGATCTTCACTAGATCTTCTAATGAGCTGGCACTGTTGTACCAGAAGTTCTCTAGCTTCAAGTCCATACCCATCAGTGTGGCATTGTCAAGCTGCCTTGCAAAGGGATCAACAAGATCACTTTCTCTTGCAGAGTTGAAAACCTCATCTTCATGTTTCTGACAGAACAGATTGTTAACTTTATGAGGAACCACTAAAGAGTCTCCTGGGAAAAATGTGCGGTTTGATTGATCTGAAAATTCGTCGTAAAGAATATTACGGCCTAGTATTGGGTTGTGATTCATGTTTTGCAATGCATGATGACTAACTGGATGTGTTTGGCAATGCAAATATGTCTTAACATCTGGCAATGTATTAACCACTGAGCTCAAACAAGAAACTTCATGTGGATTCACTAGATGAGCTGTTGATGTTGGCATATTGTCTCCCAAATCACTTGAAGGAGCCTCTTCATGGAAGAAGCCTGGGGATTGAACAGAAGCAGGCCAGTTG
Source organism: Paulownia fortunei (assembly GCA_019321725.1). Classification (NCBI taxonomy): domain Eukaryota; kingdom Viridiplantae; phylum Streptophyta; class Magnoliopsida; order Lamiales; family Paulowniaceae; genus Paulownia; species Paulownia fortunei. The sequence continues at coordinate 24,660,062 of CM033111.1, forward strand.
TCATTACATCTACCAAAATTTGGCAACTTGGATGAAAAGTCTAAAGTTGAGGAGGAGGCGTTGCAATAGAGGACCGATTTCTGAAAACCTCTTCTCCTGGGGCATTTAAAAGATGTTCCTCTAGCATTAGTGTATTGTTAGCAAAACCACAGTTTCTTGTCCATTGACTTTTAATTATAAGAAATCACTGGTAACAGTGTTAGCCAACAAACCCAAATCCGTAGTGCAAAACTCAGTAATATCCTTATTTTGTTGTCTGTCGTCAAATTCTAGTGGCATCGGCATTCTATGAAGCATATTCAGGCTTTGGTTCCCTGTCTGTACGCTTGAGGGGAAATCAGCTTCATGATTAATGGCGTTTATCTAATTATCTGAATGCCCCCATCGAATAATTCCTGAAAAAGAAAGACGACACAAACCCAGACCAGTTGGAGTGTTCAATCTACTTGGCACACTGGCTGCTGGATATGATCTGTAACTAGTATTTATACATTGTCCGGCGCCACCTATATTTTGAATAGTAACTCCATTAAGAATTTATCCATAAGTAGGATCAGTACTGCCAAAGGCTGCAACCATGTTAGCTTGATCGATTGCCACGCCACTATTTTTTCAAGTACGACCTATATTTCTGCAATAACACGAATGAGCTAGTAAGCGAAGCATATATAACAGGGCCCACAGCATATATAACTTAGGCACTAGAGATAAAGAATTTGCCTGGAGGTGGCTAGCTACATTTTCTCGTGTAAGCTTTTCATCATCCATTAACTCCATGATTTTTTTTGGTACAGCCTCTACAATGGAAGCATGTCAAAAGATAAAATTAATACGGGTATACTAAGGTCTCAGGTTGAAAAAAGACTAGTTCGTAACACACAAGACATTCCGAGTAGGAATGAGCTTCAGCAATTAACATGTAAAATTAATAAATCCCCAATAGTACATAGATTCCTAACAAAAGCAACACACACATAAAAAAATCAGGGATAAGACGCCACTGACTGAAGATACATATTCTGACTATCCTTTATCATCTCATGATTAGTTAAAATGAACTCACTGTCAAGTCCCGGTTTGTTGACTGCTGCAACAAATTTACGATGAAGGTCTGGTGTCCAAACAACACAGGGCTTTTTCTGGGTTGATGAATGTTGCCCTTTCTCTTCACACTCCTCGTCTTCCTCATTGTTCTGATCTTTCCTTTTCTTATTAGGCTTTACACTACGATCAGCCTATCTCTTACTTCACCAGATTCATGGTGAGCCTTGTCAGAAGTTTTCTGTTCTTTGTAATACACCTTCTTTCTTCTGACTACATGTTGCCAGATGTTCTTTAGCTCCTCAATTCGAACAGGTTTTAGCAAGTAATCACAAGCCCCATGAGTAATCCCCTTCATTACCAGTTCTCTATCGCCATACGACGACAACACTAGGAAACATCAAGTTCAAATTTAAATCAAGATCAAGCTTTTTCTTGTGCAGTAAAAAAAGAATAAAGTCTTAGTTGACAAAATAGAGAACAATAGAAAAGCTTTTTCCAAAATTCTTATCGATCTTTTCTCCTGAAAAGTAATTTGGGGATGCATACTCTGAATAGGCTTCAAAATGAGCTGAAATTAGATGCTACAATTTGTATTCCATTGTTTTCCTTTAGCTTATTAGAATTAGTTATGGCAGATGGACAGATGGTAAAGTAGAATTTTATATAGCAAGATTGAATTTATACATTGCACAGAAACATGCAAAATTAGGATGCTATGTATGATCATATACTTGGGTTTCATCAACTAAGGAAAACACGATCCCATTTTGATTTTTGAAGGTAATTTTCAGAACAAGTGGCTCAATTGCTTTTGGTATATTAATAAGAACTTTAAATACATGATTTATAAGCGACGCCACATGTCCAGAAAAGGAAAACATATCCATTGAGAGTTTCATGCATGTTTTAGCATGATTTCATTCTTCTTTAATGAAAAACAAAGGAACACTAATCAATTTTTTTAGATACACATGATGCTGCTTGGGAAAAAATGTCAAGATGGAGAACATGTGTTTCCTGTATTCCAAAATGTGAGAATATGTAGAAAAGACAAAAGCAAGATTTAAAAATGTTGTAAACCACTCCTCATTAAAATACAAAAAAATGATAATTGAATAATTTTTGCTGCCTTACTTATGACCAGGAGGTCCATTTCAAGCCCCACATACTCAAGCAGCATAAAGCCATCCATGTGAGGCATATCAACATCACTGATAACCAAATCAAACTTGCCTTTGTTTTCTCGCAGTAGGTTCAGTGCTGTGATTGCTTGGTTTGCAGTGGTGACTGCAAATTTAAATAGTAAATCATCATAGAGATTTATAAGAAAGATAAGAAAAATAGAATAAGAGAAGAACAGAGAAATGAGGATTATGAGGGCACAGTAATTCATATATAAACTCATGTTGCTATTGCTTGACAGTTTTAACAGAAAGCCTTGGCTTTTTAGTTTATAAATAAAAGTAAAAAAAAAAGGTTGAGTTCTTAACTACTGTCTGATAAACAAAGTTTTACGAAAATGGAATAACATTAGCAGTATAATAGGGAAATACCACCACCATCAACGTTACTAATACAATATGCCAATAAAGTAAGTTGTCCATAGAAGAAAGCAAGAGAAATTATTCAAAGCCAGTGCAATATTGAGAAGGCATCTACCAAGAAGACATAGAAATCCAAAAAAATGCTCTCTCTCAAAACTCAGAGGCAAATCAATATAAAGTATATCTCGAGCACAAATCAAACCATTCATTTCAGAAGCAGAAGAAAATAATGAAAGTAATGCAGAAGTCTAGAGAAAAGAACCAATCTTGATTACAAAACTGAGAGATTGTGAAAAGAAAGGACAAATAAAGAGAGACCATGGTATTGGCATTTGCGAAGCAGAGTCTCCAAGACCATGAGGCAAGTGGGGTTATCATCCACAGCGAGAACCCTGATGCCTACTGGAAACTCATCCTCGGTTCTGGGATGCACAGTCGTTTTTCTTTAATGATTTAAAAATTTGAAACAGAAACAGAACCCTCTTCTCTGTTTGACACAACAGGGTAAGTTTGCTTTTGTTTGGTAGTTCAAGATCATCAATTTCCATGAAGGAAAAATTGAAAAAATAAAAATAAAAAAGGTAACTGAAAAGGATAAAAAATGAAGTTGGCAAAACAAAAAAGGAGAAAAATGCTGCTTAAGTCGAAAGGATATGGGAGCTTGGAGAGAGAAAAGGTGGGTCACCCCCGTGAATTGGTCATTGGCAAGTACAGAATCCATTCCTAATTTATGACTGGAATGGTGGAGAGAGTAAAGGAGAAGTGAAAAAAGTTTGGTGGTAAAATGTGGAATCCAGGTTCCATATGTACCAAACTTTCTCTTACTCGTCCATAACTTTTAGAATTCATTTTTCATTTGAATTTCCTTTCTATTTCAACCTCGTACCTACATATCACTCCAAAAGCAAAGATTAAAAAAACACATGGCCTATCTTCCAATTCCATTTTCAATTTTTTTTTTCGGTGAAAATACTAGTATTTTGTGATAATGGTAACTTGTTTTTCTGAAAATATATAAGAGGTGAACTTTTGAAAATATGGTGGAAAATTTATACTTTTTGAAAAAATATATATATATATATATATTAAAAATTGGTCTTAAAAAATGTAATAAATGTACTAAACATATATACTATTTTTTTTAATGGGGTTTAAGATAGAAAATATTTTCTTAAGATCATAGTACACAAATACGTCCATCATATGTGTTCATGTTTTATAGATATCATAACAACATCTACAGCAATCTTTTCTGTGTAAAAATATTATTTTAGTGAAAAATGTTCACTGACTGATTATTAGAGCATTCATTATACTTATTAACATTTCATCAATTTACTTCAAATATATGCTGAATTTCTTTATATTGTTCGTTGGAAATAATATTTTCTAGAAAAGAAAATATATAACTTTGATATATTTGTTTGAATTTAAGTTTTAGGGTTCAGGGTCATTGGATTTAGAATTTGTGCATAACTGAAAAATTATTTCTAGCACATATGTACTTAATTTTAAAAATGCATGTACATTTCTTTATTTTATAGTAGTTGATTGTTGATAGTTGTTAGTTATAAATTGTTGATTGGTCATTGTTCATTCCTTGTTAGATAATATTATATTTGATCAATTTAAAAAAAAATTATTTAAAATGTAGTCATAATGATGCCGTCGAACTTGACAATTTTACAACAGTTCACTAATAACTTGATGGTTCTCCTTGCAATGCACGGGATAACCAAATAGTTCTTGTAGTTTGGAATTAATTGATGAAATTGTTGGAACCTGCTTTTCAAGTAAAATAATTCGTGGAACCTATTTTCTCTCGTATGAGAGTCCTTACTTCCACTAGTTTTATCTTCTCAAGTGCTGCTACTGGAGGATCCATGACTGGTCATATGTTTTGCTCATCAAATGGTTACTCTAGTGCTTAACTTTTGGGACACTGGTAATCCCGTTTCAACCTTTTGTTTTTTATCTGTTTGCTTATCCTTTTCATTATGTCATTTCTAGTTTGATTTTTTTCCATATTTCTTTTAATTATAATATTTCATTCCTAGTGCTATTTCTTTTTTAGTGTTGGTGGGCTCTATAATATTTTGAAGGGCTTAATAATCAAATAAGTCTAGTCAATTGGCTCAAAAGTGAAAACAAAACTCATTAACACATGTTTCATACCAAATAATAACATGATTCTTTTTGATCTCCTATAAATTCATCATTTTTCATTCACTTGTAGTATGTTCACTATTTATTTGTCTTTTTGTGCTATTGACTCTCTCTAAAAAAATTTTTGCTCAAGTTCTGACTTGCCATCGGAAGACTATCGTCGCGACCTCTAATAGTTAGTTCGTATCGCATGTGAGAATCCATCATTCTACCAAATATGCGGAAGGATTTAGCAATCACATCCTAAGATCACTACTTTATTTTGGCACCGTTTTTGGGAATTCTTAACCTTTGACAATCAGAATGCAAACAAGATCTTGAGTTCAAAAAGCTAGCATCCAATATGCGAAGGGAGGCCTAACAATAATAAAGTATATCAACAGCTATGAGAATTGCCCCTCAACGTGATCTGTCAAGTTTGCAACAAAGATTGCCCACTGGAGCTGCAATATTACAAATAATACAGGTTGTCTTGTTAGTTTTGATACAGGACGCCTCAACGAGAGTTACAACTAAAGTAGTCCGCCCAATATATAGAGAACCAATACATAAGGAAGCCTCCCTATTGTTCTCGTCGAAGTCAAGGTTCATCCCCTGCTCCTCATAAGACCAAGCTGAGGCAGGAAGAGCCATAGAGAAAGGTAGAGAGGAAGTTAGTAGCCGAATCTCTATTTCTAAAGACCACACCTGATATTCCTTAACTCAAAGGGTCGCATGGAGGATTATTTGCCCCTTGAAGTAACACATCAGAAGTGTAGTCCCTTCTCCAGCTCCATCCCAACAGAACGATTATATGTAACATGATGATAGATTAAAACTATTTTTTTATGAGAGTACCAATTAAGTTATTAATGAACTAATTAAATTTGATAAATGTCTTGAAAACTAGTCAATAAAAAGATTTATGAGAATTCAATGTTTGGCCGGGGTATTTAATCAATCCTTAAAATCAATTGAACCAAAGTTGGGGGTGATGACAAAATAGTATATGAGTGAATATTGCAAAATGATACTCATATTAAGTAGGAATATTATTGTGAAAAGGGCAAAAAAAAAAAGTGAGTGGTATGAGATCTATTCATTTTGGAGAAATAAAAAGGTTTATTCATATGTAGAAAAAAACATATCATCCCTACATTGTAATAATGCCCCTTTTATTATATGAAAATTATATACACCTCTTTATTTGTTATCAAAATACATTATATTAGTCCCCGGGGCACAGCTCAACTGGCGGAATAATTGATTTGGACTTCCTTCTAACGGCAGGGTGGGGTTCGAATCCTGGTGGGAATCTGCAGATGCATTTCAGTATGGAGCAATCACTGGCCTGTCAGTGGGACTATGCGACTGAGTGTCTCGAGCGATTACTGTGGATTGGACTCTTTTGTGCACAGAAGTATACTGTTCTTGTTGGGAACTGGGTGTTGGTTGAGTCATATCCCGCGATTTACACCTCTTAGATGTTAGGGACAGGTGTTTAGGAGGTTCAAAATTAGTCCGACGCAAGTTGAGAATTTGGATTATAAAAAAAAAAAAAAATACATTATATTAACATGCTCCATAGTGTATATAAATATTATATACACCCCATATATGGTTAGGGCTAATTGGTCAAACTATCACATGTATATATTCATTTACAAACAAGGATAAAAAAGTTAAAAGATATAATTTGATATATTACATTAACTCCCCTTTCTAATAGAAAAAAAGTACTTAGAAGATTTCCATGTATTCATGTACGATTTGGCGCAAAAAAGGTCCAATTATTTTGTGAGTTATTTTTGTGATTTTGAATTCTTTTTATTGACAGACCCCGTAAAGATAAATAATATGTTTGACGCCATTCCTTTTTGGATTTTTTAAGGACAGAAAACTTCATGGGATCTCCTAGTAATTTTTCAAACTGGAGGAGGTTACCTGTAAATAGATCATACATGAGGAGTGTTAGTGTAATTTACCGTACTATTTACACTTGCTTTTATCGGCTTTGAGGTTATGGTGTGCGTGGAAAAGTCAGAAGTCACAACAACTAAGAATGTTGATTAAGCAAGCAATTAAAAAAACCATATTGTGCGGCCAACGGTGATTCCTATAATCCAAACCTAATTATTTTACATTTTTACTGCGATATGCTTGCTTAATAACCCACTAATTTAATACATTTATTAATAAATTTATGTTCGTATTAATAAATTCAGATTCAGAATCCTGGCGTGGGTTGAATCATTTCGTTTTAGTGAAGTATCATTCGCGTGCGTATAAATTAAGCGGAATGTTGGCGTTCCTGTACTCCTCATATTATTACTAGGATTAATAACTTTTTACTGTTAATAATCATAACGTACACACTCCACAAGGAATCCAAATTCCAGGGAAACCAAATTGGAATTTTCCCTTTGAAAGTATCTCAATCCCAATTCCCACTCCCGATCAATTGCTATCAATTCCCAAATAGGAATTTTCACCTTTTCATTTTCCTGAATAGCGAAAGAAAGACCAAGGTGTCTGTATGTGTAACTGTACTCTCTGAAAAAGATCCAAGATAAAGATGCTGTGTAGAATGATGGGCCGGAAGAGGAAGACGGGGGCAGTTCCGGTGTACCTTAATGTATACGATCTCACTCCTATCAACGGCTATGCTTACTGGCTCGGCCTCGGCATCTATCATTCTGGGGTTCAAGGTTAGTTTTGGATTCATAATATCAAAAAGATTCATTTTTTTTGCATATATGCTTTTTAGATTTTTTTTTTTTTTTTTGTGTGTGTGTGTGTGTGTGATTTTCTAAAGGTGGTTTGTTTGTTTTTATTTTCTGGGTTTATTTTGGTTTTTCAAATGCTTGTTTGTTTTCATTTTCTTTTGGGGATTGATCTCGGTTGAACCCAAGTCTCTGTTTGCTTGGCGAGAAAACTCAGCAACAAACAAGTCTTGCAGAATTCAAGCAATTCAAGCAGCATACTCCACTTTTTGGACGGTCTTTTCCTACAAAAAAAATTTATTGCGCAATTCTGAGAGTTTAGTGTCTGCTATGTTTGCTAAACTGACACTAAATCTAGTAAGTAATAACTGATTAAAGACTTTGCATACGGCTTTGTATACTCGGCCAATGACTTGGAAATAAAAAAGATAAACCAAAGCGAAACAAAGCATACTGAATCCAGCATAGATGTAATGCGAATTTGACTTGAACTTGAGTTTTATCCTTCAAATGAACGGCAGTTTTTGGGTAAATTTTGAGTAGTTCTTGGACAGTAGCTCTGAAATAAGACTTTTTTCTTGGTTTTCTTCTATTGCATTTGTTAAACTTTCTGAGGGAGCTCTGTGTCGACTCGTTTACTTTTTGGAATATGATTAACCTCGCGAAGCATTGGACATTCTTGTGGAGGCCATATAATCTGAATTTTTCTTTTAAAAAAAGTGACTTTAAGCATGAATATAAATTATTTGGTTGACTAGGATATCTATGGGATCTGAGGGATCTGGATCTATTACTTTACTTTCTTTCTTATGGTAGTTCATGGGGTTGAGTATGCGTTTGGAGCTCATGAGCATTCAACAACTGGGATATTTGAGGTTGAACCGAAGCATTGTCCTGGATTCACGTTTAGAAAATCAATATTGATTGGAAGATCGGATTTGGGTCTCAAGGAGGTCCGCGCATTCATGGAGAAACTAGCAGAAGAGTACTCTGGAAATACCTATAATCTCATTACCAAGAATTGCAACCATTTCTGCAATGATGTGTGTCTTCAGTTGACTGGGAAATCAATTCCAAGATGGGTGAATCGGCTTGCTCGACTTGGTAAGCACCTTATCACAGCTGATAATCTAAGTTCTCGTTTTTTTTGCCTACTTTCTTGGCTTTATATGCTTAGATACCAACTGCATAGTAATGTTAGTATGTGTTTCTTTAAGGACCGTGTTGTTTAAAACTTAGCCTTATTTCTAAGGGATCATTATGACTTTACACATTAGTGAGCCAAAAGTTTAGGAGCGAAGGGCCGAAGGCACTTCCAGCATATTTATGTGGCCATCGATTATTTTTTTCTCTCAAGTGTTTCTTCTTGCAGTCAGTTGTAATTGCCTCTTGTACCACTATTTTCATTTGATTTGCTTTGGGTACAGTGAGAAAATGGAGTTCAGATAATGCTTAATTGGGTAATTACAAGACCTGTTCCATTTACAGATGCAGAGTGAGGATAAGATAATGGCAAACCAGGCACTCTCATCTTGTCTGTGGCCCAATTTCACTATTTGCTTAGGTGGCCCTAGGAAGTCATAAAAAAAATAATGTATGACTCACAATATTCAAGGAAAAATCACTTGCAAATCTATGAAGTGTATGACCTACAGAAAGTTGTTACAAGTCTATGAATTCTTTGATCCAACATACAAGCTTCCAACTTGGAGCTCTCTATAGCATATCATGGATCTGGTTGAACTTGGATCTATTGAATTTTCCGAAGTGATGCTCCCTGTCCACAAATAGAAAGAGAAAAAACCCCTCTCCTGTCATATTGAAACTATATCTTTGACTTTAAGAGCAGGATAGATTTGTGGAGTTATACTGGATGAACTCACGATCACATTGATCATGTCACCAAAATTTCAAGTATTTTCAATATCAAAGTAATTTTGTTGTGTATTAATATTGAAGGTCTGTTCTGCAATTGTGTTCTCCCGGCGGGTTTGAATGAGACAAAGGTTCGGCATGTTAGAGCTGAAGACAGGAACTGTGAGAAGAAAAAGCTAAGAAGTCATTCAAGTAGGTTTGTGTCTACTTCAAATCCACAACAATCGACTAACACATCAGGTTCTGGAGCAAGAAGCGGTAGACACCGGAGCCAACATTCTTCATCTTTGCGCTGCTCTTCTTCACCGTCAAAAACTGACCTTTAATGGTGGTATGTTTCAGAGTTCAGCTGCTTTTTATGTAACTGAAAAGAAGATGGATTATCTATGACATTATATGAAAGCTTTGGTAATTAATTTTTTGTTGATTTTTTGGTTATGGGCATTTCAATCACCAAGGAAACTGGGGCATGAGAAGTGTTGCACCGTTTTGTGTTCCCACAATTTGGTATTTGCGTAAATGAAAAAGATCACATAGCGGATGTTGTGATAAAAGGAACAAGTCAAAAATATGTTGCAGTTAAGTACACGACAGAAAACTGAGGTCGTGTTGTAACTGGCTATGGAAAATTATATTCTCACTCCACAAAAATGATAAAAAGATAATTTACTTTGATCTTTTCTTTTTACTAAGTAATTGACAGAAAATGTCCATTAGTCATTGTTGTATGTTATTTATAGCAAATGTTTATTCATCTATTGCAACTTTTTTCTTTTTGGGCCTTCAAATGGAACAAATTCAATCGGGTCAATCTGTTCTAATTTAGTTGTCGGCGTGATATTTGATTGATATCTCAAGTTAGACGAAATTGGGGTTGGACATAATTTTAGCATTCAAGCTGATATTTATCATACAAATGCAATTAAATTAATCAAACTGCTCCACCACAGTTAAACCAATAATGTCATTCAATTCTATGTACGCCTTAACTTTGAGTGTTGTTCGGATAGTTTAATTGAAGTTCATTTAACCACAAAAGATATAACTGTTTTGTTGAATTTGAATAAATATAATTATCCAAAAAAAGTCCAATATATATATATATATATATATATGTATATATATAAATCGAAGATAAAATAGCTTATATTAAATTTAAATTCAAATAAGCAAGCAACTTTTTTCATACCTATTTATTTGTTTGTTAACGAAAATATTCATCACTTTAATTTTGAGTATTGATTTATTAATATTATGTACACTTGGTTAATACTCATTTATCGTGCCTTGGGCTGAGGTAAAAACTAGTCCAATAAAGATAGATTATTTCAATGGCAAGCAAAGGGGACCTAGCTATACAACATCTGATTTATCTTGTCAAATCAGTAACACTAAAATTTGAATCATTAGAAAAAAAAAACTCCCCTACATTCATTGAGACTGATCCACTCATTCCTATTATTTTCTTTTCATCTTCCATTTAATTTGGTAACTCGTACAATAAAAGGGGTTTCTGATTTTCCAAAGCAACACAACAATCCAAAACACGGAATCCGTACGTTAAACCAGTGCACGAGACGAGACCTGCTGCAGGAGCCGTCAACGGTCATACATGATGATATTTACCAACCCCCCACCCGGCCTTATTTTCGCATCATTTTCTTTGCTCATATTAATTAATTATGAACAGAGAAAACGCAAAAGAACATAACAAAATTACTACTACTCCATTATAAAAAAAAAAATGAAAAAGAAAATGAGAAGCCCTGCAGCCTGCTGAGGAAAATCACAATTCTAATTTGAAAATTAAATGTTAATTTATTGAATTGAGGCAATTACAGATTAGATAACGATGTCTCGTGACAACATAGGATATACAAATAATAAGTACGTTTGCGTGCTTTAGAAATCGTCTTTAAATTAGAGGTTGCAACTTGAAGGGTCAACCTGGAGGCTAACAATTGGAGATGATATATGAAAATGATTACTAGCTAGGTTGTAAAGCACTAGAAAGATTTTGGGGTTGGAAGAAAGTCACATAAATCTGTGCTGTAATACTGTGTATACACTCACAAATCAACAGGAGACTGGAGAGTGGAGACCCACGCTCACATGCCCAAACTGTAGTCTTGTAGAAAATTCATTTGGATTTTGGAATCCGATCACACCAACAAAATAAAATTTTGGGTATGCTATAGTAGTATATTATATATATATATATATATATATATGTGTACATCTGATTTGTGGACTGGCCATTAATTAATCATCATAATCAAACAAATCATCATGCCAGGCTAGGCTTGTTTAGACAAAGCAGTTGCACACAAGAATTTTATGTATGAACAAGTGTGAACACGTACATCATTCATGCAGACCACAAAATATGCATAAGCATGTCTATTAAGTAACAATACTTCACATGTCACCATTACATATAGGATATACAGCATAATAATAATCGATTTGGTGGTTCAAAAAGTTAATTGCTTTTCACGTTCGCATTGATGACTACTTTATTTAATTTATCTTCCCTGATGTACACACTCAAGTAAGTGGTCATACAGTTGAATATGCTGCTCCACTAATTAATTAGGGTTGATCATATCCTTAATTTAAACCAACAGTACCACTTTTTTTTATCAGAGGAAAAAACATATAGGATTAGTATAAATTATAAAGACAAATTAATATTCAGTTGAATCGAGTTTCTACCTCAAAAAATTTATAAGCACGCAGGTCATGTTTGGTTAGCGTCATACAAGGGGAAGGATTTAATTACCATCTATTTATCCATCATTGATTAACTGGCATAAATGACGATGATATCATAAGATTGCTTCTCCAAACAAATGTACTAGAATCACTATATGCTTTGCTTGAAATATTATATATATATATATATATATATTTATAAAGCATGTATATGGCAAACCTTCATCCACGTACAGACAGAATAAATAGTCCACAAAAAGAGACTAATCTGCTCAGTTTTACTGGATAACCAGAAACAACATCATTAATTTTCTATTCTTCCAACTCATGTACATTGCAATTTATTTTTAGTATGTTCATAATCCGACAAATTAAATGGAGTGGGATTTAAGTAAAATAACCCTGTAAAACATTGTTAAACATTACAAATAATAGTAATAAGGGAAAAAAGAAAAAGAAACAAATAGAGAGAGAGAGAGAGAGAGAGAGAGAGAGAGAATCCATCATGATAATCATGAGCTATGTCTTCCAAGCATAAACGAGCAAAGAGAATCCAGAATAAGGGAGCTTCATTAATTCATCTTCTTCACTGTTGGCCCATTCCATGACAGAACTACTGCAACTACCTGAAGAATTTGCAGAAGACAGAGAAGAGGAAGAGGAGCTTCTTCCTGACCTCCTTAGCAAACCCGCTCCTCCCTTCTTTTTCTTCATCTTCTTCTCTTCAAATCCGAACCCAAATGAATGCTGTTGGTGGTGAAATTGGGGCCACAATAACATTTCGTTACTACTATTGTTACGATTGTGTATATTCCGGCCGCTGCAACAGTCGTCTTCTTGTCCAAACCCTGATTTCTGGTGGAATATAGTGAACATGAACAATGCATATCCATCTTCATGATGATGTTGATGGTCTCCATCAAACAACCAGTTGTAAACATCCCACGACACCTGCACATAGGTTCCATCAATTTCAATGCTCTCGTTGCCTCTGAACTTCCACTTGAGATGCTTTATTTGTAAAACCCTTTTGTTGTCAATGCTAAAGTACAGACTCGGATCCCCGACTAATCGACATTCGATGGATATGCTTCTTTCGTGGCCTCCGATGTTGGCCTTTGTGGAGTATAGCTTGGTCCCGTAAACATGCTCTCTCCTCAAAATCATGGGTGCTTGGAACCTTTTCTCTGTTGCAACGGTTCTTAAGTAAGCTTCTTTAGGAGAGTCTCCCATGAGGAGGACCATTTCGCCGTCTATGACGATGGCCACGTAGAACCCGGATTGGGGTTCGGGTCCGGATCCATATTTGGCACTGGAAAGATCCCAAAAGACTTTTGCTGGCTTTTGGATGTTGATGAGGTTAAGTTTCTTGGACCCTTGTTTGTTGTAGTACCAGGGAAAGAGTTTGATGTGGAGGTGAAATGAAGCATGGTAGTGGTAGTGGAGGTGGAGGTAGCGGCCGAAGAGACTGCGTGACCAGGAGAGGGCAAAGAGACCTACATCGGTGTTGTAGAGGCAGGTGGTGAGATTGGGTTTAGTGGTGGCGGAGGGGCGGCGGAAGCATGAGGGGATGGGGGAAGAGCGGTGTTGGTATGACATTTATAGATGTGTATATTCAGTGTATTTATGTATGGATGTGCATAGGGAAATGAAGATATATTTGAGAAGCTCAGATGGGACTGGGGAGAGACCTTGGAAGGGTTTTAATTAACGGAAATTTAGGGGGAAAGAGGAGAAGAGGTGGAGGAGACTCAGACTCACCTATTAAGGAGAGTCAATTCAATTAATTGGTGGGTTTTGGTTGGACAAAACCATTGTGTATGGGGGGGTCGTTGGTGGACTCGGACCCGGCCAAAGCTGGACCTGGAGTAGGCATTTTTGAAAGTTGAAAGTTGAAAGTTGAAAACTAGTCCAAAGAATTTCATCTACTTTCCCTCCCATGGGTACTACTTTTTCGTCTTTTCTTGTTGGTGTAACTTTGACTCCGCGTTTTTGTGGTGCACGATGCATGTTGTATCTAATATATTGCATGTATAAATAATTATTGAATGTATGAAAAATAAAATATTTAAAAATTAAATATGTATTGAATAAAGTATCTACAACAATAATTATACTATCGATCTTAATAACCATGAGCTCAAATTAAATTCACAATTTTTTATTTTTTTAATGTTTTAGCTGACCTCAAACTTAGTCATATATTTACAAGCTTTAGCTTATTTCATGCTAGCTCCCACAAGTTAAATCTTCCTTAAAAAAAGAAAAAAGAAAAAAGAAAAAAACCTACACAATGAAATGCTAAAACTTTGACTAGATTGCATAATCTATGATATAAAAGTTTACTCTAACAAAAATAAATTAGTATATAAATTCTAAATTTATAATCCATATTATAAAATATTAAGCAATATTTTCATTGAAGATTTTGCCGTTTTCTTTCTTTCTTCCTTTATTTTATTTCATTTATTTTTTTTTAGTTGTAAAAGAGACAAAGAAAACTAAGTGAAAGATTTAGGAATTATCTTCATCCAATAGTGCCGCATATCCAATCTTCATCGAGTAGTGCCGCAAATCCACACGTTGAGTATCCCATAAGCCCTCATCTGAAAGGGCGTGTCATCTTCTTACAAGTACATCAGTACACTAGTTGCCTTCTCGCTTTGCATATTTCAATTTGTTCGTCCAAAGCTTCCTAAGCAGTTTTTGACAGTTTTCAATGATGTGTCAAAATGAATATTTTTTAGTAGTACGTCTTTGTAAACTACAACCATCAAGTTGATTTCGACTTCCACTCTCTCAATTTTTCTTTTCCAAACGGACATAAGTCCCTTTTGGATAGCTAATATCTCTGTATCAGTTATTGTATGATTTCCTAAGTTGCTACTAAAATCCACAACCATCTTCTTTGGTCATCTCTGAGAATCCCGCCATCCGCTGCACTATCTTGTTTGATGAGCACACCCCCATCTGTGTTTAGCTTGTGCCAATCTTTTTTAGGTCTATTCCATCTCCCCATAGATTACCCTTCACTGGTCTCAACTTTTTAGGAAAGGCATTGACGATATCCAAGGCCAAAAATTTGGTTGCAGTCAATACTTCCAGAATATTGTGTTTACCATTTTCAAAAATAAACTTGTTTCTGGCTTTCTAGATAGACCATAAAGTTGCTAAGAACAAGTGCGACCAACTGATATGAAGTAGAATAATGTTCTGGAAATTCTGGTTAAGGTTTTCTTGTATCCAGGGTCAGGGCTCTAAGTTCATGAATGAAAGGAACTGTGTGGGTAGGATAAGAAATTCCTATATCTGGCTAGCAAAAGGATAGTCTCTCAAGGCAAGGCATACACAATACTCTCGACCTGAAGGTTGCATCTTGGATTCGTGGTAGAGAGCTTTCATGAAAATCTTGAAGAATTGGTAACCAGATTATCATTGTTAATGAGCCAAATGAAGAAATTAAGCTTACGAGGACATTTTAGATCCCAAATCCAAACCCCACTTTGAATTTTAAACTTGAGTTTGGTTTTCATTCTAAAAAATGGTCTTATATGCAGATTTAAACGATTACTTTCCATTAGAAGTAGCACAACAAATTCTACTATCTTCTAAGTTTCTATCTAGATGTACTGGAAAAGATAGGATGAGATTTCTCATGTCTGCTGGGATCAAACTTTTGATACTCTCTAAATTCTACTTGCCCATCCGACACCCTCAAACAAAGCTTCTCTCCCTCAATATCCTATTGGGCCTTAAAAGAAGGTCGCAAATATATTCTTTTCCCAGCCATCTATCAAACCAAAAAAAATCTTATCCATTTTACGGATTCTCCACCTAATACCTTTTCATTGGTAGGAATCAATACTCATAATACTATAATCAAGAATGTCTATGCCTTTAAGGTAATTTTTTTCTGAAAATATCACTTCCAAATTGACCTGTCCCCCTTAATGAGTTTCCATTCGACTTTAGCTAATATTGATACATTCACCTTACGAGTCTCTCTAATCCCTAAACCTGCATCAAGTTTCTTCCGAGTTATTATATCCCAATTAATCCAATAAGTTTTTTTTTTTAATTTTATTTCTATCTGTATTTGTTCGATTCAACTTATCAACTGGGTGCATATCGAAGTGGAAAGCTAGGATATTTGCATAATGTATGTAGGTATAGCTGACGTAATTACCTGTATAAGGGTAGCCCTTTCTGCAAGATCAGCCACTTTACTTTCCACGAGGAAAATTTGTTCATGACCTTATCTACAGTATCTCTAAATGTGTATTTTCCTAAGTTAAGATTGCTAACCAGATCTAGCTAGAAGCTTAAAGCAAACCTTTTACTCTATTCCCCACTCTTTTAGAGAATAAAACTAGAGATTTTTGTGTATTAACAATCATGCTCGAACTTATATTTATTAAATGGGCTGATCCGGTTAGAATCGGCCTAAAACCGCATTAGCACGTCAAAAAAGTGAATTGTTCAAGCTAAGACTCAGACTTGAAACGGTCCGATCCGGGTTGAATAATTTTTTTTCTAATAGGCCCACCTCGGCCCACTAGCCTGGTTTTAGTGGGCCGGTCTCGACTCTGGACGGGTTATATGAACTGGGTCAATGAGCTGGGTGTATGGGCTGACCCAGTGGATTATTTATTTTTTGATGATTTTTTTTTATTTTATTAAGTTTTTGTTTAGTTTAGTATATTAAATAATATTATATTTTGTTAGTAATATACTTACTTTTTAACTTTATATTTTATTTTGATAATTTTTTTTAGTTTTATACTAAGTAATATTATATACTTAATATTATATTTATTTAATAATATACTTACTTTCTAATTTTATATTTTATTGCGATAATTTTTTTTAGTTTAGTATAGTAAGTAGTATTATATTCTTTTAGTAATATACTTACTTTTTAACTTTATATTTTATTTAGATGAATTATTTTTTAATTAATTTAGTATATTAAGTAGTACTATATTTAAATATACTTACTTTCTAACTTTATATTTTATTTTGATATTTTTTTTAATTTAGCATACTAAGTAGTATTATATTCTTTAGTAATATATTTTGTAACTTTATATTTTATTTTGATAATTTTTTTATATAGTTATTAAGTAGTATTACATTTTTTTAGGAAATAGTATATTAAGTAGTATGACTTTGTTACTATTGCAATGGTATTATTAGTGTTGCACTCACCACTTTGTTAGAAAATAACATATTATTTGTATGTTGTAACATTGATTGATAGAGTAACCTATTGAATTATTTATATATATGGAATATGTTAATGTGGACTATATATGGTTAAAGAAATCAACAAAATTAAGAAGAGTTCAATGGTTGACTTCTTTATTTTTCTTCCAAGGTAATGAGTTCGAATCTTTTCAATCACAATTTAGTTTTTTTAGCAAAAAATATTAATAATATACTTATATTATAAATAACGGGCCTGAGTCGGTCTTGAATCTGGGCCGATTCTGAAGTGGGTTTGGGTTTAAATGGATCGATTCACGGATTGGGTTGAATTATATTTATTAGGCCCAATTCATATAATGAAAACTGATCTAAATAGCCCATACTTTTCATGGATCGATGATGGGCTGATTCCAAGCGTGTTGGACCTGGGCTGGTCCGGTTCTAACCGACTCACTTGACAACTATACTTGAATTGTTACAAAAAGAATCTAAAGTAGTTTTAATTATTTTAGCATTTTTTATGGCCGTCTTGGCCATTAGGATGAGGTCATCCTCAAAGAAAGATGGGTGATTTTGGGACCAATTCTACAAGTGCCAACTACCTCTCTCAACTGATCTTCGATGAGAAATGCAACTCTCTCCATGCTAAGCACAAAGAGGTAAGGTGATAAGAGATCTCATTGTCTCAAACCATAAGTTGTTTGGAATGACTCTAAAGGTTCGCCATATCATAAGATTAATTTAAGGACTAGAACAAGATACACAATATATATATATATATATATATTCAAGTTGATCATGCACTCCGGCAACCCAAAGAAATAGAGAGTTTGTTCGAGGAAGGCCCAGTTAACCCTATCATAGGCTTTGTCAAGATCTACTTAAATGATCTTGTCATTTTTTTTTTTTCGCTTTAGATCTCCTTGAACTATGTATGATATCTTGCAAAATATGTATATTATCTTGTTTCCTTTCCTAGAATAAAACTACTCTGTAGAGGGCTAATCATATCACTGATAAGTGATTTTAACCTTCGTACAATAGTTTTAGTGATGATCTTATAAGCCATGTTACAAAGAGAAATAGGCTGAAATTGGGAGATACTACTCGGACTAGGGACCTTAGGTATGAGACAGACATATGTTTTGCCAAGCTCGTGGTGAAAGGTAACCCTAGGAAATACATTTTTAGCCAGCTCATAAATCGATTTGCCTACAATATTCAAGAATTGTTGATAGAAAAAATCTTGATATCCATCAGGCCTTGTGCTTTGTAAGGACTGATATCATAACAACTATATGCACTTCTTCTAAGCAAACGGCCTTGGAAAGAGAAGCTGAGGCAGAATTGAAAATGGTTCACTAATAAGGACTGGTATAAGATTAGACACTCTATTATGGTGAGCAGTGGAAAAAAGTCTAGAAAAATGTTGTCGAACATGTTTCTTAGGAACCGTATCATCAATAACCACATACCATTGATATGGAGAGTATCAACATGATTTTTTCTCCTCCTACAAATAGGTGGAAATGTGAAAGAATTCGATATTGTGATCCTCAAATTGAAGCTAGTTAATCTTAGATTTTTGGAGGCATTTCTTCTTGTCTTAATGTGTTATTGTATTCCGTAAATAACTAGGTCTCAAGTTTTTCAAGAAAAAAAAAAAAAACTCTCATGAACAGCCAAGCTCTTTTGAATCCCATTGATTCTCGCTAGTAGCTCTCTTTTCCTTTAGAAAATATTTCCAAAGGTGTAATTTTTTAAGGGTGAACGTTTATGAATATTGGTAGAGATTTACCAAACATTTTCAATGATTTGTTCACATTAGGGATGTGTGGTCTGAACTGGCTCAAAGTGAAATGGCTTTTCTTTATGGGAAGAGTAAAGACCGTTAGTGATAGTGAGTAAAGAATGGTGATTAGAATTCGAGGTAAGTGTAGTACAATACCTTTCGGGAATTGGAATCGCCAAGCATTATTGGCCAAAGACCTGTCCAGCCTTTCCCTGATCCTTGATAGTTGCAAGACCGCTGCTGGACATATGCCAAGTGAACTACGGCCTTTGATAGCCAAGATATGTCAGACCACAGTTCTCAATCATCTCATTAAATTTGCAACATTTGGATAAGTTAGGTTGCAGGCTGCTCCTTTTTTATTTTTTTATTTTTTGTGCGTTGAAACAACCTCACTAAAATCTCTAGTGGTCAAACATGGGTTGTGGACGTGTCTGCTCTCGTCTTCTAGGTTGTTTCATAGCTCATCTCTTTCTCTAAAGTTAGGGCTTGCAAGCACCCCCATGCATAACCATTCACGTTCAATACTAGGCTCGTTAATAACATGGATTGCTTGATAATTGATATCCATGCTATGCTATGTGAAAGAATTCCATATTCCAGAGCATCCACATGACCCCTTTCTTCACGCTGTAGGTGCTCTTGCCACATCAGAAAAAAACCCAAATTATTTGAGATGAAAGGTGTTCTCTCTTACGACGTTTTTATTTCTAAGAGAAACAAAATGTCTGGTTTACGAGAAGAAATGATGTTCCTAAAATTATTTTTAAAAGCTTGGCTTCCCCTACTCCTTGACAATCCAAGGGAGGATCTTCATTAATATACTCTTTATTTGGATAATTCTGAACTTGCTAGGGTATGATTCTTGTCTTTGTCTGCCAGAATCATGGATACATTATCTAGACTTTCACATACCTACATCGGAGATTGACTTGTGGGAGAAAGTTGGGTATGTCCATTAATTAAGTCCCTTTGAAATATAAGTCATGTGCTCTTGCATATGAGAAAATCCTGTACCCCCATGGAAAGAAAATAGATTGTTATCAAAATTGACTATGGGAGCTAGCTTGGCTAAAAGATGATACCAGCTGGGAGACTATATTATTCCCATACAGATCATGGTGGGGACCAGAGAGCTTCTCGGATATAGGCTTGTTACTGGAGTCTTGCTGTGGACGCCTTGGTGCTTTCCAGTGACATCTTTCTCTGCTAGAGGTTTGTCACTTGTACAAGATACACCCTCCTTGAAAGCAAGCCATTTTGTAGTTAAAGCTCTTTTTCCTAGCTAGTAGTTGAAACCGAGATACTAGGTATGCATACCTGTGTCGCGTACTTATCGCGTCCTAGTTGGGCCTCGTTTGAATCTATTGATAAGCTTAAAAAATTATATAATCAGAATGGGTCAATCATTTGACATAATGGATATCATGATCTACAATAGGCTTGGTAGATAATCAGACATTTGAAGGTTTATGAATCTAGTGGGTAACCCTGTTATTAATCAATCCTGTCCATATGCTCATATCCATTTGAAATTGAAACTACAATTCTGGCCCTGAAATTGCTTTATAAATGTCTAGTTTAATCCTCCACCAATCCATAATAACATGTTTACATTCATATAAAATCTCCATTGCCCTAGACAAGAAAATCAGCCCCCAAGCTTGCAGGCTTAATCTCAAAATACATTCTTTTTTACTCATTTGGTTTTTATAATTCAGGCTAACAAACTCATCCCAACATCCAATAATTTAAGTTCTACTGCAATTTTTATGGGTCAAGTATTAGTCAAAGTGATTCATTATCATTGGTATATCTTCTATTTTTCAACTAAGCCTGCAATAGTACCACACATGTAGAATACAATGCTGTAAATCTAATATTTGACAACAAATTTAACATCAAATCCCCACAAAATACACAGCCAACACTTACTCGAGAGGTATATATAACATTGGTACCTTATTTCCAGACAACACAAATTATATATTTGCCCAGAAACTATTTGAATTAATTGATGCCCAAATGGTCACGTCCCAATGTCGGATCTTTCTCCAGTTCAAGAACACTGACTCGACTTTTCACCACTCCCTCTGTTGGATCTTTCACCCTAATTGCACCGGGGCCTCCTGACTCGACTTTTTTCTATAAAGAGAACTGAACTTCTTTGTAACTAAGGAGATGTGGAGAGAGAAATTGTTCACTAATTATAGATGTGTAGTTGGGTGTGCTAGGAAATGTTTTTTTTCAGAAGGTACAACACTGCTCAAATTCTGGTACGTCGAAGAAGCTACAAAGGGCATTTTGTTGAAAATGGTGTGTGGTAGAATGAGGAAGAAAAAGCTAATAAAAGATATGCACTTTTTTATTATTTTTTTCCATAAGAGCAGTTTAGACATTTGCAATAGTTTATCCACTTAATCATTAAATCCAAATTCAAAATTTTTATCCAATTCATAATATATATATTTTAATCCTAGAATTCAAACAAACTTTTAAAACATATTACACTATATGTGAACAGTGCAATCCCATCCTGAATCCAAACGAGGCCTTGGGTCATTATTTTGTCAAAGAAGTAGTCTACCTTGTTGCTTTCTTGTAGGACTCGGAACATATTGTTCTGACTATTAATCGAGCTGTCTTAATAATAGGGTTTTTCCTTCGTGGGGGCGGTTGTCAACACGTGTTGGCTCACTCTTCCTCTATGTAATACACCTCATATATTTGGTCCTCCATTCTCACTTTTTTTGTTGTTCCTCTCCCCCTTATCCTTCCCCTCAACGATTGGGGAGGATATTGAAAATGATGGGAAACTACCGTAAGCTATTGAGTAAGTAGTAAAATGAAAGAAAAAAGAAGGCAGGTTGGTTATGGCTTTTTATCAAAGTGCAAAATTTAACATTATAATTTGTCCCATATTATATTATTTGTTAGTCAAACTTCACACACACACACACACATATATATATAAAGATGAAAATTGCTAACTGATGAAACATTCAAGTCAAAAATGTCATCTCTTTTTTTAAAAATGCTTTCAGAAATAGTGAGCTTAAAATCTAACAAAGAAATTAAATACATAATTTTTAAAGAATGGAGATATCAATCCAATTATCCAAGAATGCTTTGAGACTTGACAATAATCAACGCATTAGATGGTTTATACAAAAGTTAAAAGTACAAGGATACCTAATATACACTTTAACTGAGTCGTTCTTATTAAGCTCACACTCAGCTTACAAATTAGTTGGACTCACTTTAGATATTTAAATTCAATCCTAATCATCTTTAATTATGATTTAACTCAAATATAAGCGGGGTGAGCAATCAAGCTTCTGCCAAACCCAACTTAATTAAAAGCCTTACATGTATGAGGCTAAAGAAATGACTTGGTGCATGGTCAGTTCCCATAGTGCCACAGGACGATGTGTACCAGACTCGAGAACGGATTTAGCACCATATGGCGCTAACTGGAAATTGCTATTGATTCCTACTTCATGCAGCCGATCAGACAATCAATTGCAGTAGTTTTTGGGGTTAGCTTATCCCAGCGGGGTCGAGACCCTTTGTTCCGACCATTGTAGCCATGTCTCGCGCGCCTGGGGCATAAGATGCATGATGATTTGACAGGCATCCTCATCTTCCTTTGGCTCATCAACATTAATATGTTCAGGGTTTTAAATTCAATAATGGCAACTAAAGGCAAAAGTTGCATTCATTGCGAGATTTAACACACTTTTTATGGCACAAGCTGATAACAACATGCACCACCTATGTCCGCCCCAGGATTTGCGGTGAGTAAGGTTCTTTATCAATTACAACCAGGTGAAACTGGGTGGGCTTTATTTCTTTCTCATGGGCGAAGACAAACTTACAGCTAATTAGACTAGCAGCTGGGTGGCCCGCCATGTGTTAGGAAATTAAGGGAGATTAAATGGAGAATATTACCATTTGAGCATTATATGAGACTAGAGAATATGTTTGTACTATAATGTTTAAAATTCAAAGAAAGCTTGTCTCACGCATTAGTGCCTGTCTCACTATTCTGTTTATTTAATTACTATAATTCTCTTAATGTTTCCTCCAACACATTAAGGTAGCGGGGCTTCTTTTTCATGGACCCAATAACCTTTTGTTTGTCTCCTGTGCTTTCTGATCGTGAGGGCTTAAGTTATGAGTCTTAATTAACTTGAAGGCCCAAGAGACCAAGACGAGAAGTGTAACAAAAATAACACAACTTTAATTATATTGTCCTAAAATCAATCGATTCCAATGGACCAGAACCTCATCGGCCCATCCTGGACCATCTTGTATTGGAAAGTGCAACACAATCAAAGTCAAAAATTGTTTCAGTGATTTGGTTATAGAGAATTAATTTCGCCACGTATGTAACATTCAATAGATAAATAAATAAATACTAAATAAAAGGAATGCAGTAAGCCAATAACTGAAAAAAAAAAATGAGCAGCTGATTATTGAATCATGCGCATATACACCTCACTGATCGGCCGGCGCCTTCTGAGTGAGCCTATCAGCGAAAGCTTCAGTTTTTTTTTTTTGTTTGTTCTTAGTCTTGATGGATAGTCTTCTTAAGTATGTAAATTAGGTCTAATTAGGTTTATCTGTGATCCAGAACTTAATTAGAATGATGACTATAGGGAACTAGATAACTAGTCGTGTGTAAAAATAGAGGAGGAAAGAAGTGTAACTAGTTTAGGAGCAAGTGTACGTTAACATGCACACGATGTTAATGTGGAGGGATGAGGGATGAGGGATGAGCGGTAATTCAATGTTTTTATCTGTGTTTTTTTTTTTTTTTTTTTATAAAAAAAATGAAATAGTGAGAATGATACATATTATTTTAAATGTTTATGGTCCAGGCCAATTGGTTTCATCTTGTTTCATTAGCGATGAGTAGTATGCCAACAACGTCCCTCCTATATCTTGTTCATTCTTTGTCTTCAAAAATAATCATTCTAAATCCACTCTAAATCGAGATACATGTAATAATTGTCTCTTCTCCAACATCTCCTCATGAGATTCTATGAGCACCATCATTGCTTTTGACCACTAGCTATGATGAAAAGTTGCACCTTTCATTTCTCTGCGCATGAAATTAAGACAACATTTCTGTATCCAACTTTCTTTTTTCTGCTTCATTGGAAACAGAAATTAAATTCAGCCCTCATACTGCAACAAAATTTAAAATATATCCTATTCTCCTCTCTTTTATATATAAACGAATTTCTTTTGGATGTTTTTCTTTTCTTTTTGTCTTTTTTGGTGCCCCCTTTTTGTAATTTTCTTGCAATATTGGACAGAGAGAAGGGAATTGAGGGGCATTAAAATTAATTTGCTAAATTAATGGAAGCAGAAAATCTACAGATTAAATATTAGTGGTTCTTGCTATTATAATTTTTAATTCGGATTGTCCAAGTATGAGGATAAATAGTTTTTTCACAGAGAAATTGACAACTTTTCCTGCTAAAATAAGGTAAAAATGAGTAATAATGTAGAAAGGACAGATTAAAATGTAAGAGTCGTCACACATCTGACTTTGGACATATACCGCATGAATGATACGATACGATTTTGCTACGCTTGTAGTCAAGATCATAATTTGGATGGTTGATGCAACCAGAATGTATTATATGTATAGTAACAGTGATTGCGTTCCAAATGATCTTACTGAAACCTATAAATATAATACCACTTTCAAGTTTCATTTAAAAAAAAAAAACAAAGATGTAAACTTTTCTAGTTTGTAGTTTTAGTCAACACTTATAAGCTCTAATATTTTAGTAATAGAGTTGTAAAGTTTGAGTTGAGACATGACCCCCACTCCCCTAAAAGTGCTCTTTATTGTGTTGTTGTAGGTAACATATATACCACGTTCTTGACTTCAAATTTTTACCCAAATTCTCACTTCAGATATTTTTCAGGCTCCACTTCAAACTTTTTATAAGCTTTTTTAACTTCCAAATATTTTCAGGACAGAATCAGTTTCACCGCATTAGAGTAAAATTTTATAAATCATGGATTCCATGTAAGAACAAGCATATTGGATGTAATTACTTTGATTATATTATTATTATTATTATTGTTTAAAGATCAATTTTTATTTTATTTTATTGAAGAAAGGATGGATGGGAGACCCACTATTTAATTAGCTACAAGCTTCTTGAATTATAGTAGTATATATATGTGTTTTCTTGAGATTAGGGAAGTTGGTTGGTCAGGTGAAATTTCATGTCCCCAAAAGCACACAAAATTCAAACAAATAATGATGGTAAACTCACTAGTATGTCATCATTTAAGACACCTTTTTTTCCAAAATGAAAAGTAGAAAACAAAATAATGAGACTGAAATGCTTTAAGATTTTAATTGTGGGGAGCAAAATCAATTTCCAAACAGGGAACAAATCATCAAGTTTCACGGGGAAGAATGGGACATCACAATAAAGCATGCATTTTTGAAAACAAATCAATACCTATTAATAAAACCAAACTGGAAGATATACAAAGATTCTACCATACCAGTATTCTTTTACCCCCCATATATAGCGGCTGCATGCTCGCTCACTGTACGGGTGATATTTGGAGCACTCCAAACACATGAAAATTAAACATCTCCGAAACGCTTTTATATTTAAAACCACTCACTGCATGCTTAGGGTAAAATTTGTTCATATTTTTCATCAGCATTATGGAAAATGTAATTGATCCAAACTAATGGTATTTATAAGAACACAACAGTTTATGTCTAGGCGTCACACAATATGATGGCACTTTGTGTTGTCGATCGCCTGCACCATCTCATGCTTATATAGTACCAAACTTTGTGTTGTCAAATGTATTAAAAAAATAAAATTGCCCTTCTACCACCAACTATACTTTTGGTCTAATGATAATTATTTGATTCTAATAAAAATTCCAAATCACAGCAAAAATCATTTTACAATCACTGTCCTTATTTTTTCATTTCTTTTTTTTTGGCCAATCTTGAGAATTTGCCACAATCAAGTACATACTTCAAAACTCTAAAAGAAAACAAATTTAACGATCCATGGTTTGAAATAATATCCAGACGAGTGATATTTGATGAACCGTCTTTAATCACCACACGATTATACATCATCATTAGGAAGGGACTCCCGCCTCTTGATGTGGACCTGAATTTTCGACGACTTTAACAGGTTTATTAATATCAAATTTAAGAATTAATAATTCTTTCTTTCTGTTCATAGTAAGACTGCACAGAGAATTCCTAGGAGTCTGGCAGAGAAAAATTGATCTCATTAACAATTGGCTGAGACAATATGTGCTTCCAAAAGAAAAAAAGACACCCCAACGGGCGGCAACAATTACCAAGTTTGCTGCTTCACTAATAATTGAGGAAATTTCAGGTTTTCTTTTTTTAAAGAAAAAAAAAATAGAAGAAAATATTAACGTTAATGGAGTTGGCGAGTTGCTCGTACCTAAAAAATTTGGAAACAAATGTTGATGGGTTTTACCTTTAACAGCAGCAATCCCACAGCAAACACGCATTCAAATATTATTACTTTCTCAAAAGGGCCACTTCCCTTTTGGCAATACATCCACCAACTCCACGAAAACTTTTAACACTTTTTTTTTTTTTTTAAAGAGCATATCCAATGCTGTTCACGCCAAAATAACGAAGCAAAACCTCTCCAACGCGGACGCCAAAGGCAGCATTGTTCTGCGCTATTTTTATTTACTTTTTTTTTATAATTTATTTAATAGATATCATAATAATTTATTATGTTCAAAAATAGTTTAAAAATTCATATTTTACCTAAATTATATATTTTTCACCAAAATTATTTCTTTATATATCTTATATGTACACAAATATATTAAATATAACGTAATTATTTTATTTGTTATTATTGTTTATATTTAGCATTCATATGATCTAAATAATTGTTAACAAAATTATAATACATATTTGATGAAATTAAATAATTATTAAAAATAAAATAATAAGAAATATATATGAAAGATCTTTTTAGAGTAAAATTTAAAATATAAGAATTTGATATAAACTTTAAGTTTGGTGTATAAATTGTACCATTTTGATACAAGAACTGTGCTAAAATGAAGTTTGTAGTTGATGATGATCTTATATTGTTTTCGGATCAAGAAATTTACTAAGAAAAAAAAAAAAACAAATAAATCATAATACTAAAAATACTTTTTTAATATTTTTAATTAAAATTCAAAATTCAAACATTCTTTTAGAGTAAAATATTATTTTCTCCTTACTGTGAAAATTTGTACTCCAAACGCACCATCACATGGGACTGAGAGGACATTTCTTACTATTCACATGCATCCTTATTTTTGAGTTTCTTTTGACCTTTTGATTAAATGAGGGAAAAATGCACTTCTTGTTATGCATGTTGATTACGAGGTGCTTGTAAAAGTTATTTAAAGAATTTTATAAGTTTTTATATTTTATAAAATATTTTTGAAATTTATAAAAGATCACTATATCTTATTTTAAAAATAAATTTATAAAATATTTGAATAAAATAAAATTTTAAAACTTAAAAAATATTAGTAATATCATAATATGCTTAAAATTAAAGGAGTTATTAAAATTTTAATAATAAGTTGGAAACTCCTTTTTTTTTTTCAAGAAGTTTATAAGAATTTATAAGCTCATTTTTTTTTACCAAATACATGAAAACATCTTATAATTTTTTATAAATATCTTAAGGAGATTATAAGTTAACCCAAATACCCTCTCTATGTTCTTTCAAAATATTAGAGTGAAATTTGCATATAGTAAACTTCAATTTTAGATAATTTTAATTCGATTTTTACCGAAACAACTCAGAATTCAAAATTCACTATAAAAGATCATGTGCACTGCACTGATATCAAAATTTGGAGATTTTGGAAGGAAAATTGCGCTAAGTTGTTAACA
The DNA here is from genome assembly GCA_019321725.1 of Paulownia fortunei. NCBI lineage: Eukaryota > Viridiplantae > Streptophyta > Magnoliopsida > Lamiales > Paulowniaceae > Paulownia > Paulownia fortunei. The sequence continues at coordinate 24,688,064 of CM033111.1, forward strand.
ATTTAAACATATTGGATATAAATTCCCACACACGTTTTAAAAAATTTATTGGTTTTTTCCTTTTTCTATTTTCCCTCTTTTTTTTTTTTTTTTTTAACTTCTTCTTTACCTATTTCCCGTGTCTCTCATTTCCCGGATCCACTCACCAGTGCCAAACCACCAGCCCTGTCTCTGTAGGCGCCAGGCTTCTGCTACGCGCGCTTTCACACACACACAAACTTCCTGGTAAAACGTGGCAGCAATACAACACCTTCTCCACCATCGGCACCACCAAAAACGCCACCATAGCTTCACTCTGTGAAGGTGCCACTGATGACGTTGGTCTAGGCCTGGTGATGGTTGAGAATATTTTGTGTTGCTATTGTATTTTATCCCAGTATGTGTGGCACCGACATAGACATTGCCAGGGATCCGGCACTGATGAGTAGAGCTAGGAAGAAAGAAACAAAAGGGCAGGAAGGTTACAGAAAAAGCGAAAGAAGAAAGAAAATAAACAAGTAAAAAAAAAAAAGGAGAGAAGATAAAAGAAAAGAGTGGAAGAAAACGCGGGCGGGGAAAAAAGAAGTAAAAGTAAGTCTTTAAAATATGACTACGGTAATTTGCATCCAAAATGCTTTAATTTTTAATAATTTTAGTCCAATTATCACTCTAAAACCCCTAATTTTTAAGCAAACATGACATTTTCCATCAATTTTTTTAAAAAATTCTGGTATATATTAGATTGAAATGGTCTAAAATTGAAACCTAATCTATGCATTTGCCACATCTACATTTTAAAGGGCCAAAAGAGTATTGGTGGACAAGATAATTTACTTTTCCTTGGGCAAAATATACTGATGGAACCAACAAAAAATAATGGGAAGAAGCTGAGCAGGAAGAAGTATAAAATCAGTCAAGTTTGCTTGGATGATTGATTGAGAACAAATATGGCAAAATATAATATGACCAATGCTAGCCAGCCAAAAGTTGTCACAGTGTTAGTATCATGATGGTACTAATATTTTCATTTTGCTAAGTTGTCACTGTGTTATAATAGCTTTAGTCAAATTTTGTACAGAAGTTAAAATGCAGAAATAAAAATAAGTATTTTTTTTTTTGTGTAGACTATTGAAGCAAGTTAATCCGTGATTGGCGGTCCAACACCAAGACAAACGATAACAATAGTAGTAACGTATCTAATTCAGTAAAATTGGGGGAAGAATTCTAACATAGCAACATGGTACACTGCCTGTACATGATATGATCCTCATAAAATATGGCCGGGAAACTTAGAACAGGATTATAGGACTGGACATGAGGAGACCTAGCTAGAATTGGTGAGCTTCGAGTAGTAGAGATTGAGTAGGAAGAAAAATGGGTTATATTAGTAAATGGAGTAATAAAACGGAATTAGGAGGAAATGGGGGGTGCTAATTATGGAGATAATTGAAATTGAAGTGACGTTAATCTTGTGTTGAAAGGAGAGAGCTTGGTGGTCGGTCAATAGTGCAGTTGCTCTTGCTCTGCCTCTGCCCGGGAAGAGCATAGCTCAATGGAGCCATAATGGAGGAGTTCTTGGATCATTTGCTCCACGTGGTCTTCTTCGAGTGGCCTGATGAATTGTTGAGGATTAACCCACTGATTATTTGGGTGTTGGTGATGAGAATTAGGAGTCACACCCACACCTACTACCACCGCAGGTAATTTGGTTTCGTGAAGAGGAGCAGCAGCAGCAGCAGCAGCAGCATTTTCCGGGCCAGTCGTGGGGTAAGGCAGTGGTGTTTTGAGGGAGTCTTGCTTGGTAATCAAGTGAAGTGAAGCCATGTAGCACTTGTGTAATTTGGCAGTGAGGGTGGCTGAGAGAAGCTTGGAGTGATTAGGCGCACTGGGGTTGTAAGGAAAATTTGTTCTGGCCCTCGGACCACACATTAGCCTCGCCGCTTCGTCATAGGCTCTTGCAGCATCTTCTGCTGTCTCAAATGTTCCCAGCCATATTCTAGTCTTCCTGCACACCAATAGTATAATATATAAAGGAGTGAGAATGCCATAAGAAGCCCTTAGGTTATGTTTGTTTTGTTTGGATTGCTAGATATGAGGAAATTAAAGTTCCCATAACCTGAATTCTGGCTGTTCTTGTCTAATCTATGTATATTATGTGCTTGGTAAAGATAATTAATATTAAGCAAAGCATTATGCAAGACTCAGAAAACAACTTACAGTAAAGGATGGCGGATTTCAGAAACCCAGGAGCCCCAATGCCTTTGCCGAACGCCTCTGTATCGTTGTTGGGGTCTTGCCATTTTCAGCTGCTGCTAAATTGGCCAGAATCAATGAGAAAGGACAATGAGGGAGGGAATGTGGGGATATGGGATATATATTGCTGAGACTTGTGAGTGAGGCAAGGCAAGTAAAATTAGTACTGTTGTGTGTGTGGTGCTTTTTTTCTTGGCTTTCTCGCAGTTTGATTGATCAAAAGGATTGGGTCCCACAGCAGTCTTGACCTTCTTCATATACTGTCTATTAATGTCTCTTTCTATCTAATAAACACCAGTTGGCTTATTGCTGACATGCATGATTATTGATTGAATCAACACAGCTCAAATATATATATTTTCAAAACATGGCCATATTCATTTCACATGCTCACATCATTAGTATATTATAATAATAATACCTTTTGTTGCACTAAAATCTCAATCCTCTAGGTAAGTACTTGCTCTTAATTTCCCTTCTTTAATTGCTTGATTAACAAAATCTTCAAGTCACAGTCCCACAGATTCTTATCATGTGAGTTGTGACCGCATATATCATGACCCGTTCAAGTTTTTTGTACTGCCAACTATAACCCAGAATAATTTCAAAATCAATTATACAAATTTGTTCAAGATCGGCTAAGCACCTACTTTAATCATGTTGACGAGTCTTCATCAAGCAATCAATAATTAATGAAAAATACTATGCGCGCAGAGATCCAACCTAGCTACACAACTTGATCGAACCATACGTCTAATTCTCATTTCTTCGAACACAACTAGTTACAACTGGATACACAGCCGCTAGCTTTAAAGAATTAGATGGTAATTGGGAAGAATACATACAGGGGGAAAACAATAGTTAATTGCTCTTCAGGCCAGTCTCACTGAAGTGGAGGATTATTGAGTCAATCCTAGGTTGGGAAATAAGAATATTGAACCATCATACATAATTAGCATTTTATGATTGAATATCTTAATTTCACTGGATAATATGAAATTACTTGACAATAAGAACATTAGTTAATTCAGTACCTTGGGGTGTTCCATGCATGAAGATTTGCAGAAGATTTTTTTTTTTCTTTTTTTTCAATGGATTTGTTAAATTATAATAAATTAATTATTTGATTTTAAGGATGAAATAAAGCATGGACTGAGAAACAAACCTGAATGCATGATGATGATACAGTAACAAAGTTGAGTGGGTCTGGTCGCAACAATTGAATAAGGTGGGCTACATTGTAACTGGTATTCCATGCAGCTTTCATTGTCAAGAATTTTTAATATGAGGGCGGTCTCATGTCATACAGTCATAGACGTAGTAATGGAGGATTTTGGATGCATTTGCAGTTAAGAATGCATAACCATATATATATACATATATGTATGTAGTTGTTATCATGGTTAGTTTCTAAAATCGGAAACATACCCATATGGCTGGTACTAGGGAAGCATCAACACTCTCTCTTATTTTGGAACCCAATGCTAGCTGCTTATGAAAATCTTTGTGTTAACACTTGACATGCATGCCCTCAGCTAACCCTCCTCCCACTCCATCAAATCCACAGAGAGAGAGAGAGAGAGAGAGTCGTTAGTTTCTTTCTCAGGAAATTAGTTAAATATTGAACACAATTAATTCTTAGTGAAAAAATGGTCCCTCTCTTTAATAAGATATGGAAATCTTGAGGTCTTATAAGGTTATAACTCCATTCATATGTGATATATATATATGGGTATATATTAATTGGTGCTGAAAGCACTTTAATTTGACCGCTGGATGATATATGTACATATAAATATATGTATGCAATGGTTAGTTTTCAGTATCTGATGATGATTAAAAAGTGATGCAAATTTACTTGGCTTGCAATGAATCAGCTGCTGTATCCGATCAATTTCATTCCCAGACTCAAATGTGTACATGATCTGTGTTTGTATGTACATTTTGTTCAACAAACCCCCTGGAAACATTACACATTCCATAGTGTTTTTTGTTACAACATAGAGTACAAATCCTGCAAGCATTGCACCCCACATGCCATTGTCTTTGGGTATGTTATTTTATGCATTTTGCTAGCTAATATGGAATTTACACATCATGTGCCTTTCAGAAATACACACACCACAGGGTTTTAAAATATGAATTTATTTCAGGCTAGCTTTATTAATTTGCATGCAAATATATTGTATAACGAGGATAATTATAGAAACCTTCCTAAACTTCAGTGTAAATATAGATAGATCTCTTCAATCATCTGATAATAACTGCAAGTTAGAAAGTCTTAATGTTTTTATGACACGACACTTTGTCCATCATTAAAAATTAAACAACCCTCCATGAGGTAAGTCCAAAATACGAGGACCTCCCATGTGGTTTATCAAACTATAATTATCTTTCCTAAATTTATCTATTTTACAATTAAACTCCTATAATTTATCCCCCCCCCCCCCAAAAAAAAAAAAAAAAAGAAATTATGAAACATCATATACCTAAATGTATATGCAAAGATAAATTTTCAAATCCAAATTCAGCTGGTGACAATATTCTTGGATCTAGAACTAATTTGTACCTTTTTTATTTTCCTTATGTTCTCCTCATTTATCAATATCATACTTGCTGTCAAGTTTCAAAACAATATCAATATCATGCTTGTTGTCAAGTCTAAAAATTGAAATCAGCCTTAAAAGTGGGGATTATGAGACATGGTGGTTGATTGTTCTTTTATGTTGATGGCAACACTAGCAATGCCGTGCTCACTGGTGCAATTACCACCTTTCCATTCACTAGATGGTGGTGGTTGTGAAGGAGTTTGACAGATGAATAGCATACATAAGCTAGACGTTGTATTTGAACTGAATCTTTCCATTACTATGGCAACAATGCATGGCACCAGACCTTTCTTCCCTCCTCATCTTTCTCCTCCTCATTCTCTCCGCCGCCAACTCCACCAATGCCGCCGCTGCCACATCTCCCAAATATTTTTGTAATCATCCTACAGAGAGATAGCATAGGTTGTATTGTACTTTTGTATGAGTACTATACTGAAGTGATGCATGTTTATTAGATTTATATTTAAATAATACTTTTTTTGTCCCAATTTTATGGCTCTTATTTTTTTTTTTTTTATAATACACCATCACTTAAAGTAATTATATAACATTTCTCACTTTCAACCACTATTTTTTAAAGCAATTTTGTAACAAACTCTCTTCTAAATTTTTTTATCCAACAAAATAGAGGGGACAGAGGAATTGTCAAAGAATGAAGTCGTTTAAACAAAAGATAGGTTTGGGGTGAAATAATATCAAGGGTTAACTACACTTACCTCTGTTAAATTACCAACTATTTCCTTCTTCTTTCATAATTATAAAAACACCAGACTTCCTCTATAGTATTTATTGCTCCTTCAATTTCGATAGTCCTCTCCTAATAGAGTTGCTTATTTAATTTTACGTAAACAACAACAAATTTTTTATCGTTATTAATTGTCATAATTCTTTGTTTGATTAAGTATTTTTTGAAGCAATTCCAAAAATACTTTTTGTATTGAAACTTGATTTTTTTATTCTTTATTAATCACTTCACTATGATTATTGCCATAGCCAAAAAAAATTTTTTGTTATTGTAAAAGAGGGGGAAATTAATTTATACTCTTTCAAATGGGAGATACATACAGTTGACCCTAACATCAAGTATGACATTGTCAAGTTCGGAGAATGTTACGCGCCTTTTATAAATTTTTAAGTTGAGAGATGATATGTTTATATCCGACCATGGGTCAGGATTTGACAGTTGAAGGGTCGAAAATTTTCGACCCTTAATCGTAATTAGTCTTTACTGGTTACAATTCAGTTTCAATTCTGGACCCAGCTAACCATTAGGTCAGACTATTGCTTTTTTTTTATTTTTTAATTTTGAGTTATGATTTAAAAAATTATTATTTATTAATTAAAATTTAATTCTATAAAATTATAATTTTTTTAGAAACAAAAAAATGGTTGAAGTTTTAAACTTAAAATTGAATGAAAAGTTTTAGAAACAAATATTGTTAATTTTTGAAATTAATGAAAAAAATTTAACTTAAATTTAAAATATTATTAACTAAAATTTATATTATCTAATATTCTAATTATAATAAACTTAAAAAATAAAAAAAAAATGCATCAACTTAAATTTAAACTTAAATTTTAATAAAAATTAAAAAAATATTAACTAAAATTTAAATTATATAATAAAAAATAATTTAAATAAAAAAATTAAACTTAAATTTAAATTGCAACGATTATTTTTTTTTTTTTTAAAAAAGAGTGGACCCCATCGAATCCACAGACCCGCCATAATTTTGTATTAAAAAGAATAGGTACTGCAGATATGCAATTTGGAGCCAAGATATTACTAACCCGAAACTTCATCTATCTCAACAAAACATACAATACCAACTGAAACCTACCAGCAACATAATCAGAACGAACTAATATCACAAACGTTGAAAACCAAGCCACACAGTAACAATGTCCATAACTTAACATCCAAATCGAAGGAATCTGCAGGAAATGTCTAAATTGAACAGAAAAGAATACAGGTTAAAGCAGGTCAAGAGAGGACCAGACATTAACTTATAATTCATCTTCTTCGCTTTTTTCCACTTTTAAGTCCCACTTTCTCGTGACTTTGCACCCTTGACAGTTTCCAGTGATTTTGCTAAGCCCATTGTTCTCTCCTCCATCCGATCAATTTTCTCTCACTTTCAATGAACTGGATTTCATTATCCCGGTATTGGGACTAACAGTTTTGCACTTTGTGGGGGTTTTTTTTTGGTGCTGGATTTTTCTAGAACTGCTACAGAATATCCAATTGGGATTAAAAAAAAAAGAGAACTCGGAGAAAAGCTAAAAAGAGTACAAAATTAGTGGTCCATGGTTATCTATCTATCCAGTATCCAGTGATAGGTTTTTTGTATGTTTTCTGCTATGGAAGTTAAAGGTCACTGCCCCATCCTTTCGCTTTGCTCCTCATATTAAGTTAATATGTGCGTTGCACGTTATAGTGATTTCTAAAATTTTATTGCATCATTAATTTTTCTCCTTTTCTTCATTGTGTGTTGTTGACTCCACTTGTTATGTTTCCAAGTTTAATTAATTGCATGTTTGCAGTTTTCGCGTTTTTGATGTTGTATCTTTTTAATTATATGTTAATAAACTAAAGTCCAACAAATTAATTCCATTCTCTCCCCTAATTTGGAGTATATAACTGTCCATTTTCTTTTTAATTCAGCTAAAAAATTGGAAAAAAGTATAAACTTTGTCCAACAAGGAGAACGGATGAGAAATATATGTGTGTTTTAAATTTGATGCTATCCAGATAGAGCTGCCATGGTGTTCGGATGTGTCAGATGGGGTGAAAACTGTAGTAGTTTTCCGGTATTATCCTCAAATAAATTGAAATCACAATGATCAATTCAATTTTTATTGCTTTCAATTTCTAAAATCCTTATGGCTATTACTTAATCAATATAGAGATTCTGTGGAAGCAAGTAGTGCTAGTGATAGGATGTTTTTCAAATCGATGACATTAAATACATTTACGTACAGAGATTTTGGCTAGGAACAATGCTTAATGCCGTGCCGTCAATGCTCAAGTGGACAACTGCCTCTGCAATATTGAATCCTTTGTATTGCAGGCTTTGATTAGCGAGATGATCTAAATATAAATATAGCAGTTTTTAGATTAGAGTCATTGCTTCCCCAAATTCGGGGCAATAAGGGGAGGGGGGTTGGGGGAATACAATCTTTCGTTGCATAATTAGTGAAAATTGTGGTGGTAAATTGGCTGTAAGAACGAGTCTCACAGACCTGTCAGGTTAGCAGTATCCTTTGAATTATTAATCGTGTTAATGCCACCAATCTCTCTCTCTCTCTCTCTCTCTCTCCATGCTATTGTTCACTTCAGAATGGCCCTCTGCGTTCTCCATAACTGGTCGTAGAGCTTTCCAAGTCCATCTTCACGGCTTTCGGTATGAGTTAAAACACTCATGCCTATGGCTTCATTAGCAAAGTCTCAACTTCACATTTCTGTCCCTCACTCTAATTGCAAATCACTACATTTCTTGATTTTAGGCTCTTGAAATTAATTCTTGTCTGCCTTGGCCTCAAGATAAAAATTTCTTCATATTAGACTCTGAGTCTGACCCTTCTTACAGGTCATGCTAAGGATGAAAGAAGTTGCTCTGTTGCATTCCGGGGAGGAAGTAGCAACATTCTGAGATCTTGATCAAACAAAAATTTGACTTCCCCGTTCCAGTCAGATTCACAATGCCGGTTCCTCTTGCTCCGTATCCGACTCCCCCAGCACCTTTCACCCCTCCGGCGAATGGTACGCCCAGCAATTTTTAACTTGTTCGAGGTCAATATTAATTTCGAAGAAAAAGCTTATGTATGCTGCTCAGGAGGAAGAAAGTCGCTTTTTGAAGCACATCCAAATAATTATCTAATATCGGCACATCTTCGATAAATTGAAGCACTTTTTACTAGAAAATAGCCATGTACCAAGAATGTATAGAAAACTTCAGATAGCATATAGAGTGGGGTTTATCTACCCAACCAAGGTAGTTTGGATATATTAATCTAGTTATTGGTTGGATTGTCCAAATCCAATTTTATTGGTCCTTAAATTTTGTAGGTGAAGTAAGGGATGTTTATAAGACTATAATTATAAGAAGTATTTTTTCATTTATTCATCTGTGTTTTTTTTTTTTTTAAGTCATAATATTCAACTCCCCTCTAAATTTACCAGACTTTTCTTACCATTAAAGTTTGGACGGAAAATGATTACGTTAGGAAAAAGAAAAAAATTAGTGAACTTCCTATTTTCCCATTGACCCGACTAGTCATACTTGTATTTTGTTGACCAAAAATACGACAGGATCATACTTCAAATGTAATAGTTATATATATGAAATGGAGAAAATGTAATGAAATTCTATTCCAAAAATATAAGTATGAGATGAAAAAGTCAGTTATTTAGAAGCCAAAAAATTGAGCTGTTGGTGGGTGTTTTTGTGGCCCCCCAAATATATATATTAGACTCAATCATTCTTGTACTTATCAAAGAAAAATAATTTGTTCAAATACTTCATTTAGTACTGTAGGATTGAAATATAAAATAAAAATAAATTAAATAGCATCTTTAAATATAATTAAACTTAATTTATTATAAAAAAGAAGTAAAATATTTTTTCTATTTCTTTTCTTTATGTACTTGTATCTTATTTCTCTTTTATTTTCTATTTTCTATTTTCTTTCCATTATTTTTCTTTCTGGTCATTACTTTTCTTTCTTTCTAAGGGTGGCAATGAAAAAGATAAGGGAGATAGAGGATGGGAGTGAATAGGGAGAAAGAGATTATGAGGTGGATAGAAAAGGAGAGAGAGCGACAGGGATCAAGAGTGTGAGGAAGAGAGAGGAACATGGGAGAGACGTAGGGAGAAAAGGCTGGGTAGCAAAGCGGAGAGAGAAATAACAAGGGGGAGACAGAAGGGAGGCAAGAGAGAGGAGATGATGGGTGAAGAATGGAGAGTGTATGCAACGGAAAAAGAGAGAGAAAGACGAGAAATAAGAGATAATGAAAAAGAGAGGGATTTGGGATAGGTGGCACTAAGGAGGGAGGAGGAGGTGATGGCAGTGAGATAGAGGGAGAGAGAGGGGAGGTGGACAGAGGAGGGAGATAGGAGGGAAAAATAGAATGAAAGGAGGGGATAGGCGGTGGTGCGAGCAATAAGACATAGTCGATGTTAGATAATGAATGATGAGTATCAATTGAATCGACGAAAATTAAAATTGAGTTTATTCTAAAAGTTCAATTCCAAAATTCTAAACACTTGGGGCAGAATGATTTGCACTTAAAATATTTGAATTTTTTAAGACAATAAATTTAATTATGGATATATTCCCAAAACACCTGTTCTACTACAAAATATTATAAAACAACCCTATCCAAATATATAAACATTATCAAGATATTCAATGCCAAAATACTCGGCTAATAAACTAATAACTAGATCATTTGTATTTATTATTAAGTTGAGAGCAAAATGACTTTCATCTAGGTTTGCTATGCTAACGAAACAAACTTAGAAGATAGATTTTTATAATTACGAAAAAGAAAAGAAAGAAAATGATAATTTAACTATTTTAGAAATGAGACTAATATAATTAACCTAAGAAAAAATTTGCATGAATTAAATTTTCTCTATCATTCCTTATCTTTTTCAAATATATATAAAATTCAAACCTTAAGAAATCAAAAAAGTAAAAAAAAAAAAAAAAAAAAAAAGGCCTACTATGATGGTTGTCAGGTGCACAGAGCCAGCTTGTGTGTTCGGGTTGTCGAAACCTTTTAGTCTATCCAGTTGGAGCAACTTCTATATGTTGTGCTGTATGTAATGCAGTCACTGCAGTCAGTACCTCCTCCGGGTATGTCTCCAAACACTGAGAGTTGAGTTGCCCTTGTCATTTGAATACTAACTGGTTATAGAAATTCCCTTCATCAGGCAACGAAATGGCTCAATTAGTTTGCGGAGGTTGCCAAACAGTGTTGATGTATATTCGTGGTAACGAAATGGCTCAATTAGTTTGCGGAGGTTGCCAAACAGTGTTGATGTATATTCGTGGTGCTACAAGCGTTCAATGCTCCTGTTGCCACACCATCAATCTGGCATACTAATTCTTTTCAATCTAATGCTCCTCTACTTTCCCGAGTTATCAGGAATAATAAATAACGAGCGCATACTGTAACAGCAAATCAAGTAGCCCATGTAAATTGTGGAAACTGCCGCATGCTGTTAATGTACCAATATAGGGCAAGATCTGTAAAATGTGCAGTTTGCAGTTTTGTTACATCAACCGGGGTAAGTGATGAAGTACTCTCTTAGTTCGTGTTATTTTTTGAATTTTTCTCAATTTACTGGAAGAGAAAAATTGAGAGTGAATAATTTATTTATTATGATGATGTCAAGTACGTCGGTTGTCGTAGACGAATTAAATTTAAACCTTACTACTCAATTATTTTTAACAATTATAGTGTAAGGATGGATTCCACGAACATTGAAACTATTTAATTTATTATCGATATTTTTAATTAAAGATTCGACTTACTAATTAATAATCTAAAACTTTAAAACTCAACAAGTGAAGTCAAAGATAAAAAACATGAGTTTTGATTTGATTAATTAAATTGCAGAAAGTAAGAATAAACTAGAATGCAAATCAATGAAATTCAAAGCAACAAATATAAGAGTGATTATAGTTTTGGTTATGGTTTCATTCCCACCACTAGACCATAAATTGTAAATTAACATCAACGCTATCCTTGAGTTTTTAATGACATTATCAAATGTAGATAACAATAAGTTTTGTTATCCCAATCTTTCGTTAGCTTATTATCAGGTAGAATAAGTTATCTACATAATTCCCTAGCTATCAAACAACCTAGAACGACCTCTCTACATTCAATTCAATGGAAACATTAAGACAAAAAAAAAAAAAAAACATTGATCTAAGCAGCAAGTACTCAATCTCAAATTAATTAATTTAGGTTATGTTCTTCATTTCAATTAACAAAAATATCTCATAATCATTAGTCATAATTTATTATTAATGATAAAAAAATCAAAACAATTAGAGATCAAAATTTCTAATCTAGTTGTAGATAATTCTCCAGCCCTACTTGATCGTGCACCCAAATAAATTAAGAAAACACTATGAAGAGATTAATGATAGAAGAACATAAATAATCTCAATTAGACATTGTGGAATAATATCAAATATTTTAATTATACAAACTCATATCTAGAATTTTGAAATCATTCTTAACCAAATAGAAAATATGGCTTAGTATAATGAAAAAGAACAAAAATATAAAACAAAAGATATTAGGATTTCAAAATATAAGAAGAATTGGAGTGTAGTCTTCTCCAAGCCTCATCTATCTTCCTCTTTTTTGGTGGACAAAACCCATAAATGTGAATTTTAGAATCAATGTATATGAATGTTTGAAATCTTAGAGTTTTTTCGTTCTAAACTCTTTCAAATCCAAGAAAAAAAAGGGCCAAAAAATGTATTTTAATTTTTTTTTTCTGCTGCGCAAACTGGTGATCCAGCTCGTGTTTCCGGCACTGCAGGCCAAAATCTCTGCCTAGGTGGTGCTGCAGCATGAGTTTCTGCCACTGTCATGTGTCCGTTCTGCTCTCTTTAGTGTGTTGTAATCAATTTTTGATATTCTTGAATTGGTTTTTGGTGTCTTATTAACCTATCTATTGGCTTTCCAAAACTGCACGAATCAATTTAATATCACATGTGTGGAGAAAGTTTATACAAATATATAAAGATTATCACCTCTGAATTAGTCCATTTTTTTTGTTTGAAATCAATTTCACTTGTCAAAATGTCAACATAAATTTTTTAGCTCTATCTCTTATCTTTTCAATGAATCAAAAATTAGGTAAATAACACTTCAGGTTAAAACATTATGCTCAAAATATAAACACTCGCCTTAGTAGCACTGCACCAATAAAATTTGACCCATAAATACTTATTTCAACTCTGCTTTGGATTATTTTTAATCCCATAGACTCCCAAAATCCTATCACACACAAAAAAAATAATAAAAAATTATTATTAATAAAAAAAAAAGAAAAATATAAAAAATTAATACAAAATATGTACTTATCACAAGAAAATTTACGCAAAGCTTCCACCAAAAACTATTTTCAAACTCCGAATAATTGTGTCATTAAATCTAATTTATAAACCATCCACAACTCTATATGCCGCAAGAATGCTGGAACAACTCTATTAAGATTGCAACTAGACCCAAAAGAGAACACCCAACAAACTTGTTTTCACCATAAGTCAGACCCAACAATCCCACATCTAAAACAACCATTTTTTTTCTACTAGATGCAAAAAATAAAAATAAGAACATTCTTTTTACTAGGGACTACCAAAACAAGATATTTTTAGGTCCATTTTAAAGCCAGATGTTTTTACAACCAAATTAGGAAACGTGCTAGATATGTGGTAATGGTCCATTCATTGCACAGAGAAAACCGTGTCTCTGCGAAAGTTTGAGTGGTAGAATGTAATGAATAGAGATTTTTTATTAGACATGTTATTTTTGCATGCTATTGTAAAGAATTGCATTATGATAAACGAATTGAAGATCAAAAGAATACACAAGGACATTATGTGGCTTAGACTCAGCCACTCTGCCGTCTGCATCCATAGACAAATTGCTAAAAGGTCTGTAGGCGCTACACTTTTGCTATGGTATAACACAGACATAATGACACAAAGAGGAAGCAAAAAGCAAACAAGCTCAATCAACCACCTTTGATATAGGTCAAAATTTACAGTATAAAATTGCAAGAAAAAAATTAAGAAAAAAAACTATATTGTTTGACTACACCTACATCAGTAGAAATTCCCCCAAAAGGAGTAAAAACTAAAACATTTACATCTCTATTGCTTTACACTTGAAATTATTTTCTTTATTTAGGCAAGTTATTACACTGTCTGGGAAAAATCAGAGAAATCTTGTCATAATTAAATCATAAGATCATATTCATACCCAAATATATTCTAGTCAAAATTAATTTTGAACAATTATAGCAACCAAAATTTGATAAAATAGAATAGCTAATTTTATTCAACCTGGTACATGTAATGCTACTAAAGGGTTTATTGACTATGAACATGTAACTAATATTAATTGACAAGATAATCATAAACAGTCGTATGGTGGTAGATTAGTACATTAAATCTTAAGATGTTGGAATTTCTGTAATCATGTTTAAGCTACTAATTACCCAGAAAGAGAAGAAATGTTTAAGCTACTAGATTGTGCATTAAAAATTGTGTATACTAAAGGGCCTTGTGAAATGTTAATACCAGAAATATTGAATAAATACTGTACTGCAATATTGCTTTGGAGTTTGGACAAGAAGATTTGTCCTCGTGTATTTATTTTCTGCTTTTAAAAGAGAAGAAGAAACAAATATTGGTTTATTGTTAGAAAATAAAATAGATATAAAATTAGCTTTGAGATTGGATAAGTTTAGGGACTTTGTATTCTTATAACACAATAAAAATGCTAATGAATAAAGGAATTTTTTTATTTTATTTTTTTGCATATTTTTATTTCTAAATTTGATGTTTGTTTTTTTTTTTTTTGTACTTTTGAGTTGAGTCATATTTTTATGAATTATATGCGTTTTTTATAATATTTAGTGAATAATACTTCTCTCAATAACTTTTACTTTTTATACATTTTTATCAAAACCCTGACTTTTGTGGGAATATTATTTCTAATTGTTGATTGAATATTACACAAATAAAATTGCGTAAAAGTTAACGATGTTGCCATTTGCCACAACAGGTTTTATTATGTGCACTACACTTTTCAAATTATGATCTTTAGAAGATAAAATAATGACTTTAAGATTTACAATTGTGTAATTTTTTTAATTAAAGAAATCTGATTTACTTCTTTCTGGATGAGTTGGCAAAAACTACAAGGACAGAAAATCTACACTATAAAATTGGAATTGAAAAGAGAAAGAAACTTAAGTTGTTGAAATTGAAATTATGTTGTTCGACTCAACCTACATTAAACGCCGTGAAAAGGAACAAAAACTGAAATATTTATATCACTCAATAGAACAACTAATTGTGAAATAGTTGACTTATATATCAAAGTTCCAATCTTACGGTTCTTCAGTTGTTGAACACCCAAAGCGCAAAAGAAAGTTGGTAGCATGGATCGAGTGATTTTTAGTCACGTGAATCTAGTACAAGTGACAGCAATTTCTCTAAGAATCTTCAAAATATTATAAAAGACTGTTTTGTACTTAACCTTTTCAACGAAGAGAGATGCTAATTTATTGGTCTCTCTGTTGGTAACATTAAACAGAATATGTGAAGTTCGAAAAAACTTGATCGCGTCTGATCGAACTTAACCATTTACATTATCAAAATTGATTTAATGACTCGTAATTGATCAAATCTCTTTGAAAAATAAGCCAATTGCATGGTGGGTGTATATATTACTCTATCTTTGGCCAGATTTTGCCAAATCATGTCAAATTGTTTTAGAATTTATTTTCAATTAAAAGCGTAAGTAGTGTTCACAAAACTATGTTTTATGCTTTTAAAATTGCATTAGCTCTTAATAACGTGGCCAAAGAGCTCTTTGCCACATGGCATCTGATTTCATCAAAAAATTTGCCGGGAAATATCGTATGTGTAATAAATATATATATTTAAATACTTGGAGTTTCAAGTGGTTGGAGGCGGGAGGTTGGGGATGGCGGGGATTGGGGTTGGTGCGGCTAGGGGAAAGGGGCCAGGCTGCGATGGCCAAGAAAGGGGTTGGGGCGGGGGGGGGGGGGGGTGCGGCGGGGGGGCGGAAAGTTTTAAGAAGATGAAGAAAACAAGAAATGACAAAATATCAAATGAGAGAACAAGGAAAAAGATAAAGATAGATACAAAATGAGAATGAAGAAACAAATATCAATTTCACATAAGAAGATGAAGAAAACAAGAAATGACAAAATATCAAATGAGAGAACAAGGAAAAAGATAAAGATAGATACAAAATGAGAATGAAGAAACAAATATCAATTTCACATAACACTGACACTTGTTATTTTTAGCAATTGTTTACAATTTTCGGTGAAAATTTGCCAAAATTTTGAAAAATACTAGACAAAATTGTGATGAAAATTGCAATTTGTCTAATTTAGCCAAACTTTTCCACAAAATTGATTCAAATTTGACTCAGTATACAATCGCAAGGGCATAATTCTTGCTATTCACATGAGGGGCTTCAAATGTATAGTTGCATAACAGATAACTTAGCATTTTTCAGTCAAAAAATGCTACACAGTACGCCTATTACTATATATCAATATGTTTGCTTACAATGTGACTTCAATATATCAAAAGATACTCATGAGTAGGTATTAAGCACAATTTACGGAACAACATTGTTTGGTGGCCAAACTAACCCATGGTAAAAGAAGCGGTTGGCAAGTTGATCACGGTGCTTTTGACTTTTGTCATCATGTTGATACTGTTGGTTATACCTTGAGAGCCAATGCCGCTGTCCTTCAACCCCTGAGAAGTCGTGAGGTTGGTTAACTTTGAAAAAGGAGTTGTATGATGTGGTATTGGTGGTTCCTTTTGTGGGCCTTCAAATTGTGATGCTTTCATGAATATCGAAACTTTCACAAAATAAAATGACAATTAAATAAATGTACTAGGAAAGGTGTAAAGAGTATAGTTTTTCAAAATTGTCAATAAATATCGGGTTTATTCGCAGCAAAAAACATATTCCAGGAGCTTAGCAATAAATCTCATGATAGTTGTTCATTCACCTCAACAATTAATCACAAAAAATACAGGTAGGACCATTAATACAAAGCCAAAGAGATTATCATCCACCATAAAACATTTCATGTTTTTAATTTTATAGTAGAGAAATGCGAACCTGGAAAGGAAAATGATCTGGTCCACGAGCAGGAGCTGAGTTGATCTGTACAGTTCCTATTTCCATTGCATCACTAATTAAAATTGCTCTGTTTATATCCTTTGTAAAGACACAACCCTGTGTCACATTTGGCATCTAGTCAAGATTCTGTGGAACTTGTTTTAGAAAACCTACTTCTTTTGCCTCAGACATTTGTGTCAAGCAGTTGAAAAATATTTGCACAAGTGCCAAAAATTGAATCTGCATGTCCATATAATGATCTTTCCAAAAAAAATGTGATCGATGTTGAAAGGCATCGCATATCTATTCAGCATCTTATGCTTGTGGTATGTGGAAAGCAGTATGAAGGATAGAAATAAACATTAAAGAGCACATGAAATAGAATGAGGCTAATTTTGTTCAACCAGGTACATGTGATGCAATTGAAGGGTTACTTGACTCTGCACATGTAACGATAATTAATTGATAAAATAGACAGAGTCGTACGTGGGAGATTAGTACATTAAATCTTAAGATGTTGGAATTTCGGTAATCATGTTTAAGCTGCTATTTACCCAAAAAGAGAAGAAATGTTTAAGCTACTAGATTGTTCATTAAAAGTTGCATATAC
Source organism: Paulownia fortunei (assembly GCA_019321725.1). Classification (NCBI taxonomy): domain Eukaryota; kingdom Viridiplantae; phylum Streptophyta; class Magnoliopsida; order Lamiales; family Paulowniaceae; genus Paulownia; species Paulownia fortunei. Next base: position 24,705,450 of record CM033111.1, read on the forward strand.
ACAGTTAGTGTTGGAGAGTTTCCAAGAAAACTGTTAGGCCCAGTTTACTTTCATGGATTGGGTTGGATTTACAAAATAATCCATTTCAGTCCAATGCATACCTTTGAGGATTTTGACCCACAAGATAATCATAAGGCTGGTCCAATTTTAAAATTGTGTGATTCTTTATTGGATACAAATCCTAGCTAGAGGGTGGGATTTAATTATCCTACCAAGCCCACCAAACCAATAGACACATAAATTGTCTATTTTATCCTTAAAATTAAAAATGAAATTACAATTTCTGCTATCTTAAAAAAAAATAAAAGTATACATTCCTACTTTTTTTGAACAGAGTTACTTCCTACAATTCATTCTTCTTCCTCATCTTTATCCATTTATTAAACCCTTCTTCTATCTCTTTCTTTTCCAGTTGAGGCAATGGCTCTTTATTGTCTTTTCAGTTAAAGAGAAACAAAGCTACCTGCTATTAGGAACATAAAAATTCACTTCAATTTGAAGAGAAAAAAAGAGAGGAAAAAAAAAACACAACAACGGCAGCAACGATGACGGAGATAGAGTGAGGAGAGAATGGAAATAAAAAGAGAAAAAATAAAAAGAATGAAGAAATAAGAGAGAAAAGAAGAGGAAAAATGAGAGGATTGAAAGAAAGAAAGAAAGAAAGAAGGAAAAAAATTATAAAGAAGTCTGTTAGAAGGAGAAAGAAAATAAATAATAATGAACAGTGGACTCTTGTCATATAAGATGAATGAACAGTATAGGAAAACGGAAACAAATTATGAAGGGTATAATAGTCATTTTATTATGATTTTACTTATTTATCCCACAAAATATACATTTGTTTATATTTTATATTAATATATCATTCTTACAATCCAACTAAGTATATATAATATTTATTAATACATCAATCCATATCCAACAACTTATCACATTTTTTATCAATCATTTTATATCCTAACTAAAAAATGTAAACGAGCCCCTATTGATTATTTTTTCTATTAGTATCATAAAATACTGAGATACTTGCTCAGGGACAACAACTGGAATTTGTAAACGCATACAGAACCTCTACCACATGAAGTAGGACCATCAATTTTATTGTTTGTCAAACATTTGGGATCTTTTTCTGGAGTTTATGCTCCACTGCTTTCTGTTTATTAAGTAGAATGAGTATATCACAGTATTTTAGGAAACCAGCGTAAAAGGGAAAAGGGACAAAAAGATGGGCATCAGATTGTTCTCTTAAGTTCTCATAATCTGATTAGGAATTTACTGGCATCTATTCTTTAGTAGTACCTGGAGTCCAAAATTGCTTGTATTGCAATGGCGGATTCCTTCCTCAACAGAGTTAATCCTGATTACTGGCAAAACTGGACCAAATGGCTCCTCCCAAGCTATCCGCATATCTGATCGAACATTATCCAGTAATAGTGGCCATATGAGGTTGCCCTCCCTCCGATACTCCTGGCAAAATGTTGCTCCTTTTTGCTTAGCATCCATCACAAGACCTTCAATAAAATTAGATGAAGATTCCGTGACAACAGGAGTTATGTCGCAGTCATCCTCAGGTGGCCCAACAGTCAATTTTTCCACCTTCTCATTCACTTTCTTAACTAGAGCATCAGCAACAGATTCAATAACTAAAACTACCTTAACTGCCGTGCACCTCTGTCCACTAGAAGAAATAATGCGTAAAAAATTCAGTTACAGGGAAATAAAAATAAACTCAAATGGTTTTAAACAGAGCAAAAGGCAAACACTAAACTGCTTATATAACAAAAAATTTCCATAATATCCCTCCAGGTTTTCTATGTATGACTGGCCCATATTTATGAAACAGGATCTCTGCTAAGCTATATTTCGTGCACTATGGCATATACTAAGACAACGGATTATCATCCCCCTGATAAAGAAAGAAAAAAAAAACATTTTTCTAGGGGCCACACACACACACACACTCGCAGAGAGAGAGAGAGAGACAGAGATGTAATCTTCATAATAAGGAGAAATCAGATTCAAAGGCAGCTCAAAGTGTCACCATAACAACTAAAGTTCTGCAAGTAGCATCACCTGTAAGAGAACCCTCCTTTAACAATATTGGATGCCGCCAAATCTAAGTCTGCATCTTCTAGAATTATACAAGCATCTTTTCCACCCAGTTCCATTTGAAGAGGAATCATGCCAGCCTTCTTTGAGATGGAAATTCCAGTGTCTCCACCAGTGAAGCTAAATTAGAGATGCAGGTCCTATTAGTTGAAATACAGGGCTAATTGAGAAGGTAATAATCTGGCATGATACTCTCATAAGCAATAAAATTACTATTCAATTTAGCATTGATGATTCATCATTCTGTTCTTGCAAAAGAACAAGAATTACTGATTGATCTAATGCTTTCTTGTGTATTGAAGTACCTGCTCCAGAATTATCTAAATTGCATCAACAGGATCTTGGCAAATACATGCTGTGGAGAATACATAATTTCTCATGTCACTTCTTGATTAATAACAATGAGTTTTAAGAAAGGATATGCCTATGACGAGTCACAGTACTTGAAGCTATCCTAAAATTGTGATAGAGTTTCCCCTTTGTAGGTTCCCGCAGCTCACCATAACTTGAAGATATTAGATAATTACCCATGTGTCTCAGTGTCAATCATGATTATAGGTAAACTACCCAATCATGTTGTCCCAACATACAATACCGTTATAATATTTTTTTTTTAGATGCTGAGGAAATGGCAAATGCGTGAAAAAATAACTATGCCCCACATCTCCCCACCTACATAGATGAGGCTAAAGTAGAATGGTAAAAGTTAAACACCAAATCATGGTTATTAGCATGGGCAGATATAGCTAATAGAAAACATAGTTTAGTTCCAGTTTTGAGATTTAAACGATTCCAACACTACACAGCCACAAACACAAAGGACCTTGACTTCTAGAAAGTACCTTATACAATTTACTCCAGGATGCATTGTAAGAAAGTCGCCAATCTCAGAACCTTTTCCTGTTACACAGCTGATAAGCCCTTTAGGAAAACCAGCCAAGTGGAAGCAGTGCACCATATGGAGGGCAGCTACCGCACCCTGATGTGAAGCAGAAATAAATATTAAAAACCTTCTCTAGGCGGTCAATAACACGTGAAAATATGGAACTGAGAAGTTGAGAACTATGGAAAATGGAAACAAGATGAGATTTCCAGGATTATATCCATACTTGGGTTGGAGGCTTGAGGACAAGAGAGTTTCCAGCAATAAGAGCGGGGGCAATTTTTGAAACCGCCAGATTCACAGGATAGTTAAAAGGTGGGATAGCCAAAACCACACCAAGAGGAACCTGCCACCAAATTATATAATTTGATTATTGAGTCAATTGATCAAAGAGACATTTTAGACTGTCAATCAGACAAACAGAAGAAACCATGTGATTGAACTCAACTTGTTTTTGAATCAATTGATAAAGAGACATTTTAGCCTGTCAATCAGGCAAACGGAAGAAACCATGTGATTGAACTCTACTTGCACCACCCAAATGAACTGACTAGAAGTATTCAGTGCACTGGGGTCCTTCTGTAATAAGACCAAAAGGACAACAACATTAACAACCTTTGAAAGAACAATGTACAGTCCTTTCTGCACTCTCCTATGTCATTTTCTGCTCCCTAATGTGGTCAGATAGATGGTGGTGCCACTCAGTACACGCTCAGGCGAAAAGATGGGTTCAGTCAAACAAAAAAAAAAAAATACTTTACTCATCGGCGAGTTAACCATTTCCAGGCAACTGTGTTGAGTAAATATTGAAAAGGAATGACCATTTCCAAATTTTTGTTCTTTATTTGCACCTTAGTAACTCTTCTCCGAAAAATATGGTCCAATTTGCAGCCAGATTAACCAGGTCTATCAAGTTTGATCTTTCAGCTACAAGTATGCAACTATCAATTGGTAAGAGCATAATTCTTGCCGATTATGACTTTACAATCCATGAGTACAAATTGTCACAAGCTTTCACATCACCAAGTTAAAGCAAAATAGCTAATTTTTCCCCCAATCATTTCCTGCAGAAAAGCTAATATCAGTACAGATATGCTAGAACTCTAGTTGGATTGGTGAAAAATAAATGTTATTTCTCCTTCCGGATAATTGCTACTTTCTCAGCAATATGAAGAGTAGGTTTTGGATAATGATAAAGGGCCCAATCGTGCTACTTGCATCAGTTAAGCCATGACTCATGACTCGTAATATTGATTCGAGTCTATTGTCTACATTTATTCTCAAGTTCATGCTGATTCATTACTTTATTTGCAAGTCCCAAAATCAATTTAGTAGATGTAATATTCCTTGATTCTTAAAAACTGTTACTAATCTTGTAGTTATATACTACAGGTCTTAAATGAATGTAAAAATCAAATGACCACATCATTTCCAGAGAATGGTGGGGAAAAAATAATAATGGTACTAATAGTTTCCTCATTGACAAATAAGACAAGTGAATTTAGTCGCCTTAAGGCATAAGAGAACCAAACACGTAGAAAAACATAAGTAGCCGCCCGTTACCTTGGAAGTGAGACAGTATTTGGTCCTGTCATTCCCAGGAAAGCTATCAGACGCTAAAAATTCTCCTTTCCCAATAATTCTCACCCCTTCTTCCGCACAATATGACACCAAATCCCCTGACCTCACAACCTTCATAAAAAAATATAATTCAAAATATAAATACATAAATAATAAATTAATTCATGAGCATCTAGCACAGGCTGAGTAACAAATTAATAGCAATTGTGAGACCTCACCTCAGTAAGGGCATCTTTGGCTGGCTTGGCAATCTCTTTAACAAGACAGTCGGCGATGGGCTTCTTGTGCTCTTTGAGTATGGCGGCCGCTTTATGAAGCAACTCTGCTCGCTTCCACAGCGGGGTCTTGGCCCATGCTTTCTGCGCCATTCTTGCCGATTGAATCGCCTTGTTCACTTCTTCCTTGCTGCATGCTGACAACATTAAACACATAAAATCAATCTAATCCTACTGATAACTTTTTAATTTAATAGACCAAGTGTGTATACCTTGGACCTTGTACTGTGTCTTTCGGGTGGTCGGGTTGATGACGTGTACGGACTTCCCGGAGCTAGAAACTTGCCATTCACCCTCAGAATAGTACTTGAATACCTCATTTTCCATTATCTCTGCAAACACACCCATTCCCGCCATTGCAATTAACTAGTTTTTCTTTTATCCTATTTCGAAAGATCGACGTACTAATTAATTAATTAGCATATAGGAGTACCATACTAGAGTAGAGAGAAAATATGATGTATAAGAATAGCGGTTGCCCGTTAAACTTCACTAGTGGTGCCGCTTACGGTCTGGACAAGTGCTTTCACGAAATTAATATGGGCACTCCTAAACGCATAGAGGGCCACGGTTATTGAATGGTACTTACTATGTACTCGCTCGCTCCATTTGAAAAACAAAATTCTTGTTACATACATTATTATTTTTATAGATATTGATTGACAGTTAATAGGATAATTTTGAGGGAAAAATTATTTTAAAAAATAAAACTTTATTATGAAATACTTTAAATAAAAATATGAAAAATCAATTTAGAAGTATTATGGGATATTTGGTTTTCTTTTCGGGAGTCATTTCCAGTGAGTTTTTAGTTTTGTATTGGTTTTTATTTAAAATTATGTTTGGATGAATGATTTGAAATTGAAATTATATAAGTTTGGAAAATAACAATATATATTTTTGGTTTAGTGTATTTTTGGTGTTTTAGGAGGGGTTTACTTTGAATATTTAGTTTAAATATGATAATTTATTGGGATAATATGTAAGTGGTGGATCTCATTAAAATGTTGTTATTTGAAAATAATAATATGTTTAGATGTAATGTGTAGTGGTGGGGTCTATTTTGAATATTTTATTTAAATATAAAAATTTATTAAGAAAATATGTAATGATGGTCTCACAAAAATGATATTGTTGAAAATAATAGTAAATTAATGGAATAAAATTGATAGTGGTGAGTCCATTTGAGTATTTAGTTTAAATATGATAATTTATTATTTGTAATAATATTATTTGAAAATAGTGATATATTATATAAATATAGATGGTAGTAGTGGGTTCCAATAGTGTAATATAAAGATGAAAATTGAAAATATAAGATTGAAAATTAAATATATATAACTGAGAAGTGTTTTTTTATTGAAAAAATAAGAAAAGTAAAATGAAGTATTTCTAATGATATGGAATAAAATAAATATAATTTCAGTGTTTTGAATAATAAAAAATTGAAAAGATTCTTTTGAAATAAAAACCAAACAAGCTCCTAGTGTTACACAAGTTGTTGAACGAATGCAGTTCTATTTCCAAATGAAATAAATGGTGATAATTATGGCTGACCTTGACTAGTGGATATGATGGATGCTCTTCCAGCTCTGGCGCTTGTTCTGGACTGCTCCCAGAAATGAGTGAGAGTCCATGGCCATGTTGATTGTCCTTGTGCCCCTCCTAAGAATAACAAATTCATCATAATTGTCTATATAATATTTTAAAGACACAATACTGCTTCAGGCTGTTTGTTTCTTATTCAATCTTTTTGTCTCTACTATGAAAAATATGACCAACGTTGGCTACTTATGGAAGGAATACCTAACGAAAGATGATTTCAAGGGTAGCGTTTGATAATTCCAGATCCTATGATTTTAGAGTTTCTATTTTGCATCTTGGCTATTTTCCTGCCTACGAGTCCGCCCCATAAAAAGTCAAAAACAGCAACTCCAACTAACTTACCGGTTCAAAGGCCTTTCTATTGATTTTTCATGGCAAATTTAATTACACTTGTTTCACGATTAGTTCAATTGCATCTACTTTTTCCAACTGGAATTTTTCTAATTAATAGAACACATGCATGTTAAGCTCTATTAGTGAAACTTTGTATTATATTTATAAATTGAATGTCATTTTTAATAATTAAAAGATATCTTGTTTGTTGTGCACATTCTCAACTCAATATATAATGATGGTACTTTTGAGATTAAATATTTAATACACGTATTATATATATTTGGTATAATAAGCACTTCATTGAATAAAAAAATTGATAATATTTATTTAAAGTATAAAAATTATATTCAAATTATTTATATGAATTTATTGGATATTATATGAATATAAAAATAAAAACCTTAATAATATATAAATCAATTATTATTAAACAGGTACCTGTAACTTGTGTCATAATTGTATTGTATAATATAATAACAACTATAATATGATTTTTGCATAATTGAAATTAAATTTTATATATATATATATATATATATATATATATAAATAATATCAAAATGAGTCATATTTTTATTTACGAACGATTCTTAATAAAAGGAGAACTGGGATTCCTTATTATTGGTTTTATTTAAAAAAAAAACTTATAGGAGTACCGGAATTCCTCATCATTGGTTGTTTTATTTTATTTTTTTAGAAAAAAAATTATAGGAGTACTGGAATTCATTCCAAAGGTACTAAGCCCCCCCCCCCCCCCCCCCCCAAAAAAAAAAAAAAAACTTGTAGGAGTACTGGAATTCCTTCGAAGGTGGTAAGCATGCACTTGTCTGTCCTTGAGGAGTTTTACTATGCCAGATTTATTGTGCATTGGTTGCTAAGAAAGTCCAACACCTTTTAAAATCTGATTTCTTTGTCCTTCATCTTTATTCTGGTGTCAAATAGAGTGTATACGGCCATTGTGTTGTAGATGATCATCCCTTTAATATAGGTAAGGTTCTTTCGGTTTACAATATCAAGTAATTTTTGAAGAGAAGCTGACTTCTTACTGATACCAGTTCAAACAAGGCTCAAACATTATGTGAAAGAGATCATCTTCCGATAATAAACAATGGTTCAGACAATTCTGAATGTATAAAAAGGTATAAAAGGAGAAAGAGACAAGTATTAACCTCAAACCTGCGCAACATATAAGTAAGCAAGAGTTGATTATCGAATAAATTAGGATGGAAGGTGTTCTATTTTATCTATTTCTTAACAACATTTTGTTCATTCGGGTTTGATTGGGGAGATTAGGTTTATCGTTGGATAAACTACATTACTGATATTGACAAAAAAAAAAAAAAAAGACGGTAGGTATAGATAGGCCGTGAACAGCCGTACTGTAAAAATTGAATAGGTTCGATCTATAGTCATTTGATTAGGGCCTCCAGTCAGTCCTTGGGACAAAAGTCTCCGCATCACACATCCCGACGATAGGCAGAGACTAAGATTTTACCACCAGCTAGAAGAATTTAGTACCTTTGTTAGTCGAGCCTATGTTTATTATTAATCTCTCTACAAGTCTTCTAGACTATTCTAGTTGATAGCAAAAATCTTGGCGTAAGGAATTATGCCCATACACCTATAACATAAAGGCTCGTTTGCTGACTTTGATGGAATAACACTTGATATCTTTAATTGGGATGTATTTTCCTAACTAATGTATCATCACCTTGTTTTGTTTGCCAGTTTTTAATGTATAAAATTCATAACATATTATTTGGTTGGTCATATTAATAATTTGTATAAAGCAAGTAATGTCTTAAATATCCTTTTACTTTTTATTTTTTTTATATTAATCCATCTATGGTTGACCAACCAATATAACCGAAAAGTGCATAGGCGCTGAAAATATAGAGTCTAGGCTCTACATGTGTTGTGATATTACATGTGTCATAATATAATGCCTATGCTTTATCAAAGTAGAGCCAATGTGCTAGATTTAGTTGTAGAGCCTAGGCTTTAAGTGCTATATTTACAGAGCCTAGGCTTTGTTTGAAGTGCATGTATATGTGGAGGATAATTAGATCTATGAATAACTTATTACAAGTGGGAGTTTTTCTTGAATGGGTGTTCAACATGTATCGGGTTGAAACATATTCAAGGACTCTAATTTTTCAACCAAATAAAAGAATTGAACTTAATTATATATCTGTCACACTGTAAATAAACCTATTAAACGAGGCCTAAGGATAATTATATCATAGTTTCAATTGTACAAATAAGTTAAACCACAAATACTTCATTATTATGGTCTCTTACATCACACAGTTTTAAGTGACTCACTTATAAATACATTACTAATATCACTATAGTCTCTGGCTTCTCACAATGTCACGTGGTTAACCCAATAGTATATTACAAAGGATTATAATATATTGCTTATAATTCAACCAACAATATCCAATTCAGTTTAAGTTTTAATCATATATACATTAAGCATAAGTAGAAATGTCATAACAATATATATCCAATTAAATCCAAGTTTCAATTCAAATTTGAAATCACCATTGACAAATACATATTATATTAAGCACAAGAAAAAGTACCTTAACAATATATTCAAAAAGCAATATATTAACCAAATTTCATTTTTAGCAATGTTAATAATTAATTATAAGCATAAAACAATTTTTATATATATTATATTATTGCATAATAATAACTGAACTTATGTAGTATAAATAAATTAATCTTTTCATCAGTGCAATTAAAGCCAATACAATCAATTTATGAAACCTCAAGTTCACTATCAGCTCGTATAAAAAAATTATATGAAAGAAAAGTTATTTTTTTTAATGTATAATTTCCTAGAAAACTTATTTTTTTTCTATAAAAGAAAAATACATTTCTACTTTTATTGATAATTATGATTAAAACTTGAAAAAGCTACTTATGATGTTGGTACCTACTTCTTGTTTTCATATTCAATTTATATTTTAACTTATTTTTTTAAATATTTACATTGTAGAAAACTAATTATTTCTAAGATGTATAAGTATATGATATGACACTGGAGTTAGAAAGAAAAGAAATACTATCCTACTATTAAAATCTTGATGCCCATTTCTGGTTTACATATTCAAATTATAATTTAACTGAATTTTTTTTCCTTTCAACTGTATAATTTCATATAAAACTTAATTTTTTTATGAGATAATGAATACATATCTACTTTTAATTTTAATTATGATTAAAAATTAAAAAATCTACTCAGAATGTTGGTACCTACTTATCGTTTTCATATTCAATTTATATTTTAACTATTTTTTTTCTTTTTAATAATATACTTTCTAAAACACTAATATTTTCTAAGATGTATATGTGTATGCTATGACACTAGAATTAGAAAGAGGAAAAAATACTTTCGTACTATTAATGTTAATTAGGATTAAAAAATTTAAAAATTTGATACCCATTTCTTGTTTACATTTATTAAAAAAATTAAATTTTTTAGAATGCATACATTTATAAAGAAAAAAAATAGTTAAAATATAAATTTAATATAAAAATATGTACAAACATCCTAAGTATTTTTTTTTAAATTTTAATCATATTTGAAAAAAATAGAAATGTATTCTTCTTCTCATAGGAATAAAATAAGTTTTCTATTAAATTATACAATTAATTTTTTTTATTAAACTATAATTTGAATATGAAAACAAGAAATGCGTATCAAGTTTTTAAATTTTTAAGCATAATTAACAATAATAGTAGGAAAGTATTTCTCCTCATTCCTTAACAGTAGGAAACTATTTTTTCTCATTCTAACTCATGTGTTATAACATACGCTTTTAATTTATTAGAAAAAAATAATTTTTTTTGAAAGTAAACATTTAAAAAGAAAAAATAATCAAAATAAAAATTTAATAAGAAAACAAGAAATAGGTACCATATTCGGAGTCGCTTTTTCAATTTTTAGCCATAATTACAAAAAAAGTAGGAAATATATTGTTTCTTTCATTGAAAATAATGTAAGTTTTCCTTGAAATTATGCAGTAAAAAGAAAAAATAATTTAGTTAAACTATAATTTGAATACGTAAGGAAGAAATGGTTATCATGTTTTCAAATTTTTATTCTTATTTTACATCAACAGTAGGAAAATATTTTTTCTCATTCTAATTTCTGTGTTATAGCATACGCTTTTAATTTACACGAAAAAATTAGTTTTTTTAGAACGTAAACTTTTTAAAAGAAAAAAATTATTTAAAATAAAAATTTAATAGAAAAGCTCAAAATAGGTACCAACATTCTAAGTCGTTTTTTTAATTTTTAGCCATAATTACAAATAAAAGTAGGAAATATATTGTTTCTTTAATTGAAAATAATGTAAGTTTTCCTTAAAATTATACAGTAAAAAGAAAAAATAATCTAGTTAAACTATAATTTGAATATATAAGGAAGAAATGGTTATCAAGTTTTTAAATTTTTAATCTTATTTAACTTTAACAGTAGGAAAGTATTTTTCCTCATTCTAACTCCTGTGTTATAGCATACATTTTTAATTTATTATAAAAAAATAATTTTTTTAGAACATAAAATTTTAAAAAGAAAAAAATCAATTAAAATAAAAATTTAATAAAAAATCACGAAATAGATACCAACATTTTGAGTCGTTTTTTAAATTTTTAGCAAAAATTAAAAATAAAAGTAGGAAATATATTGTTTCTTTCATTGAAAATAATGTAAGTTTTCTTGAAATTATATAGTAAAAAGAAAAAAAATTCAATAAAACTATAATTTGAATACGTAAGAAAGAAATGGGTATCAACTTTTTAAATTTTTAATCTTATTTAACCTTAACAATAGGAAATTATTTTTCTCATTATAATTCATGTGTTATAGCATACGTTTTTAATTTATTAGAAAACAATAATTTGTTTAGAAAGTAAACTTTTAAAAAGAAAAAAATCAATCAAAATAATAATTTAATAAGAAAGCAAGAAATAGGTACCATCATTCGGAGTCGCTTTTTCAATTTTTAGCCAAAATTACTAATAAAATTTAGAAATATATTGTTTCTTTTATTGAAAATAATGTAAGTTTTCTTGAAATTATGCAGTAAAAAATATAATCTAGTTAAACTTTAATTGGAATACGTAAGTAAGAAATGGGTATCATGTTTTTAAATTTTTAATCTTATTTAACATTAACAGTAAGAAAGTATTTTTTCTCATTCTAATTCCTGTGTTATATCATACGCTTTTATTTTACGCAAAAAAGAATAATTTAAAATAATTTTTTTAGAATGTAAACTTTTTAAAAAGAAAAAAATCATTTAGAATAAAAATTTAAGAAAAAAGCCCAAAATAGGTACCAACATTTAGATTCGATTTTTTAATTTTTAGCCATAATTAAAAATAAATGTAGAAAATATGTTGTTTTTCTTATTGAAAAAAAAACATTTAAAATAAAAATTTAATAAAAAAGCTCAAAATAGGTACCAATATTTTGTGTCATTTTTTTAATTTTTAGTCATAATAAAAAATAAAAGTAGGAAATATGATGTTTCTGTTGTTGAAAAGAATGTAAGTTTTTCTTGAAATTATACAGTAAAAAGAGAAAATAATCCAGTTAAATTATAATTTGAATACGTAAGGAATAAATGAGTATCAAGTTCTTAACTTTTTAAATGTTATTTAACCTTAACAACAGGAAAGTATTTTTCCACATTCTAAATCCTGTGTTATAGCATACACTTTTAATTTTTTTGAAAAAGTAAACTTTTAAAAATAAAAAAATCAAATAAAATAAAATTTTAATAAGAAAGCAAGAAATATGTACCAATATTATGACTTGATTTTTAATTTTTTAGCCATAATTAAAAATTAAACTAGGAAATATATTGTTTGTGTTATTAAAAATATTATAAGTTTTTCTTGAAATTATATAGTAAAAAGAAAAATACAATCCAGTTAAACAATAATTTAAATACGTAAGATAGAAATGGGTATTAAGTTTTTAAAATTTTTAATCTTATTTAACCTTAATAGTAGGAAAGTATTTTTGTAATTCTAACTCCTATGTTGTACAATACGCTTTTAATTTATTAGAAAAAATAATTTTTTTGGAACGTAAACTTTTAAAAAGAAAAAAATTAATTAAAATAAAAATTAAATGAAAAAGCTCGAAATAGGTACCAACATTCTGAGTCGCATTTTCAATTTTTAGCCACAATTAATAATAAAAGTAGAAAATATAATGTTTGTCTAATTGAAAATAATGTAAGTTTTTCTTGAAATTATACTGGAAAAGAAAAAATAATCCAATTAAACTATAATTTGAATATGTAAGGAAAAAATGGGTATCAAGTTTTAAAATTTTTAATCTTTTATAACCTTAACAGTAGGAAAATATTTTTTTTTCTCATTCTAATTCTTGTGTTATAGCATATGCTTTTAATTTATTAGAAAAAATAAGTTTTTTAAAATGTAATCTTTAAAAAAAAAAAAATCAATTAAAATAAAAATTTAATAAGAAAGCAGGAAATAGATACCAACATTTTCAGTTGATTTTTCAAATTTTAGCCATAATTAAAAATAATAGTAGGAAGTATATTGTTTCTTTCCTTGAAATTTCCTTGAAATTATATAGTAAGAAGAAAAAACAATCAAATAAAATTATAATTTGAATTTGTAAGCAATAAATCAGTATCAAGTTTTTAAATTTTTAATCTTATTTAATCATAACAGTATGAAAATATTTTTGCTCATTATAACTCCTGGTTATAGCATACGCTTTAAATTTATTAGAAAAAAATATTTTTTTAGAAAGTAAACTTTTAATAGAAAACAATCAATTAAAATAAAATTTTCAACATTCTGAGTCACTTTTTCAATTTTTAGCCATAATTACAAATAAAAGTAGGAATTATTTTGTTTCTTTCACTAAAAATAATGTAAGTTTTCCTTGAAATTATACAGTAAAAAAAAAAATAATTTAGTTAAACTATAATTTGAATACGTAAAGAAGAAATGAGTATCAATTTTTTAAATTTTTAATCTTATTTAACGTTAATAATAAGAAAGTTTTTTTCCTCAATCTAACTCTTGTGTTATAATATACACTTTTAATTTATCAGAAAAAAATAATTTTTTCAGAACGTAATCTTTTAAAAAGAAAAAAACAATTAAAATAATAATTTAATAAAAAAACCCAAAATAGTTATCAACATTTTAAGTTGCTTTTTCAAAATTTAGCCATAATTACAAATAAAAGTAGGAAATATATGGTTTCATTCATTGAAAATAAAGTAAGTTTTCCTTGAAATTATATAGTAAAAAGAAAAAATAATCTAGTTAAACTATAATTTGAATATGTAAGGAAGAAATGGGTATCAACTTTTTAAATTTTTAATCTTATTTAACATTAATAGTAGGAAAGTGTTTTTCATCTTTCTAACTCCTGTGTTATAGTATACGATTTTAATTTATTAGAAAACTTTTATTAGAATGCAAACTTTTAAAAAGAAAAAAATCAATTAAAATAAAATTTTAATAAGATAGCAAGAAATAGGTTCCAACATTTTGAGTTGATTTTCCAATTTTTAGCCATAATTAAAAATAATAGTAGGAAATATATTATTTTTCTTTCTTTGAATACAATGTAAGTTTGCCTTTAAATTATACAGTTAAAATAAAAAATAATCCAATAAAACTATAATTTGAATACGTAAGAAAGAAATGTGTATCAAGTTTTTAATATTTTAATCTTATTTAAACTTCACAGTAGGAAAATATTTTTCTCATTATAACTAATGTGTTATAGCATACGTTCTTAATTTATTAGAAAAAATAAATTCTTAGAAAGTAAACTTTTAAAAAGAAAAAAATCAATCAAAATAGTAATTTAATAAGAAAGCAAGAAATAGGTACCAATATTCGGAATCGCTTTTTCAATTTTTAGCCAAAATTATTAATAAAATTTAGAAATATATTGTTTCTTTCATTGAAAATAATGTAAGTTTTCTTGAAATTATGCAGTAAAAAAAAATCTAGTTGAACTTTAATTGGAATACGTAAGTAAGAAATGAGTATCATGTTTTTAAATTTTTAATTTTATTTAACATTAACAATAGGAAATTATTTTTTCTCATTCTAATTCCTGTGTTATATCATACGCTTTTAATTTACGCAAAAAAATAATTTTTTTATAATGTAAACTTTTAAAAAGAAAAAAATCATTTAGAATAAAAATTTAAGAAAAAAAGCCGAAATAGGTACTAACATTTAGAGTCAATTTTTTAATTTTTAGCCACAATTAAAAATAAATGTTGGAAATATGTTGTTTTTCTCATTGAAAATAATATAAGTTTTCCTTGAAATTATACAGTAAAAAGAAAATTCAATGTTGTTAAACTATAATTTGAATACATAAGGAAGAAATGGTATCAAATTTTTAAATTTTTAATCTTATTTAACATTAACAGTAGGAAAGTATTTTTCATCATTCAAACTCCTATGTTATAGCATACGGTTTTAATTTATTAGAAAAAAATTTAATTTTTTAGAACGTAATCTTTTAATTTTCAATTTTTAGCCATAATTAAAAATAAAAGTAGAAAATATAATATTTCTCTCATTGAAAATAATATAAGTTTTCGTTGAAATTATACTGGAAAAGAAAAAAATAATCTAATTAAACTATAATTTGAATACGTAAGGAAGAAATGGGTTTCAAGTTTTAAAATTTTTAATCTTATATAACTTTAACAGTATGAAAGTATTTTTTTTCTCATTCTAACTCTTTTGTTATAGTATATGATTTTAATTTATTAGAAAAAAATAAATTTTTAAAACGTAATCTTTTAAAAAGAAAAAAATCAATTAAAATAAAAATTTAATAAGAAAGCAGGAAATAAATACCAACATTTTCAGTTAAATTTTCAAATTTTAGCCATAATTAAAAATAATATTAGGAAATATATTGTTTCTTTCCTTGAAATTATATAGTAAAAAGAAAAAACAATCAAATAAAACTATAATTTGAATTTGTAAGCAATAAATCGGTATCAAGTTTTTAAATTTTTAATCTTATTTAACCATAACAGTATGAAAGTATTTTTGCTCATTATAACTCCTGTGTAATAGCATACGTTTTTAATTTGTTAGAAAAAAATATTTTTTTAGAAAGTAAACTTTTAATAGAAAACAATCAATTAAAATAAATTTTTTAAAATATTTGAGAAATGGTCATCAAGTTTTTAAATTTTTAATCTTATTTAACCTTAACAGTAGGAAAATATTTTTCCTGATTCTAACTCCTGTGTTGTAGCATACTTTTTTAATTTATTATAAAAAAAATAATTTTTTAGAACATAAAATTAAAATAAAAATTTAATAAAAAATTACGAAATAGGTACCAACATTCTAAGTCGCTTTTTAAATTTTTAGTAAAAATTAAAATAAAAGTAGGAAATATATTGTTTCTTTCATTGAAAATAATGTAAGTGTTCTTGAAATTATACAGTAAAAAGAAAAAAAATCCAATAAAACTATAATTTGAATACCTAAGAAAGTAATGGGTGGAAAATTATTTTTCTCATTATAATTCATGTGTTATAGCATACGTTTTTTATTTATTAGAAAAAAATAATTTGTTTAGAAAGTAAACTTTTAAAAAGAAAAAAATCAATCAAAATAGTAATTTAATAAGAAAGCAAGAAATAGGTACCAACATTCGAAATCGCTTTTTCAATTTTTAGCCAAAATTATTAATAAAATTTAGAAATATATTGTTTCTTTCATTGAAAATAATGTAAGTTTTCTTGAAATTATGCAGTAAAAAAAGATCTAGTTGAACTTTAATTGGAATACGTAAGTAAGAAATGAGTATCATGTTTTTAAATTTTTAATCTTATTTAACATTAATAGTAGGAAAATATTTTTTCTCATTCTAATTCCTGTGTTATATCATACGCTTTTAATTTACGCAAAAAAATAATTTTTTTAGAACGTAAACTTATAAAAAGAAAAAAAAACATTTAGAATAAAAATTTAAGAAAAAAGCCTGAAATAGGTACCAACATTTAGAGATTTTTTAATTTTTAGCCATAATTAAAAATAAATGTAGGAAATATGTTGTTTTTCTCATTGAAAATTGTCACGCCCCGAACCCCGGGACCATGACAACCGTCGCAAGCTTTTGGGAACATCCCAAAGGCCTGCAAGGCTAACCCATCAATCTCAATATAATCCAACACTTATTTTTTTGGTATAGAGCATCTATACCTCTATCATGTTAAAAATTATAACTTAAAGTAAACTATCCACCAAATAAATCAAGAATTTATCAATAATCTACCTAATTAATTAAAAATAAATCATGTAAACATTCCCAAATATACGCATAGATATGTCTAAAATCAACTACTAAATCCTACGGAGATAATACATCATCAATAGTAAAATCTATCATATACAATAATTATAAAATAGAAAGTTTGAACTGCTCCAATAGATTTGTTTGTATTCCAAAAGCTATTTCTCAAGTTACTAAGTCTCGGTATCTGAAAAATGATGAGCACGATGGCCCAGTAAATAATCCAACACTCAACTAGTTGAATCAAGCAATATAGAAAAGTAATAATATATTTTTAATCAATGAAAATATTTGATTTATCCCTTAAACTCCAAAAGAGAAAAACCAACAATTCACTATTATAAAACCATAAGTTAACAGAAAAAATACAATTAAGAAGATCAACCAATCACCACATAAATTCCACCATGCAAAACCAAATATATAAGACAATCATGGTCAGAGTCAGGTTTAACCCCCCTGTCTTAGGTTCTGGTATAGACTTAACCCCATTGTACTGGGTCATTGGTGCAGGCTTAACCCCCTTGCGCCGGGTCACTGGTACAGGCTTAACCCCCTGCATTGGGTCACTGACCAAGCCCTCAAATTCCAACAAGTATCAGTTGTCTATTGCCTATTCCGGAATAGTCAATAATGTAAGGTCTCATAAATGAATTTTAAAAACACCTCCACAATACCCGCATTTACTAACCACCATGTTCACGAAATCACATTTTAATACATGCTCAATTTTCGTATTTAAAATTCACATAATACAAATCATTTTCACGTTTTTTTTTTCACAATTCAGTATATATATAAACTTGCTTGATCCAAATTGTAAAAAGTTATACACGCACACCAAAAGTACTAATATACGAGTTTATGTAAAACAAGAAGAGTGAAGGATCACTTACCTATAATATTCTTATATATCACAATGTCAACATCACTTGCACATGACATAATAATCAATCATCTCAGTGTAAAAGTTTATGTTGCTTATTGATTGGATATTTCAATTTTTTTTCTTATCCATATTTTTCATCCCAAACTATTATCATACCTATCCTGTGACGTGGGAATAGAACCTTCTCACTGTATACATTGTTGCTATAACACAAAAAACAATCTTTTCCTTTTTGGTAATTCATGGGAACTACTCAATACATTTGCTGGTTATCCCCTTTAGAATATAGATAAACATAATTGATGACAAACTTGTAAATCATCTAGCTGGTTTTTGGTGATCAGAACTTTATACTACGAAAAGTCAGTATCTATTAGGAGTCAAAAAGCCTTGTGTAATCAAGGTTACTCAAGAAAAGCATAAGTAAATCTTTCCCCCGTGAAAGTCTAGGAGTTCTCTATGTAGCTAAAATGAAGCAATCTCCTTTCCATTTTAAAAATGTACAGTAAAGTACAATATCTTAGAAAATTTAGAACTCTCTTATCAAAGATAACGCATTAAATCTCTTATATCTGGACTATCGTGCAGGATATTGGAGGTGCTACCTCTGAACAGAAGGATGAAATAATAAAATCGAGGGAAGTTGAATCTTTCTCTGCTACTCCTTCCAAAAGGAAGAGTAAGAAAAAGTCAGAGGCAACTTCAGTTCAAGCATTGTCCTCAGATACAAAGATTCATACTGCTGAGGCATCTCCAGCCATGAACCTTAAGTTCATTTTAGGTGTGGCTCTTGTTTCAGTTATCGTTGGCATTATTCTTGGAAAAAGATACTAAGATGTGGTGTTCAGGTTTGGTGTTATGCTTCCATGTCGAGTTATTTTTTCCCCCCCTTTCTTTTTGATTCATTTTTACCCTTAATTAGTTTGTTATTTGTAGAAAGCACACAGGAAGCTTTGTTTTATTGCATTCTAGTTTGGGTTTTGATCTTATAGTCAGGAAATTGTTTTCATTTGAATCCTGACCTGTAGTTATATCAGGGAAGAAAAAACAAGAAAATATATTATTCTTGCTGTAATCAAGTTTGTATTAAGCTATTTATTTTCTAAGTTTACTTATACTCCAGGCCTTATTTGACCATAATGGTAAGATGATATGATACTTAGCTTCCAAAATTATTTAATGTAACTTTTGATAGTTGTCACAGATTTTTGACTTTTTTTTAATATGTTCATATTAAAAATAACTAAAAATCTCATAATTGTTGTCTCACTTTATGTGGTAATTGATTATTCGGCTTTATTATGTAACATATTTGACTTGGTGGGTAGTTCCAAACTAAAATTCTAAAATTTTTGTAAATTATAAAGATTATTTTTAAATTTAAAGTGCAATTCTAAGTTAGATCACGTGCTTCTAATCATGTGTCGAACCAAAATAACATGTGCTCGTTCTTGAGGTGTTACAAAGCATAATTTGAGAACAAATAGTAATCATTTTACTGGGTTGGAGACACAAGTTGCATATGTTAAACAAGTCGTAAATGGGGTAAAATTATGATTTTTTACCATGTCAGAACAGTTTGATGGCATTCATAGAACCTAACACACACAATTATTAGTTTTACATGTCCTAAGAAAACTTATTTTTGCATGCATGTCTAAACTTTTGGATTGCAATTTCGATCTTTAACACTTTGGAGGGTGAGTAAATGTTGACCTGCAAAATTAAAAGGGGTAAATATGAAAAATGAGAAAGGTAAATAACAATTGGATCACAATTATACAAAGGTGATAATAATTCAACCATTGCGTATTGCTGTAAATAGAGCAATACAAACATGATATAGACATGAGATACTATTATAGTTTTTCAAAAAACCATTCACCTGTGCTACGCCATAGAGAAATGTTATTCAGTTTTGACATTCTGTTTTAATTTAATATTTTATAGTTTGAATTTTGTATTATAATTTTGTGTTGTTTTTTGTATTACACATCATACATGCATGTCACCATTATATAAAATATTTTTATAAATATATACTTGAAATTACTATACACGTGGCGTTAATGTGCCATATGCAACATAAAATATAATACAAAATTATAATAGAAAATTCAATAAGCTTCATGAATGCACATCAAATGTACATTTAAAGAAACACTTATATACTTAACATGCATTTGTAACGTGAAATATGAAATAAAATAACAAATCAAATAATATCCAAAACTCCCAAATTCCTTGTCCACAAATAAAGTTAATCTACGATAGTAAATATAATTTAATTAGTCTAATGATAATTTATTGGATTGTATTCAACTTAAATTGATGATGCTCTAACATAAATCGTGTTCCACTACCACTAAATATATCAATTAGACCCTAAAGTTACTATCTCAAAATATGAATCCAATGAACAACTCGATAAATACTTGATCAAATTACCGTAATATCATTTGTTATTAATAAAACTAAATTACCCTAAATACTCTAGTGAATTTATTATGAGCCGAATAATTCCTCGTACAATGCCACCAACATAATTAATCATAAACCTAAGACTAATAATCAGACTACTTAGAAAATCACATCAAATTCCTAAATCTCAAATTTGACATCGCTATACTTACCGTTTTAATACTAATCTCAATTCACTAGTTGCAAACAAAGAAAATCATTACAATTTAATATGACCTTGAATTAATTAAGTATTCTTTAATATCCACTAACTCAGGAATTATGTATATATATCCACTAATTGAATAAATATTCTTTAACATTCAGATGCATGAACTTTGAAGAAATCTGTTTTCCTAATTTGTTGCACTGCAAACAACTATTCTCTTCAAAATTCATGGAGGGCATACCACTCTAATTAATTAAACTGATTCTATACATTCACTTATATTATTTTAATGTAATAAATACAAACTCATCCCAATTGATCATGGCCACATATCCGCATGCAATACTGATTCATCCTTCCACAATGTTAATAATTAATCAATATCAATAACCTGAATCTATATCCTTGAATCATATAGCCCCAATCCAATTCTATTGGTTCCTTTAAATTGTCGTACCAACGTGTAGAAAAAAAATACAAAGATGGTAGTGGTAAGATTACCTTACTTATGAGCACTCCCATAAGAATTCTGATGGTTTAGTCTCGCCATCTCCTTTTACCCTAATGAAGGTGAGATTTTGTACATTATACCTTAATAGGGTTATAAGATAACTCTATATATATTTATTTGTAATGTCTCCATATCTTTTTTTTTAATATACCGCAATTTTTCTTAAGGGTATATTCATTTTCTTCATTTTCTCGTGAAATTTTCCTTAAGTGAGTATATTTCCTTTTAATTGTGCAACTTTCCTTTTAGGTGAGTAAATTTTCCTTTTGGTTGTGTAGCTTTTCTTTAAATGAGTAGATTTCCTTTACAGACAAATATATATATATATATCCAACTATCTCAAATATTATATTAGCCCCTCTAATCAAATCATCCGAATAGTATAGCCCACATTTATATCTTAATTTTATTTTATTTTTAAACTCCCACTTGATAATTTAAATTTTATACCAAATAATTGGGTCGGGGTTTACAAAAATAATGTAAGTTTTTCTTAAAATTATACAGTAAAAAGAACATTCAATCTTGTTAAACTATAATTTGAATATATAAGGAAGAAATTGATATCAAATTTTTAAATTTTTAATCTTATTTAACATTAACAGTAGGAAAATATTTTTCCTCATTCAAACTCCTGTGTTATAACATATAGTTTTAATTTATTAGAAAAAAATTTAATTTTTTAGAACGTAATCTTTTAAAAAGAAAAAAAACATTTTAAATAAAAAGTTATTTTTTTAATTTTTAGCCATAATCAAAAATGAAAGTAGGAAATACGATGTTTCTCTCGTTGAAATGAATGTAATTTTTTCTTGAAATTATACAGTAAAAAGAAAAAATAATCCAGTTAAACTATAATTTGAATACGTAAGGAAGAAATGGGTATCAAGTTCTTAACTTTTTAATCTTATTTAACCTTAACAGTAGGAAAATATTTTTTCTCATTCTAAATCCTATGTTATATCATACACTTTTAATTTATTAGAATTTTTTTTAAACATAAACTTTTAAAAATAAAAAAATCAAATAAAATAAAATTTTAATAAGAAAGCAAGAAATATGTACCAATATTATGACTTGATTTTTAAATTTTTAGCCATAAATAAAAATAAAAGTAGGAAATATATTGTTTGTGTCATTGAAAATATTATAAGTTTTCCTTGAAATTATATAGTAAAAGAAAACACAATCCAGTTAAACTAATTTGAATACATAAGACAGAAATGGATATCAAGTTTTTAAATTTTTAATCTTATTTAACCTTAATGGTAGGAAAATATTTTTCCTAATTCTAACTCCTGTGTTGTACAATACGCTTTTAATTTATTAGAAAAAATAATTTTTTTAGAACGTAAACTTTTAAAAAGAAAAAAATCAATTAAAATAAAAATTAAATAAAAAAGCTCGAAATAGGTACCAACATTCTGAGTAGCATTTTCAATTTTTAACCATAATTAAAAATAAAAGTAGAAAATATAATATTTCTCTCAATGAAAATAATATAAGTTTTCCTTAAAATTATACAGTAAAAAGAAAAAAAAATCCACTTAAAGTATAATTTAAATACATAAGTGAGAAATGGGTATCAAGTTTTTAAATTTTTAATCTTATTTAACCTTAACAGTAGGAGAGTATTTTTCCTCATTCAAACTCCTGTGTTATAGAATATGCTTTTAATTTATTAAAAAAAATAATTTTTTTAGAACGTAAACTTTTAAAAAGATCAAGTAAAATAAAAATTTAGTAAGAAAGCAAGAAATAAGTACCAACATTTAGAGTCGCTTTTTCAAATTTTAGCCATAATTAAAAATAAAAGTAGAAAATATAATGTTTCTCTCATTGAAAATAATATAAGTTTTCCTTGAAATTATACAGTAAAAAGAAAAAAACAATCCAATTAAACTGCAATTTGAATACGTAAGGAGAAATGGGTATCAAGTTTCTAATATTATTTAACCTTTACCGTATAAGAGTATTTTTCCTCATTCTAACTCCCATAGAAAAAAATATTTTTTTAGAATGTAAACTTTTAAAAAGTAAAAGATCAATTAAAATAAAAATTTAAAAAAAAAAACAAAATAGGTATCAACATTTTGAGTCGCATTTTCAAATTTTAGCCATAATTAAAAATAAAAGTAGGAAATATATTGTTTCTATCATTAAAAATATTATATATTTTTCTTGAAATTATATAGTAAAAAGAAAAAAATAATCCAATTAAATCATAATTTGAATACGTATGAGAGAAATGAGTATCAAGTTTTTAAAATTTTAATCTTATTTAACAATAACAGTAGGACAATATTTTTTCTCATTCTAACTCCTGTGTTATAGAATACGCTTTTAATTTATTAAAAAAAAATATTTTTTTAGTACGTAAACTTGTACAAAGAAAATACTCAATTAAAATAAAAATTTAATAAAAAAGTCGAAAATAGGTACCAAGATTCTGAGTCGCATTTTCAATGTTTAGCCATATTTAAAAACAAAAGTAAAAAATATAATGTTCTCTCATTGAAAATAATGTAAGTTTTCCTTGAAATTATTCAGGAAAAGGAAAAAACAATCGAGTTAAGCTATAATTTGAATACATAAGGGAGAAATGTGTATTAAGTATTTAAATTTTTAATTTTATTTAACCATAACAGTATAAGATTATTTTTTCTCATTCTAACTCCCGTGTTATAGAATACATTTTTAATTTTTTAGAAAAAAATAATTTTTTTAGAACGTAAACTTTTTAAAAATAAAATCAAATAAAATATAAATTTAATAAGAAAGTAAGAAATAAGTACCAACATTTTGAGTCGCATTTTAAATTTTTAGCCACAATTAAAAATAAAAGTAGAAAATATAATGTTTCTGTCATTGAAAATATTATAAGTTTTCCTTGAAATTATACAGTAAAAAAAAATAATTCAGTTAAACTATAATTTGAATACGTAAGAGAGAAATGAGTATCAAGTTTTTAAATTTTTAATCATATTTAACCTTAACAGTAGGAAAGTATTTTTCCTCAGTCTAACTCGTGTGTTATAGACTATGCTTTTAATTTATTTGAAAAAAATAATTTTTTTAGAACGTAAACTTTAAAAAGAAAAAAATCCTTTAAAATAAAAATTTAATAAAAAATTCAGAAATTGGTACCAACATTCTAAGTCGCATTTTTAATTAATAGTCATAAATAAAAATAAAAGTAGGAAATATATTATTTCTGTCATTGAAAATATTATAAGTTTTCCTTGAAATTATACAATAAAAAGAAAAAACAATCCAATTAAACTATAATTTGAATACACAAGAGAGAAATGGGTATCAAGTTTTTAAATTTTTAATCTTATTTAACCTTAACAGTAGGAAAGTATTTTTCTTTATTCTAACTCATGTGTTATAGAATACATTTATAATTTATTAGAACAATATAATTTTTTTAGAACATAATCTTTTAAAAAAATAAATCAAATTAAATAAAAATTTAATAAAAAATTCCGAAATAGGTACCAACATTCTAAGTCACATTTTCAATTTTTATCCATAATTAAAAATAAAAGTAGAAATATAATGTTTCTTTTAATGAAAATATTGTAAGTTTTTCTTGAAATTATACAACAATCCAATTAAACTATAATTTGAATGGATAAGAGAGAAATGGTTATCAAGTTTTTAAATTTTTAATCTTAATTTTTTTAAAACATAAACTTTTAAAAAGAAAAAAATCTATTAAAATAAAAATTCAATAAAAAAGTCTGAAATAGGTACCAATTTTATAAGTCGCATTTTTAATTTTTAGCCAAAATTAAAAATAAAAGTAGGAAATATAATGTTTCTGTCATTGAAAATATTATAAGTTTTCCTTAAAATTATACAGTAAATAGAAAAAATAATCTAGTTAAACTATAATTTGAATACGTAGAGAGAAACGGGTATCAATTTTTTAAATTTTTAGTCTTATTTAACCTTAACAGTAGGAAAATATTTTTTCTGATTCTAATTCTTATGTTATAGACTACGCTTTTAATTTATTAGAAAAAAATTTTTTTTTTCGAACGTAAACTTTAAAAAAAATCAATTAAAATAAAAATTTAATAAAAAAGCCCAAAATAGGTACCAACATTCTGAATTGGTTTTTTAATTTGTAGCCATAATTAAAAATAAAAGTAGAAATATAATATTTCTCTCATTGAAAATAATATAAGTTTTCCCTAAAATTATACATTAAATAGAAAAAATAATCCAATTAAACTATAATTTGAATACATAAGGGATAAATGAGTATCAAGTTTTTAAATTTTTAATTTTGTTTAACTTTAACAGTAGAAGAGTATTTTTCCTCATTCAAACTCCTATGTTGTTTAATACGCTTTTAATTTATTAGAAAAAAATAATTTTTTTAGAACGTAAACTTTTAAAAATAGAAAAATCAATAAAATAAAAATTTAATAAAAAAGTCCGAAATAGGTACCAACATTTTGAGTCGCATTTTTAATTTTTAGCCATAATTAAAAAAAAGTAGAAAATATAGTGTTTCTTTCATTGAAAATATTAAAGTTTTCCATGAAATTATACAGTAAATAGAAAAAAACAATCCAATTAAACTATAATTTGAATGCACAAGAGAGAAATGGTTATCAAGTTTTCAAAATTTTAATCTTGTTTAACCTTAACAGTAGGAGATTATTTTTCCTCATTCAAACTCCCGTGTTATAGAATATGCTTTTAATTTAATAGAAAAAATAATTTTTTTAGAACGTCAACTTTTAAAAATAAAAAAATCAATTAAAATAAAAAATTGATAAAAAAGTCGAAATAGGTACCAACATTTTGAGTCGCATTTTTAATTTTTAGCCATAATTAAAAATAAAAGTAGGAAATATATTGTTTCTGTCATTGAAAATATTATAAGTTTTCCTTGAAATGATACAGTAAAAAGACAAAACAATCCAGTTAAACTACAATTTGAATACGTAAGAGAGAAATGGATATCAAGTTTTTAAAATTTTTAATCTTATTTAACCTTAAATGTAGGAGAATATTTTTCCTTATTCTAACTCCCATGTGTTATTAGAAAAAAATAAATTTTTAGAACGCACACTTTTAAAAAGAAAAAAATCAATTTAAATAAAAATTTTATAAAAAAGTCGGGAACAGGTACCAACATTATGAGTCATTTTTAAATTTATAGCTATAATTAAAAATAAAATAATGTGAATAGGTATCAAGTTTTTAAAAAATAGTCCCATTAAACAATAATTATAAAGAAAAAAATAATTCAGTTAAACTATAATTTGAATAAGTACGAAAGAAATAGGTATCAAGTTTTTAAATTTTTAATTTTATTTAACCTTAACAGTAAGAGAGTATTTTTCCACATTCTAACTCCCGTGTTATAGAGTACGTTTTTAATTTATTGTAAAAAATAATTTTTTAGCACATAAACTTTTCAAAAAAAATCAATTAAAATAAAATTTTAATAAAAAAGCCAAAATAGGTACCAATATTCTGAGTCGTATTTTTAATTTTTAGCCATAATTAAAAATAAAAGTAGAAAATATATTATTTCTACCATTGAAAATGTTATAAGTTTTTTTTGAATTGTATAGTAAAAAGATAAAAAATAAATCCAATTAAACAATAATTTGAATACCTAACAGAGTAATGGGTATCATGTTTTTAAACTTTTGATCTTATTTAACCTTAACAGTAGTATACTATTTTTCCTTATTCTAACTCCCATGTTATAGAGTACGCTTTTAATTTTTTAGAAAAAAATAATTTTTTTAGAACACAAACTTTTAAAAAGAAAAAAATTAGTTAAAATAAAAATTTAATAAAAAAGTCGAAATAGGTACCAACATTCAGAGTTGTATTTTTTATTTTTAGCCATAATTAAAAATAAAAGTAGGAAATAGATTGTTTCTGTCAATGAAAATATTATAAGTTTTCCTTGAAATGATACAGTAAAAAGACAAAACAATCCAGTTAAACTACAATTTGAATACGTAAGAGAGAAATGGGTATCAAGTTTTTAAATTTTTAATCTTATTTAACCTTAAATGTAGGAGAATATTTTTCCTTATTCTAACTCCTTGTTTTATTAGAAAAAAATAAATTTTTAGAACGCAAACTTTTAAAAAGAAAAAAATCAATTAAAATAAAAATTTAATAAAAAAGTCGGGAATAGGTACCAACATTATGAGTCGCTTTTTAAATTTATATCTATAATTAATAATAAAAGTTTAAATTATAATGTTTCTCTCATTGAAAATAATATAAGATTTTCTTGAAATTATACAGTAAAAAGAAAAAATAATCCTGTTAAACTATAATTTGAATACGTAAGAGAGAAATGGATATCAAGTTTTTAAATTTTTAATCTTATTTAACGTTAACAGTAATAGAGTATTTTTCCTCATTCTAACTCCCGTGTTATAGACTACGCATTAATTTATTAGAAGAAAATAATTTTTTTAGTACGTAAACTTTTAAAAATAAAAAAATCAATTAAAATAGAAATTTAATAAAAAAGTCCAAAAAAGGTACCAACATTCTGAGTTGCTTTTTCAATTTGTGGCAATAATTAAAAATAAAAGTAGGAAATATAATGTTTCTCTCATTGAAAATATTATAAGTTTTCCTTGAAATTATACAGTAAAAAAAAATAATTCAGTTAAACTATAAATTGAATACGTAAGAGAGAAATGAGTATCAAGTTTTTAATTTTTAATCATATTTAACCTTAACAGTAGGAAAGTATTTTTCCTCATTCTAACTCGTGTGTTATAGACTACGCTTTTAATTTATTTGAAAAAAATAATTTTTTTAGAACGTAAACTTTTAAAAAGAAAAAAATCCTTTAAAATAAAAATTTAATAAAAAATCCAGAAATTGGTACCAACATTCTGAGTCGCATTTTCAATTATTAGTCATAAATAAAAATAAAAGTAGAAAATATATTATTTCTGTCATTGAAAGTATTATAAGTTTTCCTTGAAATTATACAGTAAAAAAAAATAATCCAATTAAACTATAATTTGAATACACAAGAGAGAAATGGGTATCAAGTTTTTAAATTTTTAATCTTATTTAACCTTAAAGTAGGAAAGTATTTTTCTTTATTCTAACTCATGTGTTATAGAATACGCTTATAATTTATTAGAATAATATAATTTTTTTAGAACATAATCTTTTAAAAAGAAAAAAATCAATTAAATAAAAATTTAATAAAAATTTCCGAAATAGGTACCAACATTCTAAGTCACATTTTCAATTTTTAGCCATAATTAAAAATAAAAGTAGAAAATATAATGTTTCTTTCAATGAAAATATTGTAAGTTTTTCTTGAAATTATACAACAATCCAATTAAACTATAATTTGAATGGATAAGAGAGAAATGGTTATCAAGTTTTTAAAATTTTAATCTTATTTAACCTTAACAATAGGAAACTATATTTTCTCATTGCAAGTCCTGTGTTCTAGAATACGCTTTTAATTTATTAGAAAAAAATAATTTTTTTAAAACATAAACTTTTAGAAAGAAAAAAATCTATTAAAATAAAAATTCAATAAAAAGTCTGAAATAGGTACCAACTTTCTAAGTTGCATTTTCAATTTTTAGCCAAAATTAAAAATAAAAGTAGAAAATATAATGTTTCTGTCATTGAAAATATTATAAGTTTTCCTTAAAATTATACAGTAAATAGAAAAAATAATCTAGTTAAACTATAATTTGAATACGTAAGAGAGAAACGGGTATCAAATTTTAAATTTTTAGTCTTATTTAACCATAACAGTAAAAAAATATTTTTCCTGATTCTAACTCTTGTGTTATAGACTACGCTTTTAATTTATTAGAAAAAAATAATTTTTTTCGAACGTAAATTTAAAAAAAAAAACTAATTAGAATAAAAATTTAATAAAAAAGTCCAAAAAAGGTACCAACATTCTGAATTGCTTTTTCAATTTGTAGCCATAATTAAAAATAAAAGTAGGAAATATAATGTTTCTGTCATTGAAAATAATGTAAGTTTTCTTTGAAATTATAGAGTAAAAGAAAAAACAATCCAAAAAAATAATAATTTGAATACATAAGGGATAAATGGGTATTAAGTTTAACCTTAACCGTAGGAGAGTATTTTTCCTCATTCAAACTCCTGTGTTATAGAATATACTTTTAATTTATTAGAAAAAAATAATTTTTTAGAACTTAAACTTTTAAAAAGAAAA